>JAHDYR010000064.1:0-665061 GCA_019828565.1 Carpediemonas membranifera | reverse complement strand
GAAGATCATGGACATGAAAGGGAGCATGGAGGCCATAATTATGGGAGACTGGAACATCGACCCAGGCCAGATGGAAAGATCCACCCGGTGGAAGGATATGATGGAGAAGCACAGGCTCAAAGCCATCATACCCAAGTCTGGGACGCTCACATCAGGAACATCAACCCCGGACTTTGCAGTGACAACACCAGGAATCCAGGGGGCGGAGATTGAGGTGGTAGAGTCTCAGAAGGTCGGGGGTATGGGGCTCAGCACACAATGGAATCACACTAGCATGGAAGGAACAACGGTACTATGGCAGAAGTGAGCGAGACGTGGCTCTGGCCATACCCGAGGTGCACACCTGGCCCATGAAAAAGAAGGAGGGGCCAGTCACAGTCTCAAAAGCTGAACAGGATCAAGAGCTCGGACCAATGGGAAGAGACTATAAGAGCATGCATGGGCGACCCAGTGAACAACAGGGGAGCAAAGGCAAGGGACAAAGTGTTCGGGAACGGAGTGTGGAGCGAACTCCAGCGAACCCCATGGACAGAAATAGGCAACAGGACCAGGAAGGAAAGGATGAAAGAGGAGCTGGAGAAATACTGGGGAGAGCGCAGGGCCAAATGGGTGGCCGACATCAGCAGAAGTGCAAAAGGGGGTATAGGGCCTCAAGGGCCTCAGTGGAAGCTGCCATCAGAAGGTGGTGGTGTGACAACCAATACAAGGGAATGCCGGAGAGCCTCCTCAAGGACGGAGTGATAACCACGGACAAGGCGGCCATCAGCGAGATCCTCTTGCAACAGTATGCTAGAGTCAGCAGAGGCAGGGAACCCACCTGGAAGACATGGAGGGGCAGGGACGGAAATGAGTTCAAGGAAAGCGAGGTCAAAGCCGCAATCAAAAGGATCAGGAGGGACACCGCACCAGGGCCTGACCTCACATCTGGAGACATGCTGAGAGAGCTGGATGAGAAAGGCCTTAGGGAAGTGACGAGGCTCATCAACAGGGTCTACAGGGAGGGCGACGTACCCAAAGCATGGAAGTATGCCACAGTGTCGGCCATACACAAGACAGGGAAGCCAAGGGTCAAGCCGGAATCATATAGACCAATATCCTTGACACCACTGCTGTACAGGGTCTATGGTAGATTGCTCAAGATACGTCTGGAAGCAGCAACGAAAAAGGTTCATACCAAGAGAACAGGCTGGTTTCCAGTCAGACAGGGACGTCATCCAGCAGATACAGTACATTGTGCAGCGGCACCAGGAGGGGGTGAGACCACGTCAATCTTTCTGGACATCGAGAAGGCATATGACACGGTACCAAGGGACATTCTCATGGATAAGCTACAGGGTATGGGGGTGGAGGAGCACTTGATCAGGGCAATTCAAGGCACAATAAAGGAAACCTGGATATCAGTCAAGGGGGCAAAGGCATGGGAAAGAACCAACAGGGGAGTTAAGCAAGGGTGCGTCCTGGCACCGACACTGTTTGTGCTGTTCATGGCTAACTGGCCCCACCTGGCCAGAAAGAAAAATCAAGGGAGAACGGTACGACATCAGAGAACCGCCAAGGACCACGAGCCACCTCAGCGACCGACTACCGGCAGCACTTACCATGTTTGTGGATGACACTGCGGTCACAGGGAGCAAAACCGGAGCATAGCCAGATGGTCGCCAACATAATGGTAGACATAATCAAAGAGCATGAAATGAGGGTGAACGCCCAGAAGAATGTAATGATTAGCGTGGACAGAACAGCCCTAGTCAGGATCGAGGGGGTAACACTACTGCCAGAGAAGGAGGCGAGATACCTGGGATTATGGATCGCAAGTGGGAAGGACCCTATGTCGGCCTGCATAAGGCGGAAACAGGAGCAGAGCGAAAGGTACAAGAGACTGGTGAGATGGGCAGGGTGGACCAGGGCAAACATGCCAGCACTAGCAAGCAGGCTACTACTGGAAATATATATATGGCCCAGGATCCTCTTCGGAGTCGAGGTGTGGGGGAACGCACCGGGAGGTAGAAGGATCTGGAATGACTGGCAGGGAATCATGGCAGGAACAGGACCGGGAGGGGCGCAGCCATGAGGCTGATGAATGGATGGGTGGACCTCCAGGCACACATGGAATGGCTGGCAGTCAAAAGGATAGTCAACTACAGGGACCAGGATATACCAGTCAGAAACAGAGAATGGGGGCGGGGCACGGTTATGTGGGAAGCTAGGGAGAGAGTGCAGCATCTACTGGAGGGCACCAGAGAGGGAGCCCCTAAACCAGCGCTACTGGATTATGGCATGGAAACGATCAGGAGGGGGTGGATGAAGCGGTGCAAAAGCCGTACGGCACTAGGACTAATGGAAATCATGGGGACAAGGGAAATTAAGCAAGTGTCTGCAAGGTAAGCCTACGGTAGACCGAAAGGCTGGGAAGGGGCAAAGCAGGGCGGAATGGAAGAGAATTGTATCCATTGCAGCCAATGTCAGCCCATCCCCATCGTCGGCAGAGAGAGGGGGAGGGCCCTATGAGAGCCATCACAGAGCTGGCCCAAGGCGCTGACCTGAAGAGAGAAATTAGCAGACTATGCCCCCTATGCTCGGAGGAGTCGGAGGTGAGCCTGTTCTACAGGATCATTAGGGAAAAGCCAGGACCAGCAAGGAAGCAGGAAATGATCAGGGAGTGGGCAGAGGGCCAGAGGCTAGGATCGGCAGCGCACATAATCTGTGAATGCCCGGCAGTAGACAGGGGAGAAGCTTGGACAAAGCTGTGGACAGCAGCGAAGCACAAAACTAAGGACTTGGAAGTAAGGCAGGGCCCCCAGGGCGAATGGTACCAGGAAAGACCCATCCTAGAATTACAGCAACTAATAATATGGGGCTCGGAGGACATTTGGGAAGGCCTCACGGCAGGACTACGGGAACTGGCAAAGGTTTACAACAGCTTCAAGGTGGAATAGAAGCATGTCATGAACCCCTGACTCCAGGACCGGGAAGGGATGGACAAGGAATCAGCCATGGACCACCCTCGCTGGTGCTAAGCTCCTGGGATCAGTGAGGAAAGGCCCCACGTATCCCGGTAGCCAGGAACCAAAGCAAGGGAAGGAACGACTGCAAGGAAAGAACAGGAAGGACAGACCAGAAATAAGAAAGAAAGGACATGCGACAAGGACAGAGCAAGGATAAGGTCAAGGAAATCCATATTCATATGGTTGCACCACTCGTTGGGACCCCAAGGAAACTGCAGGGACTGGCCACGGGGGTCGGAGGGGCACAGGTGCCCCTGCCGCCCTTGTTAACGACATGGGAAACCAAGGACATGTAGTGCAAGCGAAATGTTGTAAGGGGTAACAGGACAACCAGGCCTAGTGCCTGGGGGTACACCACCCATGCCCTGACCCACGCCACCTAACCGGGGTAGACAGCATGGACTTAGTCACTTTCCCCGCCTTCGGGTAGGCTTCTTAACAGAGTCGAGGGGGCATGGAATTGGGGAACCGGACAGACGAGAGGGTGCCGTGGCTGAACGGCTCTACAAGGACTGCAGGGAAGCAAGGAGTGTCATAGTCAAGGTTCTGCAGGACGATCCTGCCTGTCAACGCCCCGAGGACAGACCCCCAGGCTCCCCGGATAGTTGCCGGACTTTCAGGGAGACAGGAAAGCATATTTGCACGGAGATGGCCGCAGGGCCTCTGGGGCGATTGGAATCGGCTTTCCGCGGAGACAGTAGCACCGAAAGCCCAAGGCAAACGCTGCTGACCAGTTTGCCACGGGAAATAGGCAGTACCCCGGGGCACTCAGTTCCAAGACAACGGGAAACAAGCTCAGTCCGGGGTCAGAATCCAAGCACCATAAATTTCTTTCTTTCTGTATTCAACACAACGGCCGATGCTCTGTCGAGGTACAAGAAGCTCGATTGGGCCATGCCAGCGGCCCTGCTGGCAGCTGCGATAGAGAGGTGGGGAGCAGTGGACCGAGCGCTGTTCGCGGCCGAAAGGTTCTTACCCCAGGACTACGACTACTGCAGAGACGCGTTCACAGCGAACTGGACAGAGTGCCGGTCAGTGGCGGTCCCCCCGGTGGCCATGCTCGACCGAGTGGCCGAACGACTGGAGGCAATCGTAGACCAACGAGAAGAGAGACATCCCAGTCAACAACAGTCAGGAATCCTAGTTATCGCCCCAGTCAGGCAGACGAACATCGACTTGCGCCTTATCCGAGTCGCACAGGAGACAGTCAACGCATCGCTACCAGCCCACTGGTGGGCAGACACGGAGTTGGCGGTACTGTTCGAGAGCAAGACACACATTCCCTTCAGGGCGTACTGGGTCCCGGTGATGACGTCAGCCTCGGAATCTTCCTATCAGCATCAGCAGTGCAAGCGCGACACCGAGCACTAAGAGCCGCAGGCGTGACACCCGACAGAACCAGAACGCAGATAATATGGTCCCGGGCTAGCCGTCCTAAGAACGAGGACGTCGAGAGAAAGGTCGCGTCCAGCCCGCTCCTGCTCCGCCTCGAGAAGGTGACGCGTGATCGAATTGCAACAGAGACCGCAAAGTTCACATTCTTCCGCAACATGACCAGAGAACCAGATGACTCGGACTTCGAGGCCTACCTCGGACAAAATGACGACCCGGCACCAACCCCACGGGAAGCTGCATGGGAGATCGTACGACAAGCCCACGAGAAAATCCATGACCAGAAGTGGGTGCAAGAGTTCGAGGAGGTGGCAATCGCGGGGGATGATGACGACACACTGCTATGGTTCATTATAGGGGAGGTGCCCTTCCTCGCCAAAGACTCACTGCTAACGAAGGAGGCAAACATCAGAGATGGAATGACCGCATTGGGCGAACCCATAGAATGCCCACCACTCCACCGGGCCCTGATCAAGGCTTGTGGCAGATTGGCTGGAAGGTGCCCAACGTCAAGCCAGCGTCGAACAGGGGAAAGCATGGCCAATAGCCAGGGAGACCCTGTCACAGGCCGCGGTGCAAGCAGGCAAGAGCGCCACACCAGCATTGACTCAAGCAATAGCTTTCGGGCTGGTCGGGTTCGCGACAATATCTCGGTCGGGGGAGATACGGGGGCTCTCAACATCAGACGTCGAACGACACGGCAGGGACATCACCATCACCATACGACGCCCAAGACATCGGATGAACCCATGCTAAAGCTGGTCCCTAACGTCCCCGGAGACGACAACCCGGCAGACTGGCTTGCGAGACATATGGAAAACCTCCCAGATGAAGGACCCCTGTGGCGCTCATTCGAGGCCAGGGACGCGCTGATCAAGGACAACAGGTCCTCCCTGATGAACAGAGACCACCCTTGGAGAAGATGGGAGATGTCCATGGACCTAGAGGAGGTGCTGCGCGCGTCGGGCCACTCATTCCGGAGAGGAGGCGCAGTCCACATGATGAAGCTAGGTGTAGCCCCAGCAGTGATCCAAGCAATCGGGGGCTGGAAACAGCTCGACTCGATGCAGACCTACGTCAGTGAAGCCGTGCGCCTCTCCACGAGCGCTTGGGTGTAGAAGGACGAGAAAGACGGATAATACATAGAATATGATTGCATAAGGCCCCATTAGACTGTACAATAGGCCATGTAAGAGTTAAAGATATGATAGAGAGCAGAAGAGAAGGCGGGAGAAAGGAGAAACCGCAGCAGATTGTCACTAATGGTTAATAAGATCGATATATCGAAGACTATCGAAGAATTGGCCGGAGAGAGTGAGAAAATGCCGGCGAATGGAAATGGCCAAAACCGCGCACAAAGAATGACTCAGGCTGTGAAAATATGTGCCTGAGAGATGGGCATCAATGGCATGCTTGGAGGCACAGGAGACCAGAGAAATAATTTCTGAAGAGAAAATTTTTATTATATGATGGCGGGATACATCAATTGGAGACTTCGACCGTAGTCGACTGCAAGTCGGCATACCGTCGTAGACGCGATGCGTAAGTACGCCTCGGGGCGTGGTACAGGCCCAGATGGACTACCGGCCATCTGGTACAAATATTCGAGAGATCGAATATTGACCAAATATTCGAATCAAATCTACGGTCCAGTTCAGACCAATTTTACCAAGGGGTTAAAACCCCATTCCCCGGTAGTTCCGAGAAGATGGGCGACGCACAGCCCCCCGTGACACTGGAGAGCCTGGAGGTCAGAGCATGTTTCCCATCAATCTCGGGTATAAATTTGATCTAATCAATTGGAGACTTCGACCGTAGTCGACTGCAAGTCGGTCGGACCACTGTCCCCACGCGCGGGCATCCGTGCCCGGATGCGCGGCGAGCGCATGCTGCGGAGAGCAGCACAGAGAGAGAAAGAAAGAAATTTATGGTGCTTGGATTCTGACCCCGGACTGAGCTTGTTTCCCGTTGTCTTGGAACTGAGTGCCCCGGGGTACTGCCTATTTCCCGTGGCAAACTGGTCAGCAGCGTTTGCCTTGGGCTTTCGGTGCTACTGTCTCCGCGGAAAGCCGATTCCAATCGCCCCAGAGGCCCTGCGGCCATCTCCGTGCAAATATGCTTTCCTGTCTCCCTGAAAGTCCGGCAACTATCCGGGGAGCCTGGGGGTCTGTCCTCGGGGCATTGACAGGCAGGATCGTCCTGCAGAACCTTGACTATGACACTCCTTGCTTCCCTGCAGTCCTTGTAGAGCCGTTCAGCCACGGCACCCTCTCGTCTGTCCGGTTCCCCAATTCCATGCCCCCTCGACTCTGTTAAGAAGCCTACCCGAAGGCGGGGAAAGTGACTAAGTCCATGCTGTCTACCCCGGTTAGGTGGCGTGGGTCAGGGCATGGGTGGTGTACCCCCAGGCACTAGGCCTGGTTGTCCTGTTACCCCTTACAACATTTCGCTTGCACTACATGTCCTTGGTTTCCCATGTCGTTAACAAGGGCGGCAGGGGCACCTGTGCCCCTCCGACCCCCGTGGCCAGTCCCTGCAGTTTCCTTGGGGTCCCAACGAGTGGTGCAACCATATGAATATGGATTTCCTTGACCTTATCCTTGCTCTGTCCTTGTCGCATGTCCTTTCTTTCTTATTTCTGGTCTGTCCTTCCTGTTCTTTCCTTGCAGTCGTTCCTTCCCTTGCTTTGGTTCCTGGCTACCGGGATACGTGGGGCCTTTCCTCACTGATCCCAGGAGCTTAGCACCCAGCGAGGGTGGTCCATGGCTGATTCCTTGTCCATCCCTTCCCGGTCCTGGAGTCAGGGGTTCATGACATGCTTCTATTCCACCTTGAAGCTGTTGTAAACCTTTGCCAGTTCCCGTAGTCCTGCCGTGAGGCCTTCCCAAATGTCCTCCGAGCCCCATATTATTAGTTGCTGTAATTCTAGGATGGGTCTTTCCTGGTACCATTCGCCCTGGGGGCCCTGCCTTACTTCCAAGTCCTTAGTTTTGTGCTTCGCTGCTGTCCACAGCTTTGTCCAAGCTTCTCCCCTGTCTACTGCCGGGCATTCACAGATTATGTGCGCTGCCGATCCTAGCCTCTGGCCCTCTGCCCACTCCCCTGATCATTTCCTGCTTCCTTGCTGGTCCTGGCTTTTCCCTAATGATCCTGTAGAACAGGCTCACCTCCGACTCCTCCGAGCATAGGGGGCATAGTCTGCTAATTTCTCTCTTCAGGTCAGCGCCTTGGGCCAGCTCTGTGATGGCTCTCATAGGGCCCTCCCCTCTCTCTGCCGACGATGGGGATGGGCTGACATTGGCTGCAATGGATACAATTCTCTTCCATTCCGCCCTGCTTTGCCCCTTCCCAGCCTTTCGGTCTACCGTAGGCTTACCTTGCAGACACTTGCTTAATTTCCTTGTCCCCATGATTTCCATTAGTCCTAGTGCCTTACGGCTTTTGCACCGCTTCATCCACCCCCTCCTGATCGTTTCCATGCCATAATCCAGTAGCGCTGGTTTAGGGGCTCCCTCTCTGGTGCCCTCCAGTAGATGCTGCACTCTCTCCTAGCTTCCCACATAACCGTGCCCCGCCCCCATTCTCTGTTTCTGACTGGTATATCCTGGTCCCTGTAGTTGACTATCCTTTTGACTGCCAGCCATTCCATGTGTGCCTGGAGGTCCACCCATCCATTCATCAGCCTCATGGCTGCGCCCCCTCCCGGTCCTGTTCCTGCCATGATTCCCTGCCAGTCATTCCAGATCCTTCTACCTCCCGGTGCGTTCCCCCACACCTCGACTCCGAAGAGGATCCTGGGCCATATATATATTTCCAGTAGTAGCCTGCTTGCTAGTGCTGGCATGTTTGCCCTGGTCCACCCTGCCCATCTCACCAGTCTCTTGTACCTTTCGCTCTGCTCCTGTTTCCGCCTTATGCAGGCCGACATAGGGTCCTTCCCACTTGCGATCCATAATCCCAGGTATCTCGCCTCCTTCTCTGGCAGTAGTGTTACCCCCTCGATCCTGACTAGGGCTGTTCTGTCCACGCTAATCATTACATTCTTCTGGGCGTTCACCCTCATTTCATGCTCTTTGATTATGTCTACCATTATGTTGGCGACCATCTGGCTATGCTCCGGTTTGCTCCCTGTGACCGCAGTGTCATCCACAAACATGGTAAGTGCTGCCGGTAGTCGGTCGCTGAGGTGGCTCGTGGTCCTTGGCGGTTCTCTGATGTCGTACCGTTCTCCCTTGATTTTCTTTCTGGCCAGGTGGGGCCAGTTAGCCATGAACAGCACAAACAGTGTCGGTGCCAGGACGCACCCTTGCTTAACTCCCCTGTTGGTTCTTTCCCATGCCTTTGCCCCCTTGACTGATATCCAGGTTTCCTTTATTGTGCCTTGAATTGCCCTGATCAAGTGCTCCTCCACCCCCATACCCTGTAGCTTATCCATGAGAATGTCCCTTGGTACCGTGTCATATGCCTTCTCGATGTCCAGAAAGATTGACGTGGTCTCACCCCCTCCTGGTGCCGCTGCACAATGTACTGTATCTGCTGGATGACGTCCCTGTCTGACTGGAAACCAGCCTGTTCTCTTGGTATGAACCTTTTCGTTGCTGCTTCCAGACGTATCTTGAGCAATCTACCATAGACCCTGTACAGCAGTGGTGTCAAGGATATTGGTCTATATGATTCCGGCTTGACCCTTGGCTTCCCTGTCTTGTGTATGGCCGACACTGTGGCATACTTCCATGCTTTGGGTACGTCGCCCTCCCTGTAGACCCTGTTGATGAGCCTCGTCACTTCCCTAAGGCCTTTCTCATCCAGCTCTCTCAGCATGTCTCCAGATGTGAGGTCAGGCCCTGGTGCGGTGTCCCTCCTGATCCTTTTGATTGCGGCTTTGACCTCGCTTTCCTTGAACTCATTTCCGTCCCTGCCCCTCCATGTCTTCCAGGTGGGTTCCCTGCCTCTGCTGACTCTAGCATACTGTTGCAAGAGGATCTCGCTGATGGCCGCCTTGTCCGTGGTTATCACTCCGTCCTTGAGGAGGCTCTCCGGCATTCCCTTGTATTGGTTGTCACACCACCACCTTCTGATGGCAGCTTCCACTGAGGCCCTTGAGGCCCTATACCCCCCTTTGCACTTCTGCTGATGTCGGCCACCCATTTGGCCCTGCGCTCTCCCCAGTATTTCTCCAGCTCCTCTTTCATCCTTTCCTTCCTGGTCCTGTTGCCTATTTCTGTCCATGGGGTTCGCTGGAGTTCGCTCCACACTCCGTTCCCGAACACTTTGTCCCTTGCCTTTGCTCCCCTGTTGTTCACTGGGTCGCCCATGCATGCTCTTATAGTCTCTTCCCATTGGTCCGAGCTCTTGATCCTGTTCAGCTTTGAGACTGTGACTGGCCCCTCCTTCTTTTCATGGGCCAGGTGTGCACCTCGGGTATGGCCAGAGCCACGTCTCGCTCACTTCTGCCATAGTACCGTTGTTCCTTCCATGCTAGTGTGATTCCATTGTGTGCTGAGCCCCATACCCCGACCTTCTGAGACTCTACCACCTCAATCTCCGCCCCCTGGATTCCTGGTGTTGTCACTGCAAAGTCCGGGGTTGATGTTCCTGATGTGAGCGTCCCAGACTTGGGTATGATGGCTTTGAGCCTGTGCTTCTCCATCATATCCTTCCACCGGGTGGATCTTTCCATCTGGCCTGGGTCGATGTTCCAGTCTCCCATAATTATGGCCTCCATGCTCCCTTTCATGTCCATGATCTTCTGTATAGTGTCCCTGAATCCATCCTTCTCCTGCTTGCTGTGGCCGGATGGAGGGCCATACACGTTGATGACTAGTATGTCCCTGCCGGTTCTCATTATGCTGGCTTGCACTCTTCCCGATAGGCTGTCCGTTATGCCGATGTCCCACTTTGCAGTTGCGTGTGGGCTCACTATCGTGCCGATGCCTTCCCTTGTTCCCTTCCATCTTGGCGCAGGTTCGTCATTGCCTGCTATGCCTAGTTGTCGGTTGATGCGGTGCTGACTTTTGACATCCGCCTTTCGTTTTTCGTTGGCTAAGACCAGGTCCTCTTCCGTCTCCCTCCCTGCTAGTGCGTAGTCAAGGTCCATGAAGCAATGAACCCTCGTATTCGCCGTTCTCCATGTCTCTTGTATGAGTACTGCCTCTATGTCCTTCAACCTTAGCTGAATCGCCGTTGCCATAGACGCCGTGAAGTCCTTTCCTCTTCCTATGTGTCCCTCTGTGTTCAGACTAAGTATCTTGTAGGTTACCATTGCCTTTGTCCTGTTTCCTTATCCTGCGAATTCCCAGAATTTGGGAGCCCCAGCTTCCCGCTCCTCTCCTGCTATCCTTGTCCTAACAAGGGGCCTAGATGCCGGTCTCGGTGACCCTTGTCAGGCCAACCTTGTTACCACCTGGTGACCTTCCATTCTTCGGGCAGGGTACTTAGGAGGGGGACGATATGACGTGACCCCCCTTTGGCTGCCGCTACAGCCTACCGGCAGTGCATTTCAGCTAATGCCGGGCCCTGGGTGGGAGCCAGGGCTTGTGAATTATAAAGAAAATGTTGCTTGTTCCTTGAAAGAATACTGCTTTACCATGTCCTTACTCCTCCTCCGTGGACTCCCCACTGCCGCTGCAGCTGTCCTCGGTCTGACTCACTTGCTGTCCTTGTAGACTCTGCATTACCATGATGAACTGGGTCATCAGGTCCATGGGTGAGATCTGCTTGGCCTTCTTAGCCTTCTTGTGCTTGTGCCGGGGGATCGTGGGCTTCTCCTTGCTGGGCTTAGTCGCGACGCCGGAGAGCACCAACCTTCCGTGGCCTTGCTCTTGCATGAGTCGGGCAGCCTTGAGCGCTGAGATCTCTTGTTGCGCCTCTGCCAACTGCTTTCGGAGCCGCAGCTTCTCCGAGTCCATGCCGGTTGCCTGTCTGCTTCCAGACTCCCAGTCCGTGTCCTCTTCGTGCCTGCTTCTCTTTCCGCTGTCCGAGTCCATGATCCTACTCGTGCTGCCCTCCTTGCGCTTGAGCGTCGTGGAGGAAGAGTGATCCTTGCTGTTGTCCATGCCTCCCTCTGAGCCTCTACCGGCCCAGGTGTTCCCGCTGAACGAGCCTCTCATCTGCGTTCCCGTGTTGTCCTGTCTCTCCCTGTCGTCTCCTCCGTGGTTACGATCCGAGGTCCTGTTCATGTTACCAGCTCTGTCGCCGGTTCTGTCGTCAGCTCTGACACCAGCTCTACCGCCGGCTCCGTGTCCTACCCTTCTGTCCTCTTCCCTGTCTCCATGCTGGTCGTGATGTCCTTGATCCGCGTCCTGGCCGAAGTGCCTGCCCACCATCCTGGTGCTAATCCGCCTCGCCTTTTCCTCCAGGCCGTTGTCGAAGAACCTACGTTGTGTTGAATACACCTGCGATATGTTTGACTCTCAAGCGGCAACCGTTGGCATGCAGGAAGTCGTGTAGGTCGGCGATCTCCCGGCGAATGTGGGCTGGGGCCTTCGTCGAACTCTTCGCAACCCACGCGAGTGACGAGGTGTTGTCTCCCGCGATCAGGACATCTCTGTCTCGGATCACATGTGCCCAGTGTCGCAGCGCCGTGGTTATGGCCCTCGTCTCTTTGCAGTTGATCGACTTGTGTATGAATGACTGCTTGAACCGGCCCTGGATCTCCATCCTCTCGCTGTCTGTCCATATTGTCGCGCCGTAAGCTACGTCCGAGGCGTCTGTCTCGACCCTGATCTCCGGTCGCGGTGACCCCTGCATTGCGTACTGCGGGTCTGTCGCGATCACACGCGCCCACCATCTGAGGTCTGTGCGGGCGTCTCGGGGCATGGAGGCTCTCGTAAATCGCTGACTCGGCGCAGTCACCATTAACTGGAGTTCTCTCAGTCGAGGAAGCGTTCTTGCTCCTACTGCGAATCTGGCGAAAAGGAGTTTGCCAATGAGTCGCTGGAGTTCTATCTTCGTTGTTCTTCGTTCTTTGAGCACCTGATCGATCATTCTTCTCAGCTCCACGCGCTTGTCGTTCGGAAGAGACATTGTGTTCTTGCGCGTATCGATAACTATTCCCAGGTACTCGATTCGTCGTGTCGGTGTAAGAACGCACTTGTTTCTCGAGATTATCATTCCTAGCCGCTCCATTATCTTCAGGACTTCGGGCATCTTTCGTGCTAGCTCTTGCTGTGATGGGTCGGCGAACAACAGGTCGTCTAGGTAGACGAACACTGTGAGAGAGCTCTCGGCGGATGATCTTCGCCGCCTGCGCCGTGATCGATTGAAATGCTTCCGGGGCCGTGTTGAGGCCGAAAGGAAGCGCGTTCCAGCGGTACGTGTTCCCTTCGTGCTGGAAGCCTAGCCATTTCCGACCCGTCTGTTCGACCAGGACTTGGTAATATCCGCTCTTCAGGTCCACGCTGGCGAGCCACGCCCCCTTGGTCAGTGCATTCGCTATCTCGGTCAATCCCTTCAGTCGGAATCGCCTGGTTGTCTGGTACCAGTTCACCGGCCTCAGGTCGTGGATGAGGCGCCAGTCTATGTGGTTCTTCTTCAGCGTCATGAAGATTGGGCAGACTTGCGCTACCTCTGTCGGTGCACACTGCTCCACTGCTTGCAGCTCCATTAGCTCGTTGATTGTGTCTGTGATCGGGCCCTGTGACCCGTTGGGCGACGAGTTCGTCGTCTGCCCGTCCTGTACTGGGACTCCCTGCCGGAGTAAGTCCACGACACTCGTGCTGGCCCCCATGGCCTCCCACTCTTTCCACGCTCGACTCATTGAGCCAACCACGTGTGTCCGTTGACCTGGACCAGAGACGGGCTGAGCGTCGGACGATAGGTGCCATGTATCCTGGCTTGTTTCGCTTCTTGCTTGCTCTTGTGACATTCTTCTCTGTATTCAAAACGTAGACGGTGCCTTTTTATATCTGAGGATGGCATAACCTCACTTGGGCAACTACTGCTGCCCCGGGGCCGCATTGCGGTTGCCCGAGGCTTTCTGGAATCTGTGGTTGTTGTATCCGTGGTTTCGGAAGGGACGCTTGGCGAACCGGTGTGATGTGTGAGCCCGCGTGGCAGGGATGGCCTTCTTGGCCTTGGCGGCGACCTTGACGAGGTCCTTGACGTTGGATATGTCCTCGGCGGTGACGATAAAGTAGGCGGCCGCTTCTTCGTTGGCAGAGTCGAGGACTCGGAGGAACTCGAGGCGCTTTTCAACGGCAAGATTAATGGCTGTGGTTATGTCAGCAATCGTCTCCTTGCTGGGGTCAGCCAGGATTGACTTGATTTCTCCGTGTAGGGCGCGCAGGTGTTGGAATTCTTTGAGCACTGCTGGGATTTTGGTGGGTTTGCGTACATCCTCAGCATTCGTGCGGACATCGTCAAGATTCTCGCTCAGTGATGCTATTGTAGCAGCCTGTGACCGCACCAGGGCCTCCAGGCTCTCCAGTGTCACGGGGGGCTGTGCGTCGCCCATCTTCTCGGAACTACCGGGGAATGGGGTTTTAACCCCTTGGTAAAATTGGTCTGAACTGGACCGTAGATTTGATTCGAATATTTGGTCAATATTCGATCTCTCTCGAATATTTGTACCAGATGGCCGGTAGTCCATCTGGGCCTGTACCACGCCCCGAGGCGTACTTACGCATCGCGTCTACGACGGTATGCCGACTTGCAGTCGACTACGGTCGAAGTCTCCAATTGATGTATCCCGCCATCATATAATAAAAATTTTCTCTTCAGAAATTATTTCTCTGGTCTCCTGTGCCTCCAAGCATGCCATTGATGCCCATCTCTCAGGCACATATTTTCACAGCCTGAGTCATTCTTTGTGCGCGGTTTTGGCCATTTCCATTCGCCGGCATTTTCTCACTCTCTCCGGCCAATTCTTCGATAGTCTTCGATATATCGATCTTATTAACCATTAGTGACAATCTGCTGCGGTTTATCCTTTCTCCCGCCTTCTCTTCTGCTCTCTATCATATCTTTAACTCTTACATGGCCTATTGTACAGTCTAATGGGGCCTTATGCAATCATATTCTATGTATTATCCGTCTTTCTCGTCCTTCTACACCCAAGCGCTCGTGGAGAGGCGCACGGCTTCACTGACGTAGGTCTGCATCGAGTCGAGCTGTTTCCAGCCCCCGATTGCTTGGATCACTGCTGGGGCTACACCTAGCTTCATCATGTGGACTGCGCCTCCTCTCCGGAATGAGTGGCCCGACGCGCGCAGCACCTCCTCTAGGTCCATGGACATCTCCCATCTTCTCCAAGGGTGGTCTCTGTTCATCAGGGAGGACCTGTTGTCCTTGATCAGCGCGTCCCTGGCCTCGAATGAGCGCCACAGGGGTCCTTCATCTGGGAGGTTTTCCATATGTCTCGCAAGCCAGTCTGCCGGGTTGTCGTCTCCGGGGACGTTAGGGACCAGCTTTAGCATGGGTTCATCCGATGTCTTGGGCGTCGTATGGTGATGGTGATGTCCCTGCCGTGTCGTTCGACGTCTGATGTTGAGAGCCCCCGTATCTCCCCCCGACCGAGATATTGTCGCGAACCCGACCAGCCCGAAAGCTATTGCTTGAGTCAATGCTGGTGTGGCGCTCTTGCCTGCTTGCACCGCGGCCTGTGACAGGGTCTCCCTGGCTATTGGCCATGCTTTCCCTGTTCGACGCTGGCTTGATGTTGGGCACCTTCCAGCCAATCTGCCACAAGCCTTGATCAGGGCCCGGTGGAGTGGTGGGCATTCTATGGGTTCGCCCAATGCGGTCATTCCATCTCTGATGTTTGCCTCCTTCGTTAGCAGTGAGTCTTTGGCGAGGAAGGGCACCTCCCCTATAATGAACCATAGCAGTGTGTCGTCATCATCCCCCGCGATTGCCACCTCCTCGAACTCTTGCACCCACTTCTGGTCATGGATTTTCTCGTGGGCTTGTCGTACGATCTCCCATGCAGCTTCCCGTGGGGTTGGTGCCGGGTCGTCATTTTGTCCGAGGTAGGCCTCGAAGTCCGAGTCATCTGGTTCTCTGGTCATGTTGCGGAAGAATGTGAACTTTGCGGTCTCTGTTGCAATTCGATCACGCGTCACCTTCTCGAGGCGGAGCAGGAGCGGGCTGGACGCGACCTTTCTCTCGACGTCCTCGTTCTTAGGACGGCTAGCCCGGGACCATATTATCTGCGTTCTGGTTCTGTCGGGTGTCACGCCTGCGGCTCTTAGTGCTCGGTGTCGCGCTTGCACTGCTGATGCTGATAGGAAGATTCCGAGGCTGACGTCATCACCGGGACCCAGTACGCCCTGAAGGGAATGTGTGTCTTGCCCTCTGTGGCGTTGGCTTAAAGCAAAAAGGTGTTTATCAATTGATTACTCCACACTGCCCTCCCTGAGCAGCCGAGGGTGCTTCGTCAGGTAAGCTTTGGCGGCCGGCGTATGTGCAAGCGCCTCGACTGGCTCTGTCGTAATCGCGTCGGACCCGACCCAGCGGACCTTGAGTAAACCGTCGCGGGTGTGACCCACGATCTTATCTACGAACCACTCTTCTTGGTCGCTCGAAGCGAGGTAAGCGAGCTCGCTCTCTTTGAGATCCGTCTTAAGAGGTATAAGGTGAGACAGGTGCACTGTCCGTCGTGTCGGTGTTGACTGCCCTTTGTCGGCGAGGAGCGGTGTTACGACGGCATTGTAATCGTGCACTGTGACGACCTTGAATGGGCCTGCGTGACCGTGGAGCTTGGTCTCTTGAATATTCTTTCGAAGCACGAAGTCTCCTGGCTTCAGTTTGGTCTTCGTGGGAGCCTCTGCCCTCCCTTCACGGTGGCGCTTGGCCTTCTCGTGAAGTTGCGCGGACCGAACGAGCTTGCTGAGTAGAGTGTCGGTCGTGGTGAGGTACTCTGCGACTGAGTGGAGGGGGTTGTTGTCGGCGTAGTCCGAAGCATCTTTCGGGCGAATCACCTGCCGTGAGGCAGCCGCTGTGCCGTAAAGCAGCTCCATAGGGGTGAAGCCTGTCGTTGAGTGTGTCGTGGTGTTGAGGATCCAGGCTACATAGGGGAGTATGTGGGTCGACCACTCGGAGAACTTGTCGAATTCGAGGGCTAGTACCCTCATGTGACGTTTGATTTCTCTGTTGACCCGCTCGACCAGCCCGTTGGACTGTGGGTGGAAGGGTGTGGTCTTGTGGTGGCTGGCGTTGAGCCTCTCGATGAGACCGGTGACGATTCTGTTGGCATATTCCGGTCCACCGTCAGTGTGTAAGACCTCTGGAATCCCGTGCCGGCAAATGATGGACCAGATGGCCGCCGCGGCCGAGTCGGCGTTGTTAGAAGGCGATGGTATGAGCTCGGTAAACCTGGTGAACATGTCGGTGACTACGACTACGTAACGGTTACCGGCTGTGTCCTGACTGATGGGCCCGAGCGTGTCGACAGCGATCCTGGCGAAGGGCGCGTTGCTCGTGGTGGTGCCTATCTTCACCTTCAGAAAGTTCTTGAGTCTGGTCTTCTGGCAGATCAGACATGAGTCGATAGCTGTACTGACGCTCTGCTCGAGGTTAGGCCAGTCCATGCCGCGGTCCCTGATCGCCTGAGCGGACTTCTTGACGCCCATGTGGAAACGATGACCCTCGCGTAGGGCTGCGGGCCGGCATGCAGCCGGGACGAAGATCAGCAGCTCGACATGCTTTCGCTTCAAGGCCTGAAGATCGGAGATGAGCACACCAGTAGGATTGGCCGTCATATACTGGTCGATTGCAGCAAAGAGTTCCTCCTCTACGTTTGTCATAGCGCCGTTTGAAATCTGGGAGGCGTCCCAGATTTGATTTACATGTATACATGAGTTATATAATCTCAGGAGGACACCCACCGCGCAAGTTACAGACGTTGAGCACGCCTGTATAGCCAATACTGGCCAAGGGACAGCCGTTCACGTATTCTCTCGCGCGTTTTATGCCGAGACGAGATCTCGAGGAAAAGGGGAAGAAAACACCTCCAAGAAGTGATAATGGACAAAGTTTATACGAAGAACGTGGTTTTGATGTTGGTTATTCATGATGGAGCTCGTATTCTGGGCACAAGAAGTCCGAGCGGAGACGAAGAGAAGAAAACTCCCGTATCTCGCCAAGGAAGCGGAATTGGAGCTAGTTAAAGAAAAGAAAGAAATTTATGGTGCTTGGATTCTGACTCCGGACTGAGCTTGTTTCCCGTTGTCTTGGAACTGAGTGCCCCGGGGTACTGCCTATTTCCCGTGGCAAACTGGTCAGCAGCGTTTGCCTTGGGCTTTCGGTGCTACTGTCTCCGCGGAAAGCCGATTCCAATCGCCCCAGAGGCCCTGCGGCCATCTCCGTGCAAATATGCTTTCCTGTCTCCCTGAAAGTCCGGCAACTATCCGGGGAGCCTGGGGGTCTGTCCTCGGGGCATTGACAGGCAGGATCGTCCTGCAGAACCTTGACTATGACACTCCTTGCTTCCCTGCAGTCCTTGTAGAGCCGTTCAGCCACGGCACCCTCTCGTCTGTCCGGTTCCCCAATTCCATGCCCCCTCGACTCTGTTAAGAAGCCTACCCGAAGGCGGGGAAAGTGACTAAGTCCATGCTGTCTACCCCGGTTAGGTGGCGTGGGTCAGCGGCAGCCCCAGGCACTAGGCCTGGTTGTCCTGTTACCCCTTACAACATTTCGCTTGCACTACATGTCCTTGGTTTCCCATGTCGTTAACAAGGGCGGCAGGGGCACCTGTGCCCCTCCGACCCCCGTGGCCAGTCCCTGCAGTTTCCTTGGGGTCCCAACGAGTGGTGCAACCATATGAATATGGATTTCCTTGACCTTATCCTTGCTCTGTCCTTGTCGCATGTCCTTTCTTTCTTATTTCTGGTCTGTCCTTCCTGTTCTTTCCTTGCAGTCGTTCCTTCCCTTGCTTTGGTTCCTGGCCACCAGGATACGTGGGGCCTTTCCTCACTGATCCCAGGAGCTTAGCACCCAGCGAGGGTGGTCCATGGCTGATTCCTTGTCCATCCCTTCCCGGTCCTGGAGTCAGGGGTTCATGACATGCTTCTATTCCACCTTGAAGCTGTTGTAAACCTTTGCCAGTTCCCGTAGTCCTGCCGTGAGGCCTTCCCAAATGTCCTCCGAGCCCCATATTATTAGTTGCTGTAATTCTAGGATGGGTCTTTCCTGGTACCATTCGCCCTGGGGGCCCTGCCTTACTTCCAAGTCCTTAGTTTTGTGCTTCGCTGCTGTCCACAGCTTTGTCCAAGCTTCTCCCCTGTCTACTGCCGGGCATTCACAGATTATGTGCGCTGCCGATCCTAGCCTCTGGCCCTCTGCCCACTCCCCTGATCATTTCCTGCTTCCTTGCTGGTCCTGGCTTTTCCCTAATGATCCTGTAGAACAGGCTCACCTCCGACTCCTCCGAGCGAATTGGAGCTAGTTAACTGCATTTTTGAAGCCTATGTAAGAAATAGCGGAAGAGGAGCACAAACCGCCAACTATTCCGAATCAAGCCGAATGCATGACATAACCTGCACGGTTTGATGCAATCAGACAGAACACTGGTATGTATCGACTACTAGGAGGGGCAGGATCCCCAGGTAAGATACCCATGACACAGCGCGCTTATTTAGTGGTACCACGAGTCTTTTCGAATCTGTAGAATCTTTGCGCAATCTAGAAAATCTTTAGAGAATTTCCGTGGGTGGACTCCACGCCGGGCGATGGCTTAGGACGCTATGTCGTCAGCCTAGTCAACGGATACTATCCGGCGTACACGCAAGTCCCGTGTGCGCGACGGTCAGCCCTCTAAGTTGAACTTAGTTGGCATCCCCGGATCACTGGTCATTCCCCAGCGATCGACGGTTATAGGGTCAGCACTCTTGGGCTGTTCCCCCAAGACCTGATTAACAATGGTATCCTTTTCGTGATGCTCTTAACAGAGCATGGGGGGGAAGTGTCAGCCATTTATATATGAGATACGTATTTGATACGGTCTTGATCCGTCCAGCTCGACACCCTTGTGTCGAGCTCTCTTTGTAAAGTCTTTTTCCTTAGTGATCACAGTAAGCTTACTTCCAAACTAATGGATAAGGGACCTTTATGTACACAGCCTGAGATTCACGCAGTCCTCTCATTTGCCGAGAAATTGGATAAGCATGTTCGCGCGGGCGGAAAGAGGCGCTTGCTTAAGCGACTCGGACCCGCGGTGACCTCATACTGCAAGGCGATGGGTACTGATATTACCAGAAAGTATCAGGCCGCAAAACATCACGATGATGGCTCCAAAAGAACGAAGCACGAACGCGAGGACATCGTATTCCAGGCGATTGTGGACATTGTTAAGCCCTCCGATGCGATCCTTGAGCGCCGCCTTTTCGACCTATCGACCACTGGTATCGATATTGGCCGCCTATCTCTCTATATCGACCGCTTCGCTTCCCGCCGCCGTCTCATTGCACCCACGGGCAAGGATTCAGTCCTTCGCGGCCAGTTTTTGCGCGGAATCCAAGACGAAACGCTCAGAGAGGAGGTTTCTCACGCCTCCAAGGGTCTGTCACTTGACGCGACCTTTTCGACCGCCCTCCTGACATGTAAGCGTCTGGAGGAAGCAATCAAGCTCACTTCAACGTCCAAGCCTGCCCCTGCTCAAGAGCGCGAACGCTCTAAGCAGTCCGCTGTCCGCAAACGCCCCCCGCGTGAGCAGCGCGAGCCTCAGGATCAGCCGCGCCAAGACAAGCGGCAGCAACACCAGCCCCGCCAGTATCAGACGCACTTCCACCAGCAAGGCCAACGTCACGGTCAGCGTCAGCAGCAGACGCAACACCACGGTCACCAGCGAGACATCGTATGCTTTAACTGCGGCAGGCCGAACCACCGCGCTTTCGAATGCACCAGAGAGAAGGCCGTGTGCGCGAAGTGCGGCAAGTCGGGGCACCTAGACAAGTTCTGTCAGGTAAACCCCAGATCATGCTTCTCTGTCTCTGTTTCTACGTCGGCGGCTGAAGGCCAGCGCTCCCCTACCCGTCGTGAGTGCCGTCGTCCCTATGGGTAGCGACGAATCTACCACATGGCACCGTGTCTTATTCGACTGTGGTGCTGACATTTCTCTTGTCAACCCGGCTTCCGCCAGAGCGGCCGAGCTCATTCCGACGAAGCTCGCTGCACCCATTAAGATCAAGACTCCGGGTGGAACGATCGAGACTGATACGTGTTATGAGGTGCCGTTGAAGATGTGTAAGTCACCTTTCACCCCGAAAGGTCTATCCACCACAGTCTCCGCGTATGGGGTTGACTGTGCTTATGATCTCCTCTTGTCATATCAGACCATGGTCGAGTGGGGTATTCTCCCCAGCTTGTGTGAACCGTCTCAGTCTGACAATGAAGACGCCTTGGAGCCTTTCGTGCCAGAGCCTGAGCCGCTCCAGGCGTATACTCTGTCTTCGGACTACACTCTCACTCATGACCGCATCCTCGCAGCTTATGCTCATTGCTTTGATGCTCGAGAAGGGTTCTCAGCATTAGAGCCATACGACCTCGTACTCAAGGAGGACCGCGTCGTCGCCACGAGATCCAATTACATACCGTACCAGAAGCAGGGCCTGTTCGACGAGCACGTCAACGAACTACTGTCGAAGAAATACATCGAGGCCAGCTTCTCGCCATACTCTTCTCCAGCATTGCTCGTCCCCAAGGGCAAGGACAAGACCAGGATGGTCGTAGACTTCCGCAGAATCAAAGATTTGACCACGCCATTCGACTATCCGATCCCCGAGGTTAACACGTGCTTGACCAGGCTTGCTGGTGCCAAGGTCTTCGCCACTCTCGACCTCTCGAAAGGGTATCACCAGGTCGAGCTGACCGAGCGTTCTAGGCAATACACGGCGTTTATGACCCCCCCGTGGGAAGTTCCAATACACCGGAATGCCGTTCGGCCTGAAGAACGCTGGCGCGCACTTTCAGTACGCGATTGAGCGCGGGTTCCAGGACCTCTTAGGCGACGCCTGCATTATATATATAGATGACATTATCATCTTTGGACGCTCGGAGCAGGAATATCAGGCCAACCTCGCTAAGGTGCTCCGCCGATGTGACGAGCTCAAGCTATCGTTGAACAAGGAGAAGTCGCATTTCGGCCTAGCCGAAGTGGAGTTCCTAGGATGGGTTGTGTCCGGCTCGGGTTTCCGGATTGCTCCAGACAGGATCCGCGATGTAGAAGGCCTGCGGCTACCGAAGACGAAGAAGGCCACGCAGGCCCTTATGGGATTCCTCAACTTTATGAGAGACTTTGTTCCTAACTTCTCCGAGCTTATCCGACCGTTAGCCCGGGCGGCAAGCGGCAAGGAGGCTCCGGACGGATTACCTCAGGCAGAGGCGCTGGCCAAGGTTAAGGACCGCCTCTGCCACGCACCGGCACTCGAGCACTTTGACGTTTCGAAGGATCATGTGGTCATGACAGACGCGTCTGATCTCGGGATCGGGGGTGTTCTCCTCCAGGACGGCAAGCCGGTGTGTTATATGTCCCACGCGTTCTCAGATGTGCAGACGCGTTGGAGCACGATCGAACAGGAAGCGTATGCGATTGTCACCGCCCTCCAGAGGTGGCGCCGTTTCCTGTGCTGGACGTCGTTTACTCTCCTCACTGACCACCGGAACCTGGTCTACATGTCACGATCGTCTAACGCAAAAGTCCAGCGTTGGTACGAGTCAATCGCAGACCTAGACTTCACAGTGAAGCATGTGGCCGGGGTTGACAACGGAGCGGCGGACGGGCTGAGTCGAGTCTTCTCCGCAACTGCCAGACAGGCAACAGCTACCGATGACGAGATCCAGGCAGCTCATATGCACGGCCAGGCCCACCTCCCGGTTTATACGACGGTAGAGTGGCTGAGATCTAACGGGCTCCGGGCTCCAGTGGATAGGGTAGCGCGGGTCATGGATCGTTGCCCCGTGTGCCAACTTACCGCCAAGCCGGCCGAGGCGTCCAGACCGTACCTCCACACGGCGAGCCTGCGACCGTTCCAGCGGGTAGCCATGGATACTATTGGCCCCCTACCAGAGTCTCGCGGGTACAAGTTCATCTTAGTTATTATTGATATGGCCTCGCGGTGGACCGAGCTCGTCCCACTCAAGTCCACAAGGGCGGACGAAGCTGTGACTGCCTTCGTCAACGGATGGATTCTCCGGTACGGCGTGCCCAGAGTTCTACAGACAGACGGTGGCAAGCAGTTCGTCAACAAGCTATTCACAGATCTATCGGTGCGCGTAGGGTTTGCTACTCACGTCACCACCCCATACCATCCACAGTCAAACGGCATTGTGGAACGGGCGAACAGCCGCATTGAGCGCATTTTACGCAACAGGCAATACCAGCTTCGGAGCGAGTTGTGGTCAGACTCCCTCCCTGTCGCGCAGTATATCGTCAACGCGTCTCCCCACACCGCGACACGCTTAACACCGGCCGAGGTCATCTTCGGTAGCGATTTCCGTGTCCCGGCAGACGTGATGATGGCAGACGTCCAGAGTATGGCTGGACAGCCCAGCAGTAATGTTCAAGCAGCTCAGTTAGCCCGAGACTTGGCAGAGGCGAGAATCAAGGTCATGCACCAAGATGCGCTAGACAAAGTGTCAGCAACGACACCTATCTCGTCCGACTATGTGTTGGTCAAGTACCCGAATGGACCGCCGTCCAAGTTGGCGTCAGGATGGCGAGGGCCTATGAAGCTAGTGCGTCCTATCGTGAGGCAGAACCTCACGGTGGGCTATGTCGTCAAGGATGTCAACACAAAGAAGGAGTTCCAAGTCGCCTCGGAGAGAGTTCGCGCCTTTATGGGTGAGTTGTCCGAGCAACGGGCTCAGGAACTCGCGGCAGTCACGCTCGGTGAATATCTGGTCGAGTCCATACTAGAGTCGACGAGTGAGGCCAGGATGAGAGACAGGAAGTTCCGGGTTAGATGGCTGGGATATGAGCCGTCAGAGGACACATGGGAACCATATGGGAATGTCAAGGGTTGTGAAGCACTGGATGTATTCCTGGGAAGGGCCAAGTAAATGGCGCCCAGAGAGAGTCACAATCTGATTTATTCAATGGCACCAAGGCTGTCACCAAGCTCAAAGAAGATGCCGTCATGCTCCCAGCGCCGACGAACACGACGCCATAAGTTATGCTCGTTGAGATAACGAGTGACAGGCATGGTGCGGCAAAGATCCTGGGTCAGGAAGGTCAGTGACGGCAGCGGATAGCCCGAAAACTGGACGAGCAGGATGAACGACTCCTCCTGGCGGGCGTTCTCGTAGAGCTCGATGTGCTCTCTGACCTCCACCACACCGTACGCGGCGGACGTGTCCGTGAGCTGGAGCGTGAACAGCTCCTTGTTCATGGCAAGCTCCATAGCCGGGAGATGCTCAAGCCGGACACAGGTCCAATAGGCCCGAACGAAGTCGCGGGAGCGGGTGGCGGTCAGGCGCGAGGCACCGCGGTTCTCAGCCGCCATAAGCAGCGAGAACATGGCTGGGTGTCGGCCTGCCATCACCACGCGCTTGAGGAGGTCCACCACCACATCACGAGAGACCGTGGCACCCGGCTCTCGAGTGCGCTTCAGCGCCAGGAGGGCTCCCTCAGCTGTGGCGACGTGGTTTGTGGCAAACCGGTCGCTCGTCCCGCCCTGGACCAGAGCCGCGGCTACGGCGCGAGTGTCTTGGACACCCTCCATGGAGCGCTGGAGAGCGCACCCGATGGCCGTCACCTCCGCGAACCGACGAAGGATGTCGGCAGAGACGTAAGCAGCCGTGACCTCGGTCATAGCGCTGCCGAAGAGCTTCCCGGTCTGAACTCGGTCGAGGAGGGCTGTGAAATTGACTTCGAAGCAGTTGGAGAAGCGAGCAGTGCTGATCTCCGCAAAGGTGGTGCGGAAGGTCTCGACCTGACGCTGCTCGCGTGCCGGAAGAGGTTCGGCGGGCTCGGTCGGCTCGGCGACGGTCACAATAGCCCTAGGGGTTTCGACATTGGCGCGGTAGCGGGTCTGTCGGTGGAATGGGCGGACAGGGACCTCTACGACACGCTGGTTGAACTCAGCGCCCAGCTCACTCGTGCGGGTGATTGTGGTCTGAGCAGATTCGGGATGGCAGTCGGTGATGTGCCGTCCGGAGCGTCGAGGTCGGAGAACGGTGCGATCGGGAGCTGAACCAGCTTCTTGGTGCGAAATGGCATCACCATCGGTGTTCTCAGCGGTGTTTTCAGTGGATGGAGGCGTGTGAGAACCTTCAGTAGCTTCCTGGGAGCCGTCACCATTCAGCAGCTCGACATGCTTTCGCTTCAAGGCCTGAAGATCGGAGATGAGCACACCAGTAGGATTGGCCGTCATATACTGGTCGATTGCAGCAAAGAGTTCCTCCTCTACGTTTGTCATAGCGCCGTTTGAAATCTGGGAGGCGTCCCAGATTTGATTTACATGTATACATGAGTTATATAATCTCAGGAGGACACCCACCGCGCAAGTTACAGACGCTGAGCACGCCTGTATAGCCAATACTGGCCAAGGGACAGCCGTTCACGTATTCTCTCGCGCGTTTTATGCCGAGACGAGATCTCGAGGAAAAGGGGAAGAAAACACCTCCAAGAAGTGATAATGGACAAAGTTTATACGAAGAACGTGGTTTTGATGTTGGTTATTCATGATGGAGCTCGTATTCTGGGCACAAGAAGTCCGAGCGGAGACGAAGAGAAGAAAACTCCCGTATCTCGCCAAGGAAGCGGAATTGGAGCTAGTTAAAGAAAAGAAAGAAATTTATGGTGCTTGGATTCTGACCCCGGACTGAGCTTGTTTCCCGTTGTCTTGGAACTGAGTGCCCCGGGGTACTGCCTATTTCCCGTGGCAAACTGGTCAGCAGCGTTTGCCTTGGGCTTTCGGTGCTACTGTCTCCGCGGAAAGCCGATTCCAATCGCCCCAGAGGCCCTGCGGCCATCTCCGTGCAAATATGCTTTCCTGTCTCCCTGAAAGTCCGGCAACTATCCGGGGAGCCTGGGGGTCTGTCCTCGGGGCGTTGACAGGCAGGATCGTCCTGCAGAACCTTGACTATGACACTCCTTGCTTCCCTGCAGTCCTTGTAGAGCCGTTCAGCCACGGCACCCTCTCGTCTGTCCGGTTCCCCAATTCCATGCCCCCTCGACTCTGTTAGGAAGCCTACCCGAAGGCGGGGAAAGTGACTAAGTCCATGCTGTCTACCCCGGTTAGGTGGCGTGGGTCAGGGCATGGGTGGTGTACCCCCAGGCACTAGGCCTGGTTGTCCTGTTACCCCTTACAACATTTCGCTTGCACTACATGTCCTTGGTTTCCCATGTCGTTAACAAGGGCGGCAGGGGCACCTGTGCCCCTCCGACCCCCGTGGCCAGTCCCTGCAGTTTCCTTGGGGTCCCAACGAGTGGTGCAACCATATGAATATGGATTTCCTTGACCTTATCCTTGCTCTGTCCTTGTCGCATGTCCTTTCTTTCTTATTTCTGGTCTGTCCTTCCTGTTCTTTCCTTGCAGTCGTTCCTTCCCTTGCTTTGGTTCCTGGCCACCAGGATACGTGGGGCCTTTCCTCACTGATCCCAGGAGCTTAGCACCCAGCGAGGGTGGTCCATGGCTGATTCCTTGTCCATCCCTTCCCGGTCCTGGAGTCAGGGGTTCATGACATGCTTCTATTCCACCTTGAAGCTGTTGTAAACCTTTGCCAGTTCCCGTAGTCCTGCCGTGAGGCCTTCCCAAATGTCCTCCGAGCCCCATATTATTAGTTGCTGTAATTCTAGGATGGGTCTTTCCTGGTACCATTCGCCCTGGAGGCCCTGCCTTACTTCCAAGTCCTTAGTTTTGTGCTTCGCTGCTGTCCACAGCTTTGTCCAAGCTTCTCCCCTGTCTACTGCCGGGCATTCACAGATTATGTGCGCTGCCGATCCTAGCCTCTGGCCCTCTGCCCACTCCCTGATCATTTCCTGCTTCCTTGCTGGTCCTGGCTTTTCCCTAATGATCCTGTAGAACAGGCTCACCTCCGACTCCTCCGAGCGAATTGGAGCTAGTTAACTGCATTTTTGAAGCCTATGTAAGAAATAGCGGAAGAGGAGCACAAACCGCCAACTATTCCGAATCAAGCCGAATGCATGACATAACCTGCACGGTTTGATGCAATCAGACAGAACACTGGTATGTATCGACTACTAGGAGGGGCAGGATCCCCAGGTAAGATACCCATGACACAGCGCGCTTATTTAGTGGTACCACGAGTCTTTTCGAATCTGTAGAATCTTTGCGCAATCTAGAAAATCTTTAGAGAATTTCCGTGGGTGGACTCCACGCCGGGCGATGGCTTAGGACGCTATGTCGTCAGCCTAGTCAACGGATACTATCCGGCGTACACGCAAGTCCCGTGTGCGCGACGGTCAGCCCTCTAAGTTGAACTTAGTTGGCATCCCCGGATCACTGGTCATTCCCCAGCGATCGACGGTTATAGGGTCAGCACTCTTGGGCTGTTCCCCCAAGACCTGATTAACAATGGTATCCTTTTCGTGATGCTCTTAACAGAGCATGGGGGGGAAGTGTCAGCCATTTATATATGAGATACGTATTTGATACGGTCTTGATCCGTCCAGCTCGACACCCTTGTGTCGAGCTCTCTTTGTAAAGTCTTTTTCCTTAGTGATCACAGGGCGACGAGTTCGTCGTCTGCCCGTCCTGTACTGGGACTCCCTGCCGGAGTAAGTCCACGACACTCGTGCTGGCCCCCATGGCCTCCCACTCTTTCCACGCTCGACTCATTGAGCCAACCACGTGTGTCCGTTGACCTGGACCAGAGACGGGCTGAGCGTCGGACGATAGGTGCCATGTATCCTGGCTTGTTTCGCTTCTTGCTTGCTCTTGTGACATTCTTCTCTGTATTCAAAACGTAGACGGTGCCTTTTATATCTGAGGATGGCATAACCTCACTTGGGCAACTACTGCTGCCCCGGGGCCGCATTGCGGTTGCCCGAGGCTTTCTGGAATCTGTGGTTGTTGTATCCGTGGTTTCGGAAGGGACGCTTGGCGAACCGGTGTGATGTGTGAGCCCGCGTGGCAGGGATGGCCTTCTTGGCCTTGGCGGCGACCTTGACGAGGTCCTTGACGTTGGATATGTCCTCGGCGGTGACGATAAAGTAGGCGGCCGCTTCTTCGTTGGCAGAGTCGAGGACTCGGAGGAACTCGAGGCGCTTTTCAACGGCAAGATTAATGGCTGTGGTTATGTCAGCAATCGTCTCCTTGCTGGGGTCAGCCAGGATTGACTTGATTTCTCCGTGTAGGGCGCGCAGGTGTTGGAATTCTTTGAGCACTGCTGGGATTTTGGTGGGTTTGCGTACATCCTCAGCATTCGTGCGGACATCGTCAAGATTCTCGCTCAGTGATGCTATTGTAGCAGCCTGTGACCGCACCAGGGCCTCCAGGCTCTCCAGTGTCACGGGGGGCTGTGCGTCGCCCATCTTCTCGGAACTACCGGGGAATGGGGTTTTAACCCCTTGGTAAAATTGGTCTGAACTGGACCGTAGATTTGATTCGAATATTTGGTCAATATTCGATCTCTCTCGAATATTTGTACCAGATGGCCGGTAGTCCATCTGGGCCTGTACCACGCCCCGAGGCGTACTTACGCATCGCGTCTACGACGGTATGCAGTCTGAAGGCAGACAGTGATACACTTACCTGTCTGACCACTCCATGGGGGGTAAATGATTTATGTGTTCCGGGTCGTCCCCGGGGCTAGTGAGGCCTAGCTTGGCCATGATTAGACTATGTCAGGGGCTCTGACTTCTTCTGCTTCTCCTTCCATCTCTCCTTCTGCCTGATTCGATCTCCTCCCGCCAAACGAATCGTCAATCAAATCGCCTATCAAATCTCATAAAGATTCACCTCGGATCTCCCGGATCTCGGAGGCTTGCCCAGGACGCCGCACTTGGCGTGTCTCCGCCCCGTCGCGGAATTGTCACGTCGCCGTTGGTCTCGGCAAGCGTCTATAGCTCAGTTGGTAGAGCAATCGGCTGCAGTCCGATAGGTCATGGATTCAACTTCCATTGGGCGCTAGTATTTCTAATTCGAATTCTTGCATGTGACGAGTACACGAATTTTACAAAGCCACCGACAAAATGTAGTTAGCTCTCTTTGGACTTCATTGACGCCTCCAGCTGATCCAGTCGGGTTGCCGTCGGATCCGAACTTTGCGCCATTGTGCCCGCATAGACTGCGTGACTCACCTGGCCGGCGAAACCCCTTTTGCCCGGAGTGAGGCTAACGCCTCGCCCTCCACTCCGGGCCCGTTACCCGAGGTAACCTTCCTGACGATGTAGCGCCATTGCCACCACCCCGCCTGACATGCTGAGGTACTAAACTGGCTTGATATCCTACCTCCTTCTTGCGGTGAGCTTTGTCAGCTGTGATCTTGTTGTGCTGTGACTGATCAAGTTGTCGGGTTGGTATCCCTTACCGGCAGTCCCAGCAGTATAGGGACCTCTGGAAGATAGATGTTATTTATATCTCGGGAATCGACACAAAGGTGTATGCGATTGTACAGTACTAAGCACCTGACTCCCAACATTGCTATCATGTCATAACATGCGGATTTCCGAGAGGTCAAGCTCAAAATGGTAGAGGCGACACCCGTGCGTTCGTGCATATGTTTACAGACATCAGTAGTCGGGGTTGTTCCACTCGCTCGCCTTGTTGAACTGGTAGACGCCGGGCCCGTACACGAGGCCGTCCTTCCAGGTGCCCGTCAGCGTGTCGCCCGTGGGGAAGAACACCGTGCCCTTGCCCTCCTTGCGGCCGTTCGCCCACTCCCCCTGGTACTTGAGGCCGTCCGTGTCCATGAACACGCCCTGCCCGTGCCGCTTGTCGTCGCGCCACTCGCCCTCATACCGGCAACCGTTGGCATACTGCAGGATGCCGTAGCCGTGAGCCCTGTCGCCAGACCAGTCACCGCGGAAGACGTCGCCGTTTGAGTAGTAGAGCTCGCCCTCGCCGTGCTTCTTGCCGGACTTCCAGGCACCGACGTACTTGTCACCGTGCTCGTATGTGAGGGTGCCCTTGCCCTCGGCCTTGTCGTCCTTCCAGTAGCCCTCGTACCGCTCGCCGTTCTTGTACGAGAGGACGCCATAGCCGTCCTTGACGTCGTCGCGCCACTCACCGTCGTAGACGTTGCCGTTGGGGAAGACGTACTTGCCCTTGCCGGCCATCTTGCCGTCAACCCATTCGCCTTCGTAGATGCCGCCGTCGGCGTAGAAGTACTTGCCATAGCCGTGCATCTTGCCCTCGTACCAGTCGCCCTCGTACTTCTCCGCAACGGAGCCGTCGGGGGAGGCGTAGGTGACGACACCCTTGCCGTGGCGCTTGTCGTCCTTCCACTCACCGTCGTAAACGTCGCCATCAGCGTAGGTGTAGACGCCCTTGCCGTGCATGCGGCCGTTCTGCCACTCGCCCTCGTAGACATCGCCGTCGTTGTAGTAGAGGGCACCATAGCCGTTGATGCGGCCATCAACCCATTCGCCGACGTACTTGTTGCCAGAGGCATAGAAGCTAGTACCTTTGCCGTGGACCTTATCATCCACCCACTCGCCTTCGTAACGGCCACCATCGCCGTAGTAGTAGCTTCCAATGCCGTGGCGCTTGCCGTGGATCCAGTCGCCTTCATACTTCTCCTGGTTGGGATAAACAAGGGTTCCCTTGCCGTGCATAAGACCATTTTCAATTTCACCCGTGTATACTAATGACATGCTGTTCGGCTTATGCTGTATAAGCGTTCAGGAGACGAGAACGAACGTCGTGATTGTGTGTGAGAATTTTTTCGTGGCACAAAAAAATCCTAAACCACCCCTCTGCCAGCTCCCCCCGTTCTAAGCGCACATACCCCCCCGCCTTGGTTGCCGTTGCGTGGACGCGCGTTCTGTTTGAATAAAATGGGCTGAGTGAAAAAATAGTCATCCCCATGAAGCCGGGCCCAATCGTTCGAGATCGCCAATCATCGCTGGGTGTCACTGATTGGATCCCAGTAGAGGGCAAGCCGGAAGTCTGCAGATCACTGGTACACATGACTGGATCTTGCATTTATGTTAGGCCGAGTTAAGAGCGCCGATCAGGCCGTTCTCGAACTCCCGGATGCCCTGAAGGTGGTAGGCGCGGGGCACAGTGAGGGGTCCGTCGAAGAGCTTGATGTGGCCGAGCACGGCATCCGCGTTGTCGTCGACATCTTTCGGGGTCAGGAGCATGATACGGGACTCAACACCGGCGAGTCTGAGCGCCTCTGCGATGCGGCGCCCGTCGGTGAAGGTCGGGCCCTCGGCGTAGGAGAGGAGGATGACGTCAAACTTGTTGGAGAGCGCCGCGGCGACGATCTTGGCTTCATTGTCCTGAGTGATGATCACCTGCTCCACTGGTCCGTTGAACAGTCTCGTGGCCTGCTGGACAAGGAAGTTCACCCCGCTGTCGTTGGTGCAGAGAAGAATTCTCTTCGGGTTTTCCGATGGCATTTGTATATCGTGGTTTGTGATTGGTGTGACGCTAAGCTTCGTAGCGGTATCGTTCGTAGCGCAATACAGTGCAGCTCATCCGAGAATTGCGTAGATACACAGACACATGTATAACACGGCATGAACGCATAAATGACCCAGCATGATCGGCTTTATCGTCTATCGTCACATCTATCTCACATAGGGCCCTGCATGATGCTGCGGACCGTCGTCGCCAGGCTGATGTCTCGCCCGGGAGCCATGGTGCTGCGTGGCCGTGGCCGCGGCGGACCCCCCAGCGACCCCCCAGTGTTGGTCCGCATCCCCGCTGTCCCAGTGTTCGTGGCAGGGCGCGGCGGCCTGGGTCCCGCGGTCGACGGCGCCCCGACAGTGTATGGGGAAAACACAGCGGGCTCCACGCGCGGTGGGCTCGACAGCGTGATCTCAGTCGGGGCAGGCGTCGAAGACCGACGACTGGGCCGCCTCGTCTTGGCAGGCGGGCCGCGAGGCTGCTCATTATCCGCGTTCTCGTCATCGCCATCGTTTGAGGCCTCGAACAACTTTGTCGACTCGTAGAAGGGCGTGTGGCCGGGCTCCGGGGTCCGGGATGGCAGCAGTATTGAGTCCGGCGTGTCCCGGGGGGTGCCGCGGGAGAGGTAATATGGGACTGACGCGGGGCCCTCGTCATCGAACTCCACCGGGTCGACCGGCTGGACGTCCGCAACGCGGTGTCGCGGGTTGAACAGGGCGGCGAGGTCTTCCCTGAGGTCGCCGGTGTGATCGAGTTCCGTCTCGCCGATCAGCTCCTCAGCCGCAAGGATTTCCGCGTTGGCGTCGAGTGCGTCGGGCAGCCCCACCTGGATGAGACAGCGGGCCCGCGCCATGTGCAGCTCAGGGGTCCCGGCCATGATCTCCTCGATGCTGTCTATCAGCTCCCATGCGATGCCGACGCGCCCTTCCGCGGCAACCTCGCGGGCTAACACGGCCACGTCACGGGCAGCGTCGAGCGACAGAGGAGACAGCTCTGTCTGGACCTCCGCGTTGACACTCTCGGGCGGGAGGAGGTGCATGGGTACGGCGGGGTGGATCACGGGACCGCTGCCACTGCCGGGCGCGGGTGATGGGGAGATCGACCCCACCGCCGCCGTGCCCACGTCCTCGTCCTGCTTTTGCTGTTCGATGATGCCGAAGAGCCTGTTGATCTCGTCCTGAAGAAGCTCCTGGGAGGACAGCGTGTCCGTGAAGCGGTTGATCTCCGCCTGGGGCGCGTACTTCGTGAACATCGAGTAAATAGCATTCTGGTCTTCTTCAGAGCACCCGTTCGTGGCTGTGATCCCCACTACGAGGATCATCTGATCGTAGGTCGGGGGTATCTCGGGCGAGTAATCATCGGGGTTGGTCGAGAAGCTCAGCTTGGCATCCGCCACTGTCACAACCTCGGTCTGCTCCATCGTTTCGTTCGATACAATGAATTCACGCTTTTGTTTGCGTCTTATTGACCTCCGCTTGAGCGTTCTGGCGATTGTGAAGCTGCAGGCGAAACAGACACAGAAGGTCACAGCACAAACCACTAGAACCAATGCCACGGCAACAAAAAGGCATATAACAACACCAACGGCCACTGCGATGGCTATGGTCGTTGTATCCATGTCGAGGTCCTCCGCTTGCGAAAATTTTCTCACGATCCGAAGAAATCTCAGCGCTCATCCCGCCGTCAGGACATTTATACGAGGCAATAAACACCCCGGGTCACCCCACAAGCAGGCCAACACTGAGCCCGAGCCCGAGCTCCCCCAGCGGGCCGACGGCGTCACCCACCGCCCGGCTGGCCATCTGCCGCATGTTCTCAGCGACATCGGCCGGCACATCGCCCAATGCCGCGGCGAACTCGGCCCGGAACATACGGCACACGCCGCGGGTCCATGCGCTGGTCATCGCCATGGCGGGTGTCGCTACGCGGGCAGGGTACGCCTTGTGTTCACTCGATAGTGTGGGGCAGAACAGGATCTCGGCCTGCAGGGCTGTGGTTATGAGGGTCTCCCGCAGCGCTGACACGGCCTCGGTGACGAACGCCGCCCTCGTGATCTTGTGGTGCGACGCCTTCCGCCTCAGCTGCTGCAGTGTCTCTCTCAACGAGTCCCGCCGGCACCCCAGGAGGACGGCCGCCTCGGACTGGGCGTCCGTCGTCGGCCGGAGCTGCCGCAGCCGGGAGATGGACGCAATGACCCGCAGCGGGTCGTGCGTGCTGCCGAGGAGGGATTCGATGGCCGAGACACACTGGTCCCCGACCGCATCCAACTCGGCGCGGAAGTGCTGGATGAAGTCCCGCTGTCGCACGACCTCGGTCGACTCTGGTCGGCCCTCGATCAACTCTGTTAGCCGGTCGGCGATGGCAGTGCCGTCTGCCAGGGTGGCGAAGAGCTGCTGGACGGTGTCGTCGTCGGGGTCCGCTGGGTCCGCCCCAAAGGACGCCGCGTACAGCGCACGGGCCCTCTCTGGGATGCTCAGGACAGCGTTGATGTCGGTGATGGAGCTCCGGATGGCTGCGACCGTGTCGAACGTGCGGTGCATGTGGGATAGCATTGTGGGAAGCCGGGCGATGTTGCTGCTGAGCCCAGAGGTGTGTTTCACAATCCCAGCTGCTGAGAGAGCTTTTGGCTGGTTCAAGTCCTTTGCGGAGATCTGCATGATCTCTGGGCGGAGTCCTATGCGATCCACATCCCGTTTAAGGTCATAGATCCGGGAGTCGTAAGCGTCGAGACTCGAATAGGCGCGCATGGATTCAGGAACGCTCTTGTACTCATTCACAAGCTGGATAATCCAGGAGTCCATGTGGCGGCCCTTTTCGTCTGTCGTCAAATGACAGTGTGAGATTATGTCGTCCAACAACTCGCGAGCCTGTCCCAGCCTGCACTCTGCTCATCTGTGAGACTGCTGGGCTTCAGTTCATGTTTGAGTTGAGGGTGCAGTTTATGTTTCCAATCAAAAAATGAAGGTCGCTGTCGTCTTGCTTCTGATCGTTACCATATGCGCTTTGGATATACCACAGCCCACAGAAAGCGGCTGGTTCACAACGAAGCTTGACCATTTCGCTCTTTTTGACACGAGGACCTTCCGCATCCGCTACCTGGCCTACGACGGATATGTGAAGAACAACAAGCCATCCTCCATCCTCTTCTACACGGGGAACGAAGGGACAATTGACAACTTCTACAAAAACACCGGAGCCATGTTCGAGTTTGCCGAGGAGCTGAACGCCCTCGTTCTCTTTGTTGAGGTATGCCACTCATTTGCCACTTTACCCAGCACCGCTACTACGGCCAGTCGCTGCCGTTCGGGAGCCGCACCCTGAAGGACCCGTCCAACATGGCCTGGCTGTCCTCTGAGCAGGCGCTCGCCGACTATGCCGACTTCCTCGACGACTGGAAGACCCACCATCCCACTCACCGCGTCCCTGTTGTTGCATTCGGCGGTTCATACGGCGGCATGCTGTCGGCCTGGGCCCGCATGAAGTACCCCCACATCTGGGCCGGCGCCATTGCGTCATCAGCCCCCGTGGCCCTCTTCCGCGGGATATCGAACCAGTACGACTTCAACAAGATCATTGAGGCCGACTTCACATGCTCCCCTGCGCTGAGGCAGGGAATGCTCGACATCGAGGCCCGTGGCAAGACCGCCACCGGGCTGGCGCAGCTCAGTGCCGATTTCAAAACATGTAAGCCGATCTCAGACAGTGGCGCGCTCATCGGCGTGATCAGCGACGCGCTGGCGTACATGGCGATGATCAGCTACCCCTACCCCGCCGACTTCCTCACGCCTCTCCCTGGATACCCCAACGTCGAGGCCTGCCGCCGTGCGGACAAGCACACGGAGCCCGTCCTGGCCGTGCAGGCCGTGGTCGACCTGTACCGCAACTACACGGGCACCGAGCCCTGCCTGGACGTCGGTGGCTCCCCCACCCCCAACCTGGGCATGTCCCTGTGGAATATCCAGGCCTGCAACGAGATGGTCGTTTGTTCACCCCCGCGCCCATTACCCAGTTCCCCCAGGGGTCCGACGGAGGCTTGTTCCCCGCAGAGTCTTTCGACATGACCGCATACATCGCCTCATGTCGCTCGGACTACGGCATTGAGCCCCGCCCGGACCATGTCCGCCACATGTACGGCGGCAGGCGGGTCGGGACCAGCAACCTTGTCTTCTCGCAGGGCGATCTCGACCCTTGGACTGCCGGGTGCATCCAGCCTGAGGATATACCCGCCGACGTAGACTCAATTGTACTCCGCATCGAGGGTGGCGCCCACCACCTGGACCTGCGCTCGAGCAACCCGGCCGACCCTGCCAGTGTCGTCCACGCCCGGCAGGTCGAGCTCGCCCACATCCGCAAGTGGATCCAGTAAAAGACTGTTAGCTTGTGAACACTCACCGACCAATGGCCGCGGTTGAACTGATAGCTTGAATGCCGCGCAGTCTTGCCACAGACGACATGATAGGACGCGCGCTCTTGATACTGATTCTTGTCAGCATCTGCATCGCCCATAGTTTGGACTATAGCAATAGTATTCGTTTTGTGACGTCTCTTCCACCCTTTGTTGAGGCGAATGGGGATCAGTTTGATATTTACGAAATTGCAGACGCCTACGGGAAGAATTATGACTGCTACATCCCCAAAGATGATCAGTATACGCGCTCAAACACCACTGAAGGCGAATTGACTTCCCAGTTGCCGCTTCCCGACGACGCCGAGGCGTTAGCTATCGCCGTCCTCCACTCGGAGCTCGACGGCCGGTGCGTCGCGGAGATGGCGCTCAAGAAGTACTCATACCTCTTCTGTATTCGGCCCGATATGCTTTACGTCACGCAGACATCCCGCACGACGGACCAGAAGCTCTTCGTGTGCGGGCGGCGTTACACAGACGGGCGTACACATGCAGAGCACGTTGCCGGGGAGGAGCAGAGCCGGGAGATTCTGCAGCATGGCCTCCGTGAGGTGGATGACGACTCTCTCCCCGCCGAGAGCATGGCGCAGCTCGTCCTGCTCGATGCCTTCACGGCCAGCCCCGTTGATGCGTATACATTCCTGGTCAGTGTCCGCAGGGGGCAGACCGAGCTGATGCTGCCGCTCTCCCCGGCGGACTTCGGGGCGCTGTCGGCCCTGAGCTCGGAAGAGATGGACGACTACATCCAGACCTTCAGCGACAGGACGGCCGCAGTCACCAGGGACGGCATCCTCAGCGAAGCCCCCGTGGATGAGCCCGCCGCGCCAGAGGACCACCCCGCCGACCCAGAGACGAGCGGGCCGAGACCAGTGGCTGACATGGGCCCCGACGTCGGCGTCAAGGCCGTCATGGACGACTATGGGGCTGGCACGGCGCCCGTGATCACACTCACCCTGCCCGATGGCGATAACCTTTCGAATGGCGACCCCCGCGGGACACTCGTGGACGTTCTCTGCGGCCCCATCGACGTCATCACCCGTGTGTCTGAGGAGCGCCCCGGGCAGTACCGCCTGGTCCTCCTGACCCGCGCGGTCTGCGCCATACCTGGGATGCAGACGCCCCAGACGGAGGGGCGGCGGGTGGTGTGTGTGGAGAAGTGATGGGCCGGCTGGACATAAATATCGTCGCACATTCATCCCTTGCATCGGCCTCACTTTGTCAGAATTGACTCGATTGCCATCAACAGGGGCAACTACGAAGCTTATCGTCGTTTTGCCAGCGTTAGTGGCAGCTCCGCCCCCGGCCTATAGGCTGGCCGGTGTTGGACAGACTTGGACCGGTGTGGACCGGTACATTGAGAGGTATGTATAGGTGTAAATGGTTTTGTGGAAATCGACTCGACGACACCCATGTGTCGAAGTTGGAATCACAACACTACAACACTATAATGACTCTCCAGCTGGCAGTTGCAGTAATGATTTCTTCTCGCCCGTAATTGAAGTCTATAATAGCAGCACGCGACTCATTTCGGGACACTATCGATGACGTCCTGGCGCATGAACGTGCAATACTCAATTTGTAACCAACATCAAGCCTTTTTCTTTCGGTACATGAGTAAAATTACTGAGAGGACTGAGCTTTTGCCGAGGAAGCCAGCTTCCGTTCCTTCGCATTGCCGCATTGCAAACTTTACGAACGTGAGGACCGACAGACTTGGAAATGGCCGAGGAAACGCAACAAATCACTCGTGATGTGATGATATCGGCCTATCGACTTGCAGTTTCTGTTACCGATCATATCTCTGGCAATATCCCCTCACTGCTCGCAGTGGCGTATTCCCGTCACTTTGGCGTTGCCATCGGCGATGGGAGCGGTATCGAAGAGTATGGCGACATTCGCAGCCTCCTTGCGATACTCACGCGCCCTCTGCCCCTCTGCGCCAGCGCCCGTGTCCTCATTGACCGGGCCCGCTCCATCCTCATAGACGGCCCCACGCTGTCGATGAACGTCGAGCTGGCAGAGGGCGAGGAACTCCCAGATGCCCTGCACACGCTGCTCCAAGGCACGATCTGGGCTTGTTTCCTCACTGCCGGTGCTAGCCCCATAGACAGCCCCCGCCCCGCGGCGCTGTGGTTCCTGTGCCGCAAGACACTCTTCACAGCCACCGCTGCTCTCGATGGTGCCCTGCCCGTTTTCGTGATGCCCGGCAGCGCTGTTCCCGCCGACCTCCGCTGCTACTCGGGCCGGCTGTTCCAGGGCCGCTCCCGGGTCCCGGTGCCCCCCGTCCACAAGCTGTACCATGGCTTCGGAACAACGCTGGCCGTGACGGCAGCCGGGCCATGGGGGTGGGGTGCGAACGGGTGGTTTGCCCTGGGCCTGGGGCACGGCGGCCCGACCCCACCGGGCCCCCTCGTCTTCACAGACGCGCCGGAGGCGGAGAACACCCTCGACAGCCTCGGCCCGTGGCAGCAGCGGGCGCTGGTCGTGGACGCCTTCATCGGCCATCGGGAGACGGTGCTGGTAACTCTGGCGGGTGTTCTCGTCGCGGGGTCAAACCAGCATGGCCGCCTCGGATTCCGCCGCTTCCTGACGGTGCCGTCGTGGCTGCTCCTCCCCCTCCGTCTCCGTCCATGCAACGTTGTCTCGTCGAAGCACGCCGTCGCCCTCCTCACACCGGGCCGGGCCGCTTTCGTCGCAGGCGACAACAGCTTCGGTGCCCTAGGGCTGGGCCATACCCGTCCCGTCGTCGGGTTTAGCCGCATCCCGACGCCAGTCGACGCTGTGGCACTCCTGGGTCGAGGGATCATGCTGCTCTCTGCAGGACGCGTGCTATTCGCGGGCCGGGCGAGCCCTGTTTGCCGAGCGCTGGCGGGGTTTGAGATCGGCGAGGTTGTCGTGGCCCCCGTGGCCCTGCCGCTCCCCCACCCCGTCGACGCCATCGTCAGTGACCAGGACCGCGTGGTCTGCCTGACGATGGGCGGTGTCACGCTGGGGGCGCATGAGTGCCAAGGCTCAGCGGTGTCGTGGGCTGTCGGAGACCGGGTCACAGCCGCCCGGGGGAAGGGGGGCGTCACCGTGACCGGGGCGTCCGGCCAAGCGTGGAACGGGACCAGCCATGGCATTGTTCAATCTATCCCGGCATTGGAACAAGCGTAATGTAAATTTTCACCGGTTTTGGCCATATACTGACTCGTTTTCAAAAAGCCAAAAACTGCACCGAGTTCAGACGCCGGGCGGACGCCAAACAAAAACCAAAAGGGATATATTTGGGATGAACAGTCCTCTGCATTTGAAAATGGCATTGGCGGGCAGCCGATCTTGAGGGAATCAGCTCGAGTCGATGGAGTCAATACCACAAAGTTCGCGCAGACGTGTAGCTCGCATCTCCACGTATCTAGAACCATTTCGAGCAGCCTTAGAGACCGCTACAAATGTATAGTCCCTTGAATGATCAAGAAATCGAACAACCCAATCTCAACAAATCCACGGCTCCTATGCCCTCCGAAGTTCAAAAACATCAGCTTAAGACCACATTCCTGTCCTTCTTCACCTCCCCACTTGGTTTGTTACATTCCCGCCGATTACTCGCATTCGGCGGTTATTTCCGCTCCATCGGTTATCCAGGTAAGAACGCCATCACGATTTGCCTGCTCATTACCGCCATCGCCGGCATGGAGCTGGCGTGGTCCGGTGTCTATGCATGGACCACCTCAACCCTGCTCGAGCACGGGGCGTCCGGCGAGCTCAGCACGCTGCCCTTCCAGCTATCCCCCATCATCTCGGTCATCGTCATCCCCATTGCGGGGTGGGCTAGCGACCGCGTGATGCCCCGGGCCATCCGTTACGGGTACGGCTCCCGCCGCCTCATCCTGACGGTGACCATCCTTGTCTGCTGCCTGGCCACGCTCTGTGTCCCGCTGACCTCCGGCACGATGTTCCCACAGCTGCCCGATCGATTCATCCTGGTCTCACAGCTGGTGCTGAATACGCTCATTGACTTCACGAACAAGACCATCGAGTCTTTCGTCCGAGCCATGATATCCACCGTCGCCGATGAGCGGCTGGAGGAGGTCTCGCACGTCCTCATGACCGCCGTCATCGGCGGGTCGATGATCCTCGGCTTCCAGGCGACGTCCTTCCAGGTTGGCGAATACCTCCCCGTCGGCCCCACCATGAACGTCTACTACCCTATCGGCGTCGCCATCTTCCTCGTGACGTCTCTCCCGCTGTTCCTCTCAAAGGCAGAGGCCCGAGCCTGCCGCGACAAGGACGCCAAGTCGACTGCGGCCGAGCGGCCCAAGGATGTGCCTCTGCTGCCGGTGACGGGCCCCGTCGAGGAGGTCGAAGGGGTCGCCAAGCCGCCTGCCCACAGAACGCGGACGTCGTGGGGCCAGGTGGTGGGTGTGCTGGTGTGGTGCATGCTGGTGTTCTACTCGGCGTGGGTGCCGTGGACGTTCAACCCCCAGTTCCTCGGCTACATCCTCTTCCAGGGCGACCCCCACGCCCCCAAGGGTAGCACTGCATACGAGCAGTACGAACAGGGCGCTGGGTTCGCAGGCACCTCTGACTCGATCATCTCGATCGGGACCCTGACCGCAGTCGCCACGTGGCTCATTCTAGACGCCGTCATGGGAAGGCTGAAGCGCGTCGCCAAGATCCGGCCGCTCCTGCTCGGCGCGGGGTTCAACGTCGTGATGTTCATCGGGTTGGCGATGAACGCGTTCGCCCCCAATATTTATGTCTTCGTCGCCGCGCAGTTGCTCATGGGCTCGGGTTTCGGCGCAGCCACGAACTTTGTGTTCAGCCGGGCGGCCCATTACACCCACATCAGCGACGCCGGCCTCGTGAACACCCTGGTCTTCTCGGCCGAGACGCTGCCCCAGATGCTGTGCACCGTTAGTGGGACCATGGCCGTGGGGCTGACCGGGTCGTACCGGGTGCCGTACGTCCTGGGCATGGCGCCCCTGCTTGTGTCTATCCCGCTGACGTTCTTCCTGTAAATGGTAATGGTAATCGAAGGCGCCCTCTTGACTCCAATCCTTGGCCGACAGGGTGTGGTATTGAATCCGTAAACACAGAGGCCGGTCGCGTCCAGTTGAGAGAGCGCAGGGTTTTAATAGCGGACAAGGGCAGGCCCTATAGCGGCACAGTGTGGCTGATGACGGCGATCGTGGCCACGCCAGCCAGAGGCAGCGTCAGGTTGTCATTCGCGTCTGTCACAAGTTCACCAAGAGCGCATACCGCTGCCCCGATAATATTGGCCATGATGAAGAGGACAGCGCGGTCGATCGTCAGGCCACGGGCGAGGGGCAGCGCCAGGGCCACCCACACGGCCGCCAGCCCTCCCGTCATCGCCCAGACACCCTCCCAGTGCTTGCCGGTAGGCTGCCGGCGTCTGCTGACGGGACTGGCTGGGTCGGTCAGGACCGAGACGGGGGCGGGGGCGACGGCCAGGCGTCTGCCACGGCTCCCGACAATGGCGGCCAAGCTGTCCCCAACCCACACCGCCATGGCCGCGGAACATGACGCCACAGGCCCGAAACCGGTGAGCAGGGGCGCGAGGGGCGCGGCGAGGAGGAAGACCGGGCTCACGGGGGCGACGGCGTCCTTGGCGTCGGCGAAGCGGGCCAGCCCGGGCACCGAGATGGCCGGGTGCGCCATGGCGATGAAGAGGAATACATTCAGGGCCGCGGTGATAGCGTATGCGGCGAAGTCCGGGGCAACGACGATGACGGGGGCCACGATCAGTGCGTACAGGGCGTGGAAGGCCTTCCTGGCGTGCGTGTTGGACAGTGGCAGCCGGTAGATGGCGTGGACGCCGGCCACCATGACGACCGCCATGTATGCGGTGCAGGCCAGGGCCGCAGGGGAGAACCGGGGGACGGACGGCAGCATGAGGGCGACACTCACGCCCCACGCCGCCGCGCACACGGCAATGCGGGTCATGCCACGGACTGGGACCAGGGAGAATACGACGGAGACAATGACCGTTGCGATGATGGCGGTGGGAGCTAGTGTTGATGGGCCGATGATGGCCGATTGATGCACTCCGAAGCCGAGTAAGGAAGCGCACAGCAGCGCCTCGCCAAGATTGAACACACCCGGAAACGCGGACAGCAAGGATACGGTGATGCCGTAGTATGCGGCGAGGATACCGGCATTCTGAGCCATGGTCGAGAGAGACCCAAAGGGGGCGGGGACGGCGGCGAGCAGGGGCAGGAGAGCGAGCTGAATGATACAACAGGCCAGGTCATTGAGCTGCAACGTGTTCCGCGCGAAGATGTAGACGGCGGCGGACACCGGGAAGAGGGCTGCAGCGACGGTGGCTGGTGGTGGAAGGGGAGACGCCACCACGACAATTGGCAATAGAAGGACCACATACGCACTGTGTGTGAACGTCTTACGGTATTTGAAGTCGCCAAGGAAGAAGACAACGCGGTAGGGGATGACGAGGAAGAGCACAGCAGCAACAAGCAGGTAAGCGGATAAAATGAATCCCTTATGAGCAATAATGCACACAAAGGTAGTTAGTAATACAACGGGGAGAACCTGGAGGGCGTGAATATGCGAGTTCACTGCCATCGTTGTCGAACGCATGGGCAGTTTTGCCCAAACGAGATTGAGCGTCAGTGCAAGGTCCAGATCGCTTGCTGTGATCGCAGTTAGGGTGCATGACCAGCCCACCCGACCCCTGTGTCCAGGGACGACTGAGCATTGGTCGGGTTCGTCAGTATTCATCACCATCCCATTCACTGCATGGGGGCATGGGGCGGGAGGTCCCCTGTAATGCAGTGAGGTCTGGTCCCGTTGTTCGACTCGAGCAATACCAAAAACCACCCAAATTCTGCCGAAATGCCTCAAAGTGAACAGGTATCGCTTCAGGACGCATTCAAGAAGTTCCAAGCGAAGAAAAAGACCGAGTTTAAGTTGCGCTATGGCGAAAACAACGCAGAAGGCCCAATCAGGTCTGAAGAGCAGAAGGATGCCCTGCGCCACAAGTTCGTTGATCAGCTCATGAAATATCAGGGTGTACCGTACGCTAAGCGCTTCCACGGCCCAGATTCTCCGTTTTATGACGCCCCGCTGTTTCTGGACTGTTGCGGGCTCGTCCGGAAGGCCATGGACGACCTGGCCGAGGACTTCGGCTTCACCATCGGCCGCTGGAACCAGGCCTACATGTTCGACACACTCCCGGATGCGGCAGACAGCCACCGTGACCTCAAGCCCGGCGACCTGATTTTCTACGAGGGCACCTACGTCAAGGAGAACATGAAGAGGCAGAAGCACAACATCGTCCACATAGAGGTCTACCTCGGTGACCCGGCCGACGCCGACTCGAAGAGGTGCATCGGTTCGCGGTGGCACAAGAAGACTGTGACTGTGTTCGACTCGTTCGAGTTTATGTCGACCTCTTGGCGCTGCGACCGGATCTGGTTCAAAAGCATCGACCCCTGGTTGTGCGGCCGGTGCGTGTCCCATTGCCCTGACCACAGCTGGGCCGTAACGGACCTGTGGAGCAAGGATACGAAGCATCTTCGCAGGTCGATCTTCATGGAACTTGAGGGCGAGCTCACGATGCAGGAGAGCATGGATGCGGAGGTCGGCGGGTCATACGAGGACGACGAGTAACCGCAACCTTGTCGGCGCGGGTAAATTAGTGTTGACTTGCCATAGCTATTTGCGGTGTTGCGCAGTATAAACATAAACTTGTTCGAACCTCCAGACAGGGCCTGAAAGGAACGATCAAAGTGACCAAACTGTACAATATCATCCGTCAGCAGACGAATGGTGGCGGTTAGCCAATTGATGATACTGGAATGATGTTGGAAGGCGTGGGATCGATGTGCGACTGAACGGAGAGCCACTGAGCTCATCTTCCGTGGCAAGAGAACGCCACAGGATGTTCTCTGCAGCACTCTTGTCCCGATGTTCAACATTCAGAGCATCAGGAACTGTTGCGCGCCACTGAGCACCACGGCACTGTGGTTTTTTCGCAGAGCATCACACGATGTGGGTGAACGTGCTGGTCATCACGCGGACGAACTCGCTTGTAGGGGGCGTGGCAGTGAGGGCAGACGACGGTGGTGCGATCCTCGTTAACCATGTTATGATCGACGACAATGTTATACCTCTTGAGAAGGGGTACTATCTCTCTCGCGAACTTTCGATATGGCGCGCAAGGAATGAACATACCAGCAGGCTTGGTGAATCCCGAGCTCCCGTAGAAGACTTTCAGGCGAATGGGGGTGGCGATGAGACGACGTGTGAGCGATTGTGATGTTTGCAGCTGGACTGACGTCCACGAAGAAGACGCTTTGTGGAAGCCCTGGAGAAGACGATCTCCCTACCGACTTAAGACGTGAGTAGGAGGGAGACAGGGCAGTGTTGCGCAGTATAAACACAGCTATTTGCGGCGTTGTCGTATCCTGCGTGGCGCTCACAAGAAGATACAACATAATCAGCCAGCAAATGTCAGTTACTCCCACAACGTCCCTCATCGCGGACTATAGTGCGATCAACTACCAGGACAAGATGCAGATCAACGTTCTTGGCTCAATCGTCGTTCCTGAGTCGCAGATGTACGACGAAGAAGATGACAGGCCGCCAATCGACATCGTTACGGTCGTGGATGTCAGCGGCTCTATGGGTGGAGAGAGGATCGACTTATTGCGCCTCAGTCTCAAGTTCCTCGTTTCCGAGATGAGGCCCCAAGATAGGATCGCAATCATCTCATTCTGCTCGCACGTGGAGACGGTCTTCGAGCTCAGCGCGGTTCAGGACAAGGCCCGCATCAACGCCCTCATCGACAACCGCATCAACGCCACGTCCTGCACGGCCCTCGCCCCAGCCCTGTACCAGGGTATCGTGACCCTACGCCACCGTGTGAACGCCAACCCGGTCGGCTCGCTCGTGCTCCTGACAGACGGGTTTGCCAATGAGGGTGACTCCGAGGCGAGCGTCATCTGTGGCCGGGTCAAACAGCTGCTCTCTGGCGACAAGCACGTGTTCGACGCCACCGCGCCCCATATTGACCGGATTGCTGCCGCACCGAGCTGGAACAACGTCCAGCCCGGCAGCAAGGTCGCCAAAGGCGGACTTTTCGGCGGGCTGCTCGGCAAGAAGAAGAAGAAGAACCACCACCCGGCCCCGCAGCAGCAGCAGCAGCAGCAGATGCAGCTCCCATCAGCTCCGCTGGTGTGCGGCTCGGACGGCGTTGACATGGCCAACGTCGACACCCGCATGCTTCTGGAGATGATGGACCGGCCGGGCCAGCCCATGAGCATCACCACCATCGGGCTCGGGTCAAGCCACGACCAGGCGATGCTGTCGGCCATCGCCGAGGGGGCGGCGGGCATGTACTACCCCATCACAGCGAACGCCCAGGTCGCGGACGTGTTCGGCGAGATCCTCGGCGGCCTCGTCTCCGCCTTCATGGACCGCACCAAGGTCACTCTGACACTCGCCCCCGGCGTCACAGTGCCTGCCGAATCCGTCTTTACCGGCGGCCAGGTCACAGCGGGGCCCGGGGTCATCGAGTTCACCCTGCCTACTGACATCTCCCTCGGCGAGCGGCGCGACATCCCCTTCACGGCAGAGGTGCCAGCGCTGCTCGGGCCGGACGAGCGCTGGACTGCGATGACGATGACCGTCTCCTACTTCGACATCAAGGCCAAGGCCGAGGCCACCATCCCGCCGGTTTCGCTGGAGATCGAGCGGGGCGGCACTTCAACCCGCGAGGAGTCCGATCTTCTCGCGCAGAATATCATACGGCGTGACGTCGTGCTCGTCATGAAGCAAGCCCGGGAGGTCGCCCGCTCAAGCCCGGAAAAGGCACGCGAGCTGCTCGAGGGACTGCTGACGCGAGTGAAGGCGTCCACGATCCCGGTCTACGTCAAGGACGGCTTCATCAGCGACCTGGATCAGGCGCTGGCGTCGTTGCTGGTCTCCGTAGCGGCGATGGACCAGTATGCGATGGGGTCGGCATGGTCGCACCAGGTGCAGCGGGGCAACGCGGCAATGAAGAGCGAGGCCATGTACGCAAACGTCGCCCGCGTGCAGACCAAAATGAAGTCAAAGAAGTTCATGATGCGGTAAAGATGGCGAGCATTTACTCCTAGCTAGTCTAGTACGGCGCCAGCACACGGTCGGCGTGGTGGATCCTAGTCGTGCGGTAGCGGTGGTAGCAGAGAAAGACGCCGACATGCGTGCTGATGACAAGCACCGCGAACCAGCGCACCCACACGAATGTCGCGTTGGACACGAAGAGGTAGCGGTCGATGCTGCTCTCGAAGGCGGTCACGTAGTCCTCAACGACAGTCGGGAAGTCGGCACGGATTCCGGCCCAGATGGACGTGACGGCGGTGCTGTTGGTCGTCGCGATCTCCTCCTCGCACTGTCGGAGCAGCAGCTTGGCGTCGATGGTGAACGACGACTCTGGATCCGAGTCGAACAGCACCGCGATGACATCGTCCGTCGAGGCCGCCCGGAGCCTGAGGAAGAAGGGCACGCCCGCGTCCACGAACTCGGTCAGGAGCTCGTCGAGCAGGGCGACGGCCGCGGCGTACTCTCCCTGCAGCCTGGGGCACTGGGTGCTGTCGGAGGCACAGGCGGCGACGACGGTGCGGATTGTCGACATCAGGACGACGGTGTCTGCGGCCTTGTGGATGGACTGGATGGCGTCCAGCGTCGTGTGGACCATCAGCAGATGCCCGCCCCACACGCCCAGCAGCACGCCCATCACGCTCGCCCCGGTCACCACGAGGAAGGCGGCGACGAGACCCGCCGACCGTAGCGGGGGCACCGCGATCAGCAGGTGCTGGCGCTGGTACGCCGCGTTCGACCGGGCCGCAAGGGAGAGGACGACGGTGACTGTCGAGATGGCAGCCGTGCTGAGCAGCATGGCGACGAGTGTCGACGAGAACGACCGGTCGGGCAGTGCCTCGAAGACATCCGCCAGGAATGCCTCGACGGTGACCGCTGCGGCCGAGAGGGCGCCTTCCGCGACCTCTGCTCCTGCGAGGGTGCGCCTCGCTTCGATTGGCAGGGTGAGGTCGGTCGCGGTCGACACGAAGGGCGTGATCAGACCCGAGAAGCGGGCCGGGACGTCGGCCCAGGCGAGGTCTGCTGCCCGGGCAGCAGTGAAATTCGCCCTGAGGGGTGCATAGCCGATGGTGGCCTCGTCATCCAACACCAGCGCCATCACGCGATTCGTCATGGCGTCGACGAATTCGACAGCCTCAGCGAGTGTGGCGATGAGGTCGCCGAAGCCCAGCTCGGCGACCTCCGTGAGCATGGTGTCCTTGAGGAGGAAGCGCAGCTCCTGGTAGGGTTCGGCCGGCGCCCCCACCACCCGGGCATGCAGTCCCGCCATGTGCCCGGATGGTGTCTCGCGGGCCATGATGTAGTCGAAGCCCACCGTGGCGACCGCAGGGACAGATGGCGCCAGGACACCCGCGGCGGACGTCATGGCGCCCAGGGCCTGGAGTCCCGTGGCTCTGAGGGTCGTTGTGGCGACCTGGATGGCGTCTAGGGCCTGCTGGTCGACGTACGCGGCAGCGGCCAAGCGGGGGAAGACGAGGATGGTGTGGACGGCGATGAAGGCGAAGAGGGATGATCCGAGCAGGACGGCGAGCACCCAGTAGCGCAGGGCGATGTGTATGCGTCGGTAGTCCCAGTCGGCGTGGGGAATGGCGGTACCGAGGAAGTAGTACATTAGCGTCACCAGGAACAGCCCCAGGAGCACGAAGAGCGCCACAAACATCGCCACGATGGTGTAGCCCCACGTCACACTATCCGCCGCAGCGTGGACCTCGGCCAGCAGCGCGTCAGTGGCCGCACCATAGTCGCTGACGACGTCCCTGACGGCTGGGTGTGTCAGCACCGCGGCAAGGCCCTCGGTGTCCCCCGGCTGGAGCCTCTCGACGAGCAGCGCCGTGCTGTACAGGCCGCTGCGGGCGAAGTGGTGCAGGGACTCCGATGCCGCGGCGAAGGTGTCGGTTGAAATCGGGCTGGGGGCCAGGCCGGCGACATCCGCGGCCACCGCCAGCCCCGCCCGCAGCAAGGCCCGGTGCCGAGTGCGGGCGCGGTAGTAGGCGGCCAGCACATCCGTGTCGCAGGGCCCCAGCCGACCGGCCGGGGGAGTCGCGGCCCCGTCGGCACGGAGGATGTCGGCGACGAGGGACGCGTTGCCGGACACCGCGAACTCGAACAGACGGACGGCGCCCAGCTGTGCCCGGGCAGTGTCGGTGGCGACGTCCCGGACGGCAGCCGCATGGACGCTGCGATCAGGGATGGTCACAAAGAACCACACGACGACCAGCGTAGACACCGCGATGAAGAGATGCAGTAGCATCTGGGCGGCGAAGTGGGGGAAGCGCATGGCCGGCTCGAAGGCGTCCATCGCCCAGGGCCCATGCTGGGTCAGGTGCCGCAGCACCACGTCTGCTCGGCGGGCGAATAGCTTCCGGCCAGCGTCCGACTTCATCTCCCCCGTCGTCAGGTCCAGGGCCGACCGGCTCCCGGCGAGGGTCTCCGTCGAGCTAGCGTTCGTCTGGTGCGTGGCCAACCCACTGGCGAACCTCGGCGTGACAATGAGCGCGTCCGGGGCGACAGGCGTAACCTCACTGGGCGTGCTAGTGTTGCTCTTGCTCGAGGCGTGCTCGATCTGGTCGAGCCCGAGCCCAGCGAACTGGGGCGGAGGTGGCAGAATGGCCGGCGGCCGGGCGTCGGGCTTCTCGAGGGCCATGTTGTCGAGGAGGGTCCGGCCGATAAAGGAGAGGGCATCCATGCCGAGCAGGGCGCTCTCGACCATGGGCTTGGGGAGGTTCTTGATGGCGAGCTGCAGCAGGTCGAAGCGCTTGTCGACGGCCTCGAAGGCCCCCATACATGAGCACTGGGCGCCCAGCGACGTCAGCAGTACGATGGAGAGCAGCCCAACCGCCAGCATCTCGGCGACGACGTAGTTGACAGCCACACCGTTGCAGATCTGCCCGGCGGCGTCCAGCACGGCGAAGGGGAGCACGCCGAGGACATGGTCCGAGAAGCAGGCCAGGCCCGGCACCGAGAGCAGCGCCGTGGCGTTGTCGATGCCGGCGTCCACCATCGTCTGTGTCTGCTCGATCGCCCGCTCGACGACCAACAGGCTCGTCCCGTTGGGGAACTCAAGGGATACTGTGAGGTCGTGGAATGCCGGGACGGCCTTGGACCATGCGAGCATGTCGGTCACGGCGCCCCCGCTCTTGGCCGCCAGCCCCGCGACTGCATCCCACTGCTCGGGGGAGTAAACCATGTCAGAGAAGAGCATGGCCGTTACGGCGTCCTGTTGGGCCGACACGGTCGCCTCGAGGGCCACCACGGCGGACAGGCGGGTCCTGGACTCGGCCATGACGGCCTCGGGCATGTGTCTGCAGTACAGGAGCAGCACCGCGCCCGACAGCAGGAAGAGTGCGTACGCGCCCAGCCGACACAGCTCCACCCGCCCCGGCCTGAGTCGTCTTAGTCGATTCCTCTGCCTCTCGACGAAGCGGCGCACCTCGGGGAAGCGGTCACCAACAACGGCGGTGAGAAGGGCGCGCGCGATGTTGTCCAGGGCGCGCTGGCTCTCGACCTCCGCCCTCGTCCGCCGCGGCCTCTTCGTGCGGACGGCCAGGGGGTCCGGCGAGGGCTGGTCGTCTCTCGACATGTCGGGCTGGGCCGGCGGCCTGCTCCGGGAGTGCGGGGGGTGTATCGGCTTCTCCTCGGCGGCGCGCTCGAAGATGTAGGGTACGGCCGAGGGGTCCACCACCCATGCGGCGACGTGCAGCCGGCCGTCAGGGCGGCGGGGGTACATCAGCGCCAGGCTATCCCTCACAGACGGCATGTCGCCTGTCGGCGGAACCCTTGTAGCGCGACGGAGCCGGGCAGCCTTGGCGTTCGGGGACTGGAGGAGTCGGGCGGACGGCCGGTCGACCCGGGTGAAAAGGGAGCCCGGCCTGCTGAAGAGCGTCGCCGAGGGGTCGACGATGCTCTCGTTCCGCTTGACCGTGCGGTAGTTGTGGATCTGGTCGACCGGGTGGGACCCATGGCTCGGCGCGACCCCCGTCAGGACGGATTGGGTCTGCCGCGAGTGGGGCAACAGGGCAACGTAGAAGTACAGCGCGAACGCCAGCCACGTGACGTCCTGGAACAGCGCCGTATCCGCCCGGTGTAGTGTCGCCTGGGCGTCGATGGACGCCTCGATGTACGTCGCAAGGAGGCCGTCGACTGCCGGGTCCTTGGCCAGCAGCGCAGACAGCAGCGCAACCCGCAGCTCCACGAGCTCAACGATGCAGCCTGTGGCGGACCGCAGCATGCTCATGCGGCGGGCCCTGGCGTCGGCCTTGGCGGAGTCCTGCATAACCCCGGACTTGATAAGCTCCGTCAGCGCGTACAGCTGATACCGCGTGTCTGCCAGGGCGGGCACCCGCGTCATGCTGTCGATGAGGCGGGTCGCGATGGCGGTGTCCCTCGGCCTGGCCAGCAGGAGCATCTGGATCGTTGTGATGATGAAGAACGGACTCCCGGCCCAACGGCTCTTCTGGGCACGCGCAGTCAGCAGCGTCGCGGCGTTCGCGGCCGTGCAGCTGTGCGACGTGAAGAACGTTGGGTCACGGGCGGATCGAACTGCGATCTCTGCGTCGTACGACGTGGCGAGGGGCGGGAGAATGAGCGTGTTGTAGCCTCGGGACGCGCACCGGAAGCGGCTCAGGAAGGACGCCGCGTTGACGGCGAGCAGGTTGGCTGCGACTATGCAGCACAGCCCGAGGGAGAAGAGGCCCGACCACGGCTCGACGAGCAGCGCGAGGAGGGCAACGCCGCCGGCCGTCACGTGGGCGACGGTGGCGACGGTGGACATCATGGCGGCCATAGGGATGTACACGGTGGTGTACAGCCCGAACCCGCAGTGGGCCACGGCGAGGAAGACGAGGGCCGGGGTCCGCAGGGCCGGGAACGAGGCGCACAGGCTGCACAGCGGCACTGCGACGGACTCAGTGACAGCAAGGGCTGCCCTGGGCCTTGTGGTAGCGGGCTTGACGGGACTGAGGTTGCCCGGGATGGGGTCGAGCATGAAGAGCGTGAACGTGCCGCAGAAGAGCGCCTGCGTCGCCTGCATGACGACGAGGGCGACTACTGTAATGGATACGACTGCAAGGTTCCCGGTCTTGATCAACACCGCGCCGACATGAGCCGCGGAATACGCCGACAGGGGCGCCAAAACGTCCACGTGGACCGTGCCGAGGACGAAGAGGACGGAAGACAGCGGCGTGGGGCGCTGCAAGTGCACGTCGTTGATCTGTCGTCGCACAGACATTACTATCATCCCCAGCGTGACTGTGGTGAGCGAGATGACCCCGAGGATGGCGAAGAGCACGGGCACGGCGATCGTGATCGACCCCGTCAGCTTGTTGAGCACAGAGATGACAGTTTCGCGGTATATGAGCAAGTCTCCGATGAAGGACGTGGCCCGGATGATAAAATAAGCGTGTAGGATGAAGAAAGTAACAAGGGGGACGATGGAGTAGCGCCGCATCGTTTTCACGAAGCCAAGGAAGAGGTTAAAGAACGAACGTTCTGCTGGAATGAAGGCGAAACCCGATATGATCTGTTCGTGAAGGATCATATGGCTCTCGTTGGTCTGCAAGACAAGAAGAATTACGTGTCACGTAAATCAGGCTGCTAGTTGGCCTACTGCGACGGCCGTCTAATATCTCGCCCAAGCACGACAGGCCGAGTCAACATGCATTCCTTTACGTCACTTGAATGCAGGCCCATCCCAGGGAACGACAACGGCCTTGCCGACCTCTGTACAGAGGAATGGCCCAACTTGGCCCAGCGTCCGCATCGCAACCTCGGTGGCAGTGCAAGCTGCTGTGGCCAGGCTGTCACCCGAGATGAGGCACCCGACGAGTCCGGCGAGGAAAGCGTCCCCCGCCCCGACGGTGCTGACGACGGGCACGTGTGCCGTGGGGTCCTGCGCCGCATGGACGCACTCGTCTGCGGTGACGAGCAGGCAGCCTCTCTGGCCGAGTGTGAGGGCGACCAGGCCTACACCGTGGCGCGACACAAGAGCTCGGCAGGCCTCGCGGTAGTCTGCCAGGGTTGGGGCAGCAGGAAGCTCGGGGCACAGCTCAGCAAGCTCGTCCTCGTTGGGCTTGATGATGTCCGGACTAGCCCGGACGGCGGCGGCGAGAGCGGGGCCACTGGTGTCGACGACGACTACACCGGCCTCGCGGAGTTGACTAACGAGCGACTGAAGAAACGCAGCATCCACGCCACTGGGGAGACTGCCCGCCAGGACGAAGACTCCATGCCCTGGGGCGGCGGCGGTCACTGCGGCGAGGAGACCGGCCACGTCCCCCGCCGTGACCGGGGCACCTGGTACGTTGATGTCAGTAGTGCCTGCCGCAGCCATAATCTTGATATTTGTCCTCGTCGGTCCAGAGACTCGGGTCATGGCGTCGGTGATGTTCAGGCGATGAAAGAGGGCGCGGAATGGCCCATCATTCGCATCGCCGAGAAATCCCAGTACTGAAACATCGTAGTTTTTGCTATCAACGCTGCAACTGCTCAGCTGTCTCAGGAAGGCGGCGACATTGATGCCCTTCCCTGCCGCGAAGCAACTGCGCTTCTCAACGCGATTCACTTCTCCCACGTGGAAGTTAGGGATCTCTAGCATCTCGTCCAGTGCTGGATTGAGGGTTATGGTGGCAATCCTCACATCCTTTCCGACGACCTTCATAATGACCCAACATGAACCACGCGCCAAAACCCTGCCATAGCGCTATTCAGAGCCCCACACCCCGCTATGTGCTTCTATGACTGCTGGTTTATTTGCTACATGTGTGATGCCCAAGGCCTCCCAGCGCGGGACAAAGCGCTGTCGGCACAACTAGGCCGAGGATGACGAATCTGGGTTTACATAGCCATGATTGCAGCGTATTACCTTTTAGCTCCGCGAGTGCGCCAAGGTCACGCCTTGGCTTGCTTGTCGGAGCATGACGGAGCGGGACATTCACCGGCTGCTATGGCGACTACAACATCCCCGAGATGTGCTTCTTCGCCCGTAACTCCACCGACTCGGCCGGTGGTTTCGTCGGCGCCGGGTACGTCAAGCCCATCGCGGACAATACGGCCACTGCATGCCTGTGATGCGGGTGGAATACGACGAGAAGACCAGCCTCTCACACGTTGGGCTGGGTGTCCCCAACATGAACCGGGTCGACGTCATCGACGAGTTCTGGGAGACGGAGGCGGAGATCGCCGCACCCTGCCCCCGACGTCGAGTGTGTACTGCCCCCCGGCCCCCGCCACATGCCACGTCGACGCGGCTAGCACCATCGCGTACGCCCACCCCAACCGCTTCCTGAACCCCGGCATCCTGGACGAGTACACCGCGCACCCCACGATCATGTGGAGCAACGGGTCTCTGCTGGTCCATACGAGCACGTTCAGGCTGAGTGAGGTCGTCTTCCTCATTCACTCACTCAAGCAGTACGACTGCTTCGCCGGGACCCACCGTAGCGAGCAGTACTTCGGCGCCTGCGTCTTCTGCGACCCACACCTTCAGCCCCTTCTGAGAGGACGCTTGCCACGCCTGCACGGACGATCAGTGCTGACCGGCCGGGGCGTACGTGCCGCTGACGTACACCTCGCTGGTGAATGGGACCAGGACGCACAGCCTCGGCATTCTCAGTGAAACCGCGGTCGACTTCAGCTCCTGGGTCATTGACAAGGCCGTCGACTTCGCCGAGCTGACTGTGCCACTGTCATCACGACGGCTATCGTGTACAGCGCGTACATCTGTTCGTGCTGCATGGCGACAGGGTCCATCGCGGTCCTCAACATCCACATCGTCATCAAAGACCAGGACCGCTTCAAGTCCAAGTGGCACCCCATGCGCTGGTTCGAGGCGGGCCACTCGGCCTTCATCTCCTTCGCCCGGCAGGTTGATCCGGTCAAAGGGCAGTTCGTGTCCTTCGACGCGGATCCGGCGACGTCGAGGTCCCGCGACGGATACTACGTGGCCTCGAGGGGCACGTTCACCGGCAGCCTCATGACGCCCTTCTTCGTCATCGGCTACCTGATCAGATACGCTTCTGTGTTCTTCCGGGCTTACACGGCGGACGCCACCGGCGAGAGAAACTCCGTCGTCGAGTCTGAGTTCCAGAAGCTCGAGTTCCTGGACCCCGCGACAACGACGCTGCTCGAATACGACGCCGATCTCGGATGTCTACTTTATAAATGAAGCTCATGTATTTCGCTGACATGACATGCTCCGGCCAGTTCATCGAATCGCTCACCTCGGCCGGCTGCTTCACACGAACAACGTGCCATGCCAGGATCTCGACTACCACTGCATCGGCGAATATTTTGACGGCCACCGACTCGGTTGGGAGTCGGTAACCGACGGGGCTATGGACGCGACAGACGCGGCGACCCCGAACGTCATCGTCAAGGTCAACACCACGGGTACGATCCACTTCAGTAAGAATAGCTCGGTGTCCCTCTACAATGGCAGTGTAGTGTCCGGTGACGCCAGCCGAGAGTGAAGCAACACGCCGAGGGCCCGCCTCATCCAGCACGAGGACCTGAGCGGCATGTTGTTCAAGGAGAGCGTGACGTCGTCCTTCGCCTTCACCCTGTCATGGGACCTCACCTGACTCTGCGCAGTTTATGGGGTAAAGTATTGTATTCTAGCATCAGTGGTTCAGCTGCACTTCGCCACAACTCCAAAGCCGTTGTTCGACTCGAGGACGACGCTGGACCTCATCACTGAATCCGGGTCATCCCCGACCTCGACACGAGCATTTCCGTCGCCCTGACGATCAAGTCCCGCGTCCTAAACATCTCAGGCGTCCTCACGGCGTTGTTCGTGACACGGTGTTCGCCGTCTGCAAGACCTACACGACCGTCCTCATGGCCGCCAAGTACGTCGTCGCCATGATCAGGGCGACCCTCAAGGTCAGCGTGAAGGTGTTGAGGCATTTGGGTGCCAAGCGGCTGTTCTCCAACCCCAAGATCCAGGCAGACTCGAACGGCGTGCACTGATAACGTTTGTTAGGCCCCTTGGGACATGCTGGCGGGGAATGGTTGCATCTGACAAAACTTTAGAATCATTCAAACTGCATCAAGAGCTCGCAGTGGCGGCGGATATCGGCCTCGTGCTCTGCCGTGAAGCCTTCCTCGAGGCCGTGCTGGATACAACCGCAGATCTCCGCGATCTGGGTGTGCAGATCGAGGATGTAGCTGACATAGAGCAGAAACGCCATGTTCCCGAAGCGCGCGAGCTGCCCCTTGGCCTGGTTGGCATCCAGATACGCCAGCACGTCCCGGGGCGTCGGCTCGATCAGTCTGTTCTGCACAGGGAAGTCCCCGCCGAAGACGCCATCGTGGGTGGTGATGCCAACCGGGACGGTAAGGTAGGGGGTACCGACGGACTTCACCATCTCGGCGTTGATGTCGACCTCCTTTGTTGTCTGGCAGGAGAAGGGCTCATCTGAACTCTGGGGGCAGTCGAAGAAGCCCTTCCTCGCCATTTTGCACGCCTGATCCGACACCTGAAACGCGTCGACGCTCAGCTGTTTGTCATCGTCAACGGAGACCGTGACGGTCACGAACCGCGTGTCGAACTCGAGCTGCCACGAAGCCGCCTGAACGACCTCTGATGCCCTCAGCGGGGCGCCGTCCTCATCCGAGATCATGGGGTGGGACACGATCCAGCCGACGGGCTCCATGCCGAGGAACGTCCCTAGTGTCCGAACCCGGTCGAAGTGCTCGTCGTCGCCGAGTCTAATTTGCTGGGTGTCGGTGTTGAAGTCCTGTTTGGGCTCGTAGGACGTCTCTACAATAACGGTCTCGTTGTCCTGGTCGAAGCGGCCGAAGAGGATGGCTAGACGGCGATGGTAGTACTCATAGGTTACGAGGCCCGCGTTAAACTGCTCCACGACGTGCTGTGCGAGGCTGACCGTCCGGACCCGGCCTGTGTCCTGGTGCTTGATGTGCGGGATCAGCGACTGCTGGTAGTGCAGGTACCGCGCGTCCCGCATGTTCTTGCGGGCATATACCGGGGGCGCCTCCTCGTCGTCCGAGATGGCGAGGGGGTCCTTCTGGTCCTTGTAGTAAGCCTCAAAGCACTGGTGACACCGCATAGTCGCGTCATGCGTGCAGTCGGGCCCGATGTGCGGGGGGCGGGGGCGCTTGTCTTTGGCTTCGTGGACCGTGAAGTTCTTCCCGCTCTGTTCGAGGGCCGATGGCTCTTGTGCGATGTTCTTCTCATCAAAGAAAATCTGTGTACCGTTTTTGAACCCCTCATTGGCCAGCTTGTGGCTGAGTTTGGCGACTAACGGCTTTCCAGTGGGAGTAGGACCCATATAGATCGGCTGATCGCCAGTGGTGTTGTACTCCTCAGCAAGCCTCGCTCGAAGGTCCTTAACCGTGGCGTGCTTCTCATCAAATTCCATGCGCTTCATCCCGCCTGTCGTGCGCACTCGAATGATCATACCCTTGTCCACTTGTCGTCAAATCGCTGTGCCTTAAAGTGCTCGCCCTAGCACAACGCTGAGGCTATTCTTCCTGGCACCCTACGCACCCATGCCCCGTCCCGCCCAGACCCCTGCGGCGGGTTAGGGTAGAGTTTATTTTCTCATGTCACTCGCCAAGGCAGCTATCTTCCACTGACATGTTACTAACCCTAAACTTCTAGTTTTAGCGCTGTAGAGCAAACATAGTTGTAGAGAATGTCTTCAGAGCTCTCTTACGGCGTCTACTCACCTTCATTTGGCCATCTTGGCTTTCCAATCAACAATAATGGCTCCACAGAGCACAACCTGCCTGGCAATGCTCAGCGAATCATGACCAGTGCCTTCGGCGCCGCCCAAGATGCCTATGTGTATCAAGAGCTGCCCGTACAGCGTCCGATATCTATGCAGGATCCGTCGCCGCTCGGCTACACGCCCATCCCCTCCGAAATGTCCGCTGTCAGCAGCCCGGCACGCTTCACAAACTCAGCCATCTCCTCCCCCAATATACCGATCGCCAAGCCGCCCGCCACACGCCCTCCGCTGCACCGAATGATGATCCAGCTGCGACAGATGCTGCCAGACCTCGGTGGGCGGGCCGGCGTCATGGGTCCAATCGCCATCCCCGAGCACGGCCGTGTCTATGCAACCGGCGTCGAGTTCGGCGACGGCACGCACGCGGTGGCGTTCGGTGAGTTCGACGACCACGTCTCACACCTGACGGCTGCTGCCGCCCTCGCGCTCGACTGGGAGGTGCTCGACCTCGCCTGGCTCGACGCCGCCACGCTCGTTGTCGCGGCCGAGTCCCACCTTGTCGTCATCACGTACGACCACGTCCGTCGGCAGGGCGCCGTCGTCACCAGCCGCGCGGTGCACACCAACTTCATCCGGGAGCTCGCCATTCACCCCGAGCAGACGCTGATCTTGTCCGGCGGCCACGATCACCTCGTAGCCGTGACCGAGTACGACCGCGCGACCCGCACGCTGCGGGACGTCTTCTCGTTCGACTGCGGGGCGGTGGTTGGCTCCGTGCGGTGGCTGATCACCCGCAACAATGTGGAGATCTCCGCCTCGCTGGACCGGGGCGATGTGGTGGTCATCGACATGGCCGACCTGCAGGCGCCCCAGGTCCAGTGGGTCAACTTCAAGACCCGCGTTTACACCCACGTGTGGCTCTCCAGCACCATCGGCGTCGTCGGGCACGTCGAACTCGGCGCAGACGGCAGTCTGATGACCATGTTTGACCGAACGACGCATGAGCAGACGCCTGTCGTCGTCAACGAGGTACCGACGACCATGGTGCACGACATCCAGCTCATCCAGCGCACGACCCAGGGCGGCATGTTCATCGCGTACGGGTCCCCCACGATGATCTTCCACTTCGCCCTCGACCCTGCCGGCCACGCCACAGTGGTTCCCGCCGCCGTCGCAGCGGCCCTGCCAGGGGTTATCCAGAGCAAGGGCATGACACTGACGACGAAGAACAAGGACGGCTCGCCCGTGGTGAAGCTTGTCACCAGCGAGAGCGAGGGATTCATCTGTGCGTGGAGCCTGGCGCCCGTGCTCAAGGACTAGGCCGGTATTGTTACGATATACACATAAAAGACATATTCAACCATGTGTCGACCTTGGGGCACGTCAGCAGGATCGGGGCGATCAACAAGGCGATTTACTTGCGGTACGATAAACTTGTCCGAACGACGGAGGCTGAATCATATCGCAGCAATGGGGTCTAACCGAGGCTCCTTAGCGCATGCACAGAGCGGTGTTTCTGTGTCATTTTCGTTTAGAGGCACAGCTAGCTCAGCATACACGAACACCTCCGTACAGGGCTTCCTTCGCCCCCTATCCATTCCATCGTTCCCCCATGTGCAGTTCACAAACTTCATTACAAGTGTACGTCTATCTACACTTGATAATTTCATGTCTATAGCTCTCTATCCTATCTTGGTCGTCCAACTTCTTGCCCTCTCCTTCCCTCCCCAGGCTGACGACGATACCACGGCGTTCCTGCGCCTCTTCCTCATATGGCCGCTGCTCAACGTCTTCAAGGTGTCAACTGTTGCCCAGGTAGCTGTGGTAGCGTGCGCCTGTGTCTCCGCACTGGCCCTCCTATGGACCCTCATCGAGGTCCTCGTCGTGAGTGAAGGAAAGCGTCGGGCCCGCCTCCAGCCGCTCTACATCTTCACGATGCTCATCGGCCGCGGCCCCCTCCTGATCCCGTTCGCACAGATGCTCTCGATCGCGTTCGTGGCGCCCTCGAAGGCCCCCGACGCGTTTGCAGGCGTCTATGCAGACATCTCGACGGGCTCCCTCAGCCACGTCGCCATGATCGCCATCTCCACGATGGGGCTGGGCTGCGTCGTGGCCGTCTCCGCTGTGGCGACGTGCGTGTCATTCTCACACCCAGTGTCCCCGTCGTCGTCGCGCCTGCTATCCTTCCCGAGCCGCGTAATCCTGCTCGAGCACCCGATCCTCATGGTCGTTGCAATGCTCGCGACCACGGACACGTTTGGGTTCGGGCACGGCCGGCCCACCGTGACTGCAGGCGCCCTGGTCGCCGTCGAGACTGTGGCCGCGGCGGTGCAGTTCTTCATCCCGCACTTCCTCCACCCCGTCATGTGGACCACCCACCTCGCTTGGTACGGCGCCGTGTTGGCAGCGACCATTGCCACCCAGGTGACGCCCCTCCTGGTCTGGTCGGCCCCGTTCATCGCCGCGCCCATCGTCGTCGCACTGGTCTTGGCGAAGTTCGCATACCTCCACCTGCTCCTGCATAGCGTACTGGATATGCGCCTCACCGAGGACGACATGACCGTCGGATCGATGAGTAGGGGCATCCTCAAGCAGCCCTCGTCCCTGCTGCCCTCCCTCCGCTCCCCGACCGGCCCCTACACACGGTACAGCTTCACACAGTATATCTTCGCTCTGGCCTGGGCGAAGCAGCTTTACATGGCTGAGGAGCAGCACGACAGGGAGCGCTTCGAGCTGCTCGGCATGCCCTATACGAACGGTGCACGGGTCGAGGCGAAGCAGACACTCGCCCATCACCTGCAGCGGCATCTGGAGATGCTGTGCGCCAGTCGGTTCACTGGTGCGATGTCCCGACTGGCGCTCATCCAGTACACACTCACGGTCAGCGCCAACGTCGAGAACGCCATCTTCGAGGCCTGCCGCATCCCGTCGTTCGCGGCGATGGACCTGATCCCCCCGATCGACATCGTCTCGCTCTCCTTTCTCACGGCCCTACACGCGTCGGCCGACGGCTACCGCCGCAAGCACGACTGTGGAACCGCCCAGGAGACGCACGGCGTCCTCATGCGGAAGCAACGGGCTGCCCGAGACGAGACGGAGGCGGCGAGGAAGGCGATCCACTACTTCTGGCAGTGCCTCTCGCAGCCCGACCCAAATATCACGCTGCTGCTGGAGGTCTCGGAGTCCATTCATAGGCACTCGGCGGCGGCCAACAGCATCTACGTCGAGCTGATCAAGACGTTCCCCGACCGCGACGCTATCATCCGGTCGTACGCGGAGTTCGTCAGGGACATTCGGCAGGACCCCGAGAAGAGCGCGCTCCTCTATCAGTGTGCCGATGACATCTCGGTCAGGCGGCGCAACGAGGACATCCGGAACGACGGAAGCAGTGACAACGGGTCGTCGCAGTCGGCGTCATCCATGGGGGGCGGATACAACGAGCTCAACGTGCTCGACATCCTCAAGCAGGACAGCGACAAGAAGAGCAGCGCCGTCCGCCGTCTCAACGGCATGGTTAACATCGTGCTGCTGACGCTGACCGCCATCTGCGCCCTGTTCCTGCTGCAGGCCCAGGTCCGAATCACCCTCATCGAGACGCTCGTCGACATCGCGTACAACGTCGCAGGGACCGCCGGATCGGCTGCCGAGAGCACCTTACTCGCGGAGGTCCTGCAGGTCGAGAGCATCAGCCCCGGCGCCGTCTCGGGCTACATGCTATCCGACGACCCCGTGGACGTGCGGCTGAAGGCGACGACGGCCAAGCTGCGGGAACATACCACGGCCGTGGTCGACGGCGTGACGTCGACGACGATCGGTCTCGTCTTCCCCGGGCTCAACGACCTCTTGCAGGACCGCAGGCTGTTCGCCGCCTCATTCGTGCCCCTGGCGCCTGTCAGCCTGCAGGAAACGACGACGGGTCTTCTCGATTACATCTCGTCCATCGTCGTCAGCCTCGACCGAGTGCAGGCCCACGTCGCCACCGCACGGGACCAGCAGTTCCTGCGGGCAAACGGGTCTGGTGCCTTCCTCGACGCCGCCCGTTTGGCCCTCACCACCGTGAGCGACGCCCTCACACGGCTGCGAGCTGTCGGCGCTGTGGCGGACGGGCTCATTCTCGTGGTCGTCCTCGCGATCATCGCGGTACTACAGCTGTTCGTGCTGCGGCGAGCGTTCAACGATGTGGGCGATTACCAGACGGAATCCATCAACCTCTTCCTGCATCTAGACGCCAGCGTCGTCGAGCAGATGGTACGGAATTCTGAGACCAAGAAGAAGCCCCGCAAGAAGCCCATCATGCGGTCCAAGCTCGCCACGAGGGCAATGATCAGCTTCAAGGACTCAGGGCCCGACCTCACGAAGCAGCTGTCGCGGCGGTCCGTGACTATCGCCCAAACGGTCACCGAGCGGACAGAGCTATCGGACACAGACCTGACGGACGACAGCGCGCTCGATGATGGCTTCGGCTTCGAGAGCCACTCGCAGCTAGCCCACGACGAGGTGACGACGCAGATGATCTCGACGACGGAGCAGGAGACGGAGTCCGCGCTCGACTCGGACGACTCGCCCCCCCTGATGTCGCACGCCCTGATACAGCAGTCCACGGCATCCATCACCAACCTCGCCAACGGCATCAGCACCAACTCTCTCGTCAACAACGAGGGCTTGGTGCAGATCCTCGAGTCAGAGATTCTGCAGTGCGAACAGCGCTTCGAGGAGTGCACCACCCGGCTCCACAAGTTCTGGGTCGTGGGTACGATGATCGCCACCGTCGTGGCCGGCGCCCTGATCACACTGGGCGTCATGGCCGTGGCACGCGTTGTCCTGACGCTCGAGATCCTGGACACCGTCGATACGTCCATTGAGATCCTGGGCCTCGTCGACGAGTTCAGCGAATGCATCGACTCCATGACCTGGACCGCGTTCAGCTTCGTCGAAAACGGCCAGCTGACCACGCTCCAGGAGTACTGGGCGTACGGGGCTGCCCGGGAGCGGGAGGCGATCCTCGGCACCCTCATCGCGATCGACATGGACGCCGACGTCCGGGCCGGCATCGCTGCGGCTCAGACCGGGAGCACGCTGCTCGAGTACCTGGAGCTGATTGCCGTGCGACTGGTCTTGCCCGATGACTTCCCCCCCGAGGCGTCGTGCCCGCTGTACGACTTCACGTACAACTACACCGCTGAGACGACATACCACTCCGATCTCGAGACGTACCAGCGCACGGATGCCGTCTTCGCCCTCGGATACTACACCGACGCCGCCAACGACACCGCCCTCGATCCCGACCTGCGCCAGCTGCTCGCCCGCACAGTGCTGTCGGACGATCGCTACTGGACCCAGCGGGACAATGTCGCGGCGTACGTCAGCGAGGCCCGCGCCTCCCTGCAGTCCTCCTCGGACACGGGTGTAACGGACATCACAGACTACCGCGGCTGGGCCCGGACGGTGTCGACCGTCCTCATGGGGGTGTGCGTGCTGACCGGCATCATCCTCGGCATCTGCATCTGCTGCAGCCTCAGCATCCGGGCCGGGGCATCGCGGGTCGACTCAAAGCGTGTGGCCGCACGTGAGATCATCTTTGAGACCTCCGCCGAGGAGAAGGCTGAGTTGAACTACTCGACGGTGGCCGAGACGGATGAGACGACCAGGTCCAACGTCGCATCGAGGACGTCGGGCACGTCGTTCACGTCATTCTTCACCAACCGCACCGACAGCGCCATCGACATCGGGGGCGAGACCAAGAAGCCCTTCATCGACCTGCCCCGCGTGCTGATGTGGGTGGGCCAGGCAATCGACGTCGCCCTCATGGCCCTCTTCCTGCTCGGCGTCCTCGCCATCTACAACGTTGACGCTCGCATGAAGGACGTCGAGAGTGAACTGTCTGGACTCGGCGATCTCCGGCTGGACATCGCCGAGTCCCTGTCGGCGCTGATGGCCGTCCACCGGGACCTGCTTGCCGACGCCCGCCTCTTCGCCCAGTTCCAGGACCATGGACTGGCCCTGGCCTTCGAGGAGGGGCTCCAGCAGAGCCACGTGCCCTACCTGACGACAGTCATGGAGGACGAGGGGCTCGATCTGGCCGTGCTCGAGGAAATGACCGTGCCGCTTGACGAGATGCGCCGGATCGAGCGGATCTCGATTGCCCTAGAGTTGTGGGGGAGCGGTGTCGGCGACACAGTGCTGGCAGAGCTATCCGCGTTCGAGTACGACATCGCCGACGAGGACACCGCCTCGGACACCGTGCTCTTCTCCCGGCCCCCGCGCCTCTACACCAACTCGACGTACGACCGGAGCCTCGACCCCGACACGCAGTGCGCCATTGGCCGCGCCATCCTGTTCGACGAGAAGTTCGCGTCGTTGCTTGAGGCGTTCTCCAAGGGCTACGTTGGGGTGGTTGACACGCTCGAGAACCACCTCCAGGGCCAGATCAGTGACACCACCACGACACTTGAGCTGTGGACCGGCCTGCTGGTCGTGCTGCTGGCCGCGGAAGGCGTGCTCACGGTCGCCGGTCTGCGGTCGATCTGGCACATCGCCAGCCCACGCCAGCCGACGCAGCTTGACGTGATCAAGCAGCGACCTGGCCGTACCCGCATCACAAAGTTCTTCTACCTATCATCGCTGAATCTGTACGCTGTCGCGGCGATCTTCGTGGCGATCGTGGGGCTGAGTCTGGCGTCCTACTTCCTCATTTCCCTCTCTGACTCGATCGACATCAGCGCCCGCCGCATCCTGGACTTCTTCGTATCGGTCAACTCCCTCGTGCCGATCGCCACGCAGCCCTCTGAGTCCGCCGAGTTCTACGAGCTGCTTCTGTCAGCAAACGAGGCGTTCCAGGATGATCACGGGCAGCTCGTCGGCTCCCACAGTGTGCCGCTCATATTCGCTAACTCCCTCCGGTCGAACGGCGGGCTGCTCGACGCCATCCACTCTTTCGACTGCGACAACTGCTCCTCGATCGACGGCCTGACGCTGAGCGACATGATTGCCGTGTTCGAGCAGACAAGCGCCTTCGTCAGCCCCTCGACGGCCACCTGCATCTGCGACGGCGGCGTCGACAACGAGGTATGGGCAGAGGCGCTGCGGCTCGAGACGACGATGGCGACCGGGCTCTGGGCGGAGCTCGAGGACTACCGGTCGCTGCTGACGACAGTGCTCCTCGTGTACCGCATCATCAACATCCCTGTCAGCCTGGCCGGCCTGCTGGCGATCGGGCTGAGCTACCGTCTCGTCTTCCGTCCCATGTTCCGATCCCTACAGCACTCGGAGACGATGATACAGGGGCTATTGAAGATGATCCCCAGTGGCGTCATTGGCGAGACAACCCTGCTGGCGGCCTATCTGAAGGATCGCGGGCTGCTGGGACAGGATGAGAACGACCAGTGACCCGCATGCACGGGATATGTTGCTGTTACATAATAAACTTTGCTACTTTACTGCAAGCCGGCTCCCATGCGAAAAATTCACATAAACCAGTTCAACGTGCCAGACGCTTTACTCCTGGGGGCTGTCCTCGGGGGACACGTCCACGGCCTCGACCTCGGCCTCAACCTCAGCCTCGACCTGTTCAGGTTCAGGCTGCTCTTCAACAACCTCTTTGCCCTCCTCGGCGGGCTCCTCGGGGGTCGGCTCCTCGACGGCGGGCTCCTCAACAGGTTCAACTGCGGGCTCGACGGGCTTATCAGGCTCGGCGACGGGTTCGGGCTTCGTGGCAGGGGCGGGGGCGGGCTTGGCGGCGGTCTTGGGGACATTGTCGTTGATGTAACGCTCGGTGATGCCGGGACGGCCGCGGAGGTCCATGGGGGTAGTCGACAGAGGGTCCTTGTTGAAGGCCCTAGTGAGGTCGCGCTCTTCGGTGAGCTCCTGCTTCTTGTAGAAGTCCTTCCGTTCTCTGAGGTAGTTCGGGTCGACCGGGAGGATGCCCTTGTCCTGGGAGGCTTGCGCGTCGTAGTTGGCCCCAGAACCCTTGTGCAGGGACTTGAGGATCTCTTCAGCGGCCAGGTCTTCCTCGCTGGAGGCCGACACCGAGAGGTGGTGTGGAGACAGGATCTTCTCAATATCGGGCTTGTGCTGGGAAACGAACGCGCGCTTCATGGGGCGAACGGACTCACCGATGTAGGTGATGAAGACGAACTTCTCGCGGAGGGCGTCGAGGGGCACGCGGATGTAGGAGAAGTAGATCGTATCGGGCGTCAGGGCGTCGACGAGCTCGTTAATGTCGCCATTGCCGGTCTGGCTCATGACGATGTCATTGCGGCCCTTGCCGTAGGTCAGAGTCATCCACTGTGTGGGCTTCGTGGCGTCGCGGATGTCGTTAATGGTGCCCTTGATCTTATCAAGGTCTTCGACGCGGATATTTCCCTGAGCGGTGAAAGACATGGGCTGGATGAGTAACTAACAATGAGGACGAACGGGTGTTGAGAATTGGGCTGTGTATTGTTCTGCAACTTTTCGTGTCAGAAAAAAATCGCATGGTGAATGTCGCAGAAGGGGCCCTAGACTTGGGCAGAGTGCCCTATGCAAGCTGTCCTGTCTCCATATTACTCTCCTGTAAGTGGCAAGTAACACGTAAATCGAAAATGTATTTCCAACGCCACCACGGGTCGGAGCGGGATGAATCAGTCTACGTACAACACGGTGCCTGCAGAACATCTCAAATATCTTTGCGGGTGTATGTTTCACTGCTTCTTTAAGTTATACAGCTTGTGGCAACGTTGTTCAGCTCAAACACCAAGAGGGTGATAGTATCGGCGGGCACGACGGCGTTGAATGCAATTTGTGCTCAGGGAAGATCCTGTACAAGCTTAGGACAACTGAACGTTTGCATTTGATCCCATTCTTTACCCAGCTCTTGCCACAAAAGCTAGATAAGATTTGTGGACAATTTGTCCCGCTTTCAACTAACATAAACGCACGCAGGCCAGATTTCATGACGCTCATATCTTCTACTCTATGAGGGCAGGTGCTGAGATTTAGAAGAACCTTTACAACGCTTAAGCACGGCCGTACTTGGTCTTGTACTCCTTGGCCTCAGCGATGGAACGGCGCCAGTTGGCCATCTTCACCTTCTGGAGGTGGCGCTTGCGCTGGATGGTCTGGGCAGTGACAAGGCGCTGGATCTTGGGGGCCTTGGACTTGGTGTGGCCGCCCTTGGTGGTGACAGAGCGGCGAACGACGAACTTACGGACATCATCGGTCTTCTCGAGGTTGAACATCTTACGGATGTTGGAAGCGCGCTTGGGGCCGAGACGGCGGGGGTTGGTGGCATCGGTAAGGCCGGGGAGATCGGCGAGACCCTTCTTGGTGATGCAAAGGGAGAGGGCGGAAAGGTCGTGGGAGACGATGCAGCCACGGACGGACTTACGCTTGAACTCGCCCTCACGGCGGGGAGTGTAGCACTTGTTGCCGGGCTTCATGAGAAGGCGGACACGGTGGGGGACAAGGACACCCTGGTACATGGGGAAGCCCTGCTTGTCGTTGCCACCAGTGATCTTGGCGACATAACCGGTGAACTCCTCACCGAGGACGTCAAGGGGAACCTCCTGGCTCATGCGCTTGTCGTAGAAGATGGCGCTTGGTAATCAACCAAAAAATAAACATACAGCTTCTTCTCGTCTTCAATCTCAACAACCTTGTTGGTGCCGTTAACAGGGAAGGACAGATTGAGCTTCATTAGCAAGCCTGGGGAGCAAAGCAACTTTTTTCAATGAAAAAAAACTGCATAAAAAAGCGAGGCTGAAAATATGGGTAGCTACCGCCCTCCTGACTCACTCCGCCAGACTCCAGCCAGTATGTCTCTTATAGAACATTCGTAGGCTTCAATTAGCATGTCATTTCGACTCAGCCGGCCTATTCCATTTTATTGATCTGAATCTTTGTGGGTACAACGCTCTAACATAAAAAATGACCATTCTGTCATCTAACCAGCTCCATCAATGTCAGGAATGGGCAGTAGTACGCTCGACGACGTGTGCCGCGACCGTCTCCTGGCACTCCAATCGCCTCGGGCACTCTCGCTTCCATCGCGCATCCGTCGAGATACACGGCTGCTGGACACAAGTTCCCCCATCGTGACGCCATCCCGCACCCCACTGGTTTCCCGGCGACTGCGGCGGCTCCCCGCTCGTCTACGAGGCGGCGGTCTCTGTAACAGGCTCTCATACTCGATATCAATGAAGCCTATCGACTCTGTACTTGGTCTGCCGTCGACCTTAGCCGCCAACAGCGGCGGGTCGAACCGGACCCCGCCCAAGAAGGTGTTTGTGACAACGTGGGTCGAGGACAGCTTCTCAGCGAGTACTGGTGCCCTGCGCCTATCAGACCCTGCCCTGCTAGAGATTGGGACGTGAGCCACGCCGAGGCATGTTCCCACAGCTGCCTCGCGGACCTCCCACACGCGGAGGACCATCTGGAGGCCAGTGGTGGTCGTTCCAGCAGACCGGTGCAGCGTAATGTCGGGAAGAGTGAAGTTGAGCACGAACGGTGCCCGTGGAGCCACGGCCTGGGGCTGGGGCCTGTGCTGGGCCGTGAGAAACTGGGGCGGTGTGGGGAGTGCCGAGCCGCCTTTGGCAGCAGTCATGAGCATCCCGACTGTCTTGTTCGCTACCAGGCGTCTGTTGAGGTCGGGATTGATCGGCATCGGGTTGGCTGTGGCGGTGACCTTTGCAGCGGGGTGGCTGGCAAGGCGGTGGAGAACGTCGACACGTCGATTGCAAATCTGTGAGAAGTACGTTGTTTCGTTCGGATCGGCCTCCAAACCCTCTGTATCGAGAATAGCTTCGACCATACTGCATAAGATCCGGAAATTTGGACATACATCGATTTTGCAGGTACATTAGCGCCAATTATGTGAAATCTAAGAAACAACGATAGCTCTGGAACGGAGCTTAGTTCTGAAAGCACCACCATCAGTTTGGTTTGCGAGTGAGCTTTCGGGTGCATCGTTGAACTCGTCAAAATTTGGAAAGAATGACGTCTCCGGACGTCCGACTCAAGGTAAAAGCAACGCTGCGCGCATTCCCCACGCCTATTTATGGGATCCCGACGCTGCAGAATGTGCACTCCTCGAGTGTAGACATGAGCAGCTTGGCCAGCATGTCCCAGAAGCCAGAGAACACCTCAAAAACAGTTCCTAAAGACCGAAGACCAGAGGCCCGCAATCACCCCGAGGCGAGCTCCCGGTAAACCATCTCCGCGCAGCACTCAGCGGCCGCAGCCATCATCGCGGGCGTGCAGTCAGTGTCAGACAGCCCTTGAATGACGCCGCATGTCCGCCGCCAGATGTCGTCCGCAAGGGCCGGGTAGTCGGGGACCTCGGATGGCAGACCAGCCTTGACCGACTCGATCAGCCGGCCGTGGACGAGCGAGATCGTCTCCCGCAGTGCCCTGGGTAGAGAGCCCAGCCTGCGGTCGAAGACGTCGTCGTCATCGATGTCGTTCTCATGCTCGACGGCTGCCCGGACCCGATTCCGGCGCCGCGTCCCTTGCCCAGGCCCATGGAGCCCCTGCGGCGTCTGGGTTGCCGCGCGAGTCTCATCCGTGGGCCTAGAATGTAGCGGCTCGAGGCACACGGCTAGCTGGGGCCAGCAGTTCCGGACGAACCTGACCCCGGCCGCCGAGTCGTCCTTGTCCGGCCCCGCCCCCTCCAGCCAGGCGGCCGAGGCCGTGATAAATCTCTGCCTGAGGCCGGCTGTTGGTGTGCCGCGGGCCTGCGGTGCCTGGTCGAGCAGGTCGAGTGTGTAGAGACACAGCAGGTGGGGCTGGTGGCAGAGAGACTCCTCGCGGGCCCAGGCGAGGATGTGCAGCGCATCGACCACCGAGGATGGAAGATGCTCCTCCAGATGGCCCGAGAAGGCGGACAGACAGGACGAGAGCAGCGGGATCACCGCAGACACCGCCAGGAACAACGTCCGGGTGCCCAGGGCGTCGAAGAGCCAGTCGGCGGGCTCTATGCCCCGGAGCATGTCCACCACCACCCAGGGGTACACGGCCTTCTTTCCCCGGGCCAGCCGCCCGATGGCGGTAATACCAGCGTCCTCGATGACATGGGCCAGGGCCAGGGCCGCCCGAACAGCCTCGGTCGCGGAGACGTGGGCCTGGAACCCGAGCGTCTCGGTCAGGAAGTGCACCGCGTGAAGATAGAGCTGAGATCGGATTGTCGAATCGAGATCTGCTGATCCGATTACGGATCGGAGCAGTTTCAATGCCTTGATCCGGAGCTCTTCTGCCTCGTTCTGTCCGTCATGCACGCGGCCCATGAGTGTCGTCCGGCGGGACAGACCAACAGGCATCGCCTGAGTCATGTAGAAGTCTAGCACAGCCATAGCCTGCACGGAAGCAGCGTCGAGAGCAGGTCCGGGTCGGTTGATGGCCGCGGCCAGCTCCTTCGGGTCGGAAGCCCTGGAGGCGACGAACAGTGCCTCTTTGGCCCTGGAGAGGTCGGGCACGGCGGGGAGTGTGAGAGCCTGTGCGAACACGCGGAGATCGTCGGTCACCCCACGGGGCGGGGGCGGCAGGCGGGCAGTCAGGGGCGGGGGCATGGTCTTGACGATCTCCGCACGGACCACGGGCGGAATAATGCAGATGAAGTCGCCCATGTGCGCTACGGTGACCTGGACAAAAGCGCTGGCGTCGTTGAGAGTGCGAAGGACGGATACGGGGCCAGGGGGCGCCGCTCGGTCCGCACTGGCCAGCCTGGCCAGCATACGAATGCGTCTATACGGATACAGGTAGCCCTTGGCGATAAGGGCCCCGTGGAAGGCGCCGTAGACGGCAGCGAGGGGGTTGTCCTCCCGGCCAGAGTATACGGTCGGCTTTGCTCCTCCGAGGGGCGGGAAAAGCGTATCCATGCGTGTTTCGGTGAATCTATGAGACTCTGCATCAAAGAATGTCGCGAACCTGGCTGGTAGGTCAGTAACGCTGATGTCGGCAAGCTCTGGAATGACATTGCCAGGCGGGCTATTTTCAAGAACATAAAGCAGCTTATAGTGGTTACTAGTATCGCTGAGCGACTCCAGCAGCTTGAAGAGCTGCTGTTGCTCGACTTCTGTCATTTGTTGTTTTCTGTCAGCAATGCATACCCGCATAAATCGCGATATAGGGCGCGCATCCAGGGTATATGGGGAACAGACATGAAAATGGTTGACCATACGATGTTTGGACGCCTGGCAGTCAGCCGATGACAAGGTTGCTCTGGCCTTGACCCAAGCGTCATGCTTGAATCTCGACCTGCCTGAGCCTCACGACGACAAGTGATCATTTATTCATCTCCTTGCTTGAGCAGCTGCCGATATAGTATTCTTCTTTGTGAGCACAAGAAACAAATCGGCGTCAGAACAACGGCTGATGCGGTACATCTTCCTGATAGCTCTCAATCCAGCGCCGTTCTTCGGACCCACCGCTGAGCTAGCTGGGCAAAAGTGCGTGCAGTCTCGGGAAGTCGTGTTCAGCAAACTTGCCAAAGCTTAGTCCAGGTTCTTCAATGAAGGCTGTTTCGGCGATGTTTTTGCTTTCGATGCTTGCAGTATGCGTTACTGTCTCAGCATTCCCCAACCCCTTCGCCCTCGGAACTCAGTGGCCCCGTACCCTCCACCGCCACAAGTTCTACATGGCTGATCTCCAGAGCACCACTGTCAACCCATGGGCTGATATTGTGAACTCTAAGAGGAGCGAAATCAAGGCTGCGATCAGCACCGCGAAGAGCGTCTTCGATGCCACTGAGAAGACTACCATCCTCAACAATGCCGCCACCTTCTTCCCCACTCGCTACTACAAGCAGATCCAGATGATCTACAACGCTCTGTCTGATGACGGCAAGAAGACCGACATCACCCTCAGCGACCTCATCCTTCTCAACGTTTGGTACGACTTTTCGGTCGGTGACGCCTCCACCACACTCATCGTCCGCAAGCCCGACGATGACGAAGGCCATCCCATCTTTGGCTTCTCCTGGAACGCCGGCGCTGTTGAGAACACCAACAAGTATACCCACCGTAGCAAGACTCAGCTTCAGGACCTTGTCGTCGCCATTGACTACATGGATCGCGACACCGAAGTCCACACCAAGTCCACCGTCACCCTCGCCGGTTGGGTCGGTGTCATCGGTGGGGTTACCTACACTGGCGCCGAGTCATTCGCCGCCACCTACGCCGCCAACTACCAGGATGCCGTGCCCAAGCTCGCCGACCTGATCTCCGGCTTCACCAACCACTACGTCCTTCCCTCCATCTACCTCCGTGAACTCATCGAGGGTCGCGACAATTACAACTCCGCCATCAACTACATCACGACCGGCGTCGCCACCAAGCTGCCCATCTTCATGTCCGTTGTCGGGTCCGGGTCCAACTCCGCGACGATCTACTCCACCGACGGTGACTACCTGACATCCGCCACCAAGCTCGACATCCACCACCACATGATGCTGCAGGATTCCACCAAGATCCAGGAGGCCATCACCGCCACCGACAAGTGGCTTGCCGTCCGCAAGGCCGTCGATGTGAACAGCAACCTCAACCGGGACGGCTTCCTGAAGAACGTGCTGTCGATCTACCCCATCCGTGACGAGGACACCGTCCTCTCCATGTACGCCGACCCCACGGACAACGTCTTCGAGGTCCAGGCCGAGAAGTGCGAGTACATCAAGTCGTTCAACGACCACGCCAAGTTCATCATCGAGGCGTGCAACAACCCTCCCGCCCCCGTCAACCTCGCCATCCCCGCCCTCTCTGTCGTCATCTTCATCGGTGTCATTTCCATGGCTGTTTACGGCTACTGGGAGAGGCGTCGCCAGATGAAGCTCATCAAGGCCGGCACCAAGACCGCCTCTGCCGTCGGGTACACGCCCATCGACGGCCCTGAGGTCAACGACCTTGTCGAGTAGGGGTCAGTAAAATATCTTGTTTTTGCCTTCATATTCCGATCAGTTGTTGCCCACTCGCAGCTGTTGGCGTTGCTCGCTGGCTCTGGCGGTTCCAGCATTTTCCCCTTGTCAGTTGACAACTGCGAGCCAATGAGCACGCGCAGGGATATTTACTTATTCCTTCTCCTCGAACATAGGATCGTGGGGATCAAGCTTCTCGCCGCCTTCGACGTTCTTATCCTTCTCTCCCCAGCCGGCAAAGCCGTCCTTGCGCTCTTCATGGCCACGACCGGTGCCACTGTGTCTGTCGAACTCTCTCTTTCCCTGTATAAGCTAGCTGATGCCTGAAACGTGCCATCTGGTTTGTTATAAGGTCTTGTTGTGTTGTGAGTTTTTTATGGCATGAAAAAAAGACTGATTGATCAGGGGCCACTAAAGTTCCAAGCCCAGCAACACGGATGTTTACAATCAGCACCTCAACGGCAGAACTACTTCTACCCCAACGGCTGTGTCTCAAGGCAATGGGAAACCCCGCAATAGTCCCAACATGACGGTTAAGACATCCACCGAGTTGAGAGATTATGTTTTAAACGAAGTCCAGCATGGAAGAGACAATGTGGGTGGGCTTCGGCTCAAGGTCCTCAGGCGTCTTGACTTGCAAGATGTTGGCCCAACCCACCATGCATGTGTCAACGCCCCCAGCCACGCCGGCTAGGATGTCAGTCGGCATATCGCCGACCATGATGGCGGCGTGTCTGTCCGTGACGCCCATCTGTTCGCAAGCCAGGTCGATGCTCTCGGGGTCGGGCTTGTGATTCTTCACAGTGTCTGGGGTGACGACTGAGTCGACGAACTCGGCCAGCCCGAACACATCCAGGTAGGGGAGGAGCGTCTGGTTCGTCCTGGACGTCACGATGGAAATCCTCTTGCCAGCCTGCTTCAGCTTCTGCATGGCCTCTCTCGAGCCGTCAAAGATGCGGGCGTACATCTGCCCGAAGTCTGCCTGGTGCTGGCAGAAGAACGCAGTCGCCTCTACAACCTCGTCGTCGGTGGCAGGCGTCCCAGAGCACCCCAGCATGTCCCTGACAAAGGATGGAAGCGTCTGTCCCATGTTGACCTTCACCCAGGCATCCGTCACGGTGGGCGAGCCAGGGCGGAACTTCGCCATCGTCTCTGCGCCGGACACGACGCTTAGTGGAAACGAATCGAAGATTGTCCCATCGAAATCGAACATGTAGTATTCGTATTCGTTGATTGACGGCATCGTGGCTTCGCTATCGTCGTCGCAAAACTACGCGTATTACACAAAGCCACCGATCACCTGTGGCTCGACCGTTCTACCAGCCATGCCAGCATCTCTGCGTAAAACCGCGCCGCCGATATCATGGAGAGTTAGTTTGTCGCGGCCAAGGTCGATTGGTGACTGAGCGCGACCTCTGTCGTTTGCATCGTCCGCCCCCATGGATAAGCACGGTAATACCGCCAGACGTCAGTCAGTCTCCCTAGTCATCGATTAAACTTGCAGATTCCGGTTTCGATTTGATTTCTGATTATCGGCAGATTAAGTATACTGAGTTCGGATTGCGAGGCAATCAACGTCTTTCAGGGCACGAAAATGGAGGGATGCCGTCGACCCAGCCGAATCATGTTGTACGGCTTCGAATGGTGTGCGAAATTCTGTCGACCGTCGAGCCAGAACCGCGCAGGATAGCCCGCTTGAATGCCGCACCGCCACAAGCACCAGAATACTTCCACAAAGGTGAAAGTTGTTTCTGAGTACAAGATCGGCAAGCAGCTTGGTTCAGGCAGCTTCGGTACGGTGCACCTTGGCGTGCACATGAGGACAGGGCACAGTGTCGGTTTGTTTTGCCGTATTGTTTGTATTACACAGGTGTGAAAATCCTGTCACGAGCTAAGATCCGTGAGCTGAACATGGGGGAGAAGATCCAGCGGGAGATCAACATCCTTAAGCTGTTCAACCACCCCCACATCGTGCGGTTGTACGAGGTCCTCGAGACCGAGCGCCACATCTACCGTCAGTCGCCCCATCTCCCCTTACCCAGTTGTCCAGGAGTACGTCAGTGGTGGAGAGCTGTTCGACTTCATCGTGTCCCAAACCATCACGGAAGACATGGCCAGACACTTCTTCCAGCAGCTCATCTCGGCTGTGGCATACTGTCACTCGCACCAGGTTGTTCACCGTGACCTGAAGCCCGAGAATCTGCTGCTATCATCACACAAGAACATCAAGCTGGCCGACTTCGGTCTCTCCAACATCATGGCCGACGGCGACTTCCTTTCGACGAGCTGCGGCAGCCCCAACTATGCTGCCCCCGAGGTGGTCTCGGGCAAGCACTATATCGGCCCGCAGATCGACGTCTGGTCCTGCGGCATCATCCTGTTCGCCCTACTGACGGGATCGCTGCCCTTCGACGACTACAAGCTCCCCAACCTATTCGCCAAGATCAAGAAGGCGCAGTTCCACATGCCCTCCTGCGTGAACCCGATGGCCCAGGACCTCATCCGCCGCATGCTCGTCGTCAACCCTGACAACCGCATCAAGATCGACGAGATCCGCCGCCACCCCTGGTTCCGCCAGGACCTGCCGCTGTACATCGACCACCTGCTCGATTGTCGCACCGTGACCGCAGCTACAGAGCTCGATCCCGACATCTTCCAGGAGCTGGTGCGGTATGGCTTCAGCCAGGCCGAGATCGATGAGGCCGTTGCGGAGCAGCGCTTCTCGTCCCAGGTGATGGTGGCGTACGCCCTGATCAGCGACATGCGGTGCGAGCGGGCGGCGGCCCCCCACTCGCCACTCACGGACGGGCGGCATCCTTTCCGGGACTACGTCTTCAACACGTTCGTGGAGGGCTCGGTCCCGCAGTCTCCAAAGGTCCGCGAGCTGCTGTCCCACCGGGGAGAGCCGGTCCGGCAGGACGGCCTGTTCAGCGACACAGAGGACGCCGACCCCTTCGACATTGACGCTGTCAACGCGCTGTCCGCCAACGCCAGCTCAGACGGCATCAACCTCCTCGGGACACCCGGTGGCCGCGCAGTGATGCCGCCCGTATTGAGTTTGGCGTCGCGGCCCAAGGAGGTCCTCGTCATCCCGCCGTCCTTCGCCGCGGTGCCTGAGCTGGACGCGGGCGTCTTCTCGCTCGGGTCGTCCTCTGACAGCTTGGACCTGAACACCGACCGCGCCTACAGGCCGCTAAGGGACACCCGGACACCGAAGCTGTGCCCGAAGGAGTGTGCGCCTTTCGTACTGGGGGTGACGATGGGAGACACCGGCCTGATCTCACCCGTCCACCTGCTGCTCATCGTGTTGTCGACCCTCCGCAAGGCGGGGTATGAGTGGAAGATCGGCCGGTCCGTCGTGAGGATCCAGAGCGTCCAGGAACTCCGCCGCGACCACAACACGGGACAGCCGACCGCACCGATGAGCACACTGACGCCGGACGCTGCTGGTGACATGGTGCCCGACGGTGGCGTGTCCATCGCCACGGGGGCGCCCAAACGCAAGGCCCGGGACGCCCCATCGATATTCTCCCTGCGGTTCAGGGTAGCGGGCGACCAGATGGTGCCGAAGTCCCACCGCGAGCTGCGCTTCGGGCTGAACATCAACGTGCTCCCCGGCTCCAAGGACGCCGAAAGCGAGCGGTACGTCATTGACGTCAAGCGGCTCTACGGCGAGACCACGCTCTTCATCCAGCGTACCAGCCAGCTCTTCGGGATGTTGACGAGCAGGACGCAAGTCCGCCAGGCAACAGAGGAGCTCGGGCTCGTCGTCCCCGACTTCCTGGCACGCCACGACGACGGCCTGATGTCGCCCATCCACCAGGGGCAGCTGGAGGCTGGTATTATTGTCTGAATTGATCCCTATATTGCGATCGATCCGAAGATCCTCCAAGATCGAATAGTAAAGTGCACTTCTGCAACGACAGACCTCAATCTCGGGTTCAAAGGCTGTTACGCGTTCATATGGATCCTCCTCCAAATATACTACAGCCTCCGAACATTCCTATGATCCCACAGCTGTCGTACAGTTCATCCGCCAACATGTTCAGCCCTGGCGGCGGCTCTTTCAGCCAGGAGGAGACCCATTCTGCAATGGAGTACTATTCCAACCAGTATAGCGACCAGTACAGTGATGTTCTGTCCGGTGGTTCCACGATGCGCCGTATCCCATCTGTCCCGAGCTATGGCTCGTTCGAAACCTCCACCGATGCAGAAACTGATCTTGGCCTGCTTGGAATCTCAGCAATGTGTATCGACCCCGCGCCCGCAGCGATGGAGCATGCGAGTGATCCCAGTATTTCGGTGCCCCCCCAGTTCTCTTTGGGCTGGGCTTTTGCGGACATCACGGATCAGCTCGGCCTCCAGCCCGGCAACGTTTCGGAGGATGTCGTCAAGGCAGCCGTCAAGGAGTCCAAGGACCGCACCACGGAGGGTTGGATATCCCGCGGGTCGATCCGGGCGTGGTGCACGCAGTGCGGGGCCGACCAGTCCGAGGGCCGGCATAAAATGCTCGTCCTGCGGTACCGGTGCGACAAGGCCTGCTGCGACAGCAACACCTGCACCCTCCAGGCCAAGTACCTCTTCTGTCCCGTGTCCGGCCGTGTCTACTACTCAACACACGGCGGCCACGCCCTGCGGCAGACCGCGCCCAGGCAGAGGCGAGGCATCACGGCGCAGCTCAAGCGGTTCATCGAGAACCTGGTCGAACAGGGCAAGTCGCCGAGCACCATTGCGTCTGACCTGCAGTCGACGATGGGCGAGGAGAGCCCGTCCCTGCGGCAGATCCAGAACTTCGTCTTCCGGTTCAAGAAGAAGCGCGAGAGTCTTCGACGTGGCAAAGGCGTGTCGAGTCAGCTGCCGCCCCCGACGCTGACGACGCCGTCCCCGCCCCAGGCGACTGCCACCATATCAGTCAGCAAGGTGTCGGAGTATTAAATGGCACGGTTTTAACCTGGCCTGTTGTGAGACGTGGTGAAGCCCACTGGAACATTGGTTCTGGGGAGGACGCAGTACTAGAAGCTCGTTGGTGATGGTGACGAATTTAAGGAGTCTATTTAAGGGGAGGCAACGCGGCACTCACAACAACCACGCGTGAAACTCGAATGTCCGCGGGCAGCGAGCGCAACGATGCAGAGTTTCGGCAAATACAAGCTGAATTGACCCAGTTTTTCCAACAAGAGTGGGATCAGGGGACAGTTCAGCTTGTATTTGCCGCAGACTGCATTTCCGCGAATGAAACAGGCAAGTATCTGCTTAACGCGGCGTTAGCGATGTACGCGACGGAAGGGGGGCATTCTGAGGTTGAAGGCTTCGTGTCCCGGCACTCGTGCGCCAGCTCATGCCCCCATGCGATGGGCCATATGATCACCCTCTACCATGCCCTGAAGGGACCTGGGATGCTGCCACTGTCTGTCAGACGACTGCAGGACAAGTTCTTCAGGCTCTTCTACTTTAACGTGAAGCTAGCCAATGGTCATATGGCCGGCCTGCTCACCGCGATCGGCCGACTGCACGAGAGCGGTCTGATCCAGACGCTCTCGCCTGGCCAGACTACATCTCCCAGCCACTCACAGGTTCCACCGTGCGAGCGGCCCGAGCTGCCGGTCCCGGGCTTCCGACCCCCGCCGGCCGACCTGCCCTGCAAGCGGGAGGCGGTTGACCAATCGTCACTGTCTGATGCTGAGAGCGTGTTTAACGCCCAGCTGGCGGAGGAGATCACACGGGGCGTTCCAAGGAACTGCCCCGCGTTCCAGCCTGGCATGAACTACAAAGGCGTCCTCAACGAGTACACGCAGAAAAACGGACTCAACCTGCCTCTCTACGAAACCCGCCGCAAGATGGGCGAGGGCATCCCGGACCACGCGCCCCGGTTCAACAGCACCGTCAAGGTCTCGAACCCGGCCAGTCGCGAGGTGCTGAGGGCGTCTGCCCTGGGCCGTAACAAGAAGGAGGCGGAGTTCCGGGCGGCGTACAAGCTGATCATGACCCGGATGGCAGACGACATCGTCTCTTAGGCGATGTCCTCGGCGATTAGCACCATGGGAACTGTGTCTCTTGGAGGAGTAAACGGCACTGGTCGAGTTGTTTATGACATTTATGCATACAAGCACTGATGCCATATCAGATTTATGAACACTTACCGTGTTACGAATTTATCCATGTCTAAGTTACATGCTATTATATACGGCTATCTGGCCCAGGTCCAGCTGGATGATGTCACCTTATGATTTATGTAGCGTGATCGACTGCCGCTAGACAGTACTCAGGATAGTCGTGTGTGATCGACAGGGTAGATCAAGCATCGCATCTTTCATCACTCTACAACCCGTGGCAGTCAAGCGAGGCCAGGGTTCGCATCAGGCGTCGAGAAGCGCATGGACATGTGGCGTACTTGACGTCTGTTGAGAATTCTGTTTAATCAGATGATGCGTCAGACACATGGTGCGCCGTCACGCCACTCAGTTCTTCAGCGCTCCCAGCTGGTCAACCTGGCGCGGACAGCTGGAGGCTGACCGTCGGCATCGGGCCAGGTGAATTCGGTTGTTGCCACATCGTCGCGGGAAATGGAGGAAGCCACGCAGCGCGTCGCTTCATTTGCGGTAAAATCATCAATCTGTGACTCCTCTTGAGTCATGCCGAGTCGTGCACTTTTTGAGTCTGATGTGACTACCTACGGACGGTTGCGTTTCACAACACCCACCATCACCTTGCGTCTGCCTTCGCTGAATGACGAGAAACTCGATCGATGTCGCGATAACAACAGGCGGTTGGCTTGGACCGGATCACACTCGCAATCATATCCCTTCCTTTTGGAAGAACCCGTGGTTGAGGGCGCAAGTCTGCCCTTGGCACGGGGTGCTTTCAGAAGAGTGGCTGTCCGCGGATAGCCGTATATAGTGGTACATGGTAATGTGCCGCACAGGATTAGAATTGTTGAGTCTAAAACCCCCAGTAAACACCTCTAAACGCTACAGGTAGATGTTCATAAACTGCGCGCAGTTTAACCTTCAATTCTTCAATTCGTTCAATTATCATGGGAGCAATCATATCAAAGGTTTGTTTCTTATCCAGAAGCCATACAGTGCGCTTCTGTTCTCAAATATCATTTTATATAGGCAGCCTCATTCTTTGGAAGCAACAGCATCGGTGACCCCGTCGCTGCTGCGGATACCGTCGATCCGACTGTTCAGATCGATAGCATTGGTGCGTTCTAATCATCGCACGTATTTGTGACACGAACAATGTAAAATATACGCCACATCATTTGCAGCATCGTGTGGTTGCAATCGAGATCAATTGAGATTTCCACGTCATACAATCATACAAGGCCGCAGCTGAGCACAGGTCTGCGCACACGCCATAACGATGTTTATAATGTGGCTAAGAGGGCCTTGCGGGTGTCCGTCGGGATACGGGTCTAGCGCATGCTCTTGGGCTTGGGCGGGATCGGCTTGTTGTTCTTCTTGGCCCACGATGCTGCGCAGATGTCGCGGTGCTTCCCAACCCGGTCGTGGTCGAACTTCCGCCCGCAGATGTCGCACGCCACGCGTTCGTCCGCCTTGGCCTGCATAAGGCGGGATGGCGGACCACCCTTTGCTCTGGGCTTGGGCCCACCTGGGCCTGCCCTCGCGGCAGATCCCGTCTTCCTTACAGGACTGGGCGGGCCGGCCTTAGCACCGGCTGGTGCTTTCTTCTGCCAGGGTTTGGCGACGGTCTTGACCTTGCGGGCTTTGTCTGACGCCCCGACGCTGACACCCTCCTGCGCCAGCTCATTGAGCGCCTTCTCTCGAGCGTTGAAGACCTTGCGCTTCTTGCTGGGCTTGCCGCAGATAGATTCGTGTTTGGAGATACGTCCCTCCGCGAACTTCTTACCACAGAATCTGCAGGGCACGAGGGTGATCTCGGCGTACTCGCTCGGCATCTCATTTGGGCCCGCCGTTGTGGACTGAGTCACAGACAGCCTCGATGGCTCCACTTCCGCCACAGAAGGCATCGGTGGCATGCTTGCCTTGCGTTCCCGGGCCGAACCGAGGCCGCGTTCGACGTTTGGACTGAACTGATCGGCAGAGGGGCGCGATGGCGGCGCAGACTGACGACGTGCGGCGCGCTGAACGGGCGCATTATGCGGATTGGCGGAGAAGAATGGGCGCGCTGCGCGTCTTGTGATCCAGCTGTGCTTGCTGACGAGCTGTGAAAGCGAAGAGGGAACATCAGCACTGGCAGAAGCGGCACCATCAACAGAGACAGCCATGCGTTGCTGCGCCCTGGTGTGATTAGATTCGCTTTGCTCTACGGCTTCAACCATGCTGAAACTCCCGAACATGCGCGAGTGTTGTTGAATTTTTGACTCCAATCGACTGGCGGCCAACGGGTAGCACCAGGTACACCCTCTCTCGCTGCTGTACAGGTCCGGGCAGGTCCGGCCGGTCGCCGAGAATCCTGCAATCCCTTCATGGGTTAAAACGAGCGCTGATGTCAACGAAATGGCGGAAAAGAAAACGCAGTCAGCCTAATCCCTTTCACAGTGATTTGTCAGGACTGATCTACCCGATCGATCGTGGAGCCTTATCCTGCGTGACAAGCACGACGACATTTAGCAATGCAGGGCGTTATCGACAGCATACAACACAATAGGAATCAGGAGTATGTGAAAGACAGTTTCAATGCTTATTCAGACTTTGGTATAACCTTGGGAGTGACCTTGTTTCGTTTTGCAATGAAAAGCACATGATCGGACAAAGTATGCCTCTCGTAGAGGTTTACAACACATTTGTACGTGAAATAGTAGAAAATCTGTATCCTCTGCATGTTGCAATCATGATTGATGCAATTGTCCGTGAGGATTCGAGCGCTGCTTCCATTGTCGCGGACCTCAAGCAGCAGCCGTTCACGTCCAAGAACGCGATCCTCAGCCAGTCGATGTCGCTCATCGAGGCCCGCATCTCAGTGAAGAATGGCGCTGTTCCCGACGACGACGAGCTCGCCGCTCAGTTCGGCGATGTTGCAACCGAGACAGCCGTCATTGACATGCTGCTGCAACACCTCTACATCGAGATCAGTATGGCCAGGCGGGACCACACGGCCCTGGTCGACCGGATGATCGCGTACGACTCGGCCCGGGGCCTGGCGGGCGTCACCCTGGCCCCCTCCCAGGAGGCCGCCTTCGCCGTCACCCTCATCACCGCCGCGCTCGTCGCGGACCGCATTCTGACCTTCGACGACGTCGTCGCGGTCGAGTGCATCAAGAATCCCGCGGCAGTCGACGCCGCACAGGCCTGGATGCCGGCCATGCTTGCGGCCATCCACGCCGGAAACGTGCCCGAGGTGGCGCAGATGACCCAGCAGCACGGCCAACAGCTGACGGCCCTCTCCGCCGCGGACCCGGTCGGCCTCGTCCTGCGGAAGGCGAAGATCTCCGCCCTGCTTGCCCTTGTGTTCTCCCGGGACAGCCAGCACTGGACGTTCTCCTTCGAGGAGATCGCCGCGGTCATCGCCGGCACCGAGCGGGAGGCCGAGGACGTCGCCCTGGCGGCGCTGTCCCATGGGCTGCTCCGGGGCCGCATCCAGGCAACGACCGCGTCGGTCGAGGTCACGTGGCTCAAACCACGCCCCCTGACGCTTGACCAGACGAGGGCGCTGAAGGACAAGCTTCAGGCCTGGTTCGGGCAGGTTGTGGCTGCCAACGAGATGGTGGTAACCGCCAAGGACCGTGCCGGTCAAATGACCGCCCTGTTCGAGGAGTAAAGAACGTAAAGTGGAGCTGGGTGTTTACTGGCTGTCGTGCGGCGGTCACTGCGTCACGGCCGCAGCCACGGGCGGGGGCAGCAACCCGTCGTCCACGGGGGCCGGCACAGGTCCCTCAGCGGTGATGACGGCGGCATCGTCCACCTGTCCCGGTGGGGCAGCGGGGGCGAGCTTAGGGGCACGGGTCCGGGGGTTGACGCCGACAAGCTCGTCTTCAGAGAAGGGCACGCGGGCGATGAGCTCGCGGTAGCTGCGGTTGTCCCCTGTCAGCGCGTGGCACATCATCAGCAGGATGGCGCGCTCCTGGCGGATGGTGGACTTGTGAATGCGCTGATTCATCATTCGGTCATCGATGTAGGCGTTGATGCAGCTCGCGCTGGTGGCCATGTCGGTACAGAGCATCTGCCGCACACGGGCGAACCGCATCTGGATGTCCTCGGCCCCGAGGTCCGGCCAGTAGCGGTCGTACATGAACAGTGAGAACATGTTCGTCAACCGGACATACGCCTTCCTCGTGACGTCCGTCTTGTCGGGCCACAGCTTGTCCAGGTCAAGCGGTTGTAGGTCTGCCGCGGTAGGCAGCACGTCCGGGTTGACCGGGTCGAACAGCATGACCATCTTGGCGCGCTTGGTCTTCATTTTCTTCATCTTCAGGCCTGCATCAACGCCTGGCTGGACCGTCGCAACAGGTGTGGCCAGTGGCTCCGTCTGGGTAGCAGCTACAGTGGTGTTGATGACGGGCGTGCACTCTATGGTGGGTTCGGGCCGCGTCATGCGCTGGATCTGGAGGAATCGGTTCTGTCGCCGAAGCTCATCGATCTCTTTCTCAAGAATGATGACGTGTGCCATCAGTCGTTCCGACTTGACACTGTCACTGATTCCTGACGGTAGCACAGGGCCGTTATAGCGCTTGTATTCAAGCTGCAGATCATCCAAATGATCATCTCGGTCTTTCTCAACGGAAGCATGATTCCGCTTCGTCGTATCCGCTATTTTCGGAAACATATCACTGTTGCTGTCCATGTTGAGCTCCATCGCCGTGCTGGGGATCGAGGGAGCTGCGGTGCAGGTTAGTGCACAACTGGCGTGGTATTTAGAGGCTTTATGTGGAGGATTCATGTAAAGGTGACTTAAGCTGTCGACCCCCCTGGGATGAACTCCAGAGGACTGAACAGGTTCAGTCTGACGGCCCCCCTGTCGTACACCAGAAGGGTAGCGGACATGAGGGCGTCGGCGATGGTAAGAGCGACGGTTCTGGGTGGTGGAAAGCGGTTGTAGCTAGTAGTAAAGACGCTTTGTGTTGTATGATGCTGGTTTCTTGTGTTTTGAGGGATGCTGCCAGCTGATGAACCCTGAAAAGAAATGATCGATGCAGGCAGCTCAATAGACTCCGATGCCTTCCAAGATATACACGGTGAAGGCTTCCGTTAACAAGGCCATTGGCGAGATTAACGGTGGAGGCGATAACAACGCGCCGCGGCGAGGAAATCTTGAACCCGGCATGCGTTCTTTCACGCAGGCTAAGTACACATTCACTTGCCTGCTTGCGTGCGTCTCTGCATCTGCGCACGCGTTGACCCCACCGAGGACGGTCAACCTGTTCGACCAGGAGGTCCTCGCGCAGATCGTCAGCATTGCTCAGCAAAAGGTGTCGAAGGCAAAGGCAGCGGATCGGTGCAGGTGGATTGGCGACCTGGCGATGTGGGGGGACCCTGACATAACCCCACTCGTCCGGGACTTCAGGGAAGCCTACGTTGGAATTGCAGCGCCATTTCAGAGCTGTTTGGGCGAGTACTCCACATCCACCCGGGTCTGGCTCTCGCGCGCGTCACCCGGGTACCTGACCCGTCCTCGTGCTGAATTAGAACGGGTGCGTCCGCTCCTCCATGATGGAGCTTAACGCGTCTTCTTCGTGGACGTCAGCACAGCTGCAAACATCACAATCGCTCACACGTCGTCTCATCACCATCCCATCGCCACCCCCATTCGCCTGAAAGTCTTCTACGGGAGCTCGGGATTCACCAAGCCTGCTGGTATGTTCATTCCTTGCGCGTCATATCGAAAGTTCGCGAGAGAGATAGTTCCCCTTCTCAAGAGGAATAACATTGTCGTCGATCTTAACATGGTTAACGAGGACCGCACCACCGTCGTCTGCCCTCACTACCACGCCCCCTACAAGCGAGTTCGTCCGCGTGATGACCAGCACGTTCACCCACATCGTGTGATGCTCTGCGAAAAACCACAGTGCCGTGGTGCTCAGTGGCGCGCAACAGTTCCTGATGCTCTGAATGTTGAACATCGGGACAAGAGTGCTGCAGAGAACATCCTGTGGCGTTCTCTTGCCACGGAAGATGAGCTCAGTGGCTCTCCGTTCAGTCGCACATCGATCCCGCGCCTTCCAACATCATTCCAGTATCATCAATTGGCTAACCGCCACCATTCGTCTGCTGACGGATGATATTGTACAGTTTGGTCACTTTGATCGTTCCTTTCAGGCCCTGAACAATGTTTATGCTGCGCAACACTGGCGATCAAGGTAAAGGTCAAGGTCAAGTAGCGTCAGTCTTTTGCTTGCAGTACCATGTTTCTTTGCCACCGATGAATTTTCTTGCTGTTCTCATGGAGCATGTTCGCAGGTTTGCATCAAGGCGGGACTTGCCAAAAGCTGTAATACCAGACTATTGCCTCCCATTGGACTACACATCTGCTACCTCCTGCTGGGTGGGCTTCTTTTAGGCCAGGGTCGAGTGGGGTGAGTTGATGCTTTGGCTGACATGCACGCCCCCCGTGACCGTTAATCGCGGCCATGAGACATAGCACGAAGACAAGTTTCCCTTCTGGGCAGTATTGTTCGTTCAAACCTCGGACTGAGGTCGCAAGTACACCCGAGCAGGTTCTTGCCGAGTTAGCGGAGATAGAACAGGAGATCAAAGCCTTAACGAGCCATGTTAACGCTTTAAAACGCGATGAGGACATGATCCGGACGAGTCTTCGTTCCTCCAACGTGGTGCTGTGTCAGTACACCACGGGCGGTACGATTGTGGAGAGCAACCCAGCCTTCCGACGGCTGTACGGACCCGCCGTTCCAGCTCACTTCCTGGACGCCATCTCGTCGGAGCATCCGTTCGCCGCCTTCTCGGACCAGCGCACCGTGGACGGCCGGCCGCACACGGTCCACTGGGTGTCGGCCGCCCGGTATAGGAGGGGGCGTCTGGCCCATGCAGTCATCATCGGGGTCGAGGCAGATCCACCGGAGAACGACGTGGGACAGGTGGATCCGCTGGGGGACGTGAACCTGTTGAATTGCATGAACATGTTCGCCAAGGAGGGCTTCTGGGTCGGGTTGGTGGGCCCGCAGTACCGTAGAGGGATCCTGCCCCTCTTCGTCAGCCGCAAGATCGAGGAGTGGTGGTGTCTACCGAGCTGGACACATTACACCGGCCCGTCCGCCTGGCTCGGCCCCATCGTCCCGGCGCATAGGGGTCGGGCTGCCGAGTCCTTCTTGAACTTCGTCCAGGGGCGCAGCGACGAGATCGACGTCACAGTCCGAGTAATGTGCGGTGGGTCCGACCGCTGGATACGAGGGAGGGCAATGAAGGTCGACGGGACCGGCGGGGGGCATGCCCTCGGCACCCTCGAGGACGTCTCGGCCATGATCGCCGCCGAGGAGATCTCCCAGGGCCTCCAGCTGAGCTACAGCATGCTTGAGCGGTGCTCGGACACCGTTGTGTGGCTGGCTGACGTCAGCCGCGGGTCGTATCGCGTGCTGTTTGTCAACAAAGGCTGGGAGCGGTTTACGGGCTGCCCCCCGACGACATTCAAGGCTGGAGCGATCGAGTTCTGCCGGGGCTTCCTAGTCCCGGACGAGGCGGACTGGTTTGTGCGGCGTCTCCGGCTCTTCTTCCAGGGCCAGTTGCCGCAGTTTAACATCGAGCACCGCTTCCGGAACATGGTGACGGGCCAGCTGTTCCACATGACAACGAAGGGCACACTTGTCCGGGACTCCGCGGGCCGCCCCTCACTGGCAGTCATCATCGGGACGGACGTGACGGAGCTCGTGGCCGCCCGACACCGTCTCCGACAGACAAACCGCATGTTCGAGCACATGTCGGGGACGGTGGCGGACGTCTTCTTCATCGCCGACTTTCCCCCGAACGTGAACGAGGTCATGTTTGGCGGTGACATGCCGGCCTGGAAACCGCTCCGCTTCATCTCGCACGCGACATCCGACCTCTTCAGCATGGCGCCCGAGACCATCCAGTACCACCCTGGCCTGCTGCAGGAGTACGTGGCAGAGCAGGACTTCCCCGTGATACTGGCGACGGTCCTCTCCTTCCTCCATCAGTGCACTACTGAACCCGCGTCGGCCCGGCTCGAATTCATGTTCGCGGCCCACGTGGCCGGCGGGGTCAAGCATATTCTCGTCCGGGCCAAGCCGACGGTGTCACTGCGGGGCGCGGCGGCGGGGCTGGTCGGCAGCTTCGTCGACGTGTCCGACCTGGTTGAGACACAGCAGCGGCTGGCGACCAGTATGCGGCACTTCGACCTGATCAGCGACAACATGACGACCATCTACTACCTGATGGACCAGATGGCGGGCCAGCCCCACTTCAGGGTGCTGTACATCAACAAGCACTATGAGACCCTGACCGGCAGGACCCGCGAGGCCCTCTACCGGCGGGGGTCGGACGAGTGGTGGGACCTGGTCCACCCCGAGGACAGGGACACAGCCCGCTCCATGTTCGCCCGGGACAGCGGCCTTAGACGGTACCGGCTGCTCCTGGACGGCGGAAGGGTTTGCCACATCCAGTCCCAGCGCGTGGAGGTGCGGCACACAAACGGGATGTGCCGGACTGCGGGCTTCATCAACGACATCAGCGAGATCATCGAGGCGCAGCAGCGAAAGTCCGACGCCCAGGCGCAGCTGTACCGCGCCCAGAAGCTCGAGAGCCTCGGGGTCCTGGCTGCAGGTGTGTCGCATGACTTCGGGAACCTGACAGCTGTGATGATGGGCGACGCGGACATGGCCCTCGAGATGCTCGCCCCGGGAGACCCCGTGCGCGTGCTGCTCGATTCGATCGTTGGCGCGGCGTCGAGGGCAAGCCGCTTCACCCAGGAGCTGCTGGCGTACTCCGGGAAGGGCCAGTTTGCGGTAGTCCCTATCAACCTCACGGCCATGGCCCGTGCGATGGCGGACATCATCCAGGCCAGCCTCCCCCCCAACGTCACCGTCAACTGGAAGCTGTCGCGGGAGAGCACCCTCCCCGCAGTCAAGGGCGACCCGTCGCAGCTCCAGCAGGTGCTGTCCAACATCGTGGCCAACGCCGTCGAAGCCATCGGGACCAGCCCGGGATCCCTCACCATATCCACGGGCCATTGCGGCATGCACTGGGTGTATATGGCGGTGGCGGACACGGGCTGCGGCATGGGGGAGGCGGTCCGGCAGCATGTGTTCGACCCCTTCTTCAGCACAAAACTGCCCGGCGCCCGGGGGCTCGGGATGGCTGCTGTCAAGGGTATCGTTGACTGCCATGGCGGGGCTATTGAGCTCCGGTCTGCCCTGGGCGAGGGAACCGTGCTCACCGTGCGGTTCCCCGCAATTGTCAGATAATGTCGGTCATGTCAGGCGGTGCAATGCGGAGAGACGGCTTTCCATCATGTCTTGAAAGCTCACACTGCACGGGTCAACGCGATCCTTCTATCTTTGGCTTACTCAGGCGCAGGCATCGACTCCGCTGAAGTCGAGACGATACAACCACGCAAATATCCACAATGGGCATGACTGCCATGAAGATTAAGATCGCTGTGAAGGTGATTAAGATCACCCTCAAGAATGGTTCAATCAAGGACGGCAAGAAGGCAGTTTGTAGTTCATATATACCTTTTTATCCAGTACAAGGCCGCCAAGCTGGCCAACAAGGGCGCTAAGCTCGGAAAGAAGATGGGATTCTAAGTTGAACGATTATGCATGCACTAAACCGGTACCTTTTCCTTTTTTGTCTGTCTGCAGTTACTGGTGAGGGAGAAAACTTGGGTCATTGCCGCCAAAGGTCTGCCGTCGTGCCATTCCAGGCCATTCCTGCCATAAGTCCAACACGATGGTACACGATGGTACACGATGGTGGCATTGTGCGACCTATTTGCCGCCTGCATCCGATTGGCGTGATTTAGACGTCCCCCTATACGGTCTGCCAAACATGCCGGCTGATGACCAAGGCCGGCTGCAGCCACGTCTACGTCAGAAGAAGGATGGACTTGATGTGCCGGATCGAACAATGATGGCATGCAGCGTGACCAGGCAAAGGACACCAGCTGAACCATGGCACAACCGACAGCCGGTTAGGGACAGCTTCTGACCCGAAGGCGTGAGGCCGTGGCAAAACTGCACACGACAAAACAGGAGGCAAATTGATGCTCACAGTGAGACGTCTCAGCTCGCTGTTTGGGCTCCGGGAAAGCTGGCGAACAAGTGCATGGATGCTTGCGATCCTATTGTCCAGCTGCGGGTACATCGCTCTGATTGCTGTCAAGGCTTACAGACACCACAGCGGGCAGCCATCAGCGGCGTTCATGGTCTGTAAGTACCTGGTTGAAGAGGACGCCATCACGCCCACACTGCTTCCAGTCGTGCTAGCGTGCTTTGTGGAGATCGTGTACGAGTTCGTCTGCATGGCTCTCGTCGGCCCCATCGAGACCGCGGAGCGGGTAGAGGGCCTCTATTCTCACTTCATTCCTTCCTTGCTGAAATATTACGTCGACAACCAGGCGATCATGCTGTTCGGCCAGTACCGCATGCCGCAGCCCTTCGCCCTGGCACTCGCCATGACCCTGAAGGACGTCACATTCGCGTACCAGGTGATCCCCGTGCACCGTGTGAACAACCTCTTCCTCAACTCGGCTAAGCCGAACGCCCAGTTCGCACTCCACTGTGCCTTGAATCTCGTCACCTTCTTCGCCATGGCCCTCGGTGTGGTGGCCTTCTTCCACTCTCTGGCCAAGGTCGACCTCATGTTCGAGTACGCCGCCATCGAGACGCTCGGGTCGACCGTCGTGCTCGTTCTGTCCCTTTGCCGCCTCGGCGTCTGGGCCATCCTCAGATTGAGGGGCGCCCGCAGCGAGACCCTGCTCCTCACCGGTCTGCTGACGTCCACGCTCTCCCTGACCGCCCAGGTCGTCCTCCTGATCGCCCAGCCGATCCTCATCCAGCGGAGCGGCTTTGCCCGTGTCAGCCTGCCCTTCGTTCTCTACTTCACGGCGCCCCGCCTCTACTCAGTCGCGGCAGGCCTGCTCCGGTCCTTCAGCGAGTTCGACCGGTTCCGCCGCGTCCTGCGCCTCTTCTCCTCCTTCCCTCCCCCGACCCCGGAGGCCCTGGAGGACACCACGTGCACCATATGCTACGAGGCCGTCGTCCACGGCGCCATGGGAGACTCGACCCCGATCCAACTCCCGTGCGGCCATATCCTGCACGGTGGGTGCCTCCGGTCGTGGGCAGCCAGGTCTGCGGCGTGTCCCGTGTGTAGGGCGGACTACTCCCACGTGTCGGCCGAGAGCGGGGGGCAGCCGAGGGCTGCGATGATGCAGCAGGATATTGACGAGCAGCAGGACGACGAGCAGCCAGAGGAGTCCCACGAGGAGCCCCACGGCCAGACACAGCCCGAGGACGAGGCAGAGCCGCAAGGGCCCGTCGTCGTCAGCGAGGACATCGACGGCCGCCCCGTGTTGCTGTCTGCGATGCCCGGCAGCCAGGTCCTGTGGGTGCCCCTCGTGGTCCCTACCGCGGGCGGCATGGACAGTGAGGGGCTTAGGTCAGCGTACATGGAGGCCGCCCATAATATATGCGCCCGGCAGCGGGAACTGGACTCCTCCAGCTGATGACTAGGGCGCGTTAGACATAAACCTGTGCCTTATCGATTTATATATATGTATGTATACAAGCACTGATGCATATCAGATGCGGCTGGCCGGGGCCAACCATTCCTCCGGGAGGATGTCACCAAGGGAAGGCCGATCGGCGTCCCCGTTCGCGACCCCCTCCAGGGAGGCAGGTAAAATAGTTCGCGCCGATCCGCTGGGTACTTCGGGCACTTCGGTCGCGTTCGGAGCGGGAACCTGCCAGGGAGCGGAGACTTGGTTGCAGATTTGTGCAACAGTCACTTGCAACCCGAACCATCGTTTAATTTCCCCTAACCGACGCCCACCTGTGCTCCCTTGCCTTGCTTGGGCAGACGCAGGCCGGCAGGCTTTGCGAGTAAAGAAGGAGTTTTGAAAAGGTGCGGTCCTGGGCAGGCGTCTGTGGTTCGCTGTTCGGGCCTGGTAGAGGCTTTCTCCAATCCAACTCATCAATGACATCGCCAGGGCATGTCGTGCTTCCTTCAGGGAGAATGACTCCGGCCGACTTTGGCGAGCCAGTTGCTGTCCGATGTGGTGAATAACAGCGATTTATGTATACAAGCACTGACTTTATGCATGTGCATTATGAATTACGTAACCGGTCCCACCGGTCCAACACTGTCAGCGGCTCGAGCGAGCCTGGAGCCCAGGAGCGGAGCAGCGAGTAACGCGAAACGGGTGTGTCTTATCCTGCAAATTCTTATCAATCGTTGCCTCCTGGAACTCATATGTATGAGGGCAGAAACGCTCGGCGTATTCATATTTAGTGAAGCCGGGCAATTGCTGGTACACTACAGTACCAGCGAGCCCGAGCTCAATTCCGAAGCTCTCGGAATGTTCGTTTCCACCACACTCCAGTTTTTCAACACGTATGAGACCCCTAAGCCCCTTTATTCAGTTCCCACGCATGTTTACAGTTTATGAAGACCGACTGCTTCTGCATTCTTGAGCAGGACGTTATTTGTGTCCTCGCCACGAAGCCCGTCCCCAAGGCCTTTGCCCCCTGGCTTGTTCGTACCCATTACACGCACCTCACACAGACAGTGGCGATGATACTCGCCCGATTCCTGACAGAGACCCGCGTGTCACTGTCGGCAAATCTCTCTGCCCTGCGGTCCGACCTTCATCTGTCCATGTCCAGCTACACCGTCCACTCTGCCACGCAGGAGATCGATCCCAGCTGTAATGACACGCCCGACTCACCCTATCTGTCGTTCCAGCCCAAGCTAGCGGCGATAGTGCGGGCGACTGAGCCCATCGGCTACAACTACCACGTCGCGCAGCTCCCAGGGTATCTGGGCTGCCGAATAGCGCTTATCGGGGCAGACGGAAGGTCAAACGCGCTATTCGAGTCGACTGACGCCATCCCGCCGGGCACGTTCAAGGCGGTCGCCGCGGCATTCCCGTTCGACACCACTGTGACCATCCCCGCCACGGCGACGAAGTCCACCGTACTCACTTCCACCCGCCAGGGCACGGCTGCGGGCGTGCTGTCTATCACCCACGCCTTCCGGTCGGACGCGAGGTCGACTTCGACGCCCGCTCACGCCGCCGTGTTCAGCCTCGCGCAGGCAGTGCTTGGGGGCGAGAACCGGGGGTTGGTTGCACTAGCCGCCACGGCACTGGCCTCGGGCCTTATCCACGTCGCCCCGGGTCTCGACTCACTCCCAGCCCCGTACCGCGAGGCGCTCGATAAGCTGCACCGTGCGATCGACTCTATCACTGGCGGCGTCAGTCTACCGATTAACGACGAGAACAGCCGGACGACGGAGAACATCGTCCGACCGACCTCTGTGCCCCCGCAGACGTCGTCGCCGGGCTTCTGGACCCCCGCCCGGCTGTCTGTTACACCCACACCGCCCCGGAACCTGGAGCCATTGACCGACGCCGCGGGCCGGCCCCAGTTCGGCCGGACGTTCAGGTCCTTGGGCCGGGCCACCGTGACGAAACCCCCCTTGCCACCCACAGCACCGCCTGCAGCAGCAGCGCCGCCCCGCAGACCAGCTAGGCCTGTGCCGCCTCCCGGGCCGGCACCGAACTGACAGCTTGTTCGGCTACCTCCACGGACAGGGGCTGAAGGCCACAGGATATTTACCTTACTCTGTTATAAACCGTTCGTTTCCCACACTGGAGCTCTGTCGCGTATTCAGTCACCACCAAGAGGCCAGGGCGACAGCCCCAGCGTCAGTGCATGGCAAATCCGGCAAAACATGCAAATCCGACAAAACGGGGCTGGCTGCCCTACCTGAGCACCAGTGCACGCGCTTCCATGCCCAGCTCCGGCCTAATCTTGCTTGACTCTGCGACTGAAGCGACGATGAGCACCGAGCAGACATCCTCGGAAGAGCTGCCGCACGGCAAGTCTGAGGCGCTTGAATACCAATGCATAGCGAAGGATCACCTGTCACGGGCTTCACTACTGACGCTGCCTCATGGTGTCGTGGACACACCGATCTTCATGCCCGTGGGCACCCAGGGCACTGTGAAAGGCCTCACAGCTTCTGAGCTCGAAGAAGAACCCATCAACGCGCCTATTATTCTAGCAAACACGTATTTCATCAACCTCCGCCCCGGTACCGACCTTCTCGACGAGATTGGCGGACTCCACAAGCTGGAAGGGTGGTCCCGCAACCTGCTGACAGACAGTGGTGGGTTCCAAATGGTCTCTCTGCTCGACCTGGCCGAGTTCACTGAGGAAGGCGTGCATTTCCAGTCGCCCGTCGACGGCACTGAGCTGCTCCTGACTCCCGAGAAGTCCATGGCGATCCAGAACTCCATCGGGTCGGACATCATGATGGCCCTCGACGATGTCGTCCCCGTGACATGCAAGGACCATGCCCGCTTCGAGCTGGCGGCCGAGCGTAGTGTGCGGTGGATCGACCGATGCATCGCTGCCCACACCAACACCGCCAACCAGAACCTGTTCGGCATCATTCAGGGCGGCACAGACCCTGTCTTGCGGGAGTACAGCCTCAAACATTTCATGGAGCGCGATGCCAAGCTCCCCGGCTACGCCATCGGCGGGCTGTCCGGGGGTGAGGACAAGGCCGACTTTTGGCGGACAGTCAAGCAGTGCTGCGACGTTCTCCCGCCGAGCAAGCCGCGCTATGTGATGGGCGTGGGCTACCCCGTGGACCTTGTCGTTTGCGTGTGCCTGGGCGCCGACATGTTCGACTGCGTCTACCCCACTCGGACGGGGCGGTTCGGGACGGCGCTGGTGCCGACGGGCACGATGAATCTCCGTCTTGCCCAGTTCCGGGAGGACAGCCGCCCCGTGATGCAGGGCTGCCGGTGCTTCGTGTGCCGCACGTACACGCGCGCCTACCTCCACGACACCGTATCGGAGACACTGACGGGCCAGCTTATCGCATACCACAACGTGGCCTACCAGCTCCAGCTGATGCGGGGGCTGCGTCAGTCGATCGTCGAGCACAGGCTAGAGGCGTTCGTCCGGGACTTCATGGCAAAGCAGTTCCCCGAGGGCGCGCCACAGTGGGTGCGGGACGCCGTTGAGGCAGCTGGAATGAGTCTTGAGTAAAGTGAACAGATCTTGTCCCACTTCTGGACGCTTCAAAATCACGGAGCTGAGGATGAGCGAAGAGCCCTTGCACATCGACGAGGAATCGCAAGACCTCAGCAGGAATATACGCATTCAACAGTCCAGCACGGGCTTTGCGCGGATGAAACAGATGCAGTTGACGCGAAAGAAGGATCATGATGCTGCACTCGTCGAATTCGACGACTTCTACACAAGGCGCATGGACCACTTCCATGCTGTGTCTAAGGAGGAGAACGAGTCCTTCGCGGAGTACATCGAGGAGGGCAAAGCGGCCGTTGCCGATATATTCCTTCGGCTCCAGCCCGATGCCCTCCCTTTCCTGTCACCTGGCGACATGGCCGTCACCAAGACCAACCTGGAGGCCTGGATCGAGGAGCGGGCGATGGGCGTGGCCGAGCATGTCGCTGCCCTCCGCGACGTTGTTGCCGTCAGCATCCAGGACTTCGAACAGTCAGGGCAGTCTCTCGCCAACAGGCTCGACGACATCGCGCACATGCTGCGTGAGCCCATTGAGCGGGATATCGTTGCACCCATCGTCCACAAGGCCAAGGCAGCGTTGAAGGAGGCACTGGACGGCCTCGAGGAGGTGGAGCAGACACTCAAAGTTGAGCAGGAGGCCGTCGAGAAGGAGTACCGCGAGAAGTACGACACGATCTACCACTGCTGGATGGAGGCCCGGCACCGTCAGCTGGTCGACACGTTCGCGGACCAGTGCCGGTGCCGCGAGCAGCTATGGCCGCCGCCTCTGACGTTCCGGTACAGCGCCATGGCCAGCAAGACCAAGGACATCGTTGAGAAGAGGAACGAAATCCTCCGCAACTTCGAGTCGGTGCTGCGGGAGAGCACGAGCTTCATACCTCAGAACGACGTCATCGAGGAGGTCCGCGAGAGACACGCCCTCCTCAAAAAGGAGGTCCAGCTGTGCCGCGCGGACATCGGCACGGCCGAGACGCCCGGTGTGGAGGCGACGGAGGTCGGGAAGATGGCAAGGGAGCGGGAGACGCTGGTGAGCCGCATTACGGAGGTCGGTTTCATCACAGAGGACGAGAAGGTCGTCGAGGAGGTCCGGACGATGGTCGACCCGCCGTTCAACGAGTGGCGCCGTCACATGGAGCAGATCCGGGACCACGTGTTCCGCACGGCCGAGACAGACCTCGCACACGCGGAGGGGGCGACGGACCTGCTCGAAGCCATCCTCAGGGACGTCGACCGTGAGTGCCACGCCATGGTCTGCGAGCTGGATGATATCGAGCACGCCTTCCAGGAAGCCGTGACGACCGCTGGCATCCAGCATCGTAAGAACGAGGGCGCCCTGAAGGCCCAGTTGGAGCTGGTCGAGGCCGAGTTCGCCAGCCTCAAGGACGAGGACGACGTCGACGGACTCGAGGGCCGCGGCCGGGCCCTCCTCGACGACCTCGAGAAGCTGCACCGCGACTTCTACGACGAGATCACCGACCTTGGCCGGCGCTTCCTGCCCGACATCGAGCGGTGCATGGCCCAGGGCGCGGCCCGCATCATCCGGCCGACCCGGGTGGCCGTCGTCGAGTCCCTGCCCTTCCATGTCCCCCGGTCGAAGCCGGCGTCGGACGAAGGGGAGGAGGATGGCGACAAGCCGTTCGAGGAGATGACCGACGAGGAGCTCCGCATGAGCGACCCGGTCGACCGCGTGCAGGGCGGGGCAGTCAACCTCATGCTGTACAGGACTGTCGAGGACCTCTTCGCGCAGTTTACCGCCTCGCCGCCGAACATTGAATGGGAGACAGACCCCAAGCTCACAGACGCCGACCAGCCTGAGGGTGACAGTGCCGTGGACGGGGCTGAAGGCGACGGGGGCAACGCCGTCGAGCGGGAGGAAAACGAGGACGCCACCAGGGCTCGGATGGGCGTTACCGCGGAGGCGTATGCTGCCCGCCTGGACGACTTCGACGAGGACGTAGCCGAGAGCGTGGCGTCAAACCCGGAGGACATCCTGATCTTCGAGCCGATGACGAACCAGCCGCTGCACATCAGACTGCACGTCCTCAAGCTTGAGCTGGTCCCGCTGATGATGGGCCTGCTCGGGTGTCTGGCCTCGTCCCTTGAGACCGAGTATGAGGACCGCAAGCAGCAGGCCCGCGCCATGGTCAGCCACGTCAACGCGTCCCTCGACACCGAGCTCGTGCACAGGCTCAGGACGCTCGTCCCAGAGCGCGTCAGACTCAGCCAGGCCATACCCGCGGCCAGTAGAGGCTACCTCGCCCGCAGAAGGGCCCATGTGTCGCGTGCACTGGCCCAGACGGCCCGCATCACGGCTGAGATGGCGACCGACTTCAGACTCAACACGCGGGACACGAGGGGCCGACAGACGGTCGAGGAGCTTGAGGACCTGACGCTTCTGCGGCTGCTGGAGAGCGACGTGAAGTCCCGGGCCGGGACCGACCTGCCCGTCATCATTGCGGCCTACGTCAAGGCGTTCAAGACGGCCAAGCGGCAGTGCAAGAAGGCGAAGACAGCACCAGAGGCTGGCGCGGCCGTACGAAACCTCAACAGGCACATCGCCGGCCCGATGACGAAGGCGCTGGCAGAGCTGCGGGCCCGGATTGTTGCAGGGGCGACAGTGCGGGTGAAAACGATACAGACGCACCACAAGCAGCTCAAGACGACTCTGGCCGAGTTCACGGTGGAGTCCGACCCCCTGGGGCTCAACAGCGGGTGCGACCGCATCGAGGAGCGCGCGCTCATGCAGCAGCTCGACGTCGACATCTCCACCACGGCGTGGGTCGCGGAGGTGCTCAGGATAGCGCATGGAAGTGCCAAGGCCCTCGAGGAGAGGTTTGAGAGGAGGACGGCAGTGCTCACGGCCCGGGACAACCTCGAGCGACACCGGCAGCGGGCCGACAGGGCTGCGTCTGCCCTCATCCGGGGCACGACGGACGACGCCCAGGAGATGGCCGCGAAGGTCGCCGACGTCGCTGCGCCATCGACCCCCGCCGAGTGTGTGCGGTGGGTCGAGCGGGCGATCGCGGCGCTCGGGGCGGTGAGGCAGGCCGGGGTGCGGGCGGGGATGTGGACGGGGACTGTGACAGACAACGCGGTGGCGCAGGACCTCGCCGATGCCGTCGCCGATGCACTTGAACAGCCGCACGTCAAGCTCGCGAGCCTCGTGCCCACGGTTGGCGGGTCCCTGAAGGACGACGTCGCCGGTCGGTTGGCGCAGTTTAATGACCGTGTGCACGACCAGCTGGGCGGGGTGACCGGGGCCGACTCTATCAAGGCCGGCATCGATGCGTGGATAGCATCGCTCAACACCAGTGTTGACGAGTGCATCAAGGTCACCGCCGAGCAGGTGCAGGAGGCTCAGGACCCCGTGCTGACGTCCGTCCAGCAGGCCGTAGGAGCCATCGTCGACGCCGTCGTCGCCCATGCGACCGAGAATTACACAGAGCAGGTCGAGCGGAGGTCTGCTGAGCTTTCCGAGTTGGTGAACGACCGGCGAGAGGCCCGTAACATTGCGAGGGGAAGTCTGCGGCCGAGCCTCCGCATCCGGTCGGGCCAGGCGATGCTCAAGAAGGTCGACGAGGCTGAGCGGGCCTCTCAGACGGACTTCACCGCTAAGGTCACGCAGCTGTGGATCGACGTCGTGACCGAGTTCGTGGTTGCGACGACGACCGGCCTCGGCCACCTCGGGGCGGTGTTACAGCGAGTCGCCGCACTGTACAGCCAGATCCCGGTCGAGGAAGGCCACAACCTGGCCCTGGCCCCGATGACCTTGCCCGAGACCGTGGTTCAGTCCGTCGAGGAGGCCGCGGCGGTTCCGTCGTGGCTCCCCGACCAGGACCCCGTCGAGTTCAAGCCAGAGCTGCCAGAGCTGAGCCTGTACGACGCGATCGTCCCGTTCTCCGAAAACGCACTCCGTTCCTTCGCGTCCAACACCGTTTCCGGGGTCCGCGGCATCACGGAGCAACTGGCGTCCATGTTCGAGTGGAACGACGACTGGGCCAAGGACTGGCCCATGCTGGTCGCCCAGCTCGAGCTTCCCGAGGAAACCATCGCCCAGTGAGGTCTGTAAATGCAATCCCTGAATCTCGAAGATCTATTTTGGTATCGTCGCTCTTCCAGTTTTGTGGATGAGTAGAATATACCAAAGGCAAGACACTCATCAGCTTGGAGACCCTTGGGCACTCTCGAGCAGCCGAATCCGCGTCCCTCGTTTATCGTCGAGCACTTTTGCCCAAGAATTTTCATCAAGCATGAGCGACGCTGTTAGAGTTGCTGTGCGCGTACGTCCATTTAACCAACGAGAGAAGGATCGGAAGGCAAATGTGATCATTGAAATGCCCGAGAACAATCCAGGCATGGTCCGAATCACAAACCCGAAGGAGACGAACGTCCCACCAAAGGACTTCAAGTTTGATTTCGCATACTGGTCCCACGACAATAGCCGTAAGAACCACGGGCAGCAGGACCTGTTCGATGACCTCGGCACGGATATCCTCACGCAGGCCTTCAATGGCTACAACACCACCATTTTCGCCTACGGCCAGACAGGCTCTGGTTAGTACACCCCACACCCATTACACAGGCAAGTCGTACAGCATCATGGGGTACGGCGAGGACAAGGGCATCATCCCTCTTGCCGTACGCGACCTCTTCGTCCGACTCGACAAACTGCGGGCCAAGCCCATCGACGAGGAGGGCAACGAGATGACATACACTGTGGAGGTAGCGTACCTCGAGATCTACAACGAGATCGTACGAGATCTCTTCAATCCCGCAAACAACAAGCAGGGCGGACTTAAGATCAGAGAGGACGTCAAAAAGGGAATATACGTCGAAAACCTCTCGCGGCTGCAGGTGTCGAGCGCTGACGAGATCGAGCGTCTCATCGACACAGGCGCCAAGAACAGAACGGTGGCGGCGACGGCGATGAACGCGACATCCTCCCGCTCCCACTCCGTCTTCACCATTTACTTCAAGCAGACGAAGCTCAACAAGGGTACGCTGCAGGCTAGCGACATTGAGTCCAAGATCAACCTCGTCGATCTTGCCGGGTCCGAGCGTGCCGCCTCCACTGGTGCCCTGAGCGCTGGTGCCGACTCGTCGACGTTCAAGGAGGGCTGTTTGTACTATTACCATATGTGTTTATCCAGGTGCCATCAACAAGTCGCTCTCCGCCCTAGGCAACGTCATCAGCGCCCTCGCGGACAAGGCCAAGAACCCCAAGGCCAAGATGGTCGTTCCCTATCGTGACTCCAGCCTCACCCGGCTCCTGCAGGAGAGTCTCGGCGGAAATTCCAAGACAGCCATGGTCGCCGCGCTGTCGCCCGCGGACATCAACTACGAGGAGACCCTCAGCACGCTCAGGTACGCTGACAGGGCAAAGAAGATCAAGAACAGTGCCAAGAAGAACGAGAGCCCCAACGCCAAGCTCATCCGCGAGCTCAAGGAGGAGATCCAGCGCCTCAGGGCCGAGCTCGCCGCCCGTAACGGGACCGGCGCCCCCGCCCCCGTCGCTGGGGACGCCACCGCCGAGTCGGTGGACCCCGCGATCATGGCGAAGCTAGAGGACTCGTGGCGCGAGAAGATGGAGGCGAAGATGAGGGAGGAGCTCGCCAAGGAGCAGGAGCGCAACAAGGCGCTGATGGGTGGGGCGAGCGTGAACATCAAGCAGCCGCACCTGGTGAACCTGCACGAAGACCCAATGATGAATGAGACGCTCGTGTACTCCCTCACCGACAAGGACACCATCGTTTTCGGCAAGAAGGACGCCGCCGACCCGCCTGACATCCCACTGCAGGGCGTCGGCATCGTTCACCGACACTGCGCCTTCCACAGCGAGAAGATTGGGGGCGACGGCGACGACGAGGTGTGGGAGGTGACGCTCACACCCGCCCAGGGCGCTGAGGTCCACCGCAACGGCGACCGGATGAGCGATCCCGCGACCCTGGCGATGGGCGACCGTATCATCATTGGCAAGAACTACACGTTCAAATTCATCGACCCGAAGCGACTCAAGGAGCTCCAGGAGGAGGCGGCGGCCCAGGGCCTCGTTTACCAGCCCCCGCCGATCGACTTCAGGATGGCCCACAAGGAGTTCGGGGACAAGCAGATGGCGAGCAAGGGCATGACACAAGTGGACCCGGTCGAGGCCGCCGCGATGGACGAGAAGATCAAGGAGCTCGAGGAGCGGATCAAGCTGCAGCAGGCCGAGGCTGAGGCCAGGTTGAAGGAGCAGGAGGACCTGCTCAAGAAGACCGCCAAGGGCACGACCGACGCCCAGGCGGCGTTCCGGCAGGCGACGTTCAAGGCGCAGCAGGAGGAGATGAAGCAGAAGATGGCCGAGATGGAGCGGGAGCTTGAGTCCCAGCGCCAGTCCGCCGTGAAGAAGGCCGAGGCCCGCAACATCCTCGAGGACCTCCTCGGCAGGGCCCTTCCCCTTATCGACGAGGCCAATGTCATCTCGGAGGAGCTCGACCGCGGCATGACGTTCGAGGTGGAGCTGCGGCAGGACGTCCACGGCAAGGACGACCAGACGCAGGTGATGGTGGCCGCGACGGACCCCGACATCGACCGCAGGGCCCTGTGGGAGTTCGACGACTTCGAGGAGCGGCTCTACGTCATGCGGGAGCTGTTCAACAACTATCAAGAGGTCGGCGAGGACGCCCTCAAGGACCTGCCCCTCGATCAGGACCCCTTCTACGACGAGAACAGGGCGGAGCTCATCGGGTCGGCTCAGCTGCTGCTCGAGCTCACGTCGTACGGCATCCCCAGCGAGTTGAAGACGCCCATCGTCGACAGCACGTCCAAGGAGCGCGGCATCCTCGAGCTGGGCGTCTACCCCGTAACGGAGGACGGTGTGGAGGGCGAGATCGACGACGACGACTGGTGCGAGCCGGGCACGGTCGCACGGCTGAAGGTGAAGGTGGTGAAGGTGATGGGGCTGCCGCACAACTTGTGTAAGAACGTCCACGTGAAGTACCACTGGTTCATCGAGGACCCCGTGACGTCCGAGAAGTGTCCCGTCGTCACGACGAACCCAGCCATCAACCACGAGCACACGTTCATCGCGGACCCCGTCACGCCCGAGTTCCTCAACTTCCTCAAGGAGGACGTCCTCATCGTCGACGTCTACGGTGAGCAGACCAAGGAGGCACGCCCGATGACGACAGCCCAGGACCAGCGGCGGAACTCCATCATGCCGGGCAACCCCGCGTTCATCTCCCGCCGCCACTCGATGATCCCGCCGCCCCGGGACGGTGCCCCGCCCGCCCTGTTCGAGACGGACGCCACGACAGGCATGTCCCTGGCAATACCCGAGGACGGCGAGCTGAGCGCCACGTCGGCCGACAGCGGGTCTGGTAGCCCAGGCATGTTCCCCACGAAGCTCGCCCCTACCGGCCACAGTCGGCGGACCAGCATGCTTGGCATTGTCATGGAGAACGGTTCGATCCAGAACTATGTGGATAGCGACAAGGAGATCGCTAAGGACGTCGTGATCGACGGCGTCAAGTACGACAAGGTTGAGTATCTCATCGAGAACGGCCGGGAAGTCGAGGTGCGGTATGTCGTGCAGAAGCAGTCGAGTGGCGCCTGTGCGATCCTGTAAATAGCGCTGATTTGTTGTCAGAGGTGTCTTGAGCCATTTATCATTGCGTAAAAGGATGCATTAACTTGTCAGACAACGACTGCGGACCAATTACGGACTACGCATACAATGAGCAGCGACGAGATTGTATTCACTGAAGACGATTCCTTCCCAGAATTCGAGAATAGTTTGTTTCAGTTGTTCCAACAATCACACAGGAGACATATGCCTTGATGACCTTGATGCCGAGCTTGCTCAGAAGAACAAGGAATGGGAGAGCGACTGGGAATTTGATGAGAACGACGAGTTCTCTCAGATCCTCCGTCAGAAGCTACAGCAGCAAAACCTGCTCCCCATCAACCAGTGACCGATTGATCGCCGCAAACCAACCAGACCCTGCAAATAAACAAGATTGCTGCTGTCGGCACGGGTACGAGTGGATGATAAAGCTCGGTCTCGGCTTCCGTCTATTTTTGTCCCTCCAGCCAAGCGCCAGATTGAATTGGCAACATAGCTCTGCTTGCCTGGCAGTGTCTTCGTACCAGGACTCCGTCTGCTGAGCTGAGTACACAATTTGTGGGTGTGAGCATTCTGTGTTGTGAACTACGACTGTGAGCCGGATATTTCGGCGATCGACCGAACGGCAAAATTTCAAAGAAGTGGAAATGGAGCGAAGTATGCGACAAGAGGAACGTGCAGTCGTCGACAAGAGTCGCTCGTTCCCATTGCTTTGGGGGCCCGACAATTCGCGTCTGTCGATCCCTATTCCACCAACAGTCGTGTTCACGGCGCCAAAGGTCGCCGATTGGTATCGTTCGTTGCATTATCTGCCCACTAACGCAGTATATTCAGCGAAGTACAATGGAATCGTTCGAGTATCGACGCAGGACACAACTATTGAGGCAATCCAGGCGTCGTTCCAAAGGCTCCGCGAAATGAACGAGTTCGGGTCCGTCGAGCACGCATCCGTCTTCCAGGGCAGACTTCCGCCCTGCCACATCTTCGAGAACGAGCTGCATGCCGTGCTAGACTACGGATTCACTGGTCAGCTCGAGGTCCCCCGCACACATCCTGACACCATCCCGAACACGCGGCATGGGGAGCATGCAGGCATGTTCCAGAGCCTCTGCTTCCCCTTCGCGGTGCAGCTATACGTCCCCGGCCCAAGACTGTCTGTCGGCGTCACCAACACGTCCGACACGGCCCGCGGCTATGAATACCAACTCCCGGTCGCGTGCGGCGCTGCTATGTCTGCTTACCTCAAGCGGACTATCGCTCTGGTTGCCTCGCACGTCTCGAGCGTCCACGGCATCGACCTCACGGGCCTGTCGCTGATGCTGGCGGGCAAGAAGCTGAGGGGACTTGGAGCCCGGCTTCCCGTCACGCTGCTGTCCGTCACTAGGCTGCAGTTTATGGCCGCCGAGGGTGGGCAAACTGGCCCCTTTCATTCGTTCTCGGTTGTCGACTGCATCAACGACTGTGACAACCTCGAACCGGTGGAAGTCCGGACACCAGAGTCAATGCAAAGCGTCCGGGTCCGCCCTATCTCCGCCACCGTACGCAGGGAGGCCCAGCAGAGGCCTGCCACGCCACAGCGGGCCCCGGTCCCGACCCAGAGCAGCCAACGATCGCCCAGCGACCGTTCGTTGAGATCTAGTCGGGCAGGAACGACGTCGCTTTGTCATACCATGGTAGGGGGTGACCAGGGAGCGACCGGCACAATGTATCGTGTCGGTACAGCCGTCGTGCGGTCGGGGTCACGGGCAAGCAATGGAATGACCACCGCGGGGTTACGGGACAGAACCCGGCCTGCGACGGGAACTCTGCTGCGGCGGGCACAGACGACGCGCATGTACACGCCTGTGCGGACGGCAGGTCCATTTCGGGGGTCGGCCCAGCGGCTTTCACGAACGGGGACGAACTCGAGCGGGTCGACGGCGACGTTCTTATACGAGCTTGCACGGACAAACCCGCAGGGGGCGGCTGCCCGGTTGGCGGAATTCAATGCAGACAAGCGGCGTGAGCAGCAGAACAACTCCCGGGACATTTTCAGCGATGTCCGTGCCCGGCTCACCGAAAGGGCGATGCAGGCAACGCGGACCGCCAAGGTGCCGAGGCGGCCGCCCATGTTGGCCCCACGCACGAACATGGCACAGCTCAGGGGCAAGACCATCAGCCTCCACGAGCAGTTCTCGAATCTGGATGTGACCAGGGACTTCGTGCCCATCTCGGGCAGCACGTTACGAGGCGTCCGTGCGGCAAGGTAGTGGAACATCCAGTTTATGATGGTAACAGTGGTTTCGATAAACTCTCTCAGGATTCGATGACTGGCGCTGGCGGGGTAGCGGCTTGACTCGCCTTGACACCAGCGTCGAGAATGACCCAGCATAGACGACATAATCATCGCCCACTCCATAACCACACTCGGCGTCCTATAGCTGGTGTCTTGCGGTAAGCCTGAGATCACCCTTGACCCTTCCTGGCCTCTCACGTCGAGTCATTTAGTCGACTAAGTCCCTGACCCCCCCCCCCGGGACTCCTGACATTCGTCCCATTCATTGTCGACACCATAAACTCGGTTAGCGCTGAACGACATTGAAGTGCAATGATTCTGCTGGGACGACCTTGGATCCTTCCTGACAACTTTCTGATGGCACGATCAGCATCATTGCCAAAGGTGTCACCCCTGCTGCGCTCGAGAACCTAAGCTCTAATTACAGTCGGTCACGTTCGGCAACGTGCCGGCAAGACCATGGCGCTGTTTCTATCATGGCCAATTTCGCTTTCTTTTTTTCCAAAAAACTGAACAATTTTTTTCATGAAAAAAAAGCTTCGACGAGCGAACGCTGAAAAGAGACCTACATGGCGACTAAGGAGATCGTTCTTCCCACCGTTCCCGCCGGAAAGGAGGTGGTAGCTGTTTGCCACCTTTATGCTTCCTACAATGACACCTTCGTCCACGTTACGGATCTGTCTGGCAAGGAGACCCTTTCCCGCGTCACTGGTGGCATGATGGTGAAGGCTAACCGCGATGAGTCTTCTCCCTATGCCGCTATGCTCGCCGCCCAGAAGGTTGCTGAGCGCCTTCAGCAGCTTGGCGTTACTGCCATCCACATCAAGCTTCGCGCTACTGGTGGTGTCGGTTCCCGCTCCCCCGGCCCCGGTGCCCAGTCCGCTATCCGCGCTCTTGCCCGCACTGGCCTTAAGATCGGCCGCATCGAGGATGTTACCCCCATCCCTACCGATAGCACCCGCCGCAAGGGCTCCCGCCGTGGTCGCCGTCTTTAAGGCAGTAAAACACCGGACCCCCCAAGTAAATCCGGATCCTCTTGTTTTAAAGGTGCATTTCTCTCGCGACAAGCAGTCAGTCTCAAAGATGTAGTCGGTTTCTCCCGAGATCGAGGAACGAGTTCGTCAGCGACGGTATACGAAACAGCAGTAGTGAGCCGGACCACTGCCATCGCTTGCCCGACTGGTGGCAATGCAACGTGTTTACATCCACCTAATCGCGTTTCCACACTGTTCACACCGTTTCGTCTGCCAGTGGCGCTCTGAGTGAGGCGTCGATGAGGGTCGATAGCTAGAACGAGGACCAAGTGACTGCGAGCCCGTTGTTCTGCTCTCAGTTGCCTGACATGGTCACTGCATCAGTGTGTCTGAGGATCTGGCACACCAATCAGCTGATGAATTGAGTGCGGGTAATCGATGGGAAACTTGACAGTTGTTGAGATCTTGATCGCGGTTGCACCTATTATCGTGCTGTTTATAGGAGGTAGTGTTGGATATGTCTTCATTTCTCGGACCAGGAAGCATGCAGCGGAAGAGGAAACAAGTTCGTTCTTATTCTCGAATCAATGACACAGAAACCGGCGCTGAACACGCAGGTTACACATCTATGAAGAAGAGGCGCCTAGAGGAGGAAAGGGATGAGCGACGACAGTTTGAGGCCCATGAGGCCGCCGAACGAGAGGAGCGGAAGCGCAAGGCTCTCGAGCTGGAGGAGAAACGTCGTGGTGAGCAGCTTGCCAGGCAGCAGAAGGAAGATAACCGCCGAGCCAAGGAAGAGGAGGACCGCGAGCGTTCACACTCGGCTGAGTACCGCGCCGTTCGGGACAAGTGTTCTCTCGTCTGCCGGCACCGCTACGCCGACCTCATGGCAGACGCCCTCTCAGATGCCACACAGGCTCGACTGGCAGACAGCATCCGTTTGAGAGGCCAGGGCAGTGTGGAAAGTGTCCGGGCAGCCCTGGGCCAGCACGTCCCGACCCACATCGCGAAAGCAGCGTTTGATACTCTGATCGGCTCCGACCTTGGCCATGACGGATTCATGGCAGAGGGCAGATTCATCTGCCCCAGCAAGGCCGCCATCGCCGCCATTGTCAGCAAGCTCGAGAAGGGCCCTGTTAAGGTCGCTGGCATTGCTAACATGTAAACACAATCTCTTCAGCCTGACTGATCCGCGATTTGGGGTCGGCCCGCCATGGCGGTGGCAGAGTGGGCACCAAGACAAATTCATAATTCTGAAAACACCACGAACTGCCCAAACTAGCTTGCCAACAGCAGTTTGTAACTTTATGGGTTGAATACAGGCGATCATGGGTTTTTGCCATTTTCATCCAAACCTTCAAAACCTCTCTGCTTCAGAGAAGGATCGTGTGAACAATGGCCGCTTTCCCCAGCTGGAAGATTAAGAAGGTTGATGGCTCCGAGCCCACCGAGTTCGAGCGCAGCGTTGCTGAGGCCGTGTTTGATCTTGAGCAGCACGCCGAGTTTGGCGCTGCCCTCAAGACTCTCTTCTTCTCCCGCGCCGTTGAGGTTAAGGTGAACGAGACTGAGATGGCTGCTATCGTCTATGTCCCCGTTCCCTTCCTTACTGCCTTCCAGAAGATCCAGACCAAGCTCGTCCGTGAGCTTGAGAAGAAGCTTGCCCGCACCGTTGTCGTCGTTGCTGACCGCCGCATCGTCGCCAAGCAGGCCAAGCGCGTCCGTGCCGGCCGTATCAACCGCCCCCACTCTCGCACTCTTACTGCCGTCCACGACTCCCTTCTTGAGGACCTCGTCTACCCCGTCAAGATCACCGGCAAGCAGACCCGCTACTGCGTTGACTCTTCCCGCCGCATCAACGTCTTCCTCGACCCCGCCGACCGCTCCACCGCCGAGTTCCGTCTTGAGTGCTTCGCCACTGTCTACAAGAACATGACCTCCAAGGACGTCGAGTTCGAGTTCCGTAAGCTTTAAGAAGCCAGGTAAATCTCAGTGACATTGAGTCACTGCCCTGGTTCTGGGGCAGTGATGGTAAACAAACCCGATTCAAAGTCTTTCTTCGGACGGATGATCAAAACAATAATCAATATCAAACAACACTCGAGAGCATTGGCATCCACTGACGTAGAACAGCATGCTCACCAATGCACCACGCTCGCGATAGGTTGACTGACTCCCACAAAACTTCCCCATTGAAGTGAACACTTCACGAAATAGAATCAACACAGCTTGAGAAAGTTTAGACGACGAGTTGCGAATTCTGGCACCTTCTAGTCCATTTGGCCCTCTCCGGAGGAGCATGATTGACGCCGCAGTTTATGTTGCTTGCAAACCAGAGGCATGAATCACCTCGACGGCTTCAGCCAGAAGGAGAAGAACCTGTTCAAGGAGATCTTTGTTTGTTCTATCATACATATTTTACACAGAAACATCACGATCTCAACCATAACAAGAAGGGAATCAAAGTCTGTGACCAAATCCTAGAGAGTCATCATAACCATGGCGAGACGATGGCCATGAAGGCTCTTTTGCTCCATTCAATGGGCCGTAAGGAGGAGGGACGCCAGCTTGCCCGCGAGGCTGAGCAGTATGCTTGCAAAACGTGCCACATCGTTCCTCACGTGAACGGGCTCATTGCCCGGAATGACAAGGACTACGTCCGCGCTGTGGCGTGCTACAAGGCTGCTTCATTGATTGAGAAGACGAACCAGCAGGTGGCGCGGGATCTGTCTATGATGCAAGCAATGAGCCGCGACTTCGACGCCTTTCTCGACACCCGCCGCCGCATGCTCACCCTCCGCACTCGCGACAGGCAGAACTGGTACGGCGTGGCTGTCGGTCAGTACCTAACCGGCGCCTTCGGGGACGCGGCCAACACGATCGACCAGCTCATCCAGGCCGAGGCGCAGACGAAGGCTGAGATCACCCCCGTGGAGCTCTCCCACCTCAGGATGTTCGAGGTCGTCTGCAACATGAAGGCGCACGGCCCCGAAGCGGCCCTGGCCTCACTCGACCAGCACCGCGGCGACATCCTCGACCAGTACCAGGCCACCAGGCTCCGTCTGCAGCTGTCGTGCGATGCCGGTGCCCCCGACATGGTGTCCTTTGAGCAGTTCATGCAGCTCAACCCAGACGACATCGAGGCCCACGAGATGGTCGTCAAGGCGCTGGCCGAGAGCCCTGCGGACCTCGCCTCCCGTTACGACGACCTCATCGCCCGCTACCCCAGGTCCCACGTGACGCGCTTCATCCCGGCGCTCTACGGGCCCGAGGGGTCTGTGATGACGGTCGTGACGGCTTTGGTGAAGAAGTCCATTGCCAAGCGGTCGCCCTCGCTGTACCGGGAGCTAGCCCGCCTCTACGCCGTCCGCCCGCACGTTCGGCCCCTCGTGCGGCAGTACGCCGTTGACCAGCTCGAGACGGATGCCCCAGACGAGACCAAGGTCTGGCTGCACGTCTACCTCCACCACCACGCCATGGCCGACGCAGACGCGCCCACCGCCCTCAGCCACGCCGAGGCGGCCCTGGGGCTGGCCCGGGAGCTGTTTGAGCGTGCAAAGGAGTACCCGTCCGTCGGCGACAACGACGACGACGGCCTGGTTGACGCAGACGTTGCGGAGCCGCACCTTGTGCTTTACGAGCTCCTCGGCACTGCTCTCAAGCACAACGGCGCTATCCGCGAGGCCGCCGAGACGCTGGAGGCAGCCCGCCGCATGGACCCCAACGACCGCTTCATGAACACCGTTGCATACCACGCATGGGCCCGCCTGGGCGACTTCAGGGCCGCTGATGAGACGCTGCGGGCGTTTATCCGCGACGAGCCCGACATCTGCGTCGTCGAGCTCCAAAACCAGCACTTTAAGGTCACGACCGCACGGTCCCGGACGAGGGCCGGGGAGCTGCTTCTGGCGCTCAGGGACTACCGGGACGTGACGAGGATGTTCGCGGCGATGCGGGAGGACGAGTTCGACTTCCACCACTTCGCCCTCCGCAAGCACGCCCTGACCGAGTACGTCCAGCTCGTCGAGTACGAGACCAGCCTCGGTGCCCATAAGTACGCCCGCGGGGCCGCCATGGGCTTCGCTGACATCGCCATGGCTATCATCAACGGTGCGGAGATCGACACCACCGCTGCCAAGGCCTACGTCGCCGAGTACGAGGAGATCTACGGCCGTCAGCTGAAGAACGAGTCCGTGCCCGACGCCAATCGCGAGCGGGAGCCGGATCCATCGTTCTTGGGCTTCCTCGACATGTCGCCCGCCGCCCAGCTCGCGGAAGTGCAGACGGTCCTGCGGGCCGTGGCTCACACGGACCAGACGCAGGCCATGGAGGCCATCGTCGAGCTCCGCATGTTCAAGCCGATGGTCGCCCTCAAGCTCGTCAAGCGGCTCATCGCTGCTGGAGACGCCGTCTCCTCCTTCATGGCCGAGATCGTGTACCACGTGGCCATGGAGGTCCTCGCCGAGCCCCCAGCGGGTCTGTCCGCAACAGAGCAGCGTCTAATGGCCATGGCCAAGATGCAGTTCGCCAAGGTCGAGAAGGACGTCGTCGGCACCGCGGCCGCGACCCAGCTCACCGTGGCCGAATGTCTCACCGTAGCGCCCCTGACCGCCGGCGAGCAGCGGTGGGATCTGCTGTGTCAGGTGTCGGCTGCGGGCACCGTGCAACAGTGTCTCAGAGCCCTGGAGCTGCTTCACGTGGCCGGGCTCGGCGGCCGGGAGCGAGAGTTCGTGGAGGCCGTCCGCTCGCGCTACCCCCGGTTCCTTGTTTAAACACGGCATTTATCGGCTAGGGGTTTATAAATACACTCAATCGACGCGAATCCGTCCCAGGGCCTGCAGCTCTACAGGCTTGCCGACAACCTTCATCGGGCGGACGACGTTCGTGCTGTTCGTCGTGAACGCGATGTGCGGCAGGTCAAGGTCCCCCGTCTTCAGGGGTAGCAGTTGCAGGTCCCACACGGCGCTGCTCGCACCAGGGACGAGGGCGGTGCTCACCTCCCGGGGCCCCGATATCATGAAGGACCGCGAGGGCGACGCCGTGAGCTGCCCCGTGACCGTCAGGCCCGGCCTCGCCTCCACGTGGATGTGGACGGTGATCATGGTGCCCCCCGCCGCTGCGACGGGGTACGTGGCCGCTATCGTCACCGGCATCGTCATAAAATGCACGGGCGGCAGTGCCACCGTGGTCGTCGAGACGAGCGCCCTCCCTGCTCCGTCGGTGCGGCGCCAGGTCACGACGGCTGTCTGGTTGTCGTCGACGTCCTTTTCCGTCGCCGGCCCCGAGTTTGCTGCCCGAGCAGCGAACACAGACGTCCTGGCGAGAGGGAACGACGACGGTGTGAGCGCCGTGACGCCTGGCCTGCTGAACGCGACGTCCATGACCTCGATGCCCTCCGTCTGGCGGCACATCGTCAGCGTGTACAGGGCGACGTCTGTCCGGTCGAGACATAGCCCATCCGGCACCTTGACGAAGTTCAGCGCCCTTGTCTGCAGTCGCGTGCCGATGGTGAAGGCTTGCACGGCCTCGCTCGTCGCGGTGCACTCCGCAGTCTGCAGGCTCATGTCCCCCGGCGCGTCCGACGACACCTTGAGACGGGCTACGACCTCCACGTGACATTGGGCCTCGACCATCACGGCGAGGCGGTCGAGCTCCCTGCCTGATGCGAAGTCGCCGATGTCTATGCCCATCTGCTGGCCCTGGTACACCTTCGTGGGAGTGGTCTGCTTGCCCTCGGAGTCCAGCCGGCCGCAGTAGACCGTTGCGGACGGGGTCGTCTTGATGAAGACGGTGAGCTTGGGCTTTGTGGCAGACCCCCGCCCAATCATCGACGTCACCACGAGGGGCGTCCACTCGTTCATGAAGATGGTCTTGGGGATTTCCACAGTGACCGCCGGGTCTAGGGGTGGCCGTATGGTGTGCACCGTGGGGAAGAGCACCCCAAACGGCTGACACGGGGGCACTACGAGGGCCGGTCCCGCCTGGGCCTGGGGGGCGACGTTGATGTCAAACGTCTCGCCGTCTGCCACCACTGATACGTCCATGGAGGTGACGCTTGTGGCGCCCACGGTGTCTGCGGGGAAGGACCTTTCGTAGGAGAAGATATTGTCCTCCTCGGCAGCGAAGTCTGACGCCTCAAGGAGAATTGGGGGTAACGATGTGAATGATATGGCACAGGATGAGATGAAGAAGGTCGAATCCTCGATGATGCGAGCGAACTGGAGGAATATCTTGAATTTGAACGTCGAGCCGAAGGGTACACGCCGTGTAGTGAAGCCTAGCGCATAGCTGGTATCAGATGCACGCCAGGGGGTCTTGATTTGTTCATCCGCTGACGAAGGGGGCACAATGACCTCCATCTTTTCGAGCGAGCCTCCTAAAGTGCAGACTTCAAACAACGAGCTTTGGGGAGCTGTGTGGCATGGGAGAGCGTATGATCATCATGACCATTGTGTACAGGTGTGCTCATTAAAGCAGAAAGCATGCCTGGGTGACTCTCCTGCGTGCAGGTCTCCTGTCTGTGGAGGACGGCAAAGGGGTGTATTAAGGACCACTCGATAAAGATCGCCACGTGGCTGGGGCGAGTACCGGGGCCGTGGTTGACTCGCGTCGGGTCATCAATCCAGTGACACATTACGATGATCCAAGAATTGGAAGCAAAGCTTCAGGACATCGAAACAACATGGTTCCTGCTATCTGACGAGGAACTGAAGACTATCAAGGCGGCCACGCAGTCAGCTGATAAACAGCTCGCCGAGATCGCCGCTCATGTGCTCTCAATCGTCGCCTACTTCAACAGCAACATCGATGAGGCAGTCGAATACGCTGTTATTGCCTTTTCACGCCTCTTCGCCGTCCATGGCGGCATCGAGCACGGCATCCTCAGTGCAGTGATCACCAAGTACCTCGCTACCCGCGACGCCGCCCTGCAGCCCGTGTTCGACCGCATGTTCGCCGACTCCATCGTCCACGAGTCTCAGTGGTTCAGCAGCCTCGGCATGGCGATCGAGGTCGGCCGCGTCGACCTGATCACCACCGTCCTCGACTGGATGCAGCCCGACAGAGCCATCGCAGCCCTCAAGTTCGCCACCGAGCAGGCCCTAGCCGAGTCCGACCCCGAGCGTCGTGTTGTCCTCCTGCGCACGATCCACGGCGAGCTGTCGTCCCGGGCCCATGACATGACCGCCCGGGAGCGTCTCTCCGTCCTCATTCACCTCAGAGACCTCGAGAGGTACTGCGAGGAGCTATTGGAGTGCGCCATGACCGACGCCCCGCTCGCACTCGCCATTGCGTACGACACGACCCAGCTGGTTGAGCCCTCCGTGCTCGAGGAGATGTCTGGCGTCTTCGAGGCGCTCGCCCTCTCCTGCCCCGACATGGCGATCGGCCCGGCCATCGTGGACGTCCTCAAGCCCGAGACGACCGAGGGGCTGGTGAAGAAGCACCTCTTCGTCGACCGGGCACACGTCGACCCGAACCTCGTGCCCCGCCTCTTCTCCTCCGTCCCCAGCAAGCGCAGTCTCTTCCAGACCGGCCTTGTTGTCGCCAACGCCCTCCAGTGCGGCCGTACGGGCAACGATGGCTTCCTCCGGGAGAAGCTGGGCTGGCTGGCCAGCGTCAAGTTCAGAGCCCGGTTCGCGGCCATCGCGTCCCTCGGCGCCATCCACGCTGGCGACACGGCGCGGGGCATGGGCATCCTGAAGTCTCACCTGCCGGCCCTCGGGGAGACGTCGTTCGACCAGGACCGCGAGCACAACAGCGGCGGCGCCCTCGTCGCCCTCGGCATGGTCTACTTCCAGGCGCCCAACAACGACGTCCTTGACACCGTCATCGGCGTCATGGACTCGTGCGGCGGCAACACCACCGTCCTGCAGGGCGCGGTGACCGGGCTCGGCCTGATGATGATGGGGACGGCCGACACGACCCTCGTCGAGCGCATCAAGGACTACCTCAACCTCGGCGACGCGCTGCTCGGTGAGGCAGCGGGCATGGCTATCGGCCTGGTCATGATGGGCCACTTCGACGCCGACCTCGCACGGTGGATGGCGGACTTCATCGGCAACACCTCCCACACCCGCATCGCCCGCGCCCTGGCCCTCGCCCTCGGCCTGATGTCGTTCGACGCCCGGACCACGCCTGAGCCCGTCATCGCGGACCTGCTCGAATCCCCCCACGCCCTCGCCCGCGAGGCCGCCGCCTGGATGATTGGGCTGGCCCACGCCTGCACCGGCAACCTCGCCCAGACCCGGCGCCTGCTGCACATCACGGTGTCGGACAACAGCGACGACACCCGCCGGGCCGCCGTGACGGCCATGGCGTTCATCCTCACCCCCGACAACGTTGTCGACACGGTCTCGCCCCTCGCACGGTCCTACAACTCACACGCCAGGGCCGGGGCCGCGATGGTGCTCGGGCTGACCAAGGCGGGCACGGCGGACGATGAGGTGCTGAAGCTGCTCGCCGTGCTCGGGGCCGACAGCGCGGACCACGTCAGACAGGCCGCACTGGTCGCCCAGAGCATGGTGCTCATGCAGGCGCCCGAATCGAAGCTGACGGCCGACAGGGGCATCAACAAGCTGCTCGACATCGCCAAGGACCGCTACGAGGAGCGCCTCACGCGGTACGGCGCCATCATCTCCTGCGGCATCATCAACGCCGGCGGATGTAACGCGTCGTTCAGCCTCCAGCGGGAGAACGGCCGCCCGTCATCCCGCGGGTTCGCGGCGGCGATGCTCTTCGCCCAGTACCCAGACAACCACATGAACGCGATGTTCCTGACGCTCGGCTACACACCCCGCATGGCCCTCCCCGTCACGGTCACCGGTGACGTGCCCGAGGGGACTCTCAGGGTAGACCTGCCGCCCGTGGCCGTCGCATACCCCAAGTTTGTCGAGCTGGAGGTCAAGAAGAAGCTCACCAAGCGGGTCAGGGCGACGCTGTCCGTTGCTAGGAACGGGGCTGGTGAGGAGGCCAAGGAGGAGGACGCCAAGCCCGATGAGGAGGCCGACGTCGACATGACGGGCCCAGAACCGGACGCCAAGGAGTTCAAGGACAAACTCCCCGCCCGCATCCCCCCGCATGTTGCCGATGGGCAGTTCCACGTCGAGGTCGAGGGCTTCGAGGTCGTCCACGGGCTGTCAAGCCACGGCTTCGTCGTCGTGAAGAAGCCCGACTTGCTTGAGTAAAGATGGTGTAGCGTCTGTTTATGGGATAGACCTCTTTCAATATCTCCCTTTCGCGTGTCGTGGCGGGGATCTGTGCGCGTGTGCCCGTGCTCCTTGGGAAGTGTCGCGTGACCGCGGCATGGATCCCGTGTGGTGACCCGTCGGGCGGAAACACGCCCCACACAGGTGGCACATCCGCGGCAAGTTGCGTTGGCGGCAGTAGTTCGTGATCGTCGACTCCGCGAGCTGTCCTGGGATTTTGCTCTTCACCAGGTCGATGGTCAGCTGATTCGCCACTGCGGGGAGATCTATCGCCATGGTGAAGCGCCGGAACATGGCTGCCGGTCTGTCCCCTGGATCGTCGGGCTCTGAGTCGACCTCAGTCGCGTCGGGGTCCACCTCGTCGGGCTCCACGAAGTCACTCGCGGGCCGATCGCCATCCGGATCCGTGGGTAGTGGGTCCAATGACTGCCAGTCTTCTTCCTCGAGTTCACCGCCGGCAAGCTCCTGGCTGTCGTCCGAGCCCCACGGGTCACCCGAGTCGCCGGAGTCCGAACCCTCATTATCGCTGGTGAGGAGTGGGAGCTTTATGGGATAGTCCTCTTTCAATATCTCCATTGAGGTCCTGAATCCATCGCCGCCGACTCTTTTACTGGCTGTGTTGCACCCGGTGCCATCTTTGCGGTTCTCCAGGGCTGTAGCGGCTAGCCTTGCTCCTCTTCTCGTTCTTCTGTAAAGATCCAGGAATGCCGACCTTTCAATGGCCGGAACTCTCCGGCACAATCATGCCGCGGAACAGCCGGCAAACGTCACTGGCTCCTTCCATATGCCGGTTAAGCATTCACCCTGGCCTGCACCTGCGGCACCGGGGTGTCGCCGGGTATGTATACGCGTAAATCGACAGTTTAAACCTCAGTCAGTCAGAGAATGAGCACAGCCGTGGCAAGGAAGCCTCAGCCACAATTAAACAGCCAAAACGGCACTAGACCGATTACAAAGCCGATTAATCGGTCGATTAACCTCGTACCCCAAACCAAATCCGCAGTAACCGCGTTTTGCACGGAAATAGCAAGCGTTGCGAAAACAGGCGTCTTGTGCCGGGCATCTGAGGTCACTGTTGCCGATCTTACAAAGCATACTAACTTAGAAGGTCAGTTAGTGAAAGGCGCGCTTGTTGCGATCAACGACATCAAGAACCAAAGCGAGAAGGCGGACTTCGGCCCCGTTTCAGACCTCAACGCTCGCCTAAAGGACATCAATGGCGAGATATCACAGAATCTGAAGAACCTCGAGGCCACGTTGGGGGATCGGGAGGCGCAGCAGTCGGAGAAGTATCTCACCGAGAAGCGGCAGACGACCGCCGAGGCCGAGGCATACAGGCGTGCCTTCTTGCCCTCCTTCGACTCCCTCCACGCCCGGCACGCGGCCCAGCGGAGTGCCAGGGCCGAAGCGCTACGGGGGCAGCTACAAGAGCTCGACGTGGCGCTGTCCGTGGCGACCGCGCGGGAGGAGGACAGGCAGAAGTGGGTCGCCGCGGCCAAGCACGAGCGGGTCCAGGCGCTGAGGGCCGGGCGGCAGGCGAGCGTGACGACGAATGACCTGCTCAGCCTGTTCGAGTGAGGCGGGGTGTCCTCACCCTCAGGCAGCGTGTGGGTCTGTCATTCATCTCGAGCTGCGTCGCCTTCATGCCCTCACCGTCGGGCGGGCTTCACGGAGAATTCACGGCTGTTCCAACGGCGACAGTTCCCTGACATCCGTGCTGGTAATCATGTAATCGGAATGTGGCGCAGTTTGCCAGTCGGCTGCGGCGTTACAGGGTCAGGAATGAGGATTTATGAACATTTACCTTTATTGTTTGCGCAAATGTGACAAAACGAAATACTCCAATGTTATAAATCGGCACCAGCAAGGTTAGTCGGCTGCATACTTCATCATGGTACAGCGGTACTCAGGTCAAGTCCGGCGCGACTGGACATATTCTGCTCGAATTCTTGCAAAACCAAGACTTGATGAGTACCCGCGGTTCCCGAGCCGCACAACGGCATCAGAGTCTCTTGCGGCACTCTGTACGATCCAGTAATGCCACATTCACGTCTCGTTCAACTCTCGTTTCCGCCATGGAGGAGGAAGAGGACAAAAGTCTCGTCAAATTCGCTAATTTCTCTCTTATAGACGCTCCTGTCGATCTTTCTCCCGATATTCAAGCACATGCACTTGTCCGCACGAATCTAGCCAACGAGATCGAGGACAAGCTATTCTCTGTCCCTGGCCTCGGTGAGATGCACGTGCTGGCCGCCGAGATGGCCACGATAGAGTCAATTGGCAACGCCCCTCGCCTCGACACTGACCCTGACGAGAAGGCGTCCGACGCATGGTTCGTGTCGCCCTCGGAGACCGCGTTTGCCCTCGACACGCCGTATGCACTAACGGTGGCGCGGGACTGGAGCGGCGCATACGCCTTGTTCTTCATCGACCCCAAGGCCAAGGCCAGTGCGGCCATCCACGCAGCGGTCCCCCTGTTGACTCGCTTCAGCGTGGTTTCAGACGAGGACCTCGAGACGAAGGAGATGCACCGACTCGAGCTGAGCATCGACGACGCGAGGTTCACGGTGACCATGAAGGCCCCCGCCCGGGCAGTCATGTGTAAGGCCCTGGCGGTCGCCCTGCACTACATGTACTCCGAGGGCACCGTCAGCGCCAAGCTGCTAACCCGCATGACATCGGTCGACTTCGCCCAGAGTCGGCTAGACGACAACTACGAGCTGACAGTCGCCCAGCCCGCGCCCCTGCCCCCATCGGCCCTGGAGGACGAGGTTTCCCGCATTAAGAACCTCCCGGTCGATCAGGTGCTCCGGCGGAAGGCGCTGCTTCGCGTACGGCGCATCGTCCGCAACAACGAGGCCCGTAACCTGCTCACCACGTCACTGGCTGCCGAGCTGGAGGCGATAGCGGGCGTCCACGACATCGGCGGGCACGTCGCCGTCGCGTCCAACATCGTCACGGCCGTGGAGCAGCTCATCATCCTCCCGTGGAAGCACGGCGACGCGTTCCGGGGCACGATCGCGTCTGCCCTGTCCCGGGACGACCCCGACGCCCCGGGCATCCTCGAGCGGCTCCAGACGAAGGCCGCGTCACTGCAGCCCAACGCCAGGAGCGGCGCAGAGGCTCTGATGGCTAAGCTGGCCCAGCTGAAGGCGGAGCTGCGTGCGCTGGACTCGCTGTGCTCGCTGTACCCGTCTGGGCCGTCCGGCCGGCCTTCCCTGGCGCCCATGTCCTTCCCCCCGGAATTCCACGTCGACGAGCTCGTCGCCGCACAGAAGGGCACTGTCCGTACGCCGTGGGAACCAGGGCTGTACGTCGCCGCGCTCGTGCTGGACGAGGCGGACGAGACCGTACTCATCGACAGCGAGAGGAACCTTCCTGCCGTCCGGGTGACCGGGGCGGAGGGGCCGATGGCGATGGGCGACCTGACGCCCGAGGACCAGGCCTGGCTAAGGGCGTCGGCTGGCAGGGACGCGTCGATCGCAGCCATGGCGGATCGGACGGGTGACGACGGGGACATGCGCGGCAAGCTGCTGGCCAGCCTCACACAGCTGACCAAGGACCTCGGGAAGGACCTGGGCATGGCCTACGACCGCGTCGTGACGATGTGCAACCCGCACGGCCGGGGACGTGGGCAGCAGGCCGAGGACGCGTCGACCCAGCCAGAGCACTCCAGTCCGGACGCCACTGTGCGGGTGATCATCTTCACCGTGGTCGAGAACAGCGGGGTCAAGCCCGAGGACAAGAAGACCAAGCGTCGCCTCGCCAAGGACGGGCTCGGCTACAAGGTCAGCCGCGGGACGTGGGCCGGCTGCACCGAGACCGAGCTCGCCCTCTACCACACCTACATGGGCGTCTCCAAGAACGCCAACCTGGACGCCCTCCCCGCCGGGTTTGACGGCATCCGGTTCATCCGGGCGGCCGAGGACTACTGGAGACTACGGCAGCCCGGCGTCGACTTGCCCCCCGGCGTCCACGTGGCGCGGGTGAACTTGCTGTCCGACCTCGACGGGGACTACGTGCTCGTCGACACGACGTCGCGGCAACTTCCCATGTACCCTCTGGCGGGCTGCATCGGCCCGGAGTTCACGCCGATGGCTGCGGACATGTGGGGCTGGGTGCAGGCGATCTCCATCCACCGGCAGCGGGAGGGACCCGACACAGCCCTGCCTGTCGACGCCACGATGGAGCCCGTCCGCATGCGGGCCGTGGAGAAGCTGCGGGAGGCCTTCATGGTGGCCGTACAGGACATGATCGCCGACTGGGGTGATGAGGGCGCGCTCTACGATGCCAACCCGGTCACCGTCGACGAGGGGCAGCAGGTGCAGGTGATCCCCTTCGTCCATGTGTGGACGACGAACACCCTGCCCGCCGCAGTCCGGGCCAACCATGTCTGGAGACCGCTGGCCGCTGTCGAGCTCGACTACGCCACGCGGCACCAGACCCTGCGCCTGTCCCAGTACCGCGCGGACATCGCCAGGGCCGAGGACGCCCTCCGCCAGGCCACCGTGCTCGCCCGCAACACCGGCGACGGCAGTGCGGTGCGGCTGGCCCGTGAAGCGCTGGCGGCCCGCCAGATGGTGTGGACGCCCATGCAGTGGCTCGGGCAGCTGCACGCCTGGGCCGCCTTGGGCATGCCTTCCGTGCTCGACGCCGTCCGCAGGTCCGTCGTCGATGTCAATGAGCCCGCCCCTGTGGTGCTGGCGGAGGCCAACGAGCGGCATCTCGCGGCCGTCGGTGGCGTGTCCAACGCCTTCCTGTTCGACGTCATCACATGCCGTGTGGCCTCTGACGACGGGCAGATGGCGCTCAAGCTCTTCTTCGCCGAGACCGTCGCTCCCCTGATGGCGCTGTACCAGACGTACCCCGGGTCCAAGCCCACGGACCGCAGCCTCTCCGTTCCTGCCCGCGGCGCTCCTAACTCCGCCGAGGCGTGGCAGCTCGTCGAGTCCGTGGTCCGCTCTCTGCTGGGCGTCGGGGAGGAGAGCGAGCCCCTGCCGTCCGTCCGCCCGGCCGAGCAGGTGGCGATGGAGGAGCCCCCCGTGGAGGCGCTCGACGTCGAGTTCACGCTCAAGGAGCTGCTGGCCAAGGATGCATTCGTCGTGACGACGTATGATGATATGCGGTGCGTCGTCGAGGAGGCTGTGGAGACCGCGCTGGTCCAGACGGTCGACACTCGCATCTTCCTCGAGGTCGAGGCCACGCTTGAGGACGTTATCGACGTCGTCTCCGCCACTGCTGACCTTGTCGAAGACGCCGTCTGGCTCGCCGTGGACCAGCAAACGCGGGCCTCCATCGAGCAGGAGAAGGCGATGCTTGACAACCGCATGTCGATGCTCTTCACGCAGGCCCTGCCCGACCTTACTGACCTGCCCGACGACGGCGACGAGTCGCTGCCCCCCGCCCCCAGCGCGTTGCAGTACGCGGACCTGCTCACGCCGTTCACCCCGACGGTTCGGAGGCTGGCAGACCGCCTCGCCCAGCTCGTCAGCATCTCAGACTCGGTGCTGGACGTCGTCGACACCGGAATCGAGCTCGGCAAGGTGACCGAGATGGTCACGGACATGGGTCGGATGGCCACCGAGAAGCACAAGACCGCAGTCCGGAAGGCCGAGCGGGCCCGCCGCGCCCAGGCATACCAGGAGGGCGTGTCGTCTGGGACGATCGCACCCGCGACACCCAACGCCCGCACGCCGAAGCAGGAGAAGCCCGCCCGGCCTGCAACGACGTCGGTGTCGATCGCAGACCTTTTGCCGTCACAGCCACTGAGCAGGCCGACCTCGGCGACTCCCTCGAGGACGAAGCCGAGTGGGCCTCCCACCCGGCGGCGGACGAAGCTGCAGGGATCTGCCCAGACCGAGCAGTTCATCAAGGGTCTGAAGACGCTCAACAGCGTCTACCACACCAGTGTAAAATAAATATGATAAATATGATTCAGTCTGGTTGCATGGTCTGGAACTGCATGGAACTATTGAGAGTCAAAGTAGGAACAAACGGGGTCCGGCCACGCGACATGGGTGTGGTCGGTCCATCTAGCGCAAGGAAAGAGTGAAACAGAGGGAGACAGTTTAGTCCCGCAAAGTCTATTACCCTTATGGCAGACGTTGGTTCAGTCGAGTCTTCCCCTGAAGTGGATGACTCGCGACGCCATTCCATTGACACATGTTTCGTAGTCTTTTGAACTCCGGAGGCTTCAGAAACCTTGTGATGTCAAACCACCCTGCCCACAGCTCACGTGGCACCGTACCTGCGTTGTGTGGTCGCCATCAGGTGTCATCAGGTCTCGACCCAGTCGGCTCAATCGGCACGAGAAGCCACGACTCGGTCGAGCCCCTCTCCCATTCCGATTGAATGATGCAAGACACCGAGACGCACCCCGGAATACAGGCCCTCCACACCGCTTCTCCTAGCTTTATAAATGACCCCGTAACCCTCATTGCTTCCGGACCTGGTGGAACTGCTGCTGCTGCATGGTCTGCTGGAACATCATCGCCTGCTGCTGCGGCGTCAGCTGTCTCGTGCCGTGGAACTGCCCGCCCAGTCCCGCCACCGCCGGGGCGTAGCCCTGCTGCGGCTCGGCAACGACCGAGACGTCGCCGTACGGCTGTATCGGCACCGCCGTTGGGACGGGTCTGGCAACCTGGACTGGTGGGGTGTGTGTAGGCGCGGGCTTTGGCTTCTTCTGCTGCGGGGCGGGCTGCACCTGCACAGGCCGGGACTCAGCGGAGTTCGGGTCGGCGACACCGGTCATTCCGGGCAGTTTAAGTGCGGTGACGACGTCCGGGATGGTGTCGAGGATAGTCTTGAAGTCCTCCATGGTGGCGATTCCCATGATGGTGCCGATGACGTCCTTCATCTGGACCGCCTTCCGCCGCATGAACGCCAGCCTCGCGTTCAACTGGGCAATCGTCCGCCCACTGTCCTTGGTGAAGTGCTTGGCGAACAGCGCGTCCATGTCGATGCTGTCCATGAACTCCTTCGTCTTCTTGCGGGCATCGTCGGGCGTGTCGTATTTCGTGAAGAACACCTTCTTGCACACCTCATCGTTGCTGCCAAGGGCCCTATAGCATGCTTTGAGCAGCACACGGTCCTCGGGGGTGAGCCAACGCTTTCTCCGCGGCTGAGGCTCGCCGTCGCCGTCCTCGTTCGCCCCGGCGACCCGCACGGGTACAACCCGCTCCTGCACCGGGAACAGGACCTCCCGGGCGGGTATGAACTGAGTGTCTTCGAGCTCTGAGGGGACATCGAGTCCTTTGTCGAAGGGGGAGGGGATGTCAGTCTGAGGTACCTCCCCCTTCCACTCGTATGCAATAACTCGCCATACAGCATGCGCGGTTTCGGCATCAAGATTGAATTGTGGCCCAATTTTGCTCCAATCGATCCTTGCGGACCCGTGCTCATGGATATACTCAGAAATGGTCTTCAGAAAACGAACGATGTCTTGAAGAGGAAGACCCACTAACCTAGACTCACGTAGAGACAGCCCATCGAGTTGCCATACACTCGAAGGGCGTACATGCCTCTTTCCGTCTCCTTGAAGCATCGTACTAATCAAATCGAATTTTGATCGGGCACCCGGCATGAGACTAAGGCGGCAAGCTGAGTGCCCGGCGTGAAGCTTTAACAAGGCAGTGTGCGCTGTAACAGCTTCTGGTGCTTCGTTTAGTCTTTGTCCATTCGATGAGACAGTGAGACACTCAAGCCGGCCTGGGGATGCATCCCACCGGAGACGGCATTATGTATATAACAGCAGATTGACTCACCCAAACGGGCAGATTGTCACATCGATTTCGTTAAATTATCGCTGAATTGATCCGAGACGACATCGATCCGGTCGCTAAGCTAACGATATGCCCTGTTTAGGTATTGACTTTGGATCAGAGAACCTTCTTGTTGGTATTGCACGGCTGCGCGGTGTAGATATCCTCGTGAACGAGGCCTCGAACCGTGCTACGCCTGCATGCGTCACATTTGACGAGAAGCAGCGTTTCATTGGCGAACAGGCCAACCAGAGGAAGAACAGCAAGTGGCAAAACACTTTCTATGCCGTCAAGCAGCTCATCGGCCGCAAGTACGCCGATGCCAATGTGCAGAAGGAGCTGTCGCTGCTCCCCTTCCGCACAGTCGAGATGGAGGACGGCTTTGTCGGCTTCTGCGTCAACTATCTCGACACTGACCGCGTCTTCTCTTGCGAACAGATCGCCGCCATGCTTCTTTCCTGCATGCGCGATGTCGCCAACGCTGACAACCTCCACAAGCTGGGCACCGTCCCCAGCTCGTGGGACGCCGTCATCACCATCCCCTCCTGGTGGGACCAGAACCAGCGCAAGTCCCTCCTTGCCGCTGCGGAGATTGCTGGGCTCAACTGCCTCCAGCTGCTGTCCGAGCATGCCGCGGCCGGCGTGACATGGCTCCGCCGGAACTTCGCCGCCCTCACGGACAAGCCCGTGCGCATGATGCTTTTCGACATGGGCCACGCCTCCGCCACATGCGCCATCATGTCCTTCACGGCCGTGGAGGGCAAGGCGTCGCTCGTAGTCGAGGGTGTTTCCCACGACGAGTGGCTCGGTGGCCGCTCGTACGACCAGATCCTCGCCCAGCACTTTGCGGACAAGTTTGAGGAGAAGCACACGGGTGTCAAGATCATGGAGAACCCCAAGGCGGCCCAGAGGCTCGTACAGGGCGTCCAGCGCGTCAGGAAGCTCCTCACGGCCAACAACGAGGCTCCCCTCAACGTCGAGTGCCTCATCAACGACCTCGACCTGCACTTTAGAGTCTCCCGCGAGGACCTCGCCGCCCTCGGTGCCGAGGTGACTGCCCGCATCGAGCCCATGGTCCGCCGCGCCCTCGAGATGGCCCAGATCGCCAACCCGCTGGACGGGTCGGTCTCTGCGTTCGAGGTGATCGGTGGGGCGGCCCGCATGCCCCTGGTGCAGGACGAGCTCGCCCGGACCCTCGGCATGGGCTCCTCTAAGGACCTGCACCAGACCCTGAACAACGAGGAGTGCATATGCAACGGGGCGGCCCTCCAAGGCGCCTTCATCTCCCCGCACTTTAGGCTGAACCAGACCGTCGCCGTCCACGACTACAACCTCAACCCCGTCACGGTGGTCTGGGCCAAGCCGGGGGTCAAGCCCGCAGAGCCCATGGAGAGCGACGCCGCGGTGACGGCCGAGGACCTCGAGCAGCTCATGGCGTTCGACCGAGGGTGCCAGGTGCCGATGACGAGGGCCGTGACATTCCGTCGGAGCCAGGACTTCAACGTATACCTGCACTACGCCGACCAGGCCGCCCTCCCCAACGCCGGGACCCACACCTTCCTCGCGGCAGTCAACCTGACTGGTGTCAAGCCGACCGCGGACGGGGGGAAGAGTAAGGTGAAGGTACACGTGACACTTGACCGCAGTGGCGTGCTCGACGTGTCGGAAAGCACGATGGAGGTCACTGAGACGTACGAGGAGGTAGTCAAGAAGCCCAAGCCCGTCGAGGAGAAGCCCGTGCCCGAGGCTGAGACGACGCCTGAGCCCGCTCCTGAGGCCGGCGACGAGGACGTGCCGATGACCGAGGAGGAGTCGAAGGAGGCCCCTAAGGCGCCCGAGCCCGAATTCATCGATGAGAAGGTGACCAAGACCCGCAAGACGTTCAGGCCGCTCCCCATGGGCAAGAAGCTGGCCGGCATCCCCGGGGCGGCGATCTGCAAGTACGTCAAGGAGGAGCAGTCGCTGAACGACATCGACCGGCGGGAGGTAGCAATCGCGACACTCCGCAATGACCTCGAGAGCTTCGTCTACTCTATGTCCGACGACCTCGACCTCAAGTACACCGAGGTGACCACAGAGGAGGAGCGGAGTGCCATCAAGAGCACGCTGATGGGCGTGGAGGACTGGCTGTATTCGGAGGAGGGCGAGGAGGCCACCATGGACGCCCTGACCGCGAAGATGGACCAGGTCAAGGCCCTCGCCGCGCCAATCGTCGAGAAGTACACAGCACTGCACGCGCCGCCACCACCGCCCGAGCCCAAGGAGGAGAAGGAGGCTGAGGGTGAAGCTGAGGCGAAGGAAGGCGAGGCTGAGGCCCAGCCCGAGGAGGAGGGCGATGTTGATATGGAGTAAACCCGGATAGGTCAGTCGCTTCCTGCCACACTTGCCAGACCCGGGGTTACGTTGGGTGTTTCCAAGTTTCGCGGGCGCGGCAGCTCGTTGGGAAGTTCATGGCTAAACTGTGGCCGGGGTCGACGGGGGTGGAGTACGGGTGGCGTGGGATCCTTTGCTTGTGCCTGGAGGTTAACGCCATATTCACCCGGCTGAGGTTTTCGGATTCGGCGGTGTCACACCATTCAACATTATGTTCATCACTGGCGCCATCATAGCTGGCATCTCTGCCCTTGGTTGGACTAGCGGTGGTGTTGCCGCTGGATCCATCGCCGCCGCCATTCGCGCTTCCATCGGCTGCGTTGCATCCGGTTCAAGGCTCTCCAGGCCGTCGGTGCTACCCATACCCTTGCTCCGTTTCTCGCTCTCCTCCTGTAAACTAGATTTGATCCGCAAGCATCCGGCAATCCCGACTTTGCGCTGGCCGGTCTAGCATCTCACATTGCGCCATGTCGCGGGTGAACCAAGCACGAGCAGGCATCCGCCCTCCCGGTCAAGCTCAGTGCGCAGTGGGGAGTGGGTCTGATGCATCCCGGATCACGCCCAGATTCGCAGGATAATTCGGAACAGCGCCATCATGAGCCGCGTCGTCCGTTTGCGGCAGGAGGTACTGAATACTCTGAGAGCACATCACAAACGGGCATTAGACTCCAATGGCAAGGCAAAGGAGTTGTTGGATTCCAGGCTTCGAGAGATCAAGCAGGATCGAGCCAGCATAGCCCGGGAGAGCGAGCTTAGGGAAAGAATCGAGTATGCTAAGAGAAAGACAGACGAGATGCGTTTCGCAGTTGAGGAGCTGCGGGATGAGATCGAAGCGACGTCAAGTCTCGTCAGCAAACGCCAGGTTCTTCTCGCAGATTGCCCCGTACAGACGCCGTCCGCGTCCCGTTCCATCAGCCGCGGCGAGCTTCAGGACCTCTTCCGCACGGTGTGCACTGAGCAATGCCAGGCGACGAATGCACTGCTGACGACGATGCTGTCGATCAAGATCATCGAGCAGCGGCCGCCCAAGGTCTTCATCAATAACGAAGAGTACTCCCCGGCCAGGCCAGCCCACTCCACTGCCCTCCTGTGCATCCTACTGCAGACCCTGTCGACCATCCTCGGCGTGCGGCTGCGGCACCCAGTGTCATTCGCCCCGCACACCGTGGACCCCATCGTGTCAGACGTCACTGGCCAGGGCTACAGGGTCGTGTCGCCCTCCAAGGTCGAGTCGGCCAAGGCGTCCCGACTGCTCTGGCTCGACGCACGGCAGCTCGTGGCCTGCTCGGGGGCTGACCTTGAGTCCGCGGACAACCCCGTCATCGCGCTCGAGTCCATGTGCCGGTCGCACCTGCTGAACATCGGGTCGAAGGCGCCCCGGCACCGGGACATCCTAGACCAGCTCGAGTCCTTCGACGGGTCTGCCCTGGCATGCAGCCCGTACATGAACCTGTCGCCGCCGTCGTCGTCCATCCCGGTGGTGTGAGTGCCGGGTGTAGAGTTTGGCCGATGCCACCGCCTGCCCTGGCTGTAGATTTGATCGATGTTTGATTAGGACGCATAAAGTCACTTCCCTGACCCGATGCTGCCGATCCATGTCCTACCAGCCAGTGTGCCCAGTGTCACCAGATGTCTACAGTGACCGTCGCCCAGAGGTAAAGATGGCTGAAGACCACTGTCACTGGCCCCGTGGAGTCCGTGGAGTCCGTGGAGTGCGGCGCATGGCTGCCGATGGGTCGGGCAACATGTCGTTTTGGATCTCTGACAAGATTCGATTCGTCCTCAAAAGTCGACAGACGCGCCGACCAAGCCAAACAAGCACATTATGGAGCACCACAACGAAACTATGTTCTCAAACATCTCTGTTGCTCCCCCGGACAAGATCCTGAAGCTCAACGGCTTCTTCAAGGCGGATCCCAACCCCGACAAGATCAACCTCGGCGTTGGTGCCTACCGCGATGCGAACGGCAAGAACTACCTCCTCCCCTCTGTCCGCCGTGCTGAGCAGATGATCTACGACCAGCAGTTCCCCAAGGAGTACCTCCCCATCGACGGCTACGCCCCCTTCAATGAGGCCGCCGCCCGCCTCATCTTCGGCAAGGAGCTCCACAACGAGATCAAGGAGCGTACTGTTACCGTTCAGGAGCTCAGCGGCACTGGCAGCCTCCGCGTGGCCTTCGAGTTCATCCACACGTTCTTCCCCGACGCCGAGGTCTATATCCCCTCCCCCACCTGGGCCAACCACGCTGCCATCGTCAAGAAGACCACGCTCCGCGCTGCCCGTACGTACCGCTACCTCGGCAACCGCGCCGTGGACACGGAGGGCATGCTTGAGGATCTCCGGGCCGCCCCCGCCGGGTCGATCATCTTGCTTCACCCCTGCGCCCACAACCCCACCGGCTACGATATCCCCGACGACCAGTGGGGCCGCGTGTTCGACGTGCTCGAGCAGGGCAAGCTGATCCCCTACTTCGACAGCGCCTACCAGGGTTACGCCTCCGGTGACCTCGACCGCGACGCCCACGTTATCCGCGACGCTGTCAAGCGTGGCTTCGAGGTGTTTGTGTCGCAGTCCTTCGCCAAGAACATGGGTCTGTATGCCGAGCGGGCCGGCGCCCTCCACATCGTCTGCGGCGTCCCCCAGGTCGCCGAGGCCGTCCGCACCCAGATCAAGAGCACCATCCGCGCTATGCACTCGTCCAGCCCATGCCACGGCGCCTACCTCGCCGCCACTGTCCTGAACACACCCGAGCTCCGCGCCCAGTGGGAGGTCGAGCTCAAGGCCATGGCTGCCCGCATCCAGGAGATGCGTCAGGCCCTCGTCGATGCTCTTGAGAAGCACGGCGTCGTCCTGCCTGGCGGGAACGACCACATCACCCGGCAGGTCGGTATGTTCTCGTTCACGGGCCTGACCCCCGACCAGGTGCTCTATCTGCGCGATAACTGCTCTATCTACATGCTCGAGAACGGTCGTATCTCCATGGCTGGCCTCAATCCCAGCAACGTTGACAGGTTCGCCGGCTTCGTTGCCGAGGCCATCAAGGCCAAGCCTTTCTAAATCGCCGTAATTTGATGTCTGCGGCTGTCTCTGCTTCCTTCAGGGCAAGCAGGCGGGCTTCCCGGCCAGTTCTTCGACCCAGCCGTAGAGTCGAGTTGCGCAATAATCGCAAGCAAGGGTAGGAAGAACAATCGCTATGGGAGTGCTTGGATTAACAAAGGAAGCGAAACGGTTTAGTTCACGGTTAATACTCGGAAATGACGTTGTTATTCTCCTTGACTGGCCAAGCATCGTGTTCGAGTACCTGAACGGCGTCGCCATTCGTTCGGGCCATGCAACGTATCCAACATTCTCCTATGTGGAGCTACTCGATGGTCTGCGTAACATGCTTGCCTCACTCAAGCGGCTGCCCGTGGACCGCGTCATTGTCGTGGACGACGGCGCACACAGCCATGCCAAGGGGCCCGAAGGCAGGAGACGCCGCGAGGAGAAGGCCAACAGCAGTATCAGCGACTGGCGGCTCGGCCTGGATGCCCGCGGACGGCCCGTGCCCTTTAAAGCGGACAACCTGGGACACCCGATGTTCTTCCCAGCCAACTCGCTGCTCAAGGAGCACGCCGAGGCCCTGTGTCTCGAGGTCGGCATCGAGTACGACGTAGACATCGTGCAGGAGGCGGACAGTCGCATCTGCAGCCTCTGCTACAGTGACGAGGCAGCCCGCACGAGGTTCCTCGTCGCCAGCAACGACAGCGACATGCATCTGGTGTCCTCCATGGTGCATGTGCTCGCCCCCATCAGCCAGCTGTTCCACGTAACCCGCGAGACGACGGCCTTCTCGACATTGTCGTTCATGCCGTACCTGGCGCGCGAGGCCATCACCGCGAAAGACCCCTTGCCAGTCCCCGTCTACGTCAGGGCAGCCATAGCCGCGTGTCTGACCGGAAATGACTACAGCAAGCACTTATTCCCTGCCCGCGGCCCCCAAAGGCACTTTATGGACGTCTTCAGGAGCCTGACCGGGTCTGGCTGGCTCGACGCTGTGCGGGCCGTGGAGGGCATGGAGCAGGCCGTGCGGGACACCATCATGGTCAACTGCCAGCCATGCCCTAGGGACCTGATGACCGCCGGACCCCGACCCAGGCTCCCCAACGCCCGGGCCCTCCACGATTGGCTCTCGCCGGAGCTGCGGGCGCAGTTTGGCCGCGACGTCCTCTCGCACGCCAAGTTTCACCCGACGGTGATGGCCGTTGCCCGGACCATCGAGGACCACGCCCCCGGGGACGGCGCGATGCTGTCTGATGTGCCCGCCTTGTACTACGCGGACCGCATCCACGGCAAGGACGGCGAGGCGCCCACCAGAGAGACTGTCGTTGCCAGCTTCGCGAAGGCCAGCGAGCGGCTGCAGCAGCGTTTCACCCACTTCGGTGGTGCCGAGTTCGACCGGGGCCAGCTGTTCGTCCAGGACCTCGCCTGGGGCCCGAACTGTCCTGCCGTCCGTGACGCGATCCTCGGTCTCGTCGTCACCGCCCACCTGACCCAGCACGAGTCCATGCTCGGCTGGATCTGGGACGCCCTCGACTTCGACGTGCCCGACCAGTACATGCTCGTCGCCTGGGTTGGTGTCGTCGCCGCCGTGTATCACGCCATCTGGCAGGACTGCCGCGCACCCCCGGCTCAGGGGACGGTGCGCCGCATGGTTGATGGCCTCACGGCCGCCCGCCCCACCGTCCTCGAGCGGGCGGGGGCGGACCCAACCGAGGATCAGCTCACGCCAGCACTGATGCGGGCATCGGACCGGGCGGCGGACCGACTCGTGCTGACGACGCTGAGGGGGCTGTCGTTCGCGCAGAGGACGCTGCGGTACTACTTCTTCGAGGACCCAACACTGTCGTTTAACCAGCTTGCCGCGGTCATTGACTCCGTCGCAGCCCGCCATGGGCAGCAGGGCACGATATAAACATACATCTTAAAGCACGGGTCTGGATCCCAGGCAGAGTGGAGCAACAGTGGCAGCTGTACCGTGGCAGGCGCCCCTTGGTCTGGCTGACGTCAGCATGTCAGGGCGGAGAGCGGCGGGCACTGATAGAATGAAGGTTGTCGTGAGCCACCCAGACCATAACAGGGCTGATGTGTTCGAATTAGACGAGATAGCCGATGATATTACCATAGAAGCGCTGCGGGAGCTCGTGACCCAGCGATTCAACGACGAGAATGTTTTCGACGAGAATAGTGTGTTTCCCCCGGACTACACGGATTCCTTACCATAGTTACTGATTATCACATGCTGTACGGCGGGTGCATCCTCTTCGGCAGTAACAAGACGCTCCGGAGCTTCGGGTTCACCGATGGGGATCGTATTGCAACAGCCCCACGCTTCTCCCCGGCGTCCCCACCGCCTAGGTCACCCACAAGGGACCCAGCACTGTCCCTGGCGCGGGACGGTGTCCGCGTCCGCCACCCTATCCCCGCAACGCCGCCGCACGCCTCCCGTCGCACAAGCCAGGTGGACGAGATCACGACAAGCGGCTCGACGATGAGCATGACCGGGCATCGGACGCTACCAGCCAATGTGCTACGGCATCCGATGGCTACGGCAGCCCGGCCTCATGCCGTGACCCCCGCCGACCCCTCCCATGCCAGGGAGTACGGCGAGTGGCTCGACCACCAGCGGGTCCTATTCAACCAGGCGGCATTCGACTACATGCGGTCCATCCGGGCATCTCGGAGGCGCCGGGAGGCCCAGACGCGGTCCGCCCCAGCTCCCCGTGGGTCCCGCATCGGCATGGTGCCCAGCGGCCACCAGACAGGCACCCAGATCTACCTCCGCATGACGGACAGGCCGGTATCGGTCGAGGTCGGCGTTGCCCACCGGCGCCTCCGTGGCCAGAGCGTCGTGCTGCGGGTCCCGTTGCGGGTTGTCGCTGTCGTCATCATTCTGGAGTTGTTGTTCGCCGCCAGCCCGGCTGCAATGTTCATGCTGCTGTCGGCGTTCTTCATTTACCTGACCTTCTTTGCCATTTATGCCGTTGATTCGAGTGGCGCACATAACATCGCCTCGGCAATATGGTCCCGCATCCCCTTTCGTCTGAGCCAGACGAGTCTGCTCGGATCTTTCGTTCTCAGTCTGTTTCCGGGGTGGAGCTTCGTAGCAAACGCGGCCAGCATCGCCGACGAGGCTGCGAGAGCCACTATGACTGAAGGGCAGGCCCCACAGCAAGAGCTGCCGGCAGAAACCAGCGGGGAACCGGAGGCCGGTACTGGCGACGGGACCCACCCAGGTCCGGACGAGGGCGAGTCGACGCCCGCCGCAGACGATGTTGTGGGCGACGATGGGGCTGTTGAAGAGGAGTAAATGGGGCGACGTGGTGGCTTGGCCGGAATCGGCTGGGTTGAGATTTGGATTGAGACAAGGTCAAATGAATGACGCCATTGAGAACGAGGATAGCGAATGCTTGAACATTACAACAGAGATAGACGCGAACACCGTCAAGGTCTTCATGCAGGAGGACTCCCTTGACCGCTACCACGAAACACAGGTCATCGATGGCACTGTGGCGATTACTGCCGTAGCAATGTGTCCTGATGGGTCAAAGATCGCCAGGGGCGGAGATGACGGCTCCCTAAGGCTGTACAGCGCGTGGGGAGCGCTCCTGTTCGATCTCTCGGGACATGCCCAGAGCGTGACGGGCCTGTCCTTCTCGCCAGAGGGCAACAAGCTAGCCAGCTGCTCTCTAGACGGCACTGCACGGCTATGGAACCCCACCAGTGGGCAATGCATGGCGACTTACCGTGTGTCTGCCTGGCTGGGGTCCGCCTCGTTCTCGTCGGACGGGCGCTACCTTGTCACTGCGGGTGGGGATCGGGCTGCGAGAGTCTGGGACACGATGGGGTTGACTAACACCCATGTATTCGCAACGCCATCGACGCTAGTGGCCCTGAGCTCTGCTGTGATGTCGCCGTCGGGAGCAATGCTGGTCACCGGCGATGTCGCGGGCACTATCCGCGTCTATGACACCCAAAGCGGGCTTTGCCAGCAGACGATGTCTGGGCACCGAGGCGAGATCACAGGGCTGGCCTTCACCCAGGATGACAGGGTGGTGTCAGCGGCCTGGGACCGCAAGATAAGGGTCTGGAACCCCGTCACGGGCAAGCGGCTGGCCTCATTCAGCACGCACACAGACACCATCAGCGGGGTCCTGGTCGCGGCGACCGGGGACCGAATCGTGTCAGCTTCATATGACGGGACAGTTCGAATGTGGTCATATCCCCGCGGCAAGCTTGTGGCCGTCCTAGACGTGGTCGGGTACGCCCCCACGTCTGTGGCGATGGCGTCAGGTGTCAGCAAGCTCGTCGTGGGCACCTGGTCCGGATCTGTCGAGGTCTTCGAGTCCGGCAGCGGCCAGCTGCTCTCAACCCTAGCGGGCCACAGCGCCGCCGTGACATCCGTGGCTGTGGCCCCGGATACATCTGTCGTCGTGACGGGATCCTGGGACGAGACGGCCCGCGTGTGGGCAGTACCGGCCGGACGGTGTCTGCGCGTGCTGCGGGGACACACGGACTGTGTCTGGGCCGTCCGGTTCCCCTACAGCGCCGACTCGAGGACTCTGGTCTCCACTGCCTCGCTCGACTCGACCGTGCGGGTCTGGGGCATGGACGGGCGGTGCCTGCTCACGGCCCGGACCAAGGCCCACAGCACAGAGGCCGTACGGGCCGTGTTGCAGACCCCGCAGATCCTGCTGGACAACCCTGACGCCGTCCCAGACTTCACGGCGACGGTCGGGCCGTACTCGCTGTTCGATCTCGCGTGCGAGTTCAAGGCGGTTGACTGCATCCGGGCGGCCATAACGCGGCACCAGGACAACGCCGTCTCCATGCACCGGTCGGCATCGTGGATGGACAAGCTGACACATCCAGGCGACCAGGAGATCCTCGCCGACCATGCCACACGCCATCCGTTCGACCACGCCATGGTCTGCATGCACCTCTGCGCCCTGCCGACCGCGGCCGACAACGACCCGGCTCCTGAGGAGCTCGGCGAGGCTGTGCTGCTTGCCGTGTGGCGCAGCAGCGTGCGAGCCCTCCTTGACCGCGACCAGCCCTGGTCCCTCAGCGACAGAGACGCGTACCGACGGTGGGCTGCGGACCTGGCGGCCCTCCACGAGGAGGCGGTGACGTACGACTATCCGGCCGACCGCGACAGGGCGGAACTTGCCCACATGTGTCGCGTGTCCTCCATGACGGTCCCACTGCTCAACACCATTCCAGACGACGTCGACGCGGAGCTGATCAAGCTGAGACGCGCCATCCGCCGGACCCGGAAGAAGGCAGGTCTGGTGACGCTGAGCGGGTCGGACTCTGACCTGCCCGAGCTGGACGACACCGACCCCGCCGTGGAGTACTACACCAGCGCGATGGGCCGCATTCGGCTGCTCAAGGCCCTGGATGCCCTGCACACGCTGGGTTTCGAGGACGCCCCTGCGATGCCGTCCCTTGAGGCGAAGTCCGAGCATCTAAGCCGGGCACTGTTCCGAGACATAAGGCCGGTGGGGGCCGACGCGAACATGACGGAGCAGGCCGAGTTCGATGGGCAGCGCGTGGTGCTGACCGGCCACATCATTCCAGACAAGTCTGTCAAGAAGGTGCTCGCCGTGCTCGACGCCCTTCATGGCGTCCGCAGCTCTGCCGTCCCCCGGCTGCTATTCGTCTTCCAGGAGGCCCAGGTTCTTTACACCGTCACGGAGGCCGGTGGTGCTGTGAGGCTGCTCGACTGGCGCCGTGATGCTGTATTCAAGCGCGGCACCATGACAGACGTGGCATTCGTAAGGATTGCCCGGGAGCTCCTCGAGGGGGTGCAGGCGCTGCACAGGACCGGGATCTACCACATGGCAATCTCAGCGGCCGGTGTGACCGTGACTGCCAATGGATCGCCCCGCCTGCCGCCACCGCCGCTGTCGCCGTCGGGGGTGACCTCCAAGGACGAGGGGAAGATGGCGATGAGGTTCGCCGACGACATACGGCAGCTGGGGGCGACCCTCGCCGCCTTGACGTACGGACTTACCACAGTGCTGGACGACGCCATTGCTTGGATGACAGCGCACATAATGACGACGCCATTAGTTGATGAGCTGCTGAAGCTGCCCGTCTTCGCCGAGACTGAGGTGACGCAGCCCGACCCGCAGGCCCAGGCTCTGGAGGATGCTCTGGAGGTCTGCCGGCAGGCCGTCATGTTCAACGGATATGAGGGGGAGAACGACGTCGAGTGGGTTGGCTGACGCCGGCGGACCGTTGCAACCGATGCAAGACGTCGGATGATGTAAATTCCTGGAGGAAAAGTTTAAAGATGCGATTCGAAAGGGTCGTTCCGTTGAACTCGAAACCATGAATCCCTATGAACACCGGCGCCATGCCCAACCCTCACCCCCGGTTGGGCCGGGGTGTCTACAATTAATGTGCTACAGCTTCGACCTTCTTCCGGATACGTCCAATTTCGTGTTCTGGGTCAACCTAACAAAATCATGATTGGTCAAGGTTGGTCAAATCTCGGGAAAATCAGAGCCCTGGCAGACACTCGCAACCTGGGGTCTGGTTCGTATAGCACTGAGTTGGCACAGTCAAAACCGATTCGATCTTTTCGCTTCCGGAGATTCGAAGCAGCAACGAATCCTATTCGGGTCAAGAAGAAGCTCGGCTCATTTTGGGCCATTCATCCAAAGGGGGCCAATGAACGGTGTGTTCTCAGCACAGTCATCAATTGCGATGCTAGAATGCGTGCTGGGCACACTGCAGTCCTTTGAAGTGGGGATGAGCAGCGATGAAGCAAAGGAGCGAATGCTCTCCGCAATAAGGAACCTATTGGCTACAATCTCCGATCTATACGCACTGGACTCCCTCAGCCCAGTTCAATTCACAACCGATGAGCAGCTGGCGATGATTGCATCGAAGCTGCTCTCCCTTCGCTCCGTTGTCGACCAGGTGACCCAGCATCATCCCGGGGACATCCCCACACTCATCCAGCGGGCACACAAGGCCGTGGTTGACCGCATCAGCAGCTCCGACGTCCCCGTCCCCCACCTCGTATCACCGGCCCTCATCGAACTCCGCCTGGCGCAGATCGAGAACCACCTGGACACTTTCCCTGCCCATCCGCCGGTCTGCAAGAAGGAACTAAGGACGGCTCGGCGTCTGCTGACCAGCGGGGCACCCCGATCGATGAACATCGAGCTGCGTGACGGCGAGAACCTCCCGGACGCGCTGTACACGCTGATGCAAGGCACCGTGTGGGCGACTCTCGTCAGTGCAGGGGCGGATCCCAGCCTCGGCGAGGGCAAGGTTGGCGACTTCGGGCCGAACGCCAAGGTCCTATGGTTCCTCTGCAAGAAGTTCGCCTTCTGCAGGACAGTCGCATCCCGCGATGGCGAGCGCCACACCGAGCTGAACCGGTTCGCCAAGCTGGACTCGGTCCTCTACCATGGCCGCCTCTTCGTCTGCGGCACCAACCGGGTCAACCCGGACCCAGGGGAGGTCGAGACCATCCCGACGTTCCGGCGCATCCGGGTCCCGCCCGTGCTGTCGTACAGCGGCAACAGCAGGGACGCGCTGTTTGTGGTGGCTGTCACGGCACGGGGCCTCTACACTATGGGGGACAACCGCTTCGGGAACCTCGGGCACAGGGCGCTGGGGTTCCTGCAGTCGCCCCGTAGGGTCGAGTTCCCCCAGGCGCACCGGGTCAGCAAGTTCGAGGCCGCGCTGCCACCGTGGCGGAAGGACCGCCTGGTGATGTCCATTCTGGTCAATCACAATCAGACGTTCGTAGAGACACCGGTGGGGCTCATCGCTGCCGGGGACAACGCCCACGGCTGCCTGGCTGCAGGCCACACGACGGACATCCAGCCCTTCTTCATCCCGGTCACCCTTCCCTCGGGCACTGGTCTAAAGGACCTCCGCTTCTCGGACAGCATGGTCTCTGTGCTCGTCGGCCAGGACCTCTACGTCGCCGGGGAGAACTGCGAGGCCCGCTTCGGGCTGGGGCACGACGACGACGTCCCCCGGCTGACCAGGCTGCCATTCCCCGTGACGGACGCCGCGTTCGACGGCACGACCGGCCTCTTCCTACACGACGGCGTCATCCGGGCATGCGGGCTCCGCGCGGACTTCTGGTACTTCCGGGACTCCGAGTACGCCGAGCTCGACCAGATCCCCTTCCCCTGGCCCGTCTCCCGGTTCATGTCCAACGGAGAGGCGTACTGGGTCCAGCGCCACGACACGGGCGACTGGTATGGCCTGGGCGGGTCTGACTTCGGCACGCTGGGCGTCGCCATGGGCGGTTCTTGCGAGTTCTGGGTCAAGATCGCCGTCAGGGATGTCGCGTCGATACGGTCATCGCCGACGCTGCTGTCAACGTGGTTCGTTCAGGAGTCCGGCGCCGTCATGGCGTGCGGCGAGAACTACCACGGCACGCTGGGGGTCATCGATGGTCCAAACGGCCAGGAGGAGGTCGTCAGGGTCCCCCGACTCGTCGAGACCGTCACTGCATCGTTCGAGGCGGCCGAGGAGCTGCGCTGCTGGGAGCTGGATCCAGCCAAGACGGTCCTGGCCCGCTTCGTGTGAGGCCGTGGGGCATGTGCATAGCGATCTGTAGCGTTTGTGTGCATATATAGTTGTCAATAGCTCTCGTTGGTAAATACGTTGGCGGGGCTCGGTTCTGGTGGGAGTGCGGCCGTCCATACACGCAACCCATCGGGAGGGCCAAGGCTACGGTGCCAGATTTAGCAGTCGAACAACCCACCACTGACTACTATCGCACCTTGGCCACGACAGGTCCGAGCATCTTCTGGTTCGCGGGCATCGACCCGCCGACCGGCGTCGACCCAACAAGCGCTGCTGAAAAGGTCCTGAGCATGCTCTACACCTGGCCGAGAGCGGCCGCGTTCCTGGCCAAGCTGGGAGAGAAGCCGCTGTGGCAGTACTCTCACAGCGAGCTCGCCCACACCGACCCTCCGACGGCCCCATTGAGCTCCAGCCAAAGATCGCACCATCGCTCGCTGGGCTCATCAGGGACGCCCCTGTCCCCGACAATGTCAAGGGCTGCTTCGCGACCGAAGGTGGTCCCCGCGGATGAGAGCAACCGCCAGCGACGTCGCTTGCTTAGATGCCTTCCAGGATTCCATCGAATAGCTCGGTGCCCAGTGCGGCATGGAGCTCAAAAGGGCCAAGACCGAGGCCCTCTGCCCGAAATCCATGCCCCGGACCAAGTCCCGCGACTGATATGTGGGGTTGTCCCCAAGGCGGCACTCACACCCGCCAAGATCCCTATAGGATCCGACGAGTCACCCTCACCGAGCTAACGGCAGCTCGTTTCGACAAGCTCCGAGAAAAGGCCGAATCCCTCCGCAAGATCGCCGCGGACCCCACGTCCCCGATCCTGGCCCGACACATCTGTGTGATGGCTCGCCTCTGTCTCGACCCGTCCTACAACTACGTACTGAGGACAATCTACGGTGCCAGATTTAGCCATATTCTGCCACGACAACTCAATACAATGTCGTGTGATTTGGCGCGGGTACAATTGGATCCGAACCTTATCGACGACCAGGACGATGCGCTTCTTGTTCCAATCAAAAAGAGCATCCTGGACACGCTTTTCCGGTTCGACCCACATCGCAGCACCATCGAGCTGCCCCCGACGTCATTCAGGTCCGGGAACTATAGAAATATGGTTGATCTGATGAAGAGGTTTGACGATGAGAACGAAGACCTCTACGCCCTTTCGATCGGACCCAATGGAAGCCGCGTTCGCCTCAACACGGCACAGCTCAGAGAGCTCAGGCAGACGGGCAAGTTCTCCGTCCCCAGCATCAAGTACCCCTCCAAGAGCCACGTCTGGCGTATCTCGGGCTTCTGGCAGATGGGGCGGGACAGGATCGTCGAGATTCGGCATCGCATCATCGACGAGACTCTCGACATCTGGCTCGTATTCATCCCCGACCGCTTCAATGGCGAAGACACGGCCAGTATGACAGGAGGGGTCCGCAGCATGGGCGGGGCGGTGCTCGATGCCCTGAACGTGACCGTTGGGCTGCACGACAAGCACAAGGCCCACAGCGCGTGGTCGCTCTCTGATAAGATGAAGCACTACGAGATCGAGCAGACGCTGGATCGGCTTATCACGCCAACACCGGAGATGCAGGCTAGGACGGCGACGTTCAAGGATGGGTCACCATTTATCGTCGAGAAGGACGTCCACGTCTTGGACAGGCTCGACGACGTCTACCGCAAATTCCTACGGCGATGGAACGCCGACCGGGAGTCCCGTCGGGCCGACATCGCATCCCGCATCCCCGAGGGTGACATCCGTTCGATGCAGGAGGCCGAGCAACTCATGAAGCAGGACGCCGTGTGCGAGCTGGTCCAGGAGAACCTGGCGCTCAACCCCGACTTCACTGTCGCGACGATGCGGATCCTTGCGGCCGTCAGGAAGGCTATGGCCGACGCCGACGCCGCCCAGTGGCGTGCTGCAGACGAGTTCGAGGCCGAGCTGCGTCGGGCCCACCCAATCAAGGCCCGGGCGACGCGGTGGGTGGGCCGGAAGGTGACAGCTTTCATCGAACAGTGGGAGCGGGACCACACGCGCGAGGACCTGCTGCTCGAGGTCGGCAGGGCGGTCAGCGACATGGCCGACTGCCAGCAGGCGCTGTTCTTCCGGACCCGGATGGACGTCCACACCGACCCTGGGACGGCGGCGTACGAGATGGGGCTCCGGGCGAAGGTGCGGCCGCGGGAGTTCAGGTTCTCCCTCCCCATCTGGCGCAAGAAGAGCATGAGCGTCGTCAAGACCCGCTTCGGCTTCAATCTCGTGCAGAGTAGGACGGTGGGGTTCGATGCTGTCCATGTGGGGTGGCGGTTCCAGCTGGCGGCCTACACGCTCGCCTTCCTCTGGCTCAACGGCATCAACGTCTCGTGGCGCCGACTCATGTGGGGTTCATTCGGTCTCCGCTCGCTCTTTGGCGTGAAGAAGTTCTCACACACCTTTGAGGCCAACCACGCCGGCACCATCGTCCCCAGGGCGCCGTGGCGCAAGACGTGGATCGGACGCGTGGCTGACCAGATTCGCCACATCCGGGAGGACCGCGCGGCGTTCGAGCGGCGTCCGGACCGGGGTTTCTTCGGCAAGTCCTTTGCCCGTATCTTCAACGTGCTCCACAACTACCTCGTCAAGGGCGCCATCGGCATCCCGCTGATCCTGGTGTTGCACCCATTCCTGGCCGCACTGAACACGGTGCTCTGCACGGCGGTCATCCTGACGTCCGTCGTGTGGGCGCCCCTGCTGACCGGCCTGCAGTACGCCGTCAACGTCCTGGTGCACGACTACAACGCCCCCAACGACCGCCGCTCCTCCCGCCGCTTCCCCCTGGCCGCCGCCGTCGTCCGGCTGGTCATCCGCGGCGCCGGTCAGGTGGTCCTCTCCATCGTCGCGATCCCGTATGGCATCGTCATGAGCGGCCTCTTTGTGCTGTATGCGAACGCCTTTGTCGTCCTCCGCACGCTGTATGACGCGGCGATGTTCTTCGTCATCATCCGGCCACGGGCCAACGTCCCGGCCTTCGACACGTTCGTCGCTATTCGGGTGGCCGGACCTGGCATGTCCCGCCGCCACAAGATGATGATCCCCAACCACGTCGCCCTCATATTCCTGAAGGCGTACCTCGAGCGGAGAACCATGCAGTTCTTCGAGACATACGTCGAGCGGCAGATCGCCCAGCCCAACCAGGTGGCACGGGACTTCTTCGCCCGCTTCCACGGCGTCGGACTAGCCTACGACACCGTGTCCGAGGTCGCCACCGAGATCGAGGAGAGCTCGCTGGCCATCCGGAAATACTTCCAGTCGCTCAAGCAGGGCCGCACCCGCGAGCAGACTGCGCTGGACGCCCCCTCGCTGTGGAACACGCGGGTCGACCCGGAGTTCAAGGAGATTCTCATCGCCCAGGCCGCTGCCGTGGTGTCAGCATTCATAGACAAGACGAGACCGTGGATGACGGACGACGAGTACGAGGCCCTCTTCGCCGCACACGATTGCTCCGAGGGCGACTTCAGAAGGCTCGCCGACAAGATGCTGCGGGCCGCCATCACGCCCGACTTCCTTGAAGACCCGCTCGATGAGGACAGCCGGGGATTCCATCTGGAGGTCTCCAAGCACACCCTCGCTACGGTGCTCGACGGCCTCTTCGACGGCGACCTGAAGCACGAGCTTGAGCGAATCGAGACATGTGCGCCCAGCGGGAAGGAGCGGGGCTATCTGGAGTACGAGGAGCTACCTGTGGTATCGCCCGAGAACTACACCAACCGCACGGATATGCGGTGGTGGTTCGTCGTGGACTCGGCAAAGTTCGCGGCCTGGGTCCGAAAGCGCACCAAGAAGGACGGGGACGACATGAGCGTGGTATTATGTGAATAAAGTACATGCGCAGTGGTGTGTTTGGCGACCTGCATGCCGCTCGGATGCATGGTCGCTGGTGCCCGGCAGACAGCGGGAAGTCATGCGAGTCTGTCGTCTTATTGGATGAAGAGCACCCAACCGACTTAATAAGAGAGGAGGAGGGAGACAGGGCAGTCTTACGCAGTATAAACACATTGTTCGACCTTTATTCTGCGAAAAACTGACGAGGACATGGACAGGAGACAGGATTTGCAGGAATACCTGGAGCAAACGAGGGTTAAGTCCCTTTTGAGTAACATGATGAAGGATCTCGTCTTCGAACGGCCCGAGAACCCCGTTGATTTCTGCAGAAACTATCTGAGAGGAATTCTAGAGGCCAAACAAGCAGAGCACGAGGATCATCTGGAGAAGGCGATGAAAGAGGTACAAATCATAGCGTCTCTGGACCCATCTCAGCGGGAGAACGTCCGGCAGCGCATGGTTGTCGCCGAGTACAAGAAGGACACCACCATCGTCGCAGAGGTTGCGCCAATGCACTCACTCTACATAATTCTGAGCGGTACAGTGGTACGCATCAACCGTGCTGAGACGATGCCGCTCTTGATGCGGCCAATGCACACGTTTGGCGAGGCCGCCGTCGTGCACCGAGGGCCCCGCCGGATCAACTCCAAATTCACGTACAAGGCCGCCGAGGACTGCGTTATCGCCCGCATCAGCTTCGAGGACTGGGCAGCGACCCAGGTGCAGCAGGTTGTCGAGGCGAAGAGCAGGGTCCTAGCATTCCTCCATGGCGTCTCCCTGTTCAACGGACTGCCCGAGTCCCAATACCAGCTCATCAGCGAGAAGCTCGAGATCGCGGCGTTCCAGCAGGGCGAGGTGATTGTCCGCGAGGGGGACGTGGGCGACCGCTTCTACATCATCACGTCGGGCGAGTGCTTCGTCCACAAGATGTCGCTGGCGGGCGTCGACGACATAGGCAGCGGCATTGGCCTGCCGATCTCAGTTCTCCGGGAGGCGGACATCTTTGGGGAGATTGCCCTCGTCAAGGACGTCCCCCGCCAGGCGTCGATCTCAGCGAAAACACCCGTGTCACTGCTTACACTTGACAAGGAGACGTTCCAGCAGGTGCTGAGCCCGCTGTGTCTCGAGAGCCTGTTTGAACACATCGGGCAATACGAGGGGGGCAGGCCCCTCCCCGCCTGGGCACAGGCCGGGTCTCCGTAAATTTATAACCATGCTGGATCGGGCATATCATGGAGGCCATACCGAGACGATGGGCCCTGGCTGATGGCGAGCTGGTGATGCCATGTATCATGCATCACCTCTCACGGCAGGAAGCGACTGACCTATCCGGGTTTACTCCATATCAACATCGCCCTCCTCCTCGGCCTTGTCCCTGTGCTCGTGTCGTGGGCCATGCTGGTAGCCAGCGAATGCTTCCTGATCAAGTTCTTTATGGCTATATCACGTCGCTGCCTGGGCCACGTTGGCCTCTGCGTCAACCGTAGATCCCTTCCTGGACAGCGCCTCGTCCTCGGCCCGCGAGCCGCCGACCAGTGGGCGGCATGAGCATCAACCCGTGTACAAGTGGCGGGACCCGTTGATCTCGACAGACACCAGCACCACGCCGTCAGGCTCCGCGGCGCACTGGAACTCTGTCTCGACCGTCCCATGGCCCAAAAAGCTGCACGTGGCGCTTGACGGAGCCCAGCGGGGGACACACCGACGTCAGCCTCGGATCCCCGTCACCAGGCAGCATCTGCACCGGCGTCGCCATCAGCGAGTGGGCGTCTGCCGTGGCTTGCAGGGGCGACTCTGGTCTGCTGAAGTCGGGCGAGGACACGCCCGAGTCCGACCCCAGCAGCGCGGAGAAGTCCATCGTGGGCACCGCCATGCCGGCCCGGGGCGTCGTAGCGGAGGCCTCGGCTTCGCTTGAAGGAACCCGCCACAGCAGCTCGATGCACGCCTTCTGCGCCATGATAGTCGTGTTCCGCAGCGCCACGGTCACTGGGAACACGTCTGTGCCCGCACCCCGCCGGATGGCGACGTCCACCGCCTCCCTGTCCGAGGCAGACTTCTCGGGCGGGGTGACAGGCCCTGAGGCGACGTACACGCCGCACGGCCGCACCCGGTCGCCGTCGTGGAATGTGACGACGAACCGCACCGTCAGCTGGCACGTCGCCTCCTCGTCGAGCGGCACCACAGGTCGGGTGACGCCGTCGTCCTCGGGGATGGAGAAGTGCCCGAGTCTGAGGGCAACGGTCGTCATGTTGACAACGGCGTTCCTCGTGTCCGGGGTGGCAACCGACGACGCGGTTGTCAACGATGCGAGGGCGTCAGCGGTCGACATTGCGAAGCTGAGCGTGGTGGACTCCGACGCCCGCAGGTTCCTCTGCCAGGGTTGGTCAGGGCGGACGGCCGTGGAGCCATCCCGGGACACGATGCAGATGTCGTCGATCGAGATCTCGGCGGGGAACTCGCCAATGATGGGCAGGTTGTTGGCGAGAGTGACCACGATGGGGTCGACGCTGACCTGGCTCAGCAGCACAGGCATGGCCAGCTCGACTGGCCGCTTGGCCTCCAGCTGCAGGTCGAAGATGCTCATGCGCTCCTGAACCTCATGGATGTCCGCGTTGAACGACGAGTATGCCCGCTGGGGGATCCTGGCGATGTAGGGCAGGAGCGTGCGGGGCATCAGGTCCAGCTCGTCGGACGTCGCGGGGGCCCAGCCCGGCGGCTTAGCGGCCTCGGGGCACGAGATGATCCGTATCGACGCCCGCACGGCACCGAGCACGGCCGGCTGGAGGGCGGACGCCGCTGCCAGGGGGTAGAGGGCGTACAGCGTCCCGTCAATGTGGCGCAGGGCAACAGGCTGGGTGTTCTCGACAATGCCCTTGTCCTTGGCGGCCTGCTCGGCCTGCGCGTCCTTGCTATCGACGAGGGACGACGAGAACTGGGCCGGTGTGCGGGAGCTGGAGGACTCGATGGCGAAGCGCGTCGTCATCGCGATGTTGGCGGGATCAATGTCGTATCTGTCGGGGAAATGGATGGCAAGGATCACCAGAACGGTCTCTCCGATGATGATAAACGGCCGGGAGATCCGCGCGGGCGTCAGGCCGAGCGATATGGCCTCATGGTGCTCGTCCAGGAATGAATCCATCGGAAAGTCCCCGGGATCTGTTGGAATGGCCGGGATAAAGATCTCTGCCGTCGGTTGCTCTGTCATCGGTTGGCTTGCATCATAAGCCGATCGGGTCTGGACGAGGTGGGGCGTCAGCCGCACGTGCTGTGCCATGAGGCTAGCCAGTACGCATTGCGGGCTGGGGTTGCGGTTGGCTCGAAGGCTGGCTCGATGACAGCGGATTCATGCCAGTTCTGGGATCGATATCTGCCTCCGCACTCACTATACCCTCCACTTGCCGTCTGCACGACTGCCGGGCGAGCTGTCGGCCGCGGGTGCAAAACTGCGCGATATTGGCAGAAGAATTTTGTCCAGGAAATGGCGCCAACCAGCAGCGCGAAGAGCGAGGACGTTCGGACAACTAATATTGCCGCCGCGGAAGAGGTTCTATCCGCGATTAGAACGTCTCTCGGCCCCAGAGGCATGGACAAGATGGTGATCACCGGAAAGGGCGACGTGCTGATCTCGAACGACGGCGCGACGATCATGAAGGAGCTTGAGGCGCGCCACCCGGCGGCCCGTCTCCTCATCGAGCTCTCGAAGGCTCAGGATGTCGAGGCTGGCGACGGCACCACGTCTGTTGTCGTCATGTGCTGCTCACTGCTGCACGAGTGCCCGAACCTGCTGAAGATGGGCCTGCACCCGTCGGTCATCTCTCGCGGCTACGGCAAGGCCGCGGCGAAGGCGGAGGAGATCCTCGACTCGATGAGCATTGATCTGGACCTGGACCCGTCCAACGTCCGCAAGACCCTCATCACTGCCGCCAAGACGTCGCTGTCGTCGAAGGTCGTGAGCCAGTACAGCAAGTGGCTCGCGCCTATCGCCGTCGACGCTGTCTCGGCCATCTGCGACCCGCTTAACGACGACAACGTCAACCTCGACGACATCCGCGTGGTCAAGCTTGCGGGCGACACAATCGACCGGACGGAGCTCATCAAGGGCCTCTGCTTCCCCCGCAAGGTGTCGCACGTCGCCAACGGCCCGACGTCGATCAGCAACGCCAAGATCGCGTTCATCCAGTTCTGCCTCTCGGCGCCCAAGACGACGATGGACTCGTCTGTGGTCGTCTCGGACTACCAGCAGATGGACCGCCTGATCCGCGAGGAACGGCGCTACATCCTGACGATGTGCAAGAAGATCAAGGCGTCTGGCTGCAACGTCGTCCTGATCCAGAAGAGCATCCTGCGTGACGCAGTCTCCGAGATCGCGCTCGCGTTTCTCGCCAAGATGGGCATCATGGTGGTGCGCAACATCGAGCGCGAAGACGCCTCGTTCGTCTGCCGCACCGTCGGCTGCAAGCCCATCGCGTCGATCGAGCACTTCACCGCCGACAAGCTCGGCCACGCCTTCATCGCGGAGGAGATCGAGCTTTCTGGCAAGCGCATGGTCCGCGTCATCCGTGACGATCCCGCCCTGCCCCAGCCCGAGCACAGCGCGAAGACCATCACCGTCCTCGTGCGCGGCGTCAATAAGCTGATCCTCGACGAGGCTGACCGCTCGCTGCATGACGCGCTGTGCGTCATCCGCTCGCTCGTGAAGAAGAAGAAGCAGCTCCCCGGCGGTGGCGCCGCGGAGATCGAGCTCGCGATGCGCCTCGACGAGTACGCGCAGACGCTCAGCGGCCTCGAGAGCTACGTCGTCAAGGCGTACGCTAACGCCTTCGAGCTGATCCCATACACGCTCGCCGAGAACGCCGGGCTGAACCCCATCGCGACTGTCACCAAGCTGCGCTCGGAGCACAACAAGGGCGTGACGATGGCCGGCATCCACGTCAAGAAGGGCGACATCCTCGACATGCGGGCCAAGAAGGTCATCCAGCCGACACTGGTGACGTCGTCGGCCGTCAAGCTCGCCACGGAAACTGCCCAGATGATCTTGAAGATCTCCGATATTGTCGCTGCAAGGTAAATAGCTCACACTTTATTGAAACCGCTGGTGATGCCAAGTCGCTTGACTGGTTTGCCAGGCAGTTGACAAGACGCCACCAGCTTGGTAACCTTGACACTGGCACACTGGCTGCGTGTGCGCGTCGGGCTATGGGCTGGGGGTGACTGGTTGTCGTTTTGATCCAATCAAATACCGCAGGTTAGGTCATAAATGGAGGAGGACCACTCCGCTCGGCGCTGGCCAGTGGGGTAACCTGCTAATCTAGCCTGCCAAGTAGTTGACGGCAGTAAGCCTCAATTCGCCAAAGAATTCGCTCTTCATCTTCTTTCGGGTCGGAATCAATCCGGAAATTTTTCGCATAAAGCAATAACTCGAGTGTATACTTGGCGAAGAGCCATTCACACGACCTGCACGACTGCCGGGCGAGCTGTCGGCCGCGGGTGCAAAACTGCGCGATATTGGCAGAAGAATTTTGTCCAGGAAATGGCGCCAACCAGCAGCGCGAAGAGCGAGGACGTTCGGACAACTAATATTGCCGCCGCGGAAGAGGTTCTATCCGCGATTAGAACGTCTCTCGGCCCCAGAGGCATGGACAAGATGGTGATCACCGGAAAGGGCGACGTGCTGATCTCGAACGACGGCGCGACGATCATGAAGGAGCTTGAGGCGCGCCACCCGGCGGCCCGTCTCCTCATCGAGCTCTCGAAGGCTCAGGATGTCGAGGCTGGCGACGGCACCACGTCTGTTGTCGTCATGTGCTGCTCACTGCTGCACGAGTGCCCGAACCTGCTGAAGATGGGCCTGCACCCGTCGGTCATCTCTCGCGGCTACGGCAAGGCCGCGGCGAAGGCGGAGGAGATCCTCGACTCGATGAGCATTGATCTGGACCTGGACCCGTCCAACGTCCGCAAGACCCTCATCACTGCCGCCAAGACGTCGCTGTCGTCGAAGGTCGTGAGCCAGTACAGCAAGTGGCTCGCGCCTATCGCCGTCGACGCTGTCTCGGCCATCTGCGACCCGCTTAACGACGACAACGTCAACCTCGACGACATCCGCGTGGTCAAGCTTGCGGGCGACACAATCGACCGGACGGAGCTCATCAAGGGCCTCTGCTTCCCCCGCAAGGTGTCGCACGTCGCCAACGGCCCGACGTCGATCAGCAACGCCAAGATCGCGTTCATCCAGTTCTGCCTCTCGGCGCCCAAGACGACGATGGACTCGTCTGTGGTCGTCTCGGACTACCAGCAGATGGACCGCCTGATCCGCGAGGAACGGCGCTACATCCTGACGATGTGCAAGAAGATCAAGGCGTCTGGCTGCAACGTCGTCCTGATCCAGAAGAGCATCCTGCGTGACGCCGTCTCCGAGATCGCGCTCGCGTTTCTCGCCAAGATGGGCATCATGGTGGTGCGCAACATCGAGCGCGAAGACGCCTCGTTCGTCTGCCGCACCGTCGGCTGCAAGCCCATCGCGTCGATCGAGCACTTCACCGCCGACAAGCTCGGCCACGCCTTCATCGCGGAGGAGATCGAGCTTTCTGGCAAGCGCATGGTCCGCGTCATCCGTGACGATCCCGCCCTGCCCCAGCCCGAGCACAGCGCGAAGACCATCACCGTCCTCGTGCGCGGCGTCAATAAGCTGATCCTCGACGAGGCTGACCGCTCGCTGCATGACGCGCTGTGCGTCATCCGCTCGCTCGTGAAGAAGAAGAAGCAGCTCCCCGGCGGTGGCGCCGCGGAGATCGAGCTCGCGATGCGCCTCGACGAGTACGCGCAGACGCTCAGCGGCCTCGAGAGCTACGTCGTCAAGGCGTACGCTAACGCCTTCGAGCTGATCCCATACACGCTCGCCGAGAACGCCGGGCTGAACCCCATCGCGACTGTCACCAAGCTGCGCTCGGAGCACAACAAGGGCGTGACGATGGCCGGCATCCACGTCAAGAAGGGCGACATCCTCGACATGCGGGCCAAGAAGGTCATCCAGCCGACACTGGTGACGTCGTCGGCCGTCAAGCTCGCCACGGAAACTGCCCAGATGATCTTGAAGATCTCCGATATTGTCGCTGCAAGGTAAATAGCTCACACTTTACTGATACTGTTAACACCGCCTTCGCGGCTCTCGTTCGTTAAGTTGCACCGTCGTCAAAATTTCCCGACATGAACGGGCTCCATAGCAACGGATTCACCTGGAACAATGCAATGGCGCAGTCTCCAGCATCGCAGCCAGTTCAATCATCCGCTGGATCCGCGCCACCAATGACGCAATCGGCGTATTCGGACCAGAGAGCCGCGTACACCAGCCAATTCGCCCAGTCCACGCCTCTAGCGATGGGATTCAATAACAACGACGCGACAATGAATGTGATTCGGCAGGACATCCACCAGGCGTCTGCTAGCCACGAGGCTGCGATGAACGCCGTTCGTCAGGAGCTGCGCCAGTCGAATGATGCCGTGCGAGCATTGGCCACCTCCGTGACCGGGCTTACAAGCTTGGTGCAGAGGCAGACGGTGGCGATGTCCCGCATGCAGAGCAGGCTGGATCAGCTGTCGTTCTCGGTGCTGACCCTCGCGAACGCCAAGAAGAAACAGCCCCAGCCTGAGATGGAGCAGGAGAGGGGTCGCGTCTTCCGGGATAATCAGCCTCGCCGTATCGAGGACGAGCTCGAAGACGACGACTGGCGCTCCACGGTCGCCCTGGCCATACAGGCGCTCGACCACCGCACCAGGGGCCTCAAGCTGTCGTCCCCGAACAAGATACAGCCGCGATCTGACCTGGAGTCTGTCGCTGAGCCCGAGGAGAACGAGGTGTTCGAGCAACTCGGGGAGCTGGACAGGATGAGCAAGGTCGTCAGTCAGCTCATGTCCCGTATGGACCAGTAGAGCATGGATGGACAAATGAGGACAGAATTGGGCATATATATCGCGCCACATGTAACAGCGTAAATCGTTCGCCAAGACAAGCTCGAGCATCGAAACGCCGAGGACAATAACTCCCAAAGGCTAAGAGCACCAATATCCACCAATCACAATGAAGGTCCCACATACTTCAGCTCAGCATCTCTTTTCCATTCTTCTCTTCGCCACCGTCATGTTCTCACAAATTGGCTGCGTAGAGGCCGGTTGGTTCGCAGTCATTGGGGATAGTATTACCATTGGCGTATTCCTCTTTATTCTTGTCTCCATGGTGCTCGTAACCCTTGGGCTAGTGCGACGCCGGCTCCTAAGGCAGCGTTTGCTCTATGGGGGCATCGAGGACGGCGACGAGTACGATTAAGGCGATAATCTGCAGTGTACCCACCATTAGCATGCTTAGTAAACCATACCGACGCCCTATCACGCCAGCCCGTCACGCACGCCCTCCGCCCCGACACAAATTGGGACAGGGCGCCTGTCGATCAGGTGCCGCGACTGGACCCGTATCGTCCTTCCCTCGCCCCTGCTGTCCCGTCCCAGCATGAGGTTGGCCACTGGGGCGAGGAACACGGCATCGCCCAGGGCGGGCCCGAGATACGCCTGCCGCCCCACACGGGTGTACTTCGTCGTTGTGTGGTTTGTGATGACAATGAGCAGCTTGAACCGGTATGCGATGATGGACAGCGAGTCGCACAGCTCGGCCATCAGCTGGGCTCGGTCCCGGGCGGAGTCGAACTGCGTGTGGCGGAAGTGCATGGCCAGCGAGTCTATGACGATCAGACGGGTGTCTGTGGCCACTGAGAGGATGCCCGGAAGCATCTGGACACAGGCTAGGAGCTCGCTGACGTCCAACACCCTCATCAGCTTCACCCGCCCCAGCATGCCGTCCGGGTCCATGCAAGACACAGCCCGCCCCATGGCGTCACTCTGTGGGCCGCCGCCGGCCTCTCTCACGCGCTGGACCCTTGCGGAGAGGTGCTCTCTGAGGCTTCGGGCCATGGTGTGCAGCCGGGCCGCACTGAAGGATCCCTCGGTGTCAATGAAGATGGCACTGCCGTCAAGCCCGCCCATCGGCTTCGGTATTTGCACTGTGAGGCACAGCTGCATGGTGAGCTGCGTCTTGCCGGTGCCCGGGATGCCGCAGACGTGGACGAGCTCCCCGGTCGGGAGGCCAAGACCAAACTTCTCGTCGAGACCTCTAATGAACGTGATGAGCTGGGGGCCAGTGGTGGGGTCGAAGAAGACCGAGCACGGAGTCCCCAGGGCTGCGGTGGAGATGGTGGGAGCGTCTAGGTGAGGCAACGGGGCGGGAAACGAACTAAGAGTCTCGATAGCAACGAAAACTGCAGTTGATTCGGACAAATTGAGGTTGCTTCCTGTGTAACGAGTAAAAAGAACCACAAACGCTTGGCTAACGCAGCTACCGATCCTAACGCCGAAAGATCGGCAATATTCCGCAAGTTAGCCTCGTTGAGGCGCAGAACAGTTGACTCCGGGAGCCCTAAGGCATTAATTGGCCGTTTGTCGGACATTGCCGGCGCCAAGCCCCAAACCTGCGTCTTTCGTCGGTCGACTCAGCCGCACCACTGGGCAGCCAATGTGGCGTTCAGCTCCCAAACACTCGGCCTCCTACCTCGACTGAGCTCCATCTTACTGCCGCGGCGATTTATATGTCGTTCCATCGTCTTCAAACCAGGTAGTGCCCGACATCTGCCTCTGTAAACCCGGACCCTAGCTCCGCCAGCGCGCTGCTGACCTGGGTAACCCCAGCCCGCGGCACACCCGTCGTATCATGAGTTTCGACCAGACGCTGGATGCGGGCGCGGACAAGTTCACCGACGACGCGGTCGAGCCCGTCCGTGAGATACTCCATGGTCGCCGTGACGCCCGTCCCAACCTGGACGGCCTCGACGGTCACACCGCCGATGGCGACAGACCCGGATGACGCCCCGGGCTCGGCCTTGATGACCTCGGTCTCGGGGAAGACAGCGGCCAGATACCTGAGCACAGCGTCTGGGGTGATGCTCGTGACATGGACGGTGGACCGGGACCGGATCACGGACCGCTGGACACCCGTGTGGAGTGCGAAGATCTCACGGTCGTCCGGGTCGACCAGCATGACCTCGCTCGTGACCTCGGGCCGGGAGACCACCAGGCCGTCGACCACGGCGGGCTTCTTGTCATTGATGCTCTGGGCGATGGTCCCGAGGGCCACAGCCCGCCGGTCCCGCGATATCGTGCAGACCGCGGACCGCTCGCTGGCGGGGGACCACAGCTGGATGGCGGGGAACTTCTTCTCCAGGTGGCGGCGGAGGTTGCCCATCTGGTGCTCCTCGCCGTGCACGAGGACGATCTGGGACGGCCGGATGCGGCGGACGAACTCTGTCGTCTGGGTACAGTCGCTGTGTGCGCTGAAGGAGACCACCTCGACACCGCAATTGACCTCGATCTCGCCCTGCTTGGTCATGATCTTGCGGGCGTCCCTCGACGCGGACTGCTGGATCGTCTTGGCGACGGTGTCCTCGACGGCGTAGCCCGTGATGACCACAAGGTTCTTGCTATCCTCCCGCCACATGTCGAACAGCTGCCTCGAGACGCCACTCTGGAGCATCCCGGGCGAACACATGACGACGCAGGGGACAGAGGGGTCGTACCGCTCGAGCCGGTCGAGCTCTGTGATGTGGGCGAAGTTCCACGGGTTGGAGACGTTGCACTGGTCCTGGACACGCTGGTTCATCATGTACACATACGTCCGGAAGATCTGCAGACACCGCTGGGCGAGGGGCGAGATGTAGTAGACTGGGTAACCCTGCAGCTCGGGGTGTGCCGACCAGAAGTCCTCCAGCACCAGAAGCAGCTCCTGCGCTCGCCCCAACGCGAACACGGGGAGGAGCACGTTGCCACCGCCCTGGAGGGTACGGGCGATGCTCCTGGTCAGGCGCCCCTCTCGCTCGTCCGCGGGCTCGTGGCGCTGGGTGCCGTATGTGCTCTCCACGATGAGGATGTCTGGGGAGACATCCGGGATCTCGGCCCCCCCGAGGTGGCGGTCTGGGTGAAGGGTGAAGTCGCCAGTGTACAGCACACGGACGCCGTCGATCTCAACCATCCAGCACGCCGCACCCAGAACATGGCCCGCATTGTAGCACCAGAACTTGATGCCATTGTGCTCGCACCGCTGGTGGTAGTTGACGGTGGTGATCATGTCGAGCGAGTTCTGGATGTCCGCCTGCGAGAAGACGAAGTCGCGGGCATCAATGTGGCTTACGCGGACGTAGTCGGATAGGATAAGCTGGTAGAATGCCCGTGTGGGGGCCGTCATGTAGATAGGGCCCTTGTATCCGTATTTCTGGGTGAAGTGGGGAATAGCGCCACAGTGATCCAGGTGAAAGTGTGAAATGAGCAACAAGTCGATGGAAGCTATGTCCACGCCGTCGAGGAAAGGGAGAGAAAGGGCGCCGCTATGTCCAGGGTGAATGCCGCAATCTAGCTGTATGAGGGCGTCGGATGATACAAACAAGCACTGTTTTGCCATGATATTGCAACAAAATCGCACTGCGCCCAACTTCCTGGCCAGCGCCGAGCGGAGTGATGCGCACTTGGTCCTCCTCCATTTATGACCTAACCTGCGGTATTTGATTGGATCAAAACGACAACCAGTCACCCCCAGCCCATAGCCCGACGCGCACACGCAGCCAGTGTGCCAGTGTCAAGGTTACCAAGCTGGTGGCGTCTTGTCAACTGCCTGGCAAACCAGTCAAGCGACTTGGCATCACCAGCGGTTTCAATAAAGTGTGAGCTATTTACCTTGCAGCGACAATATCGGAGATCTTCAAGATCATCTGGGCAGTTTCCGTGGCGAGCTTGACGGCCGACGACGTCACCAGTGTCGGCTGGATGACCTTCTTGGCCCGCATGTCGAGGATGTCGCCCTTCTTGACGTGGATGCCGGCCATCGTCACGCCCTTGTTGTGCTCCGAGCGCAGCTTGGTGACAGTCGCGATGGGGTTCAGCCCGGCGTTCTCGGCGAGCGTGTATGGGATCAGCTCGAAGGCGTTAGCGTACGCCTTGACGACGTAGCTCTCGAGGCCGCTGAGCGTCTGCGCGTACTCGTCGAGGCGCATCGCGAGCTCGATCTCCGCGGCGCCACCGCCGGGGAGCTGCTTCTTCTTCTTCACGAGCGAGCGGATGACGCACAGCGCGTCATGCAGCGAGCGGTCAGCCTCGTCGAGGATCAGCTTATTGACGCCGCGCACGAGGACGGTGATGGTCTTCGCGCTGTGCTCGGGCTGGGGCAGGGCGGGATCGTCACGGATGACGCGGACCATGCGCTTGCCAGAAAGCTCGATCTCCTCCGCGATGAAGGCGTGGCCGAGCTTGTCGGCGGTGAAGTGCTCGATCGACGCGATGGGCTTGCAGCCGACGGTGCGGCAGACGAACGAGGCGTCTTCGCGCTCGATGTTGCGCACCACCATGATGCCCATCTTGGCGAGAAACGCGAGCGCGATCTCGGAGACTGCGTCACGCAGGATGCTCTTCTGGATCAGGACGACGTTGCAGCCAGACGCCTTGATCTTCTTGCACATCGTCAGGATGTAGCGCCGTTCCTCGCGGATCAGGCGGTCCATCTGCTGGTAGTCCGAGACGACCACAGACGAGTCCATCGTCGTCTTGGGCGCCGAGAGGCAGAACTGGATGAACGCGATCTTGGCGTTGCTGATCGACGTCGGGCCGTTGGCGACGTGCGACACCTTGCGGGGGAAGCAGAGGCCCTTGATGAGCTCCGTCCGGTCGATTGTGTCGCCCGCAAGCTTGACCACGCGGATGTCGTCGAGGTTGACGTTGTCGTCGTTAAGCGGGTCGCAGATGGCCGAGACAGCGTCGACGGCGATAGGCGCGAGCCACTTGCTGTACTGGCTCACGACCTTCGACGACAGCGACGTCTTGGCGGCAGTGATGAGGGTCTTGCGGACGTTGGACGGGTCCAGGTCCAGATCAATGCTCATCGAGTCGAGGATCTCCTCCGCCTTCGCCGCGGCCTTGCCGTAGCCGCGAGAGATGACCGACGGGTGCAGGCCCATCTTCAGCAGGTTCGGGCACTCGTGCAGCAGTGAGCAGCACATGACGACAACAGACGTGGTGCCGTCGCCAGCCTCGACATCCTGAGCCTTCGAGAGCTCGATGAGGAGACGGGCCGCCGGGTGGCGCGCCTCAAGCTCCTTCATGATCGTCGCGCCGTCGTTCGAGATCAGCACGTCGCCCTTTCCGGTGATCACCATCTTGTCCATGCCTCTGGGGCCGAGAGACGTTCTAATCGCGGATAGAACCTCTTCCGCGGCGGCAATATTAGTTGTCCGAACGTCCTCGCTCTTCGCGCTGCTGGTTGGCGCCATTTCCTGGACAAAATTCTTCTGCCAATATCGCGCAGTTTTGCACCCGCGGCCGACAGCTCGCCCGGCAGTCGTGCAGACGGCAAGTGGAGGGTATAGTGAGTGCGGAGGCAGATATCGATCCCAGAACTGGCATGAATCCGCTGTCATCGAGCCAGCCTTCGAGCCAACCGCAACCCCAGCCCGCAATGCGTACTGGCTAGCCTCATGGCACAGCACGTGCGGCTGACGCCCCACCTCGTCCAGACCCGATCGGCTTATGATGCAAGCCAACCGATGACAGAGCAACCGACGGCAGAGATCTTTATCCCGGCCATTCCAACAGATCCCGGGGACTTTCCGATGGATTCATTCCTGGACGAGCACCATGAGGCCATATCGCTCGGCCTGACGCCCGCGCGGATCTCCCGGCCGTTTATCATCATCGGAGAGACCGTTCTGGTGATCCTTGCCATCCATTTCCCCGACAGATACGACATTGATCCCGCCAACATCGCGATGACGACGCGCTTCGCCATCGAGTCCTCCAGCTCCCGCACACCGGCCCAGTTCTCGTCGTCCCTCGTCGATAGCAAGGACGCGCAGGCCGAGCAGGCCGCCAAGGACAAGGGCATTGTCGAGAACACCCAGCCTGTTGCCCTGCGCCACATTGACGGGACGCTGTACGCCCTCTACCCCCTGGCAGCGGCGTCCGCCCTCCAGCCGGCCGTGCTCGGTGCCGTGCGGGCGTCGATACGGATCATCTCGTGCCCCGAGGCCGCTAAGCCGCCGGGCTGGGCCCCCGCGACGTCCGACGAGCTGGACCTGATGCCCCGCACGCTCCTGCCCTACATCGCCAGGATCCCCCAGCGGGCATACTCGTCGTTCAACGCGGACATCCATGAGGTTCAGGAGCGCATGAGCATCTTCGACCTGCAGCTGGAGGCCAAGCGGCCAGTCGAGCTGGCCATGCCTGTGCTGCTGAGCCAGGTCAGCGTCGACCCCATCGTGGTCACTCTCGCCAACAACCTGCCCATCATTGGCGAGTTCCCCGCCGAGATCTCGATCGACGACATCTGCATCGTGTCCCGGGATGGCTCCACGGCCGTCCGCCCTGACCAACCCTGGCAGAGGAACCTGCGGGCGTCGGAGTCCACCACGCTCAGCTTCGCAATGTCGACCGCTGACGCCCTCGCATCGTTGACAACCGCGTCGTCGGTTGCCACCCCGGACACGAGGAACGCCGTTGTCAACATGACGACCGTTGCCCTCAGACTCGGGCACTTCTCCATCCCCGAGGACGACGGCGTCACCCGACCTGTGGTGCCGCTCGACGAGGAGGCGACGTGCCAGCTGACGGTGCGGTTCGTCGTCACATTCCACGACGGCGACCGGGTGCGGCCGTGCGGCGTGTACGTCGCCTCAGGGCCTGTCACCCCGCCCGAGAAGTCTGCCTCGGACAGGGAGGCGGTGGACGTCGCCATCCGGCGGGGTGCGGGCACAGACGTGTTCCCAGTGACCGTGGCGCTGCGGAACACGACTATCATGGCGCAGAAGGCGTGCATCGAGCTGCTGTGGCGGGTTCCTTCAAGCGAAGCCGAGGCCTCCGCTACGACGCCCCGGGCCGGCATGGCGGTGCCCACGATGGACTTCTCCGCGCTGCTGGGGTCGGACTCGGGCGTGTCCTCGCCCGACTTCAGCAGACCAGAGTCGCCCCTGCAAGCCACGGCAGACGCCCACTCGCTGATGGCGACGCCGGTGCAGATGCTGCCTGGTGACGGGGATCCGAGGCTGACGTCGGTGTGTCCCCCGCTGGGCTCCGTCAAGCGCCACGTGCAGCTTTTGGGCCATGGGACGGTCGAGACAGAGTTCCAGTGCGCCGCGGAGCCTGACGGCGTGGTGCTGGTGTCTGTCGAGATCAACGGGTCCCGCCACTTGTACACGGGTTGATGCTCATGCCGCCCACTGGTCGGCGGCTCGCGGGCCGAGGACGAGGCGCTGTCCAGGAAGGGATCTACGGTTGACGCAGAGGCCAACGTGGCCCAGGCAGCGACGTGATATAGCCATAAAGAACTTGATCAGGAAGCATTCGCTGGCTACCAGCATGGCCCACGACACGAGCACAGGGACAAGGCCGAGGAGGAGGGCGATGTTGATATGGAGTAAACCCGGATAGGTCAGTCGCTTCCTGCCACACTTGCCAGACCCGGGGTTGCGTTGCCGTGCATTTTATGGCATAAATTGACTTGCCAGTACAGCCGCCATGGACTTTGGAGAGGTTATTGGCGAGGTCGAGCTGGAAGAGTACGTGTTATGTCTGCGGGATTGTTACTCAGCATCATCAAAAACCTGCGGGCGTTCAAGTTGACAGAGTATGGCTCTAAAACGACCGAGGGGAGCATCAACTGGTGGACACAGCACGAGAGGATCCAGCGCTTGAATGTCCGCGCCCATCAGGATGTCGTTGCGAAGCGCGAGGAGCTCGTCACGCGGTATTTCGTCCACGAGTCTTCAGGCTACCGCAAGCTCGGCGTCCTCATCCGCGAGCTCACCGCTGCGGCGATGGTCCGGGCCCACGTGCTAAGCAGCACGTCAGAGGCGATCGGCAAGGAGCTGGCGTCGCTGCCCGTCACGCGCATCTACCTCCTGCTTTACCATGAGCTCTGCCTCGCTAACCTCCTCGAGGCCGTGCTCGACGACCAAAGCGCCTTCGACGCGCTCGAGAAGACCGACCTGATCTCGCTGGCGGACTGGGCCGTAGCTCAGGTGCAATGGCTGGCGTCTGGGACAATCGAGTGGGACGACAACGACTTCCTGCACGGCAAGCGGTCAACCACTGGCGACAGCGGGCTGGACGCCAAGTTGTACCCCTCAGAGCCGCCGCGTGTCCAGCTGGCTCGCATGGTGAAGGAGACCCGATTCGAGTGCGCCATGTGCGCCCTTTCCGCGCTGCGCTACCTGGCCACGGCCATGTCGCAGCCGGCCCAGTTCGAGCTGAAGCGCCACCTCATGGCGGAGTGCCATCTTCTCTCGCTTGTCCGCCCGCTCGTTGAGAAGAAGCCGTGGCGCCGCGAGATGACGTTCAAGGGTCAGAGCAAGGCGTATGAGCACTTCCAGGCCGGCCAGTGGACCGAGCTCCGCGCGGTACAGCGGCAGGAGGTCACGCTGCCAGAGGTGCAGGCGTGGCTCGTGCTCTGGGCGATCGCGGCGTCGCAGTGGTTCAACGAGGGCAACATGACCGAGCGCGACAGGGAGGAGCTCGTGTACATCGGCAAGAGCCTCCTCACGCCCCGCGTCATCCAGAAGATCGAGGCGATGCGCGACGTGAAGACGCAGCTGACCGCGCTCGAGATGCAGAGCAATCTGCCTCAGGCCAAGCCGCGCGACAGCTTCTTCCAGATCCATGAGATCGACGTCATGACTGCGCGCAAGGCGCTGCTCGAGGAGTTCGAGGAGGAGCTCGGCCCCTTCACCGCAGAGAAGCTCGCCGCGAAGGTCGAGGCGAATCTGAAGGCGATCAGCCACAACGACGACCTCAAGGCGCTCGGTCAGCTCTACGGCGGCGAGGACTTCTCCTCGGTTGCCGAGGTCGACCGATGCGCATGCTGCGGCAGCACCGAGGGCATCAGCGGCAAGCTGCTGCGGTGCTCGCGGTGCAAAAAGGTCATGTACTGCTCGCGGGAGTGCCAGAAGGCCGACTGGAAGAAGCACAAGCTCGTGTGCGCCAAGGTGTAAATTATTCGGCAGGCCCTGTGGCGGTCCCAGCTGCCAATGTTCCCAGATTTAAAAACCATGTTTTGCTGACAGGCCAAGGCTGCTACCCACTGTCTGGGGGGCAATGCTCATGCTACTACTTGCTGCTATGCTCCTGCGTCGGTATCGGCTTCCGAGGTGCAGTTTACGGGAACTTCAAATTCGCGCGACTCGTCCATCCAAATGGACAGCGAACAGAACATCAAGGTCGGTGGAAACAACGACACATCCGTGCTTAGAAGATATGTATCAAAAGCTCCGGCTGTGTACGCCTGCTCATGGTCTCAAAGGAGCGACCAGCCATATCGCATGGCCGTGGGCACATTTGAGGAAGACTACACGAACTACATAGAGGTCATCCAGTGGGATGAACAGGCACGGGAGATTAAGCAGGTTGGGAGCTTCGATCATCCATACCCTGCGACGAAGGTGATGTTCATGCCCAGCGACGATCCAAGCAACAAGGACCTCATCGTCACGTGCGGCGACTACCTCAGGATGTGGACGTGGTCCAACGAGAAGGGCAAGGTCGTCGACAAGGTCACGCTGAACCACAACAAGTCGACCGAGTTCTGCGCCCCTCTGACCTCCCTGGACTGGTCCACACTGGACCTCTCCCTGCTCGTGGTCTCGTCTGTGGACACCACGTGCACCGCGTGGGACCTGGTCGAGCAGAAGCCCATTGCCAAGCTCATCGCCCACGACAACGACGTATACGATGTCACACTCAGCTACAAGGATCCCAAGACATTCGCCACTGTGGGTGGTGACAGGTCGCTGCGCATTTTCGACCTCCGCTCGCTGGAGCACTCGACGATCATCCACGAGGCCGCTGAGCCCTTGCTGCGGGTCTCCTGGAACAAGCAGGACAACAACTACCTCGCCGTCACCGGCAGCGAGGGCAACTCCGTCACGATTATCGACTCCCGTCTGCCGTCCATGCCCCTCGCCCGTCTCAGCGGCCACGGGTCGGCCCTCAGCAGCGTCGACTGGGCGCCACAGTCCAGTGTCCACGTGGCGTCGTGCGGCAGTGACTCCCGTGCGCTGATCTGGGATATCGGGCAGGGCTCGGAGAACAACGGCGAGATCAACGAGGCCATGCTCAGCTACAACGCCTCGTCGCCGGTCAACCAGATCCGGTGGAGCAACCTTCACAGCGAGTGGCTCGGCATCACCCACGGGAACACGGTGGAGATGCTCCATGTCTGAGCAATGGTCTCAGTGCGTTTCGCCAGTTTAAACTATCGTGTCGAACTATTGTGAGCATATGTCGTCTGCACGGCCATGGGCGATGCCAGGGCTACTTCTGCTACCGAGGCAGGGTGCCATGCGAGCGTCGACTCGAGGAGGGTCATCAGAAGAGACACTGCAAAAGACAACGACGCCTCATGATCACCGCAATAAGAGACAAATTCAGATATGAGGCCGAATACGCCAAGTCAGGCCGTGCGTCTTGCAAAGGATGCAAGTCCAGTATCAGTGAAGGCCAGTTCCGTGTCGCCAAGCTCGTCCCCTCGAGGCATTTCGACGGCATGATGCAGATGTGGTACCACCCCAAGTGCCTTATCTCTCCAAGGTGGCGCACGAGCGAAACTAAGCGGCTTGGCGCGAACCCCCGCGTCGGAGAGTTCATGAACGCCAACATGCTGGCCCCCGCCGACTTTCTGAAGCTCAAGGAGCTCGTTGAGGCCACACCACAGCCGGAAGCAGCCGATTGGAAGAAACGGCAGGACGAAGCGGCCGACCAGGACCTTGACGAGCCATGGATCCTGCCCGACGCCGAGGACTATCTCTCGCAGATGCTCTCGCTTGCAATAATCCGGGACTTCCTGACGTCAATGGAGCTCAAGAAGGCCGACGCCATGGACATCTGCCAGATCAACGGACTTCCCCACGACAAGGGGTCGGCGGCTGTGTTCATCCCGATCATTGCCGAGGCTGTCCTCTTCGGGGTCCCGGCCCCATGCCCCTCCTGCGGCCAGCCCCTGGTGTCCGCCAACACCATGTACTGCTGCACGGGCGTCCACGAGTGGGGCTCCTGCAAGTTCAGGACGCTGACCCCCGAGATGAAGCCCTTCGTGTGGCCGGCTGGCCTCAAGGCGAACCTCATTCCCGACTGGATTTACGAGCACGAATTCACACCCCATCCTCGGACTAAGATCGCTGACAACTTCGTGCCGGACTTCCTGCTGGCCGACGAGGTCGCGGATGCCCTTGACGAGCCCAACGACGAGGACGCTTACCCTATGATGGGTGCCATGACGCAAGGGTCTGGGTACGGCGCCCCGCTGCCTGGCATCCAGCCCCAGCAGGTCAAGCCTGACCCAGTCAAGCGGAAGAAGGCGTTGGGCCCTCGTTTCCCGGTGTTACCCCAGGACCATGCCCTAGTCGCCAAGTGCATGCCCAGTCGGTTGTCTGGCCTGGCCGTGACCTTCATTGGCAAGCTGGTGACCAACCGTAAGGTGCTCACCTCGCAGGTCGAGGCGGACGGCGGTTTCGTCGTCCCGCTGAAGGTGACGACCACGTCGCTGTGCGTCTGCCCGTCCTTTGACAAGGTCGAGTCGATGAGCAACACCAAGAAGGCGGTCGACAAGGACATTGCGATCATCTCCGAGGACGACTTCACCGCCTTTCTCGACTCGGACCGGTCGCTGCCCCACTTCATCGAGAAGGCCGACCTGCTCAACCCCGACGCCAGCTTCCATGCCGACTGTCGGGCCCGCGTGGTCCACACGATGCAGAAGAATGCCCTGAACGCCGTCAGCGAGTCCATCCCCGACGACCTCATCAGCGCGAACCCGGACAAGCGCAGCAAGACGGAACCTGAACCCGAAGAGAAACCGGCAGGGCCTAAGCGGGTCACACTCAAGGCCGGCGCGGAGGTCCCAGTCGACCCGACGTTTTTCGAGGCGGGGAGGGGCGGCGAGTACCACATCTACTGCGGGAAGTACAAGGGACAGCCGCGGACATGGGCAGTGATGCTCAACAAGACGAACTTCTCGGAGGGCACCAATTCATTCTACTCGATGCAGCTTCTGGAGCATGACACTTCATCTGACGGTCACTGCGTCCACATCTCATGGGGCCGGGTCAACGATCAGAACCCCAACCGGGCGACAACCCACACCCACGCCACCCTGGATGACGCCAAGCTAGAGTTCTGTCGCACCTTTATGGACAAGACCGGCAACGACTTCTATCAGTTCATGTCGGGCCAGTTCAGCAAGAAGCCCGGCAAGTACTACGCGGCGCAGGTCGGGTTCAAGCGGGAGGCCGAGACCAACCTCGCGGAGTACCGCAAGGTACCTTCCAAGCTGGATCCCGCCATCGAGGCATACGTCAACCTCATCTTCAACCCAAAGCTCTCCGAGGTCGCCCTCGCCGAGTACGAGATCGACATGTCCGCCATGCCACTCGGCCAGCTCAGCGAGAGCCAGGTGCTCGAGGGTATGGAGATTCTGAAGGCGATTGAGGCGATCGTTGGTGAGATCGACAGGGCCAGGGCGGCCGGTGAGCTGGAAGGTGAGACGAAGAGGTCGCTGGCACACCAGCTGGAGTTCAGGTGCAACGCCTACTTCACCATCATCCCGCGGAACATGGACCGACACTCTACGAGGCTGATCAAGTCCATGGAGGCGGTCAAGACAGAGGCGGACCTCCTCGACGACCTCCTCGAGATGGCCAGGTCTGCCTCCCTCATCGAGCAGGCCGCTATCAAGCCCGACCCGGCTCTCAACATCGCAGACACGCAGTATGCAGCCCTGGACATTGGCCTCAGCAGCAAGATCGACCCGGATGTGGAGGCCGCCATTCGGACCTCCATCGCCCAGACGGTCGGGCCGACCCACAACGACTATAGCCTGTCGGTCGACTCGATCGTCCGGGTCTGCAGCAAGGACGACATGGCGGACCTCGCACCGACCCGTCTGCTCTGGCACGGGTCCCGGCTGGCCAATCTCGTCGGAATCATGGAGCACGGCCTGCTCATGGCCCCGCCCTGTGCCGTGACCAGCGGCTACATGTTCGGCAAGGGCGTCTACACCGCAGAGTGCGTCACGAAGGCCGCCAACTACTGCCGGCCCTCCGCCCAGAACAAGAAGGGCGTCCTGCTGCTGTGTGAAGTGGCACTAGGCAACGCCAAGGACTGCAAGCACGCCCACTACATCGAGAACAAGACCGAGCTCGACAAGGGCTGTGACTCGGTCCGCGGCGTCGGGAAGTGGGTTGTGCCGCAGGACGGCCACACGGAGGTCACCCTCGACAACGGCCGCACCAGCTCCATCGGCACGGGCAAGCTCGTGGTGAACAAGGCGGCGGATGACCTGCTCTACGACGAATACATCGTGTTCGACACGGATCAGGTCCGCATCCGGTACGCCGTGGTGGTTGACTTCAAGCCCCGCCGCTGAGGGGTGTAAATAGCATACATTGCCGACTACGAAGTTTATCGTCGTTTCGCCAGCGTTAGTGGCAGCTCTGCCCCCGGCCTATAGGCTGGCTGGCGTTGGACAGACTTGGACCGGTGTGGACCGGTACATTGAGAGGTATGTGTACTTGTAAATGGCTTTGGTCATCGATGCCCGTATCATATGACTGAAGAATCCAAGAAGGAGCCAGAACATTTCGATGCTATATTGGTAGGAACTAATCTCACGCAATCCATTGTAGCAGCGTTTGTCCGCGTATCCCGCTCTCACACAGCTCATTAGCTCTTTCAGGCAAGAAAATCCTTCATATCGACCAGAACGAGTATTACGGTGGCCAAGACGCGAATATAGACCTAGAAACACTCGTATCCTTTGCCGAACATGGGACCACGCCCCACCCAGCGATCCGTGACTTCTCCATCACTGTACACGACCAAGAGGCTTACAATGAGCACATCAACCCACCCAAGGCCAGAAGATACTGCTTGGATCTATCTCCGCGAGTGTACTACGCGCGTGGCCGCTTCTTAGAGCACATCGTGAGCTGCGCGCTGGACCGGTACGTAGAGTTCACACTCCCCGACGCCCAGACCGTCTGGACCACCGGGCACAACCCCGTGGCCCTCCCCCTCGGCGTAAAGGGCATCGGGGACCTGACCACGCGGTTTAACCAGCTGTCCGCGGCGCTCGGGACCGGTAGCGTTCCGATGCTTCAGCGGCTTCAGGCGATCAAGCGGCTGCAGCAGTTCCAGTCTGACTTCTCAACACACATCCGCCTTACCGCGCCTGAGCTCTTCGGCGTGGCGCCAAGGCCGGAGACAGCCATGGCGGGGGAGCTCGACACGATCAAATCCCCGCTGGCTGATCTGATCGGATCCGGCGCACTGGAGACGATGCAGGACCTCTTCGACCACTACGCGCTCGACACAAAGCTGGCCCACGCCGTCATCGTCCACGGGATGCTGCTCACAGACGCCATGCCCGCCGCGATACCGCTGGACGAGGGCATGGCGTCCCTCACCCGGTACGCCACGGCCATGGGGCGATACACACTGGCCAAGGGGGGCCGCGGGGTGACTTCCCCCTTCGTCGTGCCGCTGTACGGGTCGGGCGAGCTGATCCAGGCGCTGTGTCGGGTGGCCGCCATCAGCGGGGGGGTGTACGTCCTTAAGGGCAAGCTCGACCCCAACGGGGATGCCTACCGGGTCTCCACGGGCGACGTCTCCTTCCATGTCACTGCGGACGCCGTAATCGCCGACACGACTTCGGCCGACTCAGCACGGCACGACGAGACGTACCACGGGATCGGGTTCGTCATGGCAGAGTCCCCTGATGGGGCTGCCAAGCTCGTACACGCCATGATGACGCCTGCGGGCCTTGTCTGGTGCCTGCAGCTCGATAACCGCACCAACGTCTGCCCCAAGGGCGCTACTGTGTACCACATCGTCGCTGCCTGTGCCGACTGCCGTGACGCTGCTCTCTCAATGATCCCCGGCCTCGCGTTCGCCGCAACGTACACCAGAGATGGGGGGGCCGGGGTCATCTCGCCGTACGGCCCCCGACCCACAGCGACGGGTGTAGAGATGGTGAGTTTAGTTAGTTAGTTGAGTTTAGTTGAGTGGAAGGCGAGGGAAAACTGTGCCACGCAGGATAAGAATACTTGAGTCCAAAACACACAGTGATCCAAGCAGCATCAGGATCGCAGTGTGGTTCATCATACTCTATCAATCGTGCGCAGCATATCACGCGCGCTGCAGCGCGTGCTTGTTCAACTTAGCATTCTCTTAACATAACTTAACTTTGCTTACCGCAAAAACTATAGCCATAAACTGCACCTCGGACACGCCTGGTGTCTGGGAATGCTATTTCGACGGCAACTGAATGAGCCCGAGACATATTCATCGATTGAGACGCTTATGGCTACAATCACAGACACTGTCATGGCCACTCGAGCAGCAGCGGCCGAAGCGGAGAAGACAAAGGCACCCTCACCAGAAGAAGAGGTGCTGCGGAAAGAACCAGATGAAGCAAGAGAGTTGAGCAAAGACAGCAATGATCCGAGCCAGGATGAGTACACCAGCAGCTTTGAGCAGGAGGCGCTTGCCCAGTTTCTCTCCCAGATGGCCTCGGGGCCCGAGGAGGCCGCTGATAAGACCTCAAAGACCGCGACCGACCCTCTTTCGATGCTTCTGGCGGCGTCACAAGATATTGACAAGGAGGAGCAACTGGAGGTCCAGGCTAACCTTGGGCGGCGGCTGAAGGAGAAGGAGGAGAAGAAGCGCGTCATTGTGCCGAATAACCCGCTCTCAGACGAGGAGCATGCGGTTGTGTTCAGGCGAAACCGGTACCTCAACCCCGTGACGGCGAACAAGCGGCGGTACTCGACGCGAGAGGGGCTGGAGGAGAGCACGGTCAAGATCGTCCGGATGCTGATGATCCGGGGGAAATCGATGTTCAAGGAGGTATTCAGCAACATCGGCATCGACTACCGGCGAGCATACGACATCCTCAACGTCCTTCTCTCGACACCGCTCATCACGAAGCTGGGGCCGCCCTTTGAATCCAACCACCCCTACCAGTGCCTGACAGCCGACACACCTGTGTGCATCGTCGACCCCATTGACATTGAGACGGGGGAGGACGAGGCGGTCGCCGTCATGGACCAGTTCAACGTACACCGCAGGATGCACGACGTGCTGCACAATATGCTGATGGACGACGACGACACCATCGAGTCCAAGGCCATTGTTGACTCGACACACCTCCTGGGCGATGACTACGCCGACCCGACGACGTTCGTCAACAACAGCGGTCAGGTGGCGCCCCCCATGCCCCCAGTGCTGGAGTGGGATTGGTGCCGGCTGGGGCGAAACATGGCGCGGCGGGGCCACTCAGTGCTCATGACTAAGAAGCCCCGTTTTTCGCAGCGGCCAGTGATGCAGCGGGAGCAGAAATCCGGGGCAGCGCGTACATTGTACACTTAGCATAAACAGCAGCGCGGGGCATGAGTACTACGCTCGATCCGGCTTGCTGAGGTGCAGCCGGATCGTTGCCCAATAGTGGAAGATGATGTGCAAAATTCCACCAGCCTATTGCGATGAGGGCCATAATCCTGTGTATACTGCTGCTAATGATGGCGCTGGATAGCCTCTGTGACGTAGGTGTTGTGGACTGCAGTATCTCCGGCGACACACTCACCATCCATTCAACCACGTCTAACCTCGGGGCCCAGCTCCGATTCGACACTGATAACTTCTTCTCGGTGGGACTGCAGCAATATACTTTGAACTCAGGCAACATAGTTTCCCTGAACCTCCTTGCAATCACATCGCTGGCTGTCTCGCAAGCAACCACCGTGCGGAACGCATACGCCGCTCTCGATGCCGTGTCGTGCGCTGATGCGGCCTGTGCTGACTGCACGACGCCGACGCTGCACCATAATGCCAGTCACTACACGGTTTACGAGGTTGCCGGGGCAAGTCTGTCTGTTGCATCGTTCAAGAACGCCGTGAATACAGTAGACTTCGACATAGACGTCGTAATTGGGTCAGACGTGCCATGGGATGGCGCCTACTTAGTGAAAAACCCGGACGGGGCGCTGGCGTTTATGCCCACCGAGCTGTTCGGGACGGCCGTCAACCAGGTCGGCATCTCAGAGGCATCCTACAGCGCTGCGGCGACGTGCGATGACCCTTTCTCGCCCGTGCGGGTGGCTGGCTCGAGTTTCTGGGACCAGTTCTCGGAGTTTGCCCCGGACGACAACGTCGCCTTCAAATCATCGTCAGCGCAGGTCGCGGTCGTCAGTAACGTCGATCTCGCTGTCTCCATCACACTCGACCTTAGTCTCTTCACGCTGAATGACGCCAGCCTCTCGAGCAACTTCCTGTACAAAGCGACTGTGACGAAGTCGACGCGATACCTGTCCATCGCCGTCACTCACCTCGAGGCCACCCTAGACTCCACGCTGGCGATGCCCTCTGCGGTGCGGTGCACAGGGTCGGCGGGGTCGTTTGCCTGCACCCTCCAGTCGGCGACAACAACGCCCCTCTACCCCGGCTACTTCACCATAGCTTACTTCCTCGTCCCGGACGACGCCGTTGACGCCAGCCTGACCTGCACGGGGGCCTTCTCACTGGACGGGGCGGCGTCGACGCTCGAGTTCGTCCTGCCTCATGCCGAGGAGGATCCCGACGTGTTGCTGCAGTCTCTATTGGTGATGCCGTCGTTCTGCGGGATGCTGTGCAAGGTTATCGATGAGGACACGGGCTCCTTCTCCTGTGAGTGCTGCACCAACTCGACCGGGACACTGTATAACCCGAAGTCGATGATGAGCGTCGACTGTGCAGACCATACGTTCAACACGACATGGTCCTACGACTCACTCGACTATGACACCGCCTGGGAGTACATACAGTACGCATTCAGCACCATGGACTACCGGCTGAGGGTCGGGCTGGCGGCTGCACTGGGCGGCGTCGTTGTCGCCCTGTTCATATTTGCTGGCATGGCGCTGACCGTCGTCGTCATCTCACTGCGCGCGCGGAAGGCGTCGCGAGCACAGCAGAAGCAGATCGCCGAGCTTACTCGGGCGACGCAGCAGCTCTGGGATCAGCAGCCCCGCGTGGAGGAGACGATGCGACACAGATCGGCGACGACGTACCTGTTTGATGACCTGGCCGACGACTTTGACTAGGGTGATTCAAGGACTAGACTAGTAAAGTGCAGCTGCCCCTTTTGAATGGACTCGGGGCGACATCCACTGGGCAATCGAATCGATCTGCGAATCTATCACACGAAAACACAGCATGCACCGTGAAAACACGCGTGCTGCGTTCAGTCAACGTGAGTGCAGGCTACAGAGACGAGGTAGTTTGCAGCAGCTCCGAAAGAAGAAGCGCGATGATGCTTTTCTTGCCGCTATGAGCATTGAGAACGAGATCAGCCTCGACGATGAGGATGAAGTCATTGAAGTCACCGAAACCGCTGTTAGAGAGTTGAAGGAACCCATTGGTGGCATTGATGCCGTGCTGAAGCTCAAGGCTATCCGCTGCCTCCGCCGCATATGTGACCGGGCGCACAACCGCAAGCCCAATCCGCTCAACTGGGTCGTCAAGCACGCCATGATACCTTCCATCGCAGAAGCGCTCTGCCAGGTCGATTCCCCGACCCGCCTGAACGCCCTGTGCGTCCTGGGGTCCTTGGCGGCCTCGACGCATGCCCACGCCGTCGCAGTGATCCCTGCAGTCCCAGCCCTCGTCGCACAGCTGCACGGGCCAGACTCTAGGATCGTGGAGCATGCATTGTGTACCCTCGCCAACATCTCGTTCGAGGACTCGGCTGCGAGGGCCACCATCGTCGATCAGGGGGTAGCCCGCAAGGCACTCCAGCTCGCCACCGGCCCGGGAGGCACTCTTGGGGGCCGGAAGAGTAGTGTGTGGGCACTCTCGTGTCTCTGCAAGTCACCGTTGGCCCTCGCGGCCATCCCACTTGCAGTCCCGACAGCCCGGCTAGCCGCTAGTCTCGTCGACGAGCTCAGTGCCCTGGATCCTGCGATTGGCGAGGCCCGCACAGTGGAGGGCATGCTGGTTGAGGTCTTGGGCGCGTTGACCACGATCGTCGAGACGGACGGCCGAGCCCTCACCGGAGCCGAGGGCCTCGCGCCCCGCCTCCTCGCAGCAGCTGCTACTCGGCCCGCGCTCACCGCCGCCTGCTTCCGACTGTTTGGAACAATCATCGCCGACGGGCCCCCCGCCGTTGTCGCCGAGCTGGGGCGGGGCGGGCTGCTGGACCTCGCCCAGACCGTCCTAGCTGCCAAGCCGGCCGACACTGTGGCGTGTGAGGTGTGCTGGACGGTGTCCTCCCTGATGCTGGGCCCGCCGGACCAGGTGATGGCCGTGCTCGGGCATTCGCTGTTTGAATTCATCATTAGCTGGGCCCCGCGTGCATCCCACGCCGTTCAGTACGAGATCTGCTATATCCTATTGAATCTGATCAACAACGGCCGGTCGAGTGACGCCCTGCAGATGGCTGTTTACGACATGGCCGTCATTGACACCGTCACGGAGATCCTGACTCAGGCGGTCGAGTCAGACCGTCTTAGCCTGCTCGCTATGAAGACGCTAGACACGCTACTGGCCCACCAACCTCCGACGGGCGACTGGGCGGCGATGGCCGAGGCAGCAGGGGTCCGGGACGTGCTTGGGCGGCTGACGTTCAGCTCTAACCTGCGGGTGTACGAGCAGGCGATCATGCTGCTGGACGAGTACTTCCCGGCCGACAGCGACCTATCGTCGGACGGGTGGTAGGGGCTTGTGATGTCGCTTGATGTGATGGTGGTGGACAACGACAACCTACTGTCGACGAGGGCTGAGTCACCTCCTCGACGAAATGACATAAACTATTTACATACGATCCCACGTAAACAATAGCTCACCACGCTCCGCGCGGCCCGAAGTGACCAGTGGCCAAATTAGCGGGGCGCGTGGCAATTGACATAAATATGACAAGTGGAGCGTCAAGCTGGGACTGTTCAGCCCCCTAGAGCTTCTGCCAGTCGAGCTGTCGGCCTGAGCCAGCTGTTTACATGAGATGGACGACAGACGACGCATCTTTTCTCTGCGCTGGTTAGATGGCCGCTGAAGCAGCTCCCACCTGACCCCGGTAGACGTTGAAGATGATGTAGTTGTCCCGGATGAGAGACGCCGCGATGTCTCCCAGCATGCTGTCTCGGGCCCACCTGCCGTTCACAGCCTCATTCATAAACTGCACGAGCATTGAACCAATGGAATCGGCCATAGAGGCACTTGGTCTCCCAGTGTACCTCTCTGTGAACGAGAAAGAGACTTTTCATCACTTTATCGAGGATTATACTCGCTCAACGATCCCTATTCCTGTGCCAAAGCGGTATGCACTCATTCCAGCCCTCACGCAGCCAATTCACGCCAGCTGAGCAGCTCAAGGCTGTATACAACGACCAATATATTATGAACTACATCAGCAAGCAACGTCCTGACGGTGAGAATGACGCTGCACGCATCGAGGCGCTGGACCACGCGCAGCAGACGATGATCGCGCAAATTCAGTCAATGAACATCGAGCTCAACGCTCTGCGGGAGATCATGAACACGCTGGCGAGTACTGAGGATCCCGTGCTCGGCATGACGGTGCCAGACCCAGACCAACCCGACGACCCCGACGCCCTGGGCCCCCTGGCGATGTCCTTCCAGCACTGCCTCGCCAGGAAGTACAGCACGCTCAATAAGTGCGCAGGGATCATTGGACACGGGCTTGAGCAGATCCGCGCCTCCTCCGGCGCGTACAGTCTCGATGCAGTCGCGGAGGCTGCCGGACGGTACCCCCTGAGGCCATCCCGGGCCGTACAGGCGGCCAGAGAGGTGCGTTCATTGCCGAGGGTGGTGGCTGACGTCGGCTTCGACTTCGCGCCGCGTCAGGTGGCCCTGGAGCACGGTGTTACCCTCGCCCAGCTCGACGACGCCAGTAGGGCGGCCATACACAGCTACCTCTTCCGCCTGATGAAGAGCGAGGCGCTGTCAGACCCCACTGACTGGCGTGCGGTCGACGGCAACTGGGTCACCGTGCACTACCACCGCGACCGGCCCCCCATCGCCATCGGCCTCTCCAAGGACGAAGTGCCCGTTATCGTCGCCAAGGACTGCCCCCCCGGGCTCCACAGCGACGCGGTGCTGTTCGCTGTTTTCGAGGGCGGCCGGTACGTCATCGATGGCCGGCTATCCGCGACGTCGGTCCACTTCATGGGCGGCAAGCCCGCCGACCACACCGTCACCGGTGCCGTGCAGACGCTGGCGGTGCATTCCGTGAGCATGCAGGCTGTGCTGGCGTCTCTGGTGGGCCTCGGCTTCCGACCAACAGGCAGCACACACGAGATCCGCCCGGGCGGGCCTTGTTCGATCGCGTCCAGGTTCGAGATCTCGCTTGGGTCTGAAAGGCTCGAGCTCACCCTGTTCGACGACACGGTGAGTCTGGGCAGTTCCCGGGGCGCCCGCACTCTGGGGCTTGGGGCCGTCGTCCAGTTCCTCGAGGGGCTCGCGGGCATGGCGCCCCAGGATGCCGTGGGCGCGGCACGGGGTCTGTGGGGGTGAGCGATGCCATCTTAAATTCCCTTAAATGTCTGGCAGTCTATGTCAGAAGGAAGATGTAGCGTTATTACTCGAGTATATTCAGAGCTTTGTTGTTTATAACCATCACCCTGAGCCTTGTTCTCGTCTCGATGAATCAGCCTCGCCAAAGTCGAGCCAATCAGCAACGCACCGGGGTCCGTGACTCACTTCTCACACCTGCAAACTCTCACACACTCGCACTGCATCTCGCCACTGAACACCGCGCCCGGCAATCTCTTCAAGTCGAGGAGGGTTTGAAGGAGGGGTCAGTCGCCCCCGTGGAGGCGTTGTAGACCCGGCAGTTACCCTCAGCGAGTGCAACGGCGATGTCGAATTTGAGCCGGTGGATGTCCCAGCGACTCGGCGACTGGCAGATAGCGTGACGAGGAGCCCGCCATTTTCAGAGGGGTGCATTTTATGGTCACTACGAGAAGACACACCTCCACTCACCCACTTCAGCCCTCGTCTGTACCATCGGGCTTTCGTGCTTTCAGTCGTCGGTCTGCACGAAAAGATGCGTCGTCCATCGTCTGTGTCGAACGCTGCTGACTTCTTTCGCGTCTGTGCTCGTCTGTTACGCGCTCATCTGTCGTCCATTGCCGGCGTCTGAAGCTCATGTCGTCGTCGTCTTCGTCATCTTCGTCTGTTGTGAGAGATACTAGTGGTGGAAAACGGTTGTAACTAGTAGTAAAGACGCTTTGTGTTGTATGATGCTGGTTTCTTGTGTTTTGAGGGATGCTGCCAGCTGATGAACCCTGAAAAGAAATGATCGATGCAGGCAGCTCAATAGACTCCGATGCCTTCCAAGATATACACGGTGAAGGCATCCGTTAACAAGGCCATTGGCGAGATTAACGGTGGAGGCGATAACAACGCGCCGCGGCGAGGAAATCTTGAACCCGGCATGCGTTCTTTCACGCAGGCTAAGTACACATTCACTTGCCTGCTTGCGTGCGTCTCTGCATCTGCGCACGCGTTGACCCTACCGAGGACGGTCAACCTGTTCGACGAGGAAGTCCTCGCGCAGATCGTCAGCATTGCTCAGCAAAAGGTGTCCAAGGCAAAGGCAGCGGATCGGTGCAGGTGGATTGGCGACCTGGCGATGTGGAGGGACCCTGACATAACCCCACTCGTCCAGGACTTCGTCACGGCTTATAGCTACATTGGCTTGTGCAAGCCATTTGACACCTGGTTGGGCGAGTACTCCACAGCCACCCGGGTCTGGCTCTCGCGCGCGTCACCCGGGTACCTGACCCGTCTTCGTGCTGGGTTAGAACGGGTGCGTCCGCTCCTCCATGATCGGCCGGGTGTTCGACAGGATTTTCTCGACACCCAAGGCGAGCTCGACACCGAGTTAGCCGCAATATCCGCCGATCATGGCATGCATCATCGTCAAATGCATGCATTGCCCGAGGGGCAACGGGTGGGTCGCACTGGTACCGTGGCCGAGGCCCTCGTCGGCGTGCTGTCGTGCGTCACGCGCATGAGTGCTGCAGTGACCAAGCTGGTCACACTCACTCGTGCCGTGAACCTCGAGCTCAGTCAGGCCCTGCCAGAGCCGAAGCTCGTTCCGTTCGTGCCGATGGCACCGGTCAGGCCTGGGTTCATGACCCTCGAGCGCGGAGTAACAGCGCTCACCCCAGCGATGAAGAGGCGCCTCCGTGTGCACGTGAATTGGTCAGCAACCAAGAACTTGACCGACGAGCAGGTTGATAGATACGAGCGTGATCACGGCGACATCACCAAGCTCCGCAGAGTGCTCTTTGTGAAGACTGACGGGGTCTCTGTTGCTGTGACGGTTTGGGTGGGTCGCGAGAAATATCGTGGCGGTCGGGTGGCTGACCGGCCCACGTACAAAAAGGGTAGCAATAACAAGCGGGCTCGGCTCGGTCAGGAGGACGCCGAGGCTACTCCTGCCCCGGACATTCAATAAGCTCTCATGGGCTTCGACCCTGGTGCTCGGTCGCTGGGCGGCTACACGATCCGCCGCCCAGACGGGCAGAGTGTATCTGGCGTACTCGCTAAGTGTGGCTACACTGCCACCCTCTCTTTCCGCATGAATATGAGCGCAGCATCGTTCAAAACGACAAGTCTAGAGGCTCTCAAACAGTCGATTAGGTTTGTCCATGAGAACATCGTTCAGATCATCAACGAGGGGACGAGAAAGTGTTTCCGCCGTGCGACTTTTGCCAATCACTGTATGCGCCTGAAGCACTTCGCCCGGGCTGGACGTCAACTCCTGGATGATCTCGGCGGGCGCCCCCCGGAGCCCATTCACCTCGAAGTCGCGTATGGGGCTGCACTGTTCGGTTCCGCCGGCACTCCCTCGTGTGCTCCGTACCGCCACTTTGCTCGAGCACTTCCTGGCATAATGCTCCGGCACAACGTCGTCGTGAGTGTCACGATGGTCTCCGAATTCCGCACTTCCATCGTGTGCCCATACTGCAAAGCACACTTCAGACGTGTGGTGCACACATACCGCACCATGCTCTGCCAGAATCCCGCGTGCGAGGGAGCTCCATGGCGCGTTGAACGGCTACGTCGGCATCCCGAGCAGAGAGAGATACTTCTCAATCTCTCTCACCGAGATAAGAGCGCCAGCGAGAACATCCTTTGGTGCACCTACGATGCAACTTCAGATCAGATAGAGCAATCTCCTTTCCACTACGACTCCCAGAGAGGTGCTCTTCCACACTATCATTAACTTGCTAAGTTGAGCAAGCACGCGCTGCAGCGCGTGATATGCAGCGCACGATTGATAGAGTATGATGAACCACACTGCGATCCTGATGCTGCTTGGATCACTGTCTGTTTTGGACTCAACAATTCTAATCCTGCGCAGCACATACGAGAAGACGAGGTGTCAAATGAAGTTTCTTGCTCTGATCAGCGGTGGAAAAGACTCTATCTTCGCCATTCACCAGCTTGTGAAGCAGGGTCACGAGTGTGTCGCTCTAGCGAACCTTGCGCCCGTCGCCGAAGACGAGATTGACTCCTTCACGTTCCAGACTGTTGGCCACAACGTGATTGATAGCATCGCCAAGGCTATGAACCTCCCGCTATTCCGCCGCACAATTTCCCGCGGTGATTCGAAGAGTGTCGGGCTCCAGTACGAGACGACGGAGGGCGACGAGATCGAGACACTCTCCATGCTCGTTGCAGACGTCCTTGCCGCCCACACTGACATCAAAGGGCTATCCACAGGCGCTGTGTTCTCGCACTACCAGCGGATCCGGGTGGAACACGTCTGTCGCACCCACGGGCTGCTCTCCCTCGCGCCCCTGTGGCGTATAGCACAGGCTACCCTGCTAGACATGATGGAGGAGGCAGGGATGGAGGCCATCATCGTCAAGACGGCGTCCATGGGCCTCGACCCCCGCAAACACTGCGGCCTGAGCATCGTCCAGGCCCGCGCCCACCTGAACGACCTGGCCCAGCGCTACCAGGTCAACGAGGCCGGCGAGGGCGGCGAGTTCGAGTCCATCACGCTGTACTGCCCCGGTCTGTTCCACCAGCGGCTGTCAGTGGTCAACCGCCGAGTGGTGGTGACGGACGACGATGACATGGCGCCCGTTGGTCACCTCGCTTTCGACGTGGCCCTCGAGGATGTCCAGTTTGAGGCCATTGAGCGGCGCCATGCTGTGCTCACCGGCCGCCCACAGCTGCTCGTGCCCCCGACCGACGGCGACTCGTCCCTGGCAACAGTCACCATACACGACGTGCGTGGCTTCAACCTCTTCATAGGTACCGGTGAGGACATCCTGACTGTGGCACGGGAGACGCTGCTCGCAGCCCACCAGGCGACGAAGGACCCCATGTACAACATCATGGCCGTCAGCGACCTCGGCCAGTTCGGCCCCATCAACGGCGTTTACTCAGCAACGTTCACGGCCATGCCGCCGCCCGGCCGGTGCTGTGTCCAGATGAACTCGAAGGACGGCCGCCACACCGTTGCGATCCTCCCCATCCCGGGGGCGTCCCAGCGGCGACTCCACGTTGAGTCGGTCTCGTCGTGGGCGCCCGCCTGTATAGGGCCGTACTCCCAGGCGGCAGACTGGGAGACCATCGAGGGCAACCGCGTCGTCGGCGTCAGCGGGCAGATCCCGCTGGAGCCCAGCACGATGGCGATCGACACCGAGCTCGACGGCCGGCAGCTGTGCGACAAGCACGTCGCCGCAGTCCTCGAGGAGTTCCCAGCGACCGAGGGCGAGGTTGAGCTGATCCCGTTTGTACTCGCGGGCAACGGTGAGGGCATTGTAGTCGATGCCCTGCCCCGTGGCGTGTCTGTCGAGGTCGTCGGGCTCAAGGGGCGGCCGGACGTGACCGAGGCGATGCGGATGGTGTTTGAGGAGGCCATGGAGGTCATCCGCGCCGAGTTTTAAAGACATTTTGACCACTGCAACTGACATTCCCGCTGCATAGCCTGCACCATAATTTGGTCATCCGTCATCTCCGTCTTCTACTGAAGTGGAATTGGGAGATGAGCAGCAATAGTACCTCTGTTTCACGATGTTTCTCGATATTTCTTCTTTTCGTTATATGCCGATGCGTCAGTGCCGAGAAACCTATTTCTAGCCACAGGCATATTGTAGATGTGCCTCGTGGAAGCGAGTACGTCTTGCAGCTACCTATATCCGATGTTTATTGCCCGGTTTCAGGCAGTGTTACTGCCACCACCACAATTTCCGACGTCACGTTCGAACTCTGCTTTGACGGGCCGTGCGGGACATCCCACTCCTTAAGTACGGATCGACCACAGACCCTGGACTCCCACCGCCTTGTCCAAAGCGCAGTTTATGTCAAGGTGACGAGGCCTGCTGCCCCCGTGGACGACCTCATCATCAAGGCCCAGCCCACGGCCACAGTCACACTCGCCCTAGACGTCCAGTTCGACACCCAGTGCGCCATGGTGGACGGTAGGGTTGGCGTGAACACGGTGAACGTCACTGGCATGACCACGCTGCAGCTCTACCTCGGGCCGCTCTCCGCTGTCGCCAGCGTCAGCGCCTGTGCCGGCCCACTGCACCGGTTCCTACTGTCGGGGTCGACTGTCGCCGCGGTGGGCACCATCGGTCCAGCCGTGCTCTTCTCGAACGTGACCGCCTGCGATTCTGTTGATATCCAAGTGGATCAATCGAATATTGTAATTCCGTCAGAGAGCTCGTGCCAAACCAGCACGACGTTCCCTATGGACACCGGGGCTGATTCCCTCGTGCTCAGCCCCGCCACGCCCGCCGTCCTCGGCCCCCGTCTCATGGTTTGGATGCCCCTCCGCGTGCTCACGGACAGCGCATGCACGGACGAGACACTCGTCATTGTCGACACCGCGGCCAACACCACGCTGACTGTGACACCCGGCGACACGGCCCACCTGCCCCAGCAACTCGTCGTGAAGTCTGCCTGCAACGTCACCCTCGTGGCCGACCCGTGTGCCATGTGCTCTGTCCACACGGCCGTGTGTCGCGTGTACGATGGTATGACCGCCGTATGCCTATGTGACAGACGGTATTCGGGCCGGTTCTGTGACACCCGCGATTCCCCCGTTTGGCTGACGCTCGTCCGTGAGACGCTCATCCTCGGCACCAACATCGTCGCCCTCGCCCCGGCCCTCCTCTTCCTCGTCGCAGGCAGCTCCTTCGAAGCCGCGGTCGCCCTGGTGAGCGGGGTCGCGTCCACCGCGTACCACGCCTCCGACGAGGGGCTGGTCGACGTGCCCTTCTTTGCCTCTGCCGTCGTGGACGTATTCTTCGCTGTCCTGCTGCTGACGGTGTGTGTCGGCCGGACGCTGCTGCCCCGCCACATCCGCCACAGCTACTACGGCGTGTGCATGGCCGTTGAGCTGTTCAGCGTCGCAATGAACCCCTGGAACGGCCTCGTGTTCGCCGTGCCCTCCGTCGCCCTTGTACTTCTAACCCCACCCGCCGTTTTTTACTTTATTGTCCGGGTCCGGCGATACGGCTTGACCCGCGACCTTGTGCTCATCATCCACGCCTTCCTGTCGGTGTCCACGGTGCTCTTCGGCTTCACCATGGTACTGCTCCAGACCAGCAGGAACTACATGTACCACCACTCTCTGTTCCACGTCGCAGCATACTCCTCAGCCGCACTTGCTGCGTCGGGGGCGCTGCTGTCTGACAAGAAGACCATACCCGACCGGGGGAGGGCGGACGTCACCGAGGCCAAGCTCCCTCAGAACCATGACCTGCCGTAAACAGAGAGCGCCAGAGCACGTGTGGGCTGCCCACGGCAGTTCCAGTTGTAGTTGACCAGACCTGATCAGCACGAGCGGCGGGTCGGTAACCCATGACGGCCGACTGCGCCGACTGCTCGCTATTTTTGTCACGACGCAGTGAAGCGGCAAAACACCATTAGGACAGCACCCAGCAATCATGGGCAGGTGAAAGATCAAGATTCAAGCATTAGCAGACGATAGAGCGCGCAGCGTCACCTTCATGAAGAGGCGATTCGGACTTCTCAAGAAAGCCCACGGGCTCGCCGTCCTCACGGACTCAAACATCATCGTACTCATCAGCGTTCGTCCCCCCACCATCCCTCACACTGTGCTGGCAGGGCAAGAACTACCAGTTCTCGTCCCACCCCATCAACGACAACATGGCACGCTACAGCCGCATCATCCGTCGCCACGGCGTAGAGGAGCACCGCACGGCTGCAGACTGCCAGTGAGCAGGTAGCGCCCCAGAACCCTCCTGTCCAGGGCCCCGAGATCCCCGTCGTCCTCGCGACCCCACAGCATGGCGAGGCGTCGGGCCCCATGTCCGAGCTCAGTGGACCCACGGCAGCCGTCAAGAGGAAGGCACCGTCGATCAGCATCCCGCCGAATCCCGTTCCATCGTACCAGCCGCTCTACGCCATGCTCAGCTCTGGCCGCAGCATCGCTGGGCACTCGTTCATGTACACTGGCCCAGGCGACGTCGATCAACGCCCCGCCGGCGGAGACGGTGTCGGCCCCTGTGTTCGGCATGATGGCCTACCCAATACAGCGCCTCACACCCTTCGGGTACGCACCACCGCAGTTTGTCCAGTCGCCCGTGGGCAACCCGGCTGTGTCGCAGTAGAGCGGACTTATAAAGTTCTTAGTGCGTGATTGGGGCCGACATTTATGCAGCTCAGCCATACGGTCATGGTGTGTTGTGCACTCGTACGGTCTGCAGTTGCTTCATTTATCAACTCGACATAAAGACAGCTCATATCCTGTACCTCCACAGGTGTAGTCTGCATCGGCCCACATTCATCGGATGTCAGATATCGACAGATACGGTGGAGTACACCAGTCTTGTGGCGTCAGAATCTGGACGTTCGTAAGCCACGGTCGGGCTGGGGCGGCCTGGGATCGCAAAAAACTTGAATGGCGATATGCTGGTCTTTCTCTCATTCTGATCTGGCTACTTACGCAACTCCATTAATTTCACAGTAAAATGGCGTTGGTTGACCGGTCATGGATACACATATGCTAACTACAAATGGTTTAAATACGTAAACGCTGGCTTAGGCAAAAGGGTCCACTGGAAGGAACTCCAGCGGGTTGAAAAGTCCCAGCTTGAGCGCCCACCTGTCACACACCAAAAAGGGTAGCGGACTTACGTGGAGATAATCGACATTCGTAATTGGCCAAGGCATGGCGCCTGAACCGGAACTACCGCATTTAGTGGACCTTGAGGACCCACAGATACGAATCACTACGCTTTGGGAGAATTGGCAATCAGCTTCACGCCGATACTACGACAGGCCCTTCTGTGGATGCCGAGAGACCCTCCCAGATGGCTCTCTCGGTGATTTTGTTTTTAGAGGAATGAAAGACGTCAGAAAGCAGATCAAAAAGCTGTCAACCGTCTTTTCTTCTTTTGGACTGCAGGCTGGAGACCGCCTCAGTATCTTCTCCCCGAACGCACCCGAGTACGCCTGACAACGCCGCCCTTACACAGATGGGTGCTCGCCGAGCAGGCGGCCAACCGCAGCAGCATCATCACAGTGCCCTTCTACGACTCCCTCACGGCCCGGGAGATCAACTTCATTCTCGCCCACGCCGCCGTCTCAGCCGTGGTGTGCAGCGCTGACAGGGCTCATACGACCATAGACGCACTGACAATGGATACTGGAATGCCAGATGACATCGTTGTGAAGCACCTCATTGTCATCCAGGACCGCGCGACCCTCGACACCAACCTCCTCGCGGCACTGGCCTCCCTCGAGGACAGGGGCGTCGCGGTGTCATTCCTGTATGAAGCCATCAATAGCGTCACTGACATCACCCCGCCCAACCCGCCCAAGCCCTCGGACGTCGCCTCCATCATCTACACGTCCGGCACCACTGGCGTCCCCAAGGGCGTCGTTCTGACCCACTCGAACTTCATCGCCTCAGCGGTGGGCTATTACACCCACGGCATCCCCCAGCTCAACGAGAATGCCGTCTACTTCAGCTACCTGCCCCTCGCCCACGTCCTGGAGCGGGCCATCTTCGCCGTCGGCATCTACGTGACGGGCACGGTCTGCTTCTACAGCGGCAGCCTCGACAACATCCTCTCCGACCTCGCTTTGGCTCGGCCAAACGTCTTCGTCGGCGTGCCCCGCGTCTACACGCGAATCTTCGACGGCGTCATGAAGAAGGTCGGCGCCGAGAGCATGCTCAAGCAATCTATCTTCAAGCTCGCCCTCAAGTACAAGATGGCCCGCATGCGCCGCACTGGCGCTATCCTCTCCGTGTTCGACAAGATATTTGAGGAGTTCCGCGCAGGTTTCGGCAACAACCTTCAGCTCTTCATCTCGGGCGGCGCGCCCCTGTCCGAGAAGGTCCAGGAGTTCATGTCGGCCGCCTTCTCGGCCCACTTCATCCAGGGCTATGGCCTCACTGAGTGCGTCGCCGCCTGCTGCGTGCAACACGTCGGCGACACGTCCGTCACCAACGTCGGCCCGGCCGTGCCTAACATGGAGCTCAAGCTGGCCCCCGTCCCCGAGATGGGCTACGAGGGCGGCAATGCCGGGGAGATCATGCTCCGTGGCCCGGCCGTCTTCGGCGAGTACTACCACAACGACGAGGAAACGAGGCGCGCCTTCGACGAGGAGGGCTGGTTCGCGACGGGCGACATTGCCCGCTTCGTGGACGGCAAGAAGGTCTCTATCGTGGACCGTAAGAAGAACATCTTCAAGCTCTCACAGGGCGAGTACGTCTCCCCCGAGAACCTCGAGGCCATCTACGGCAACGCCGCACTCGTCGACCAGATGTGGGTCCACGGGTCCTCGGATGAGAGCAAGCTCGTCGCCGTCATCTCGGTCGATCTGCCCACCGTCGTCGAGATGCTCGGCTGCGCCACCGAGGAGGCTGCCAAGATCGTGGACGGCCAGGACCCCCGCCTCGTCGCCCGCCTGACCGAGGACTTCGACAAGTACCGCGCCGAGGAGAAGCTGCCCTCGTTCATGCGCATCGCGGCGTTCCATCTGACGTCCGAGCTGTTCGACCCCAGCAACGAGCTGCTCACGGCCACATTCAAGCTGCGGCGTAACAAGCTAGGCGAGTATTTTGAGGATGAGATCGCAGCACTGTACGCTGACTGTCATTAGATTTAAAAACACGGGCATGGACATAAAAGTTGATTCCATAAAACTGCACTGGGCCAGTATCAATTAGGGAAGCCCTGGATTATGGCCGCAGAAAGAAGTCACAACAGCAGTGCTTCATAGACATTTAGAAGGGGATCTTGGAGGCATCGATGACGGGGTAGGCCGCCATGAGGGCAACACCGTACTGGTCGCCGCGGTTACGGGCGATGCGGATACGGCCGGAGTCGCGCCACATATAGCTCCACGAGTTCTGCACCTCCCAGTACTCCTCGCCGGTGATCTCGTCGACACCAGCGCCAACAAGGGTCACAGCGTGGCCGATCTTGTCGGGAGTGCACTTCTGGGTGGTCTTGGCAATGCGGTCGGTGCCCTGGAAGCCGGGGAGGTCGTCACAGACACCGATGGCGATGGGGCCGACAGTCTGGAGAGCGTGGAGGAGAGCAGCCTCGTCGCCTTCCGGTACTATCTTAACAGCCTTCACGAGGCCAGCGGGGTACATGAGGTTCGAGGGGATGCCAGAGATGTCGCACTTGTGGTCGACCTCCTGGTAGGGGTAGGCGGCCTCGGTCGGGATAGGGCCGGCGGTCTGGAGCCACTGGAAGATGGCCGGGGGAGAGCCGCCCTCGCAGCCGTCACCAATGTCGGCGGGAGCGAAGTCCATCAGAAACTGGCGGGAAGGCATGAAGCCCTGGGGGACGGCGATGCCCTTGGCGGAAGCCTTGCGGATCTGGCCGAAGAGCGAGGAGACGGTGGCGTGGGCCCAGCAGGAGCCGCACATGCCCTGGTCGAGGACGGCGGGAGCGGTGTGGGTGGGGCCAGCGGTGTAGTCAACGGCGGAGGAGGCGGCGTTGAAGCCCTCAGGAACCTCGTGGTAGGTAGCGCCCATGGCGAGGAGCTCCTCGTGTGTGTAGTGCATGAAGTTGCCGTAGAGGCGGGCGGCGTCGACGGCGGAGTTGCCGCAGGAGGAGGGGATCTTCCAGGCATCGGCGTCGTTGACACCAGCCTTGATGTTAGTGTACACGAAGGACCAGGACATGGAGGCGGCGGAGGTCTCACCACCGAGGGGCATGCCAGTGGAGGCGTCGACGTAGAGGTTGAGGACGATATCGGCGGAGTCGAAGTGGTACATCTCGGCCTTCACGCCGAAGAAGTGAGTAGGGCCAACGTGGACGAACTTGGAGGCCTCAAGGAAGGGCAGGATGAAGAAAGCGTACATGCCAGTGACCTCATCGAAGGAGGAAGCATCGCACTCAGTCTTGTCGCCGTGGACGTGGGCGAACCAGTAGGAGTCGCCGCTGGAGGAGGGGACGTACTTATCCTCGCCACCGTTAATGGAGATGGACAGGCCAAGGGACTGGCCGATGATCTTGTGGTTGATGTCCAGATCGTGGTGAGTGGTGGGGTCGTCGGTCTTCACGACAGTGGCCGTGTAACGGCACACGTATGAAGAGCACGGCTGCTGGATCGAAACTGCAAGGCACACGGCCGCAAGGAGAGTAACAGCAAGGAGACGCATTGTGTGTAAGAAAAAAAATCTGCAGGCTTTGACGGATATGAGCACATGCCCTCGATCCACGATTTCCCTGGCGATCTCAGGGCCAATGCCATGGGAACCCTGAATATCCCAGTGTCAAAACGCGTTTGACTGACCTCTGGCCGCTATATTCAGTCGAAACCGGGATTGTTGGTGGTCAAGAAATGTCTCTGGGTGAGATGTTTCATCTTCAGCATCATAGAAGTTCCGAAATGGAAATCAAATGATTCAAACACGTTTACCCGGGTCCGACATGCTCCCCGGGGATGCAGTATGGCTATCGTGATGGCCATTCACTTGGGCCTGATTGTGCCGTTGGTCAGACCAACGTGAGACCCCGGCAGCACTTGCATCCATCCCCTGGTTCTTTGCCACACGTATGCACATTCGTTACGTTTAATCCTCACCCTCGCCTTCCTGCCCGTCGCTCAGCTCGCGATCTTGCTCCCGCGAGGTGTTCATGGCGGAGACGGCCTTGTTGCCCTCAGACAGGGCGTGGCGGGACAGCTCACCGGGGATGATGAGGCGGGTGGCGGTGGCGACCTCGCGTTGGGAGAGGGTCTTGCGCTTGTTGATCTGAGCAAGGCGCGTGGCGTCCTCGCAGATCTGGTCGAAGATATCGTTCATGAAGGAGTTCATGATGTTCATGGCCTTGTTGGAGATACCAGTGTCGCTGTGAACGGTACGGAGAACCTTGTAGATGTACGTGGAGAAGGTTTCCTGCCGGCGACGGCGACGAGCGCCGGTTTTGTGAATCGCACGAGACCCGCGGTTCGGTTCGTCTGTCGTTTCGTAGTTCCGCCCTTCTTCCAGATGCACATGGCGCTGTGCTATACCACGTGCATTGTCTGATGTCTCCATGTCGTGATGTGTGCATGGTGCTGACAAATACATGATGAATCATAAACGATAAATCAGGAAAATCGGAAATTGCGGGAAAGCCGCCCAACTTTATGGCTGTTCACATTAACCGCTGCCATGCAGGCTCAGCGGGGGACCTTGTGGGCGATGTGTCGGGTGACGGCGTCGAACGACACCAGACTCATGGCCTCTTTCTTGCTCTTGGCCTCAGCCTCCAGTACAACGAGGTTGCCGCCTACAGTCATCGTCAATGTGCTCTTGAACCAATTCCTCTCACCAGGCGGCGGGGTGGCAGGGGCGGTCTCGTACGACGGTGGGGCGCCGCCGTGCTTCTGACAGTACTCCGTGAGAATGCCGCGGTAATTGAGTGATGGGGTGTACTGCAAGTCGGACGGCGGCGGGGGTGGTGCTGTCTTGACTGCGAGGGCCGTGGCTGGGATCAGCCTGACTCTGCCACCCATCAGCAGGGCCCGGGCGGACCTGGGGCTGTCCTTCTCGACCTTTCTCGCTATCATCGCTATCCTAGGGTCCTCTACTGTCTCATCCGGGCACTCGATGGCTGATTCAGGCACGTGTGCGTCAGAATCGCCATCCGTGGCGGCTATCGTGCCGACGAGCTTGAGGCACTCGCCAGAGAGCTTGAGAGATGGCTGTAACGAGCAGGCACTCAGACTATGGTAGTACAGGAAGGAGAAGAATGCGTCATTGAGCCCGGCACAGTGCGGATACTTCCGGGCGAGCACCTTGGAGAGGGTGTTCTCCACAGTCGTCAGCCAATGGGGCGGTAGCGCCTCTCTTTCGATTTTCTGCATTACCATATGCATGGATAACGCCGCAAGGAAGATTTTCTTGCCCGAGAAGACTGCCAGTGCATTCGGCTCTCCCCGAATGGCCGCAGCGACATGGTCCTCCTCAAATGTGAAGTAAAATATGGCGCAGAGCTCGTGTTTGACCTATATAAGTGAATCTAGCCGAGAACAAACACTTGCTAGCGTCTTTATCGTGTCCATGTTCATCACTTCGACAGGGAGTCGGACCGAGTCGAATCCTACAACGCGGCTTCGCTGGGATCTTACTGGCCACAAGGTCTCACTGCATGCCCTGCCGTTTATGCTACAGGTTCTCGACCCGGGCCTGGAACTCCGCCCGGTCCACCTTCCGCCCAATGGCCCGCCGCAGCTCGTCCAGCTGCCGCTCGAGCGTGGTGACGTCTACCTTGCGCATCAGTGCCTGGTGCACCTTGACGGGGTCGATCGACTTCGCTTGCTGCTTCAGGAGGTCGCTCACCCCGCTGATAGTCTGCTCGATGTCCGTCATGCGGGTATTCAACTCGGCCGTGCTATCAGAGGAGAGAAGCGGCTCAGCTGCCTCTTCGAGCAGCTCAGCTTGGTCTCAATCCGCCGTAGCCTGTCGGAAGTTACTGTGCTCGTTGGATTCATGTGAAGGCGCTGCATGAGCGACTCTACAATGGAGTCGACGTTATAGGCCGAGTTGGCCGACAAGGCGGCATCTGCGGCGTTTTGCATCTCGACGACCGAGTTCTCCAGTACAGCTTGTCGATCCCTGAATATTTGTTGCTTTCCCTGCTGGGCCTCAACGATCCCGTTCAACACTATAAACGAGTCGCGTATCACTTCCTGTATGTTAATCCAGTCATTTGCGCCATCTTGCACATCCCGATTCGTTTGATCATCCATAATTGCTTTCGCGTCCATCGTGACATAAAATGCGGAATCGTCGAACACGTTCAGGAAGTAGAGAAACGCGTCTCAGGCTGGCGACGCCACAGCCAACAGCTGTAGAACAGCCAGTCGACAGTGACTGCATGCGCCCCATCCGGCAGGGAGCTCGGTCTGAGGGCCCCCCGCTCGCCGACCCAGTGGGTGAGGGTGGGATCCGACCCCGCCACGACGACGCCGCCGAACACCTCTACCAGCTGGTGTACCTCAGCGGCACTGCCCTCCGCCGCAGTGACCGGGTGGAATGCGACCCTGGTGCCCTGTAGGACCTCCTTGAACCTTGCCTCCAGCAGGGCGGGGACTGACCCAGCCTCAGGGTCCATGTAGTACGCCGCGTGGACGTCCCCAAGGACCCCGAGGAGGGCGCTGAGCTGGGCGTCCATGGCCTCGGTCTCGCCGTGCTTGGCCGCGTACTGGTTCAGGTGGTACAGCGTCGGGCGGCGGGGGTAGGGGGCAAAGGGGCGGGTGGCGGTCAGGGCGGGGGCCTCAGAGTCGGAATCGGGCTCGGAGTCGGAGTCGAAGAGGGAGTTGATCCGGGAATCGTCAAAAAGATTACGCTTGATCTTCTCAATCTCGTGATCAGATGCAGCGAGGTCGTCGAAAAGAGATACTTCCTGTTTGCATGGTACGGGCGGCGTGACCGTCGACCCGCTGTTCCAGAAGTCATGTCGCGGGTTGGTTGGCCGAATCTCGGCGTCGTAAAAAGCGGCCAGTTGTGCCGCAAAACTGGCATTATACGGGCGCATCGCGTCAGGCGACAGGAATGTGTACGGCTCGACCTTGATGACGTTCGAGTGGCCCTCCCACACGTCCGTGCGGTCGTCGAGGACAAGGGCGAGAGACTCAGAGTCCCCCAGGTTCGGGAAGATGCGGTCCTGCGTCTTCTTGCTCATTGCATTGGACGAGTCCCGGGCGAAGATGTCCGCGCTGTTGATGCAGACAGACTCACCGTCAGTCAGCTCGTCGAGGACGGCGTTAACGTAGACGCGGATGCCCTGAGAGAAGGCGAAGACATGGTACTTCTTGGACAGCTCCGCCAGGAACTCCTTGGTGCCAGGTCTGATGCACATGAGACCGAAGCACTTGGCCGTGATGGTGCTCTCGACCTTCGTCTCGAACCACTCCGTCGTGTACGTGATCAGCACCGGCTTTCGGGCCTTCGTGAATGTCTGATCATCCTCCTTGGCATCGCCCCAACGCTGCTCAATGAGCGATACCAGTGATCCGCGGCCGTCGACGGTGTGGACGAAGGTGTGGTCGAGGTCGAGGACTATGGCGAGCTTCTTCTCCGATTTGAGATGTTCTGAGCGGGATTTGGAGATCATAGTGGCTCCTTCATTCGTTATATACATCTTCTCGCCGTCAACTACAATGGAACGACGGCGCTTCACTTGCTTTGGCATGACATTCCCGCAGGACGTGCACATGCCGCTTGCCGTCAACATGGCGTGCTCACACGACTCTTGGCTCTGATTATCGCGCTTTTCGGCCTCAGCTGGTGCGGCTTTCCGCAGTTCCGGGCCACTAAGAGGCATTGTTCTCTTGCCATCAGACAGTTATTATTGTGGACATGTAACTAACGTAAATCATTTGGTGGTAGCTCATCGGGGGCGGTATGAGTGACAGCTGGCCGATTTCAGATCACGGTCCAGCCATAAGGACAATGAGCGGTTGACCAATCATTCGTGTCATGCCCGGTGGAACATGGTGTCGATCGCACGACAACGTTTATGAAAGCGAATCAGAGCACGAGGCAGCCACCGCCGCCGCTCTTCTTCTCAGCGGGCCTGGAGTTCCAGACCTCGCGAACAAGGGCATGGAATGACTCCTCGATGTTGATCTGCTCCTTGGCAGACGTCTTGAAGAAGGGGATCCCAAAGGACTCGGCCAGGGCCCGGGCCTCGTCCTCAGAGACCTTGTGCTCCTCTGCGGGGAGATCGCACTTGTTTCCGACCATGACCATGGGGAACTTCTTGGCGTCCTTGACGCGCAGGATTTGGTCACGGAGCGACTCGATTTCCTCGAGAGAAGATCTCGAAGATACGTCAAACACCAGCAAAAAGCCCTCGCCGGCACCGAAGTAGCTGTCACGGACAGACACGAAGTCATCCTGGCCGGCAGTATCGAGAATGTCGAGCATCACCTGCTTCCCATCGATAGCAGCGGGCTTCTTATATGAATCAGCGACTGTGTAAGCGAACCAGAAGGGGGTAAACGAACTGGTGGGGTCATATTCCGTCACGAACTGATGATTGACGAACTGGATGGTGATAGCGGACTTACCGACGGAACCAGCGCCCATCATGACAAGTTTCATGCTCATGGTGCTTTGTAAATAGCAAAAACTAAGGAGAACAAACGAAGAAAAAGGGTTTTGAGAGTTTTGTTGCTAAAACTGCGAAATCGCAGAATAGTGGTCTATTGGGCCGGCCGGGTGAAGAGTCGAAACGGAGGTGAACTGCGACCATCGTCGCGGGTTATACAATAAGGACATCACATTCACAGGCCTAGGCTGGACAACAGCATGGCTAATGTCCCACAGGTGACATTAGGAATGCCGGACACTGATGCGTCTCTCCGGCAGCCCGGAAATCACGGTGTTCCAGAGGCTGACTTCCATTTACATAGCTATTCATGTAGGCTCTGAGTCTCATCGATATTGCAATGCGGCTGTTCAGTCCCCATACAGGCCGACCTGACGCTCGAGAGCTTCCACCCAGCGTCGGATGGCACGTTTGCTGGACCCAACAGCAACCAGTCCGCCGCGCTTCATATCAATCCGGACGGTAAGCTCAGACCAGTCGATGGATATGTCGGTGATGACCTCCAAAGGCACGCCGCCCTCGGGGTCAGGCGGGGTGCCCCACAGGAGAACGTGCCGGTCCATGTCCGCCCAGAAAACAAGCGTATCGCCGTTGTAAATCATGCGGATGCCCTCGTTGAGGATGAATTCGTCGTCAACAGGCCCCGTTCGCCACTCCCCCGCGGGCTCGAACTCTGGAGTAATGGAATCCGCCTGGCGCTGGCCATCAAAGGGGCCCTGGGCACCGCTCGACGCAACCGAGGTGGGCGAAACAACCCGGGCGTGCGAGGGCCGCTCGGTGAGCAACCGCTCCCGGGAGTCCAACTGGTCGAGCTCAGCTCGCAGCCGATTGACCTCTTGCTGCTGCCTTTGGAGCTCGGGGCTGTCTTTTGGTTTGCTAGGCTGAATTTGTTCGGTTAGCAAGCTTGCGTATGACTGTCGCGGTGATAATGGGGCGAGGAGGTCCAAACGCGACGATGACGCGGAGAACAGAGATTCTGTCATGCTATTCTTTCGTTCAGTCCTATTGTACTTCTCAACAAGCCGTGGCGAGAGGAGCGATGGTCGCGCACTCCGCATTCTGAACTTTGGATGCTGAATTTCGGCCTTACTGTTGCAACCAAAAACTCCGACGAAACGCTCAGTCGATCCCTGTGTCGGTGGGCCCGTCCCTGTCGAGGGCGGGACTGTGGTGTAGGGGCGCCTCTAGGTAATCCGTTTACGTATTTAATCTAACTTTACATAAACTGCACTGAGTCGATGACAACACACCATGGGGGCATTCATCGACTCAAGCTCGACACAGCTGTGGGCCTTGGAGGGGGATCGCCTGTATCACTGTGGCCTCAGCCGTGACTCTGAAGCATCAGATGAGACCGGTCGAGTACCCTGCCAGGCATGGATTACATCAGTGAGGCAGTGTGTGTTAGTGGGATTGGGCCTTTTGACACGTGTGGCTGAGAGACGATCCGTATAGCTGCATCAGTGTAGCTGTGTCTGCCAGACCACAGCTTTATTCCAGCACCTGAGTCTACCAGCACCATGTAATTGGCCTCGGATTTGCCCAACCCAGAGTTCTGGTACGGACAAAAAAATGTCTGCAACAGTCCCCTGATATGTAGAAGCGCTGTGTATAACAGACGTCTGCACTCAGTAAGTGTCGCAGCTTACTCCTATCGAGGTTTGATGCGGGAGGTCAGCCGTTGTCGGCGGGCGACTGGGATCGGAGCAGCATGGCTCTTCCGATGGCCATAGTAGGTGCAAAGCGTCGTTTATGTTGGCAAGGGAGCACATGTATTCCGTAAACGAGCGGCAAAAAAAATATGTATAAGTATGGTGCAGATTAGCGCAGAGTACTATCGCCCTTGCCAACGTTTAATCCCATCATCTCTTCGCGACGCCTGATGCAAATCCAGGCTCCGCTTGGGGTTGCCGCGGGCTGGTCATGAATGTAAAAAATGATTGGATAAAAAAAATCCATTGAACACACGAGCAGACCAGGTGCCACACAAGGAAATACGCTTCACACAAGCTCGGTTAGCGGGCATGGAAGTGTAAAATAAAGCTTGAGATGGTTATGTTTATGAGACGGTGCTGTTCGGGCGGTGACTGTTCGGGCGGTGACTGTTCGGCCGAGTCCCGGAGCGACTCGAGGATCGGAATTGATCTGGCGGCGGAGTCACTCAGGCAAGAACGCCCGGTGATCTCCAGCCAGAGCAACCTTTCTTTTCTTCGGAGCGGAGGTCCGGCTTCCCGGGGCAGACTGGCCAGACTGGCCGCCCCGGGGCACCGCCTCCACCACCTGACCACATAAACTGTCCTCCGATCATTCCTCCGATCGATTGGGTGTCTTGGGCAGTGATGGTGAGGGGCCAAGGACAGTGAACTGGAAACGACGGGGAATCACCATTATGGCGACTATTCTTGCTGCTACAGGCCTGTAAAGGGTGTCAACGTCCCACTGTATTTGTTAGAACGAATGAAGCTCGCATTCCTCGCCCTCCTCCTCGCAATAGCATTCGCCGCTCAGTTTACGGAGCCCATGAACGGCGACAAGCTCCTAATCGACCAAGCGAACAACGTGACCTTCCCCCTCTACACCGACAACACGACAGTCAGCCTCTGGTTCGAGTTCCAGAATGATGAAGTCAAGAAGGTCTTCGACATAGCTGGCCTGACGGTAGACGACTACAACAGCTTCAGCAGCTGTGTCAACGCGGTCGAGCTCAATGGCACCGAGAGCGTCGACCTCACCCTCCCCATCGACTATCTCCAGCTCGCACTCGACGCCATTGACGACTCTGTTGGCAGTCAGCTCCCCTTCGACATCCCGTCCGCCCGGGACATCGTCAACAACGTCCTCCAGAACATCGACGCCATCCCCGAGGAGTACCGCAACATGACGATCGCCCTGTACCCATGCAGCGAGGAGGGCACCGTGATGACTGACGGCGAACCCGACTACCAGTCCTGGGTCATTGTCGACTCGGCCCGACTGGTGGCCATCAGCGTCGCCGCAGTCATCGCCGCCATCATCGGCCTGCTCTGATCCGAGTAAAGCTTGAATATGACGGGGCCTGGATCAGCTGTACCCGCGGCGTGTGCTAGCATCCCTCGGTCATCCATGTAGACTGGTCCCGCAGTTTTGTGCACAGAACCCCGTTCGCGACCTAACTGGATACCCTCTTGCCAATGGCGATAAAACCCACCATACAACAGCTAAAAGCCAATAGAGCTGCTTTTGAGCGCCTTATTGCGCATGCAGAGTCCTCTGTCAACGAGGAGCCGGAGCCGGCGTCTGTTGGCAAGGATTTCACGGTTGTATCCCGCACCAGACCCATCTTCGAGCACGAGGACTCGTTCAGGATCATCTATCCGCATGGTAGAACAGTCACCGTTCACGAGCCGACATTGCACTTTCGAGCCGACAAGGCAAAGCTCGACGACAAGAGCTTCACCCTGAACCACAATTTTGGGCCGAGCAGCAGCAATGAGGAGGTGTATGAGATGATTGGCACCGACTTCATCAACCTCCCCGCGGGCGGCGGCACGGCGGTGCTCTTCGCGTACGGCCAGACAGGCACTGGTGAGTTCCCTCCCCCACCGTGACACAGGAAAGACGTATACCGTCAACGCAATCACGAAGCTCATGGCGCAGGACCTGTTCAACGCGCTGTCACCCACCCAGAAGGTCGTGGTGTCATTCGTCGAGATCCTCGGGGACGCCGCCTACGACCTCCCGTCCCACCGCCCCGTCCGCATCATGGAGGACAAGTTCTCCTCAGTCGTGCTTGACGGGTGTGACACCCGCGACTGCCCGTCCCCAGAGGCCTTCCTGGAGATGAGCGAGACCGCCCTGGCCCATCGACGGACCGTCGCCACGCTCAAGAACGACACCTCATCCCGCTCCCACGCCCTCACCAAGATCAGCGTCCTCGAGACAGACCCGGTCAAGTCAGCTGGGGGTGCCAGTGAGGGCATACTGTTCCTGGTCGACCTAGCCGGCAGCGAGCGGGCCGCAGACCGTGCTGCTCATGATGCCGCCCGCCTGGAGGAGGCCAAGCAGATCAACACGTCTCTGATGACCCTCAAGGACTGCATCAAGGGCCGGGCCCGCCAGGGGACCGGGGCCCACCTGCACATCCCGTACCGCAGCTCCAAGCTCACGCTGGTGCTCAAGGACATCTTCGAGCTCGCGACGGTGCGGCCTACCCGGTGTGTCGTGGTCGCCTGCACCTCGCCGCACGCCGCCGACGCGTCCCACAGCATCAACACGCTGCGGTATGCACAGACACTGATGAGCGCGCCCAAGACCAAGCTGCTGGCCCCCAACAAGCACGACCCCAAGACATGGTCGAAGGAGCGCGCCTGCTCATGGCTCACGGCCGTCAGCAAGGGCGCCCTGAACGTGGCAGACATGCTCCCGAACGAGGGCGACAACGGCCTTGTGCTGTCACAACTGACGGAGCAGGAGTTCATCGAAAGGGCAACCCGCAGCGGCAAGGTCGACTTCAAGCGGGCGAAGGCGTATTACGTCAAGCTCTGGGAGTTCGTCGCCGATGCCAGGACCAAGCAGCGGAAGGCGGTGCTCAAGGCGAGGGACAAGACGGCCGCGCAGAAGGAGGAGGATCAGTTCCACAAGGAGCTAATCGCCCGGAGCGCCCGGGAGGCTGCCGGTTGGACCGGACGCGATAAATGGTGAGCTGACCGGTTTATATTTATCGCAGATATGAAGTCCCCTGTGGTCGCGATGTGTTGCGATTTGCAAAGATCTCCGGGCAGCCCCAGAGATCTGTTCAAACACAGCGAAACCAGCATGAGTCCCGACAACTGAAGCCAGTTGAAGGTGGTATTGGAGCCAACTGATGCTTGAAAGGGGCAATCCTGGAGATGCGATCATTTTGTCATCTTTCTGGCTCGTTTTTGCTCGTTTTCGTCCTTTCTGGTTCAAAATAACAGCTTCACGGCTTGCTTGCAACGAAGAGGATGAATCAAAGGAATACAATGCCATCTTGATGTTCCTTCCAGTTGTCCGAACTGAGTTCGCCAGACTGCGCCGCAAGCCAAACCGGCGCCATAATCGCCAAAACAACGCCGTACCGACACAGCGCCGATCTTTCTAGCCACTGGTAGTTGTCAGCCCGCGTTTATTTTTCGATCTGGATCTATTGCAGTCATATCTCGAGATACAATGACATGAAGCCCTCCAGAACCAAGTGAAACGCCAGCATAACTCATTTGAACACTGTTGCACGCCGATCATGCTCGATTCCAGAAGTCTAAAATCGTCAAAGAATTCTGCGCGCGAAAAAATTCTGAACCTAGCACAAGACCCGTCTGTCGTCCACACAAGAATGGTAGACTGGGATCAGGTGAATGAAACCATGAAGTATGGTGCTGACAATATTGTCGCATTCTCCTTTGTGCCCTCTGCAGCACTGTTCATCTTCGCCATCGTTGGCCTCAGCAAGCAGTCCACTGCTGCCCGTGGTAACATGTTTGCCATTGTTGGTATGCTTATTGCTATCCTGGCAGTTCTCTATAACGTTTACCACGTGAACGCGGAATACTGGTCCAAGTTGTTCAACATCGTTATCTTCCTCATCCTCGCCGGTGCCGGCTCGACGGTTGGTGTCGTGATCGCGACCTCTGTGAAGATGACCGGCATGCCCCAGATGGTTGGCCTTCTCAACTCTTTCGGTGGCCTCGCCGCAGTCCTTGAGGGCTTTGCCTTTGATGTCCGCGAGGACCAAGCCTTCGAAGACATGACCTATGTTGTCGATCTGCTCCTGTCCCGCATCTCCATCGTTCTCGGTGTCCTCATCGGCACGATGACGTTTGTCGGCTCGATCTGGGCCTGCCTCAAGCTCATGGGCAAGCCCCGCTGGCTCGTTGGCCAGCCCCGCGCGCTGCCTTTCCGCAACGCGATCAACGTCGGCCTGGGCATCATCGACGCCATCCTTGCCATTGCCTTCCTGTTCATCCCCTCGGGCGAGCCCTACTGGTACATCTCCTACGCCATCCTCATCGCCGTCGTCATCGTCTCCACGCTACTCTCCACCGCTGTCGTCCTCGCCATCGGTGGCGCTGACATGCCCGTCGTCATCTCCATCCTGAACTCCGGCTCGGGTTGGTCTGGCGCCCTCACCGGCCTGACGCTCCGCCAGGACGGCTACCTCATGATCATCACCGGCTCCATAGTCGGCTCGTCTGGTGCCATCCTCGCTCAGCTGATGTGCGTGGCCATGAACCGCACGCTGCTCGAGGTCATCAAGGGCGGCGTCCAGTCCGGCGGCCTCTCTGCCGAGGAAAAGCGCGCTCAGGCTGCTGACCAGAAGGCCCGCTGCAAGACCATCGCCGTCGAGGACCTCTCCGCCACCCTTGTCAACTGCAAGAAGATCCTCATCGTCCCAGGCTACGGCCTCGCCGTCGCCCGTGCCCAGCGCCCCCTTGTGGAGGCCGTCGAGAACCTCCGCTCAGTCGGTGTGAACGTCACCTTCGGCATCCACCCCGTCGCCGGCCGTCTCCCCGGCCACATGAACATCCTCCTGGCCGAGGCTGCCTGCCCCTACAACATCGTCAAGACCATGGACGAGGTCAACCCCGAGATGGAGTCGTACGACGCCGCCATCATCATCGGCGCCAACGACACAGTCAACCGGGACATCAACATGCCCGTCGTCGAGGTCTGGCGCTCCAAGGCCGTCTTTGTCATCAAGCGCTCCCTCTCCCCGGGTTACGCCGGCGTCACGAACCCCATCTTCGTCGACGATAACGCCCGCATGCTCTTCGCTGATGCTGCCAAGTGCATCAACGACCTCCGCGACGGCATCTCCAAGCTCACGGCCGGCATGGCCAAGGCCGAGGACACCACCGAGGACCTCGACGAGGAGGAGACCGAGGACACCTACGTCTACCCTGAGCCCCGCTCCACCATCTACATCCCCCGCGAGCTGGCCGAGGACGAGGACCGTATCGCCATGTCGCCCGAGAACATCACCCGCCTCCGCAAGATCGGCTTCCACGTCAAGCTCCAGACGGGCTGCGGCGTCGGCTCCAACTTCCCCGACCACCTCTACGAGGCCGTAGGCGGCGAGATCGTCCAGACCCACGCCGACGCGGCCGACGCCGAGGTCGTCCTCAAGGTCAACCTCCCCACTCGCGAGGAGGCCGCCGAGCTCTTCGTCATGGGCGAGAACAAGTGGCGCACCGGTGCCCGCGCTGAGGTGTACACCGCGACGAAGGTCGGGCCCATGCTGATCTCGTTCATGAACCCCGGCAACGCCGACAACAAGGCCATGATCGAGTTCCTCGCCGAGGAGTACGGCGTCCACTGCATGTGCATGGAGCGCATCCCCCGGACGTCCCGCGCCCAGAAGATGGACGCTCTCTCGTCTACCGCCAACCTCGCCGGCTACCGCGCTTGCATCGAGGCCTGCAACTCCTACCGCGCACTCATCGCCCCCAAGATCACGGCCGCCGGCAAGACCGAGCCCGCCGAGGTCCTCGTCATCGGCGCTGGTGTCGCCGGTCTGTCTGCCATCGGCACGATGCGCGCCATGGGTGCTGTCGTCCGTGCCTTCGACATCCGCTCTGTCGTCAAGGACGAGGTCAAGTCCATGGGCGCCGAGTTCCTCGAGGTCGACATGGATGAGGACGGCGCTGGGGCCGGCGGGTACGCCCAGACGGCCTCCGAGGAGTTCCTCCGCAAGGAGTACGAGCTCTTCCACAAGCAGTGCAAGCGCATCGACATCATCATCACGACCGCGGCCATCCCCAACCGCAAGTCCCCGATCATGATCAAGGACTACATGGTCGCCGACATGAAGCCCGGCGCCGTCATCGTCGACCTCGCCGCTGCTGGCGGTGGGAACTGCGAGCTGACCCGCCCCGGCGAGAAGTACGTCACCGACAACGGCGTCACCATCATCGGCTACACCGACCTCGCTTCCCGCATGGCCGCCGTCGCCTCTGAGCTCTACGCCACCAACATGTTCCACATCCTCGACACGATCGCCGACCAGCAGCGCGACGCTGAGTACGTCCCCCCCGAGGACGCCCCCAAGGCCTACGTCATCCGCCCCGACTTCGTCCTCCCCATGGAGGATGACGTCATCGGCCCCATGACACTCACACACAACGGTGAGGTCATGCCCGAGCCCAAGCGCCCCGTCGGCCCCCCGCCCTCCGCCGGCAAGGTCGCCGAGGTTGTCCAGCCCGAGGTCGAGGAGGTCGCCGGCAAGGTTCCCATGAACCCCCAGGCCCGCTTCACCCTCTACTGGGCCCTGCCGTTCGCCGCGGTCGTCATCGCGCTGCTGTTGTCCATGTTTGTGCCGTACAAGTCGCCCAAGGGCACGGGCTCCATGCAGACGGTGCTGCTCATCTTCGCGCTCTCCGTGTTCATCGGCGTCAAGATCATCGGCGACGTGCACCCCTCGCTACACACGCCCCTCATGTCTGTCACCAATGCTATCTCTGGCATCGTTGTGCTCGGCGGCATGATGCTCCTCGATAAGCACCCCTTCTATAAGGAGTGGACTGTCGTCGTCGGCGCCATCGCGATCTTTATCTCCATGGTCAACGTCGCCGGCGGCTTCCTGATCACTGGACGTATGCTCAACTACTTCAAGTCGGACGCACCAAAGGAGTTGGACGTTTAAATGGTATTGTACTGGTACTACTTGTGGGGTTGCTGTAAGCGTGGGTAAGGTCAGATGGCTGCTGTTTCATGGCCCAACATTCGTTGTGAATGGTGACTCGGCGCCCCGAAGCACATTACCCTAGTTAACCAGCAGACCAACAGGCAACCTGACCACATCTGAACACAACAGCAAACGTAGCACGCCGACACGTGACTCGGCGCAGAGTCGGAAAATTTTGGCAACTTTCGCGCAGACACAACATGGCTCAATCAGCTGCTTCATCCAGTTCAAAGCTTCGAGCCGAGCTAAACAAAGTCACTAGAGATTATGAACTCACGCAACGGTCCCTTGAGCGAAGCCAGGAGCTTCGCGCCAACTTGGAGGCGCAAGTGAACGAACAAGTATGTTACAGGTTATGATGCCACCCAAATCCAATAACACAGAAAATATACATCAGAAAAATGGAGCAGAAGCTCTCCAGGGAGTCTCAGCTGAGCGGCCTTGGGAAAGCAACGAACAAGATATTGAAACTTCGGGAGGAACAGCAGCAGGACCGGCATGTCATCCGGGCCCAGGACGAGGAGATCGCCCGGCTCCAGAGGGAGCTGCAGATCGTGAACGACGCCCTCTGCACGAAGGAGGAGGACCTCGGGCTGGACCCCGTCGAGAGCCTCGAGGATTCCCTGCTGTACGCGCTGTCACAGGCCAAGGTCGACTACGACAATGCGATGCTGCAGCTGAGGCACGCTGAAGAGGAGCTCCAGGTCCAGAGGGAGCGGACCGAGGGGCTCGAGGCCGACCTGCAGACCACCGAGGAGGAGGCGGGCGAGCTAAGGGCCGAGGTCGAGCAGCTTAAGGCTGAACTAGCAGCTGAGAAGCGCCGCAGCACGCAGTTCGGGTCAAAGGTGACGAGCCTGGAGCAGCAGCTGGAGGCGATCGAGGACGAGAACGCAGCCCTGTCAGTGGCTACCAGGGAGCTGCAGGCGACGCTGGAGCAGAACGAACGCAGTGTAGCAGATGTGCAGTACGAGTCGAACTCCCAGAAGATGATGTACGACGAGTTGCTCCACAGATTCGACCGTAAGACGGCCGAGCTGAAGGACCTCCACGACAAGTATGACTCGCTCCAGGCTGAGCACGTCGCCGACATCGAAACATTTGCTACTGAGCGCGAGGACCTCGAGAGCATTCTCGACCAGCTGCAGCGTGAGGTGCAGCGGGCTCAAGAGGATTGCGAGGCCTACAGAGCCAGGGCGGACGACGCTAGGGGTCAGATTAGCGGGGCACAGGCCGAGGCTGACCACATGCGACGGGAGCTGGCGGACTACAAGGCCGGGCATGGCCGGTTGGAGCGGGAGCTGGAGGAGGCCAACCGCAAGACCGCGCAGCTGCAGGCGGCGCTCGACCAGGAGGTCTCTGCCAAAGATGAGCATGCCACGGAGCGGAGGCGGCTGGCTGAGACAGCGGATGACACGAGTCGCAAGGTCGCCATGCTCGAGGCCCAGGTCCGCGAGCTGAAGGAGGAGAAGGACGCGCTCAGGACGGCGAAGAGCCAGCTGCAGCAGACCCTGCTCCGGGAGATCAGGGCCCTGAGATCGGGCCAGACGATGCCCGTGTCCGGCGCCGAGAGCTCGCTGAGGACGCCCGGGGTGCCGAGGAGGGTTGCATCGACGGGTGGTATTAACGCCGCAGTGGCAGCATACCGCCAGCAGAACGCGTCAACCAACATCCCCGCGCGTGCATCCATGTCGACCTGCGACGACGAGCCTCAGCCGGTCACCAGCAAGGTGGCTGACGCCACGACCCGCGCCCACAACCTCGAGACACTAAGGGCCATGGCCGGGCGGAGTCGGGCGGCGGCCCTGCAGAGTCCTGAGCCCGATCAAATTGTGGAGTTTGATGGGGGGGATACGCTGCTGGAGATTTCTCAATAGATTCGATTCGATACGCTCTTTGTGGGTCAGCTAGTTGTAGTAGCATTGTTATCATCCTAAATCACTCCCATTCTTGACAAACCCCGCAGCACCGGTGTATTTACAAGGCGGTGCTCACTCGTCGAAGAAGGACAGGATGCTCTGCAGCGTGTGCGTCGTGACAGTAGTCTGCTTAACGACGTCGACCTCGTCGATCTCCTCGACTGGGCGATCAATCGAATGACTTAAATCCTCCACTGCAACCTCGAATCTCTTTTGCAGGCTCTGGAATATCTGGTACTGGTTGCCGGTGGGGTCGTCACGCTTGAGGAAGAACATGAACGGGTACGTCCATTTCAAATAGATGCGGACGGTCTTCAGCAGCACGATCGCTGTCCGGTAGAAGCCGACGTTGCCGCTGCCGTGGCTCTCCATCCGAGTCGCTGCCAGGTCTTCGCACACGCTGACGAGCTTAGCGTGCAGCTGGTCCTCGAGCTTGAGGCTGTTGACGTTAACGTTGAACAGGTTCCAACACTCGGTGTAGTGCGCGCTGTCGAAGTTTCCCTTGGCGACTGGCTCCTCCTTGGCCGCCGGCCGGCTGCAATCTGAGTAAGCTTTCTTCACGGTAGGGGGTACGGACGGTAGTAATCTCTATGGCTCTCCCACGCGCCCATGCAGATCCAGCAGTACTCGTGCTTGCACTGGCGGCACGTCATGTGGTTGCACCCGTGGTTCTTCTCGGTCCGCGTCTGGCACTTTGGGCACTTCTTGCTGTGCTCTTCCATCCAGATGATCGTCGGCTGCTCGTCGTTGTTGAGTCGCTCCCATTCGGCGACCTGCGTGCATGAGCAAGGCATGTGCGCCTGGCTCTTGCAGGCCGTGCAGTACATGTAGCCGCAGACGCACTGCACGTCCGTGTGCATGAGGCTCTTTGTCGTTGACAGGAAGGTACAGTCGGCGGCGGGGCACTGATGCACCAGCTTGCACTTGATGACGATGTCGTTGATGAGGAGAAGCTCATACTGCTCCCTCAGCTCTGGCGTCAGGTTGTTCTGGACCGTGGAAGGCGGCAGGTAAGCGGGGCACGGCGCCTCCTTGTCGTCGGCCGTTCTGACGTTGAACGGGCACTGAAGCCCCCGGTACTCGCGCGTACTTGTGTGAGACTTGACGTACCCGCGCAGACAGTCCTTGCAGACGACATGACCGCACGGCAGAGTCAGCAGGGACGCGGGGTCGTCATCCCAGCACACGGGGCAGCGCTGCTCGACGACCTCGTGGGGGAACTCGACAAACTCAAAGGCAGACGTCGCCATGAAGGATGTAGCCGCCAGCTGGGCAAATGCAAGGTCCATGGTACCCACCACCGGGGCCAGGCACCGCATGGCGGGTACGATGTACTCCTCGAGGAGGGATCGGGAGGGGTGGACGGCATACTTGAAGCCGAGGTTCATCGACAGGGCGGAAACCTCCCGTGAGAATGAATGCTGCTGTACTGGGAGAAATGGCGATGGATACCGCTCAAGAACGCCTGCCTGCTCCTCTTTGTGAGGGGATTCTTCCATTTCGACATCCGATGGCGCTTCGCTGAATTCATATGGGTCCTCGTCGCTGAAGAAGCTATCATCAGTGCTGTCGGGCAGAAGATCATCCGATTGTGCGCTTTGTGGCATTAAAGGAGGCCCTCTTTCGTTTCGCTCTGGCGATACATGATACGTGATGTCATGGAAGCCACACATAAATGCCGTATCATGCGGCAATAGCCTCTCTGATACAGTAAAGTGGAACCTGCCTTGTTTGCTATGCTGTCGAGCCGACATGTCGCAAGAATGTGTCCCGCGGGGCTTGAAGAGGTCCATGAAGCCGAGACAGTACCGATGACAATGAATGAGGCCGATAATACAAGTGCTGGTGATATACACCCAGCACCACCAAACTGACCCAGCTGGGGATCTTCATAAGATGTCGTGGCCCGGATCGCTTTAATGGTGACATCGTCTATGTACATCGGCCGGCGCCCTACTCGTCGATCCCGCCGGGGATGATGGCGATGGCCTGGAAGGGGTGCAGCAGAAGCTCCTTCATGTGCTCCACCACGGGGTTGCCGAGGGCATCGGTTTCTCTGTGTAAGAGGGGTGGGAACACGTGTTGCGAGTTGATATACCGTTTCTTTGCTTACCATTAGCAACACATATCGAGTACATACTTCACGTCGACATCACTAAGGACCATGGTCATGAACTTTTCGTCAAAGGACACAAGCGTGCCAGTCATCTCCCGATTCCCCGTCCGCATAAGGACAGTGACAGTTGCATTAACGGCCATCCGCAGGAAATCCAACGGGGATACGCTTTCGTCGGAGTACAACGCGTTCATCTCGCTTGTGCCTTTTCTGACAATTCGTGATGTGCTGCACAGTAGCTAAGACCGATGCTGTTGGTGGTTTATGCTGGCATATCGTGATGTGGTGCATAGTATCAAAGGAAGCTTGCCATCAGCGGCCCGGTCTCTCAGCCCCAATCCTCGCTCCCGTCATCGGAGGACTCGGCGTCGACCCCGACGTCCGTCTTCTCAGGCCGCACGAGGAACATGTTCGCTGCCGTGGTTGCCAGGAAGAAAGGTCTCTGTTTGGAGTCCCGGCCGGCCGTCAGTGAAGTTATCGGCGAGTCGAACCCCTCAACTGTCGCGAGCGAGGCCCCTGTGTCCACGTCAAAGACCCGTAGCTCCTTGCTGCCGAGTCCAAAGGCGGTGCCGGCCGGGTCAGCCGATAGCCCACACACCGCGGCCCGGCCCCCTTGGACGAGGCGGGCGTGGGTCGCCCCGACACCGCTGCTCCGACAGGCCCACCGCAGCACCGAGCCAAACCGATCCGTCGTCAGTAAGGCCCGGCCATCGGCAGTGAACTGGACCGAGCGGACGTCGGCCGTGTACGTCGCCATGCCGGCCGCCAAGGGCCGCACCCCCCGGGTCTGGGCCGTCCGCATCAGCAGCGCGCGGGTCCGGTTGGTCTGGAGCAGCGTCTTAATGTCCATCTCCGGTCTGGGCTCGGGCATCGTGCTGAGTGGGGTCGTCAGCCCCTGCCGCATGTCCCACAGCTGGATCAGCCCGGACCTGCACCCGACAGCCACCTGGTTGGTGTTGACTGGGTCAATAGAGACCGCGGTGACGTCCTTGGCGCCCAGGAACCCGCCGATCTTCATGGACACAAGGTCGATCAACTTGACACCGTCATTGCACCCCACCGCCACGAACGGAGACGGCGCGCTGGGGTGGGAAAGCGACAGGGCTGCGGGTTGGGTCCTCCTGTCGAAGTTGAACGCGGCTACATTGCTGCACCGATGACAATCCCAGGCCCGGACGGTGTGGTCCCGGGCGCCGGTGAACGCCAGCCCGCCGTCGGGGTGCAGGACCATGCCGGTAATCATCCCTGCATGAGTCCCAGTGCCACCGAACCCCCCTCTGGCGACGGACATGGGCTGGAGCTGGCATTGGAAGGGGTCCCCGTCGGGGATGGGGTAGAAGAGGATGTCGCCATGCGTGGAGCCCGCAATGAAGAGGGATGGGCACAGCGCGACTGTCGTGTGGCGGCCGTAGACCAGCTGCGGAAAGGCCTTGCTGATGGCCATGTTATAGCAAGGATAGTTCATGCTGCCGCCATACAGCCTCCTCAGCAGGTGATACTCAGCTTGGGACCGTCGCATAAGACCGTGTTCGGCTAAGAGAACGCATACTGGGTTGAACGGAAGTCGATAGAGCGGGTACGCCATTGCATCGTTGAGGCAATGACGCAGGATTGTCCCCTGCCACCGCTGAGCGATAACTGCTGCTGTAGCAGTACTGACTGAACTCCGTGTCCGCTATAAGATGCTCATGTTTATCCGTGCGGTGTGTGCTCTTCATGTGGCCTAGTGCCTTTCCCGGACGGCGCCCAGTGAGATGGGGCGAACGACGGGGATCTTTGGCTTGGGTTCGGCCTGCCGCTGTGTCATCTCGGGCTTGCTTCCAGGGGCGCCGCTGATGGCCAGTTTCCCAGTGCGGCCGGCTGTCCGGCCGTCGCCCTTGGGAGCAAGGCCGTGCTCAGCAATTGATCCGGGGCGCATGAAGCTCCCGCTCTTGGCGGGGATGGCCGTCTGTGCGGGCATGGGGCGGTCCTCGTCCATTTCACGGGCAATGGCCTCCAGGCGGGCAAGGTTCTCCTCCTTGCTGTACTTCATCGGGGGGAGGGGAACGCAGTTGATCACATGGTCCTGCTTGGCATGGCGGTTGAAACTCTCTGTGTCAGTGGTCTCCTCAATCATCTGCGTGTCTCCAAGAGACTGCTGCGCTATTTTCTCGATGGCACTTGCCAGTTGGTCGGGTGAAAGCTGCCCACTCTCAAGCGCACTCATAAACTGCTTCACAGCATCCTGTTCACCGTTCGACATCGCTTCAGTGGCGAATTGATTGATGATGGCGCTTGGATAAACTGCGAAATATAACAACCACCGTTCATGGTCTTTACTACTGGTTGCTGGCATGGTTGGCACTACTGGGCTACTATCATTACCGTCCTATTGGTCTTGAGCCAATAGATACGGGTCGGCAGTACGGCGGCTTCACTGCGACGTTCCACTCCGTGAGCTGCACCTCCACCTGCTGCCCGACGTCGACGAGCAGGTCGAATATGGGCGGGATCCAGTCCTCCGCGTCGAACGAGTCGATCTCGGACCAATCCTGCGGAGTGACGCTCTCCCCGGACCGGGTTGTCGCGGCGTCGGTGAGACTGCGGACGTCGGAGAGGAAGTCGCCCTCTGAGAAGATGCTCTTGGTCTCCGTGTCCGAGTCGAACGTCGACTCGTCGTCGAGCTCCGTCGTGTGTGCCGGGATACCGCGCTGCATCGAGCCCTTGAGTGGCTGGAGGGTCGGCATGACGCCGTTCCTCGTTGACGGGCTGCGAGCGGTCAGGGGCAGCGTCGACGTGGCCTCGTTCTCGTTGTTCCAGACGATGTTGTCAAGCTTGGGGGGCAGGGGGGCGACCCTGTCATCGAGCGTCTTGACGTCCCACCGGTCAATGTACCGCTGGATGCTCTGCACGATCGACGGCTTCCTCGGGCTATCCGCGGGCAGGGGGCCGTCCTCGTTGACCATGGTGCAGGGTATGCCCATGTCTGGGCCGAACAGATTCACGGCCGACTCCCCCAGCAGTCGGAAGGCCGGCTCGCCCTCGTCCTGGGTCACTGTCTGGGCGGTGTCGATGTCTACTGCGGACTCGCTGATGGTCGTGTCGGTGTGCGTCACGACCGTCAGCCCCGTTGACTGTGTGTGTGTGCCCCGCGTGTGCGACGACCCCGTGGCCCCAGAGTGGGCACCGGCCATGGCGTCCCAGCTCACACGGCGGCTCCGGGGCGAGTCGATGTGGAGCTGGGCGCCCAAGTTGTTCGTCGATAGATGCCCGGTGACCTGCTTCTTCAGTCGGGCGGGCTCCCGCTGGGGCTCCGTGGCCTGGCCCGTCGGGGTGGCGGCCTGGGAGGACAGCGGGCTCAGCGACAGCACTGAGCGGCGCCGTATGGTCATGCTACTGGCCCTGATGAGTGTCTGTCGGCCACCGAGCTGGACGTCCAGATGGAACGGCCTTAAGCTGCTCGTGTCAGTCTCGCCGGTGACCCACGGGTGTCTGCGGATCTGGGCGGCTGTGAGGCGGTATGCAGGGTTCTTCGCGAGCAGACCCGAGAACAGGTCGAGCAGGAGGGCGTCCTCCCCGGCGGGGAAGTGGGGACGGCACTTCTGGGCCCTGTACGTGATCTGGGCGATGTCCGACCCGATAAAGGGCAGGGAGCCGTAGAGGACGTCGTATAGCGTCACCCCGAGGGCCCAGATGTCCGCGTGCTTGCCATTGTACGAGTGGTTGAGTGTGATCTCAGGCGCCATGAAGGCCTGCGTGCCGGCTGTGTGTCTGAGACACTCCCTCGAGTGTATCATGCTCCTGGACGTCCCGAAGTCGATCAGCGTGTACCGCTCGTCGTTGGCCATGACGTTGTCGGGCTTGATGTCACCGTGGACCACCTTCTGGTCGTGGAGGTACATCAGCACGTCCGAGATGTCCCGCATCATCCGCTTTGCCTCGTCGGGGTCGATGACGTCCCCCTGTCTCACCACGGGCCCGCCCTGCACCAGACTCATCACGCAGTACAGCTCAGCCACGGAGGGGTCGTCGATCACCTCGTACACCTTGGGGATGCCGGGGTGATTCAGGTTATGGAGGATGTCGATCTCGTTGTAGACGTTGGCGAGGAGCGCCGTGCCCTGGGCGGGGGCGTGGCGGAACAACTCTCGCCGGTCGGTGATCTTCGCAGCGAAGTACTTCCCTGTCTGGATATTCCGGACGCGCTTAACCTTGCCGTATGAGCCCTGGCCGAGGGTGTTGAGGACGGCGTACTGGTTGACCAGGCGCTCCCCCGACTCATGGTCGAAGGACGAGTTCACTGAGCTCGTTACTGGCATGTCGAATGAGTTAGCTACCGGTGACATGCCAGCGGTGTAGTGTGTGGCGTTCTGAAAGACTGGTGTGGCCGCAGGGGAGGAAAACACCTGGTTTATGGCCTCAGCATTGGATGAATTAAGGCGCTGGATCCTTTTTGCGCTATTAACACGCCCAAGGCATCCTTGTCCCATGGTTTTCGGCTCCAATACGCGCTACTCGAGCTGCTGTAGATCCCAATGGAAACTGCCTTCGACTTCCCGGTGAGTCAATCACCCGGCTGTCGAGATCTGCACCCATATGCATCGCCCGGGCGAGTGCCAGTCGACCCGGCAGCTGGTCCGGCGTTAATTATTTGTGTGTATTTCCAGTTTAGCTGACCAACTAAGCTTCAATGTCACCACACCTCATTTGGAAATGATAATGATAGCTATTTACACACACGCCGCTTAGGGGTCGAGGTTGATGCTCGACCCGAACTTGCCGTACAGCTCCTGCTTCAACGCAGACATCTCGCCCTCTGCCTTGTTGATTTCGGCGACAACCTCGGCGTGCTTGGCCTTGAGGGAGTCCTTCTCGGTGCTGACGTACGTCGAGGCGACATCCTCATCGGCCATGACGAGCGCGGTACCGACGTTGAGGAGCACGTGATCCTGATCCATAACCCTGAGTAAACAGCAACGCGGGGGCAGCTACGAACATCATTTCCTCAACAACCATCTCAGACTGCTCAATACTGTCAATATCGGCCTCCAGGCGCTCGGAACGCTCCTTCAGGCCAGAAAGACGGGTATTCAAACGGCTGAAAAGGTTGATCTTCTCCTGATCGGCCCTGGTGACCTCAGCGTTGGATTCATCTTCCCTGGTGAGCACTGATGAGTTCATGACGAAGAATTTCGAAAATTCTACGCCTCATCATTTGATGAGCTTTGATGCCACGGATAGCTGGACGATGCCGTCGTCAGCGCGGTGTATGTCAGGCCCCACTCATGCTAACGGTGTCAACATTTACCTGCTGCACCGACAGCGGTCGAGTGCCGCCTCTACCAAACGAATGATCACCCGAGAGACCTGCATCAGCGTGCCTTGAGCGCGCGAGTGTTCAGAATATGAGCAGGCGCCAGAGCTGGTCGAGGAAGCGCAGTGCCCTTCTCAGCTGCGGGAAGCTGGGCTGAGAGGGCGTCTCCTCAATGGCCTCGGCAATGTCGCCCGGGTCCCTGTGTGTCAGCTGTTCGAGGTCCGACCCGAGGTGAGTTCGGGCCGTGCCCATCTGGGATTGGGTCGCGTCGTACAGCTCCGATCGCGCGGCGCTCCACTCGGGTGCCTCGATCATGACCCCGTAGCAGTTGCGGTAGGCACGGCTCCCGCTGTCTATAGCGACGCGAGTCTTGAGTGCAAGGCTTCCGTTATCGGGAATGTGCTGGAGCAGCTTGTCGAGCGTCGGGACGGGAACATTACAGGCCCTTGATACCTCTTTCACCGAAAACCCGCCGAGAAGAAGCTTTTCGATTGTTGCACGAAGCATGTTCTCCTCCGATGCCGTTCTCGTCGGGCTTGAACGCTGCGATTTCGGTGGTGACGATTCAACCTGCGCCGATTGTGGTAAGCTGTCTTCAGAAAGCTCCAATGGTAAAGATAACACCGTGCCCATGTTCTTTGAGGCTTCCTGTTCCATATTGTTGCGGTTGGTGTTGGTCTTCTGGATTAGGCGTCTGAGTTGCCGCGAGGCAGCTCGGTGCCTCGGCGAGAATGCAGGCCAAGCCCACGCAGGTGTCCGCTAGACCCTCACCCAGTGTTCCTTTGACCATTACACGTTTCGAAGAAGGCAGAAACAGGTGGTGTTGGAAGTCGGTGCGGTCTGCTTTATTGCACAAAGAAATCACCAAACAGGGCCTTTCCAGCCTCGCCCCTGGGGTCCGCAGCGATCTCGTCCACGGCACCGACGAGGTCGAACACGATGTCCTCTGTGATAACCGAGTCCTGCTTGTATCCGGCGTGGCTCGTCACAAAGCTCCGAATGAACTGGGCACCGGTCTTGATCTGGCCGCTGGCCCTGAGTCCGACGAAGCTGACCATCTTCCGGATGTTGGCGATGTCCTCATCGCTGCAGGAGTCCTCGAACAACCCCATCCTCGACGAGCACTGACCGGGGCAGGCCGAGTGCTCGTGGACGTAGCCCAGGTACCACTGCATCAACGGCACCAGCCCGCAGAAGTCGTCAGCCCCGTTCATGATCTCGTCCACGGTCATCTCCCGGACCCCGGGCGTGTCAGAGAAGTCCACCATCCCCGCCTGCTCCCTCATCGGCCGGGAGAACTGCTCCCTCGCGCGGGCACGGAGGTCGTCACGGCGTTCCCGGCAGACCTTGCCGCAGAGGTCGTTCCCGGCCCTGGCATGCTGGCGGCCGTCCACATCCTGGGCCGATGGGGCACACGAGGACTCGACGCAGTTGAAGATCTGCGTCTGGAACCAGTATGCGGCCTGCACGCCGTCCTTGTGGTGTGCCTTGAGCATGTTACCGTGGATCCTAGAAATGGGGATGAGGAAGCAGAGCTCCATGTGGATTATCATACGGAGGAGGAGGTTGATAAAGACGCAGAACGCCGCGTTCTCGAAGTCCGTCAACTGGATGTCCATGGGCCGGAACTCCACGCGCCACCCGATGTCACTGTTGGGCGGCGGGGGCTTCCATCGGATGGTCTGCCAGTTCGTCGACTGGATGTTCTCGAACGAGTCGCTGTGGCCGGCGTACTCGTCCCGGAGCGTGTCCGGGTATATCACCAGCGGGTCCCGGACAAAGAGGTGTGAAACGTGCAACGACAGGAGCTGGTCCATACCCTCGTCCAGCAGGCGGGTGAACGACGCCTGGTCGACCGGCACGTGGACGTCGTTGAAGTAGTCCACGTGCCGGTCGTTGCTCAGGTAGAAGTCCGCCGTGCCGTAACGGGACTGGGGAATGAAGTGGACATCGCTGGACCCGTGCGCCTCCTCCCCGCGCTCGGCCTTCGTGCGGTCGTCGACGCTGTCGCTGATGATGAGGTAGCGGGCGTCCCAGTCGGACAGGAGCCCGCGGAATATGGGGGAGGCGGCCGACAGACTCAGCATGACGGGACACAGCGGCTGGAGCTGGTCGGCCAGGACGCGGCTCCACTCCATGTTCGGGCACTGGAACGTGCACTGAAGCCCGCAACAGCCCATGCCGAACGCCATCGCGTCCATGTAGATGTGTCCGGGCTTGGCGGCCGGGCCGGGCTCGATCCCGGACGACAGTGGGTCGGGCACTGGGAGGCGGGGGGCGGGGCAGAACATGAACGGGAAGTCCGTGGGGCTGGTGTTCGTGACGTCGTGCACCGTCGCCATGCCCCGGGTCCGGGCAGACTTCTTGGGGCTCTGCGCGGGGTGGTAGCTGTGGCGACCGAAAGCTGCACTCGGCTCGCCGTGCGCCACCATCGCGGCGGCGTGCTGGGTATCGTCCTCGATGCGTACCAGCTCCGCGCATTGGGCCTTGGTGTAGAACTTAGCGGGGTCATCTTTCGTCTGGGGCGGGGTGACGAGTTGGGCGGGCGTGTTCTTATCCTGGAAGACCGGGACGTTGATCGAGACCTTGCCCTGACGCCTGTGTCGGATGTTGCGGGTCAGGGTGCTGAACCGTGGGTGGGATGAGATGAGCGTGTCGGGGACGAAGAGCGACTCCGAGGCTGTCCCGCCCGAGCTGAAGAAGGGTTCCGTGAAGGCACCCACGCCCATGAGCGGGTATACAGGCAGAGTAAGCAGCACCTCGTCGGGCTCCAGCTGTTCCTGGATGGCGCGGCGCCTGTTGGCCATGTTGGCCTCGAGTGATGCAAGGGACGCCAGCAGGGACGTGTACGGCTCCCCCGGTGTAGCTTCGATCATGTGCTTGCCGTACTCGGGCACAACGTTGAGCTGGGCAGCCAGTTGTGGGTCATCTTTGAGCATTTGGGCGAAACGGTCCACGATGTCGTTGCCACGAAGTGATAATCGAACCGTGCGTGACTGAGAATCCCTCTTCACGATCATGTATTCTATCTGTGTTATTCAATAGCAGATTGCGGACAAACCTCGTCACCCCACTTCATCTGATCAGCGTTCCTGTCCGAGTTCTTGCGTACAAGCTCACAGAACTGCTGGATCCCCCTCTCCTTCACAACAGATATGTATTTCCTTGCATCCTCCCATGTGTAGGGCTGCCCGTCAATGAGGAGCCCGCACATGCTTAGTTTGTGCTTCAGAACCCTGCGTATTCGAATCGAAAACTGCATACGCAGTCGATGCAGTGATTCGGGCCTAATTCAGGGCCCCTGACCGCTGCCACGCACTCCCCATGCCTCCGCAAGAGGACCCCAGCCTCTCTGCCCCATGTATTACCTTGGGTCGGCGTGTGGTGGCACCAGGGACTGAGTGAGTCATATTGTCACCGCATCACTCAATCATGCCATCGACCGTTGGGATGATCTCGCGTGAGTTGGAAAAGCACTGTGCCATGAAGATGACATGACCGAGGGGGAGAAGATCGGACCGAATCTACAGCAAATCGAGTAAAATCTTTTAGAATCAGGCCGACCATCAGTCCGGCAGTGCGTCCACAAGCGGCATGAGAAAGAACTGCACGAAGCACCGCACGTTGGTCTCCCTAGGGATCAGGTGGGCGACGTTGAGCACACCCTCGCTGGTGATGAGCAACCGGGTCAGATGAGCGTACTTCGCACTCAGCACCGCCGTCGCCAGGTGCGCAGGCTTGTACCCGAACTCCGCCGACTCGAACCCGCGGGCGGGCGGCCGCTCGAACACGGTGATCGGTGCATCCATGGGGAACTCCGTCTGGGCCTCCACCTCGGACGACCCGCTCATGATGACAAGGCGCTCGGACTCGCTGTCAAACCGGATACGGGCGAAGTTCGATTGGTCTATCCTCATCCGGCCCTTGAGGGGAAATGCCATCGGCAGGGCATGCGGCTGTAGCGTCGCGGTGTGTGTGACTGTCGTCGGGTCGAAGTCCACGCCGATCAGATCGCGGATAAGGGGCTGCGTGGCGATCTGGACCCTCGAGAGGACGTGGTCGTGCGCCTTGATGACGATTACTAGTGGTTTCCCCTGCCCGGCATGATAAAAGGTCACCCGGGGTGGCGAGTGGGGCAGTACAAGGTCCAGCGCCATCCGGAGGTCCGACACCCGTACTGAGAAGGGCTCAAATCCCGACGTTGTGAGCGAGTTGAGTATCAGCTGGGCATCGGGCGCCTTGTCGCTGGTCTGGTCTGCAATGGTGTACAACCCGCTGCCGGCAGCGCTGTCGATGCTCATCACACGTTCTGTGATAGACACGCTGCATTCGAGACAGCGATCTGGAGATATGGAGACAAATTTGAGGTCCCTTCCTTCCTCCTCGGTCCCTTCCACGGAAATACAGACCTGCTGAGTAGCAATATTGAACGAAATGGCCTCTAACGCCCTAGAAATGAGGATTGCATGCTGTGTTTCGAAGTATAACGCGGCATCGGTTGAATTCATTCTCCCGCTGCGCCACTCTGACTGGCGCCGAGTCGAATTGAGTCTCCCCCCTTGGTGTCTGGCCTGGCGTGCCCCCTTACTCCCTTGCTATCGCCTGGCGGACATCTGGGATTGAATTGCCCGAGTAGGCCGCCCGTTGTCGAAGCCGAGACCACAAGTGGGAGACATAAAAGATCAGGCCAGGATCATAACGTCTGGAGCCAGGCCCTAGCTGGCAGTAAGATATTTTATGCCGGCCACGGGTGGCCATTCGCTGTGAAAGCACATCGCGGTTGTCACTCGTCTCTCAGTCGCCAAGCTCGGCCGGAAGACGGCCTCTGGCCCCCATGGCGTGTAGTTGCCGCAGAGCCCTCCCCAACGCCCCTTCATCGCTCCGCTCTCGGACCTCACAGAGGGGCGGCGTGGCTGCGTCATGACGGAAGCTGGGGGCGCTGACTGCCAGCAGGAACAGACCCTCCACCGTCACCACGACGTTCTCGACATAAATGTCGTTAGTCCCGCCGAGGTTCGCGGCGTCGGGTCGGAGGCGACGTCTTGCAGTAAACGACATCTCAGCGGAGGTGGACGCTCCCAGTGCAGAGAGGGGCCCGGAAACCCTCAGTAGCGTCTCTGTGAGCTTGTCCGGGCTGTACCTGTCGTACCCAATGGCCGTCAGAACCGACAGCGTGAGACCCGCCCCGCGGCCTCGCCCAGGGATGGGTCCCGGCCGGGGGACCGTCTCTGTCACCACTGGGAGATCGAACATGGTCGCGAGGTCTGTCTTATTCCTGACAGTGGTTTTGGAGGCAGTGAGTGGGCGCGTCTTCCCCGAATCCGGGAGAATAGCGGCCACGACCCACTCAGAGTTGAATGTCTCGAGCAGACGCTTGCATAGGTAGTTGGAGTATTGCGTCAGGACCGCTATCTCGCCATCCCACTTGACAAAGCGCTGTATCCCGTTGGTAGTCGGCTGCCACCGTGCGATTGATGTGCAGAAAGATGTCGTCGCCCGATCCAGAAGGAACTGGGCACTTTCTGTGTCCACGTCGGCATCCAGTATCGTGAGAAGGCAGTGCTCCTCGTTGGCCAGGGAGTACAGCAAGCGGTTGTCAAATGATAGGAGAAAGAACTGGCGGCCTTGAAACTGAGCTTCATCGATTTCATTGGCCGAATTCATTACACTCTCCTCATATTGCGTCCAGAGATCCGATGCGACGCGGCCCAAAGCAGAAACATCGCCTTGGTCTTCATCGAGGCCGAAACAGCGTCTGAATATGCTGTGATGTAGCATCAGACCGTCATTTAAGCCGATAAACAGCAGGCCATTGAAGGCCATGGCGTTTGGGTCAAAATAGCGTTGTGGCGAGAGATGTTGCGAAACAAAACTGCGGAATTGTCGTCCCACCAGGACATCACGAAGGGCAGGGTTCCCGTTGTGCACATGTGATGGGTTGCTCGGCAGGCAGCAGCGACGGTGAACAGTCTTGTTCTTCGCATGCGGACGATTGCTGGCCATGGATGGGACAGTGCATCGACACGAAATGCAGTTGATTGTGGCGCTTTTCACGAAGATCATAGAGTGGGGCGGGAATTGATGTTGTTAACTAGCGTATACCCGGTGGGTTTTGGCTTAACCTGGTCAAGGAGTAATATACTCTAACCATCAAGCCCTGAGATACACCTGGCAACGTGAGGAAGTTCACCTTGCGGGAACCTGCGACCCAGTATCGATATAGGAAGTATGATTGTCAGAGGAGACGGAACAGATAGCCGTTCTGAGATCATATAGCTCACAGCGCCGCACTTCCAGGAGAATTGGTCTGAAGACAAATTCTGTGTCCTAAAAGTGCATCCAACTTTTTTCGACCTTGTTTCGATAAAAAATGGAATTGATTGCGTTGACGTCGCCAAGGATAGCGGGACATAGGATAGCATTTACACTAGATCGCCCTGGCATTCCGGATGTGGTGCTGGTTGATTTGCCCGACGAGGGCGAGGCACTGCTCCTTGAGGTCGGAGTAATCCGTCTCCCGCCTCGCAGACCGGCAGTACTCCTCCGACTGGGCGAGCTGCTGCTCAATATGCCGCAGTCGCTGCTCCATACCGGCGAGCTCCTCGATGCGGGGGTTCCGCTCGACGGCCTGCTGCACGCGGCGGTACTCGGCTCCCCGGATGGACAGCGTCTGCGTCAGCTCGGACTTGCGGGCGGCGTAGTGGATCGACAGCTGCCGGAGACTATCCTTGTCCGACACGGCGGGCAGACGCAGCATCTCCTCCAGCTCCTCACGCTCCTTGGCCAGCGCGACCAGCTTGTCGTCTAGAGCGGCGGTCTCGGCGGCCACCTTCTGCTCCAATGTCTGCAGCTTCTCGAGCTCAGCAGTGCGGGCCTTGAGTTGGTCCTCGGCGCTCTCGCCGTTCCCGGACTGAGCGATGGACGCCGCCAGCTGGTTAATCAAATCGCCGATCTGATTGGTGGCGTCGTCGATGGCGGCCTGTTTCTTCGCCTCGGCCCCTGGGAACCGGGCAATAAAGCTCTCCATCTCGGCGACCTTAGTGATGAGCTTCCGCTCGTTCTCCTCCGTCACCTCGCGCGTCATGTCGCTCTCGTTGGCCAGCAGCTCCTTCTTCTTGGCCAGCTCGGCAGCGAGGACCTGGTTCTCCTGCTGCAGCTCGGCGACCTCCGTCTTCGTCGCTTGTATGTCAGACATGACCTGGTCGGCCTCCGACACGCCATGGTCAACGAGAGTCGCCTCCATCGCCTCGATCTCGGCAAGGATCCTCGCGCGCTGCTCTTTGCGGGCGGTGAGCTCCTTCTTGGCCGCCACATACGCAGCCCTGGTAGGGTCAGCGGCCGCCTCGCCCTGGGCTTGCTGGAGCGCGGCCTGGGCCTGCTCGACCTGAGCAAGAAGGGCCTTCTCGTCTGCGTCCATCTCGGCGTTCTCCTGCTCCATCCTCTCGTACTCGCGGACCTTGTCGACACCGAGCTCGGCGATCATTTGGCCGGTCCCGTCCTCGAGGGCACGCAGCTCGGCTTCAAGCGCCCGGACGTCGCTCTCCTCCGCCCGCAACTGGCGCTGCTCGTCCTCAATGGTGCGCTCGAGCTCCACTAGCTGACGCTTGCACATTGCGGTCTCAGAAACGATGTCGTCAAAGCCGATGTTCTTCTGCAGGCGGGAGTGGATTTCAGAGAGATCATAAATTGTATCCTTGAGCTTCCTGATCTCGCTCTCGGTCTGCTTGTTGCGCTTCTCGAGGACCATGCGCTGCTGGTTCTTCTTAACTGATGTAGCGGTCTCCTCGCGAAGACGACTTATTTCCTTCTGCATAGCGGTTATCTTGTTTCGCGCCTCCGCCTGTTCTATGCCTGCAGTCATCTGGCGTTGCCCAGTCTGCATTCTGACGCCACCAAGGCCCTGCTTAGTGAGCGGACGGGCCGCAATGTTAACGTTTGCGTTAACAATAGAACCCACAGCAGATTGGTTGACAAACGCGCCACTTCCTGGTCTTTGGGAAACTCCAGTCCTCATTCCAGTCCTCACTCTCGCCGTACGGACTGGTTCGAACGACATTTGGGGCAATTTTGGTTTTCGGGCTATCCTGCGAAAACCAAGAAAGCAGTTTACCCGTGCATGACCAGGCTCTGCACCAGGCCATCGTTATCGTCGCCTACCGACGAAGTGGAGAGTACCAAAACCTCGCCGCCGACTCACTCGTCGACCGCTTCCTGGGCGCGACAAAATACGCCGCAGTTCGGCAGGCTGTCACCTCAATAGCCGAGATGCCACTATGGCATGACGAGTTCATCATCCGCCTCTGCACCGCCTTCAGGGCAGCTCGTCTACAGTGCCCTCGCGAGTTCGACGTGTGGCTGGGCGAATATGCCACGAGCACCAAGCTGTGGCTCGTCAAGGCCCTTGAAGGTTACTGCTGGCGCCTGGCGAAGATCATCACTCGGGTCGACACTGTCCTGACTCAGCGTGATCCAGACGTGCCCCGGGACGACATCACCCGGTTGCGCACCGAACAACGCGCTGTCAAGGCGATCGTTGATGAGCACCTTGCAAAGATCTCAACTCCGGGACGAGTCGACGAGGGCGTTCTACTCACGCTGCCCTGCGTCTGGCGGATCTCCGCGGCTCTGGGAGAGCTCACGGATATGGTTGCGGCATTCAACACCGCCCATCCACCTCTTCCGGGTGACAAGCCGCTGGCTGGCCCCAAGCTTGTTCCGCTTGTCCCGATGGCTCCTGTCCGCCCCGGGTTCATGCACGTTCCCTGTTCTCTCAACGTGCTGAACCCGGCTTGGCTTGCCCAACTTGGGGTCGACCCGGAGCATCACGCCACTGAGCGCATGACGCGAGAGCAGCTGGAGGCTCTTCCTCCGAACATCCGTCGGGTGCTGTCTGTCAAGACAGATGGGGTCGCCGTGGACCTCACGGTCCAAGTTGGTGCTCTGTCATACGTCAACAGACGTGCCAGTGGCAACCCGACGAGGAAGCGAAAGGTTCGGGAGCGTCTGGGTGTGGATGGCGCGGATGCTCGCCCCGCGCCAGACCCCGATGCCCACCTCATGGGTTCGACCCGGGTGCTCGGGCTCTGGGTGGATTCTTCATCCGCCACCCAGATGGCATCACCTCCGGTGTGGTCCCGAAGTGTGGGTACACCAAGACCCCCAGCTTCGCGTTCGATATGACTCCTGCGTCATTCAAAAGTACAAATCTAGATAGTCTACAAAACTCGGTTAGGTTTGTGCTCCTCCACGAGCAGGAAATATTCGACGCTGGGATGGTCAAGAGCTTCCGCAGAGTGCGCCTGACGAACCACATCTTGCGTCAAAAGCACTTCCACAGAGCTGGGGAGCAGCTTGCTCGCACCCTAGGATGGACTCCTCGGCGACTCCCTCGCGGTATTGCCCCTCCCCGGGCAGCCCCCACCAGGCTGGTTGTCTTCTACGGAAGCGCTAGATTCAAGACGCCCCGTCGGGTGCATCCATGCGCGCCGTATGGTCGCTTTGCAAAATCACTAGCACACATCATGAGAGCCTTCAACATCACTGCTGAAGTGCGGATGACTAACGAGTTCCGAACCTCACTCGTCTGCCCTTTCTGCCGCGCGAGGTTCCGTAGAACTCGCTTCACGAGGCGCACGATGCCACAACCCGAATTGTCAAGGTGCTCCATGGTACAGACAGCAACGCCTCAATTCCGATCATACTACATCCACTTGGCTCAATCTCTCCCACAGAGACAAGACTGCTGCACAGAACATCTTGGATTGCGGCCTCATGACGGATGCACAGTATCAAGCCAGTGCTCTCAGAAATCCAAGACCTCCAGCCCGTCTTCCCAACTATAACCCCAATACACCAACTACGGCTAACCAGCCGCTAGTCTTCGCCTCCGGGCAAGCTAATTGAAGTGGAGAGACGCAGTGCTTGCACTGTGCACTCTATGACACTTCAGTTGTGGTATTTAGAGGGTTTATGTGGAGGATTCATGTAAAGGTGACTTAGGCTTTAGACTTTAGACTCAACAATTCTAATCCTACGCGGCACACTACCTCCACTCACCCACTTCAGCCCTCGTCTGTACCATCGGGCTTTCGTGCTTTCAGTCGTCGGTCTGCACGAAAAGATGCGTCGTCTGTCGTCCATCGTCTGTGTCGAACGCTGCTGTCTTCTTTCGCGTCTGTGCTCGTCTGTTACGCGCTCATCTGTCGTCCATTGCCGGCGTCTGAAGCTCATGACGTCGTCGTCTTCGTCATCTTCGTCTGTTGTGAGAGACACTAGTGGTGGAAAGCGGTTGTAGCTGGTAGTAAAGACGCTTTGTGTTGTATGATGCTGGTTTCTTGTGTTTTGAGGGATGCTGCTAGCTGATGAACCCTGAAAAGAAATGATCGATGCAGGCAGCTCAATAGACTCCGATGCCTTCCAAGATATACACGGTGAAGGCATCCGTTAACAAGGCCATTGGCGAGATTAACGGTGGAGGCGATAACAACGCGCCGCGGCGAGGAAATCTTGAACCCGGCATGCGTTCTTTCACGCAGGCTAAGTACACATTCACTTGCCTGCTTGCGTGCGTCTCTGCATCTGCGCACGCGTTGACCCTACCGAGGACGGTCAACCTGTTCGACGAGGAAGTCCTCGCGCAGATCGTCAGCATTGCTCAGCAAAAAGGTGTCCAAGGCAAAGGCAGCGGATCGGTGCAGGTGGATTGGCGACCTGGCGATGTGGAGGGACCCTGACATAACCCCACTCGTCCGGGACTTCGTCACAGCTTATAGCTACCTTGGCTTGTGCAAGCCATTTGACACCTGGTTGGGCGAGTACTCCACAGCCACCCGGGTCTGGCTCTCGCGCGCGTCACCCGGGTACCTGACCCGTCTTCGTGCTGGGTTAGAACGGGTGCGTCCGCTCCTCCATGATCGGCCGGGTGTTCGACAGGATTTTCTCGACACCCAAGGCGAGCTCGACACCGAGTTAGCCGCAATATCCGCCGATCATGGCATGCATCATCGTCAAATGCATGCATTGCCCGAGGGGCAACGGGTGGGTCGCACTGATACCGTGGCCGAGGCCCTTGTCGGCGTGCTGTCGTGCGTCACGCGCATGAGTGCTGCAGTGACCAAGCTGGTCACACTCACTCGTGCCGTGAACCTCGAGCTCAGTCAGGCCCTGCCAGAGCCGAAGCTCATCCCGTTCGTGCCGATGGCACCGGTCAGGCCTGGGTTCATGACCATCGAGCGCGGAGTAACAGCGCTCACCCCAGCGATGAAGAGGCGCCTCCGTGTGCACGTGAATTGGTCAGCAACCAAGAACTTGACCGACGAGCAGGTTGATAGATACGAGCGTGATCACGGCGACAGCACCAAGCTCCGCAGAGTGCTCTTTGTGAAGACTGACGGGGTCTCTGTTGCTGTGAAGGTTTGGGTGGGTCGCGAGAAATACCGTGGCGGTCGGGTGGCTGACCGGCTCACGTACAAAAAGGGTAGCAATAACAAGCGGGCTCGGCTCGGTCAGGAGGACGCCGAGGCTACTCCTGCCCCGGACATTCAAGCTCTCATGGGCTTCGACCCTGGTGCTCGGTCGCTGGGCGGCTACACGATCCGCCGCCCAGACGGGCAGAGTGTATCTGGCGTACTCGCTAAGTGTGGCTACACTGCCACCCTCTCTTTCCGCATGAATATGAGCGCAGCATCGTTCAAAACGACAAGTCTAGAGGCTCTCAAACAGTCGATTAGGTTTGTCCATGAGAACATCGTTCAGATCATCAACGAGGGGACGAGAAAGTGTTTCCGCCGTGCGACTTTTGCCAATCACTGTATGCGCCTGAAGCACTTCGCCCGGGCTGGACGTCAACTCCTGGATGATCTCGGCGGGCGCCCCCCGGAGCCCATTCACCTCAAAGTCGCGTATGGGGCTGCACTGTTCGGTTCTGCCGGCACTCCCTCGTGTGCTCCGTACCGCCACTTTGCTCGAGCACTTCCTGGCATAATGCTCCGGCACAAAGTCGTCGTGAGTGTCACGATGGTCTCCGAATTCCGCACTTCCATCGTGTGCCCATACTGCAAAGCACACTTCAGACGTGTGGTGCACGCATACCGCACCATGCTCTGCCAGAATCCCGCGTGCGAGGGAGCTCCATGGCGCGTTGAACGGCTACGTCGGCATCCCGAGCAGAGAGACATACTTCTCAATCTCTCTCACCGAGATAAGAGCGCCAGCGAGAACATCCTTTGGTGCACCTACGATGCAACTTCAGATCAGATAGAGCAATCTCCTTTCCACTACGACTCCCAGAGAGGTGCTCTTCCACACTATCATTAACTTGCTAAGTTGAGCAAGCACGCGCTGCAGCGCGTGATATGCAGCGCACGATTGATAGAGTATGATGAACCACACTGCGATCCTGATGCTGCTTGGATCACTGTGTGTTTTGGACTCAACAATTCTAATCCTGCGCAGCACATCAAAGAAAGCATGGTTTCGAGCTCCTCTCGCTATCTACCAATTGAAAAAGTGGGTGAAGGAGCGTACGGAAAGGTTTGGAAGGCGAAAGACCTCACGACCGGCCGTATGATAGCTTTGAAGCAGACGAACTCGCCTCACCCCGAAGAAGGCATCCCTACAACTGCTCTTCGCGAAATCAGTGTCCTGAAGACAATTCAGCATGAGAATGTTGTTGCTCTCCTCGACGTTGTGAACGAAGAAGGCAAACTCTTCCTCATTTTCGAACTCGGAGACCTCGACCTCAAGAAGCACATGGAGGGGCATCCAGAAGGCCTCCCCCTCAGCGAAATCAAGCGTTTCACCTATGAGCTCCTATCCGGCGTTGATGCATGCCACGCAACTCGTCTCCTTCACCGCGATCTGAAGCCCCAAAACTTGCTCCTGTGCAACGGCACCCTCAAGGTTGGCGACTTCGGCCTTGTCCGCGCCTTCTCCGTCCCCATGCGCGTCTACACCCACGAGGTCGTCACCCTCTGGTACCGCGCCCCCGAGATCCTGCTCGGGTCCAAACACTACACCACGTCCGTCGACACCTGGTCCGTCGGAGCCATCCTGGCCGAGATGGCGACGTCCAAGCCCCTCTTCCCCGGGGACTCCCAGATCGGCGAGCTCTTCCAGATCTTCCAGGTCCTCGGTACCCCCACCGAGGCAACCTGGCCCGGCGTGTCGAAGCTGCCGGACTTCAAGCAGACCTTCCCCAGCTTCCAGCCTAGCGGGTTCGACCACCTTCTGCCCAAGATCGGGGCCGACGGTGTCGACCTGCTGAAGAAGCTGCTGGCCTACGACCCGGCCGAGCGTATCAGCGCCAGCAGAGCTCTGCAGCACCCATTCTTCGCCGATATGTAATCGCGGAGTGTAAATCTTTATGTCTAGACGTAGAATTTATGTCTCCCGGTCGGCCTGACCTTTGGTACGAGCCGCTCGATAACCCCCACGGCCCGACGGGAGAAGCGCTCGGTTTCAGGGTCGTCGTTGGCCTCAATCATCCCGGTGACGTCGTCGAGGCTGTCGTCCAACTGACCGGCCAGGACGAGCTGCGTGATGGCCGATGTGACCTCCGTCTCCGTAATGCTGAGGGCGGCGGCAACATCCTTCACGGCGATGCACCTGTACGGCCGGACGAAGAGGCAGACGGCGTCCGTCGTGATCCGATCCAGGATACGGTCCAGGATCTCGCCGTAGCTGCTGCTGATGGCCTGGATCTCTCTGGCCCACCTCCTGCCGGCGTCGAGGTCCGCTGACAACAGCGCTGCCTCTAGCCCGGCGAACGGGGTCAGCTCGGGTCTGGGCATGACGCCCTCGAACAGCGGGCGGGATGTGGCCGACAGCATCGACGCCAGCGCCATCATCCGCTCCATGTCAATGGCCTTTGCCCCCCGCCCCGTCTGCTCGAAGGCCTCCCTCGCCCTGCTGTACTCGATCTTGGCCAGGCCGTGGTTCCGGGCAACGAGTGCCAAACGACCCCCGCACTCCCGGACAAGCGCCTCTGTCTCTGGCCTCACCGCTGTGTTCCGCATGAGTGCTGAGCACTTGGCGTACAGTGGCCGCAGCAGGTGTGTGTTGTGGAGCCGGTTGTGTATGCGGATGAGCAACGCCGCAGCATCCAGCTCCTGCAGTGCGTTCAATCCCGGTATGCACGATGCCTCCGTGGCAGCTGTGAGCGCCTGGCCGGACTCCCCGGCGTCCAGCTCCTCCGTCGCCCTGGTCATGAGGGCCGAGTACATCAGCGGGCCCAGCTGGTCCGCGGGGTAGCGGGCCATAGAGCCCTTTAGCTGCTGCAGTTGGATAATGATGGACGCCGCCAGGAAGCGACTGAAGGCGGTGTGGGCGAAGGCGGTCTGCGCCAGGAGGCTGACAAACGTCGCCGACAGCTTCTGAACGCCTATTGTTTCAATCCCCGTGGAAGTGAGGTACTCATTAACCATGCGGGTAGCGTACCGTCTGGCTTGGGCCTGGTCCGAGGATACTGCATGGAGCACGAGTTGCTTGAGCGCCTTGAAGCAGAAAGAGCCGCCAACGTCAGCTTCAGCAACCTCTTGGAGTTGCAGGATCGCATTATCCGGGTCTGTGGCCAAGGCAGACTTCGCATTGACGAATTTGTTCTCTACAAGCGTCATTTCATCATCCACAACGGCGTCCTCATCCATATCCTCTATATCCATCATTTCCTCGTCTTCATTCTCGCTAAAACCGAATTCATCACTATCCTCATCGAAGAATGAGCCCTCACTATCGCTCATCCTCTCGCAATACGTCGTGTTGTCAGGAGCACTTTAAGGACCCGGCGATCCCGGAGCTGTACCCATCGGTATGGCGTTGCTATCCTCGGGCTTTGGCTGTGGCACTCTGCCCGCAGTTCCATAATCTGCGAATTTTTGAAGAACCGAAGTTGAAGCTGAGAATGGAACTGAGATACAGTCAGCGCCAGCCAAAGAAATTCACAAGTAGCAAAGATGAACGAGCTCGCATTTTGGATTGGTACAGGACTCAGATCAGGAATACGATCGAGAGTGAGCTGCTCGCGCCCATTACGGAGATGGCGATGAACAAAGAAACTATTGAAAGACAGGAGAGGACCAAACAACGACTGAAGGAGTATCGGAGAAAGCAAAAGGCGGAAGAGCCGCCCGAAGAACCAGCGCCTAAGAAGACCGTTGCTGAGCCCGACCCAGAGGAGGCCGCCATGCGCGCCGCCCGCCGTGCTGCTGCTGCTGTTCGTGAGCAGAAGCGCCGCGAGCAAGAGGAGGAGCGTCAGCGCGACTTCCAGGCACGGCGGCAGAAGGTGCGGAAGGTGGAGCAGGAGGCCCGCCTCGCCCTGGCCCTGGCCAAGCGCAGGGACGACGAGGACTCCGCATCCATGGAGCGGACCGACGACAGTGTGCCGGGTGCCGCGGCCGAGGAGGAGTCACCCTCGGTGGCCGCAGCGAGGGAGGCAGCCCAGAAGAGGGCGCGGGATTTCGCCCGCAAACAGCATCAGGAGAAGCTCAAGCAGGAACAGGCCAAGCAAGATGCCCGCATGGAGCGTCTGGCCGCCATCCGGGTCAAGCTGAACGCCCGGGAGCAGCGGCTGGCGGAGCAGGAGAAGGAGGTGCCTAAGCGGTCAGCAAAGGTCCACAGGACTCCGGGGCTGCGACCCTCTCGCCCCCAGCGAGCAGTGGACTACTCGGAGGACCCGGACGGCGACATCCTGGCCGCCGTCGACAGGGAGCTCGAGCTCGAACTGCTCGGCTGATCGGCGAGCATATTGTTTCCATAGACCGTTTTCTCTCTAAACATGTGGGGTGGAAGCTGTTGGTTGCGCTACAGGCGTCACGAATGGTTCAAAAATTCGCAGGATAAGGATCGAATCGCTCATGGAGTCTTCCCGATCGCCGTATCACCTGTTTATTGGGCGAAAAAGCTCCATTGAGGATTATATACTTGGTGAGGAGATTGGCTCTGGCGCGTTTGGCCGAGTTTTCAGTGCTCATCACCGAAATGATCAAACGGAGGCTGTAGCGATCAAAGTATTACGCAAAGAGCGTCTTTCAAAGCACAGACAGGATATATATGCTGCATCCGAGCTGTCTGCGATGTTGAAAACGCAAGGGCTACCGTATTGTGTCAAGCTGGTCGATTACTTCATGGACGACCTGAACATTTACTTCGTCATGGAGCTCGTTCCGGGTGGTGCCCTGTTCGACCACATCCAGGGTCACTCCCTGCCCGTCGACTGGGTCCGGTTCTACCTTGCCGAGCTTCTGGTGGCTCTCACGGGGCTGCACGGGCAGGGCATCGTCCACCGCGACCTCAAGCCCGAGAACATCCTGCTCGACGGGGAAGGGCATGTCAGACTTATCGACTTCGGTGTGTCTGCCGAGTTGAAGCAGAACGCCAACCTGATCACCTTCTGTGGCACGGCCGACTACGTGTCTCCCGAGTGCCTCCACAACAGGCCGTACAGGACATCGGTCGACTGGTGGGCGTTCGGGTGTATCGCGTACGAGATGCTGGTCGGGCAGTCGCCCTTTGCGGCCCGTTCGGTGCACCTGACGTACCAGCGGATCCTCACCCGCCAGCTGACTCTGCCCGACGAGATGGACACCCACGGGAAAGACCTCGTCGACAGGCTGTTGCTGTCTGACCCCGACGCCCGCATTGCACCAGACGACATCAAGGCCCATCCCTTTTTCTCTGGGGTCTGCTGGGACACGCTGCTGTCTATGCAGGGGCCCATGGCACCAGGGTTCACGCTGGCCCACACGCCGAACTCTGGGCGGTCGATATCGCCGCACATGGAGGTGACGCTGTCCGCCCGCCGCTGGGCCGTACGGGACCGCATCCTGAAGGATATCGGCGTGACAAACCACGATTCGATGACCGATCTGTACCCAGACATCGCCAAACTGCCCTCGCTGCCTTCCGTGAGTGCCCTTGCGGCCACCCTCAAGCTGCCCGATCCGCCCGTGCTGTCCGCGGCCAACCACGACGCCCTGCTGATCCCCTCCCAGCCCGTCACCCACCTCGCCACCGTCGGCGACACGGTGATGATGGTCTGCCCATTCTCGTCCGTCGTGGCGGTGCGGTCGGACGTTCCCCTCGTATCAAACGCCCTGCATCACGTCGACCCGCTCGACCGCGAGACGGCGATGTCGTTTGATGTCCAATGCCAGCTGCCGTGCACATCCACGCCGTACTTCGGGTGCACCGTCGCCGGCTCTGTGCCGACGTTCCTGTTCCCGGCCCACCGTCGTGTGGCGAGCCTCGTGTCACTGGATGTGGAGGGCGTCCCTGTCGTCAAAGAGTGGGCCGTCCACAATCGCCCAATCACTTGCGCCGCCTCGAGACACGGCGTGATCGCCACTGCGGACATGGAGGGCTCGGTCACTGCTGGGCCCTGGGACGGCCAGGCGCACCCCCACTTCTCGACTGGGCTGTTCACGGTTCAGATGATCGATGTGTCGCCAAACGGGAGCAGCGTCGCTGTTTCAGACGGCAGCACCGTGTGTACACTCAACGCAGCCACCCAGCACACCGTCAGCTGCTTCGAGGTCGCCGATCAGTCCCTCGCCGGGCTCAGCTACGTCGACCCGAATGTGTTCTGTGTCGCCGGGCACACCCTCGGCCTGCTCGATGCCCGTGTGCCGACCGTATCATTCGCAGGCCAGCTCGCGTGCCCGGCCACTGGTCTTGCTGTGCAGGGCAACCTTGTAGCTGTGACGTCGACCGCGCTGACAATGCTGTTCGATGTCCGCAGCATGGCTGCTCCTGTGACTACCGTCGTGACTGGGTACCAGCCGACGGGCGCGGTGTGCGCGTTTAAGGAGGACCGGACCCAGTTCGCCTGCAGCACGGCGAAGGGGGCGTGTCTGATCGACCTCGAGACCATGGAGCGGTCCTATGTCTCGTGTGGCACCCCGGCCAAGGCTCTGGCCTTCACCTCGAACAGTCTGGTGCAGGCTACACCCGACACCGCCGTTTACATGTTCGACCTGACGTGAGACCGTGACCAAGAGAGTTGATATAATGCTGCCAGGCTACCATCTGGCACCTGCCATAGTATAAAGTTGCGCATCCTCAGCATCCCGTCGCTGCTGTTAATCCACTCGGCTCGAGCTGGTCGACTTAGCCGGTCTGGTGGACCGCGCAGGCGTCGGCTTCATCATCGTCAACAGTCCCAGATACATCGCATTCCTTGTCTGGGGCTTGCTATTTATGGTCGCCAACTACATGCACTGCGCGACCCAGGGTCAGCTTGCATTGATGTCGTTCTTCTTTGCCTTCATGCTCACACTCTGCCACACCAGTCCGACATGTACGACACTGGGTCATGGATGTACATCGCGAGGCAGACCGTCAAGCCAGCTATCTTCGCGACATTGCCCATCTGCACCATCTTTGTCATGGCAACAAGTCCGCTGATTATCGCTGATTATCGCCGCTCGCGCTTTTTCCACGCGGAAACGCACATTGCAGCCTGGCAGACTGATTTACCTTTAAGGGAACCGACTTTTTATCGCAATCTGTCAACAACAGATTGGAAAGATTGTGAGATCCTGCACACACAGATCTGCCCACCCTCGCCCAATGCCAGCCTATCATGTCACCCTATGTCATTTACTCGCGTGTGTCCTCCTCGCTCTGGTACTCGGTAACCGGCGCCGGGTCCCGCAGGGGGTTCCCCACCAGGCCCTCCCCGGCCAACGCCGTGGGCTGACTCACAGCGACCATCTCCCCGAACACGGCAGCATGGTAGTGGACACCCACGGCGTGGAGGACCGGGCGTGTGATGAGGGTCGCCGTGAAGAGCGTCAGGAGCTCGATGATCATCACGAAGACAGTCAGGATGTTGAATGCTACCTGCCAAACCCAGTTCTTCGCGAAGATTGCGACCTGCTTCTTGACGATGTCACCAGCAGTGTACTCGGGGTAGTTGGCCTTGATGAAGCCGATGGTGGGCTGGGTGACGATCTTCACGATGAGCGCTATGGGAGCTAAGACTGGGATGACGATGGTGACGACGTTGATCGCCGTGATTCCAATGGTAATGGCCATGCCGGCCCGCGAACCGGCAGTCTTGGGCATAATGTAGCCCGTAAGGCTCGTAGGAATGTCCCCATGCGCACAGAGCCACATGGCCTGGTTGAGATTTGCGTCCAGGACGCTATAGAAGACTATTACTGGCAATGACGTGCCAAGCCAGTGCGACAGGCCCACAGTTACTGGTGTCAAGGGAACAGCAAAGATCTCGCATATAAAGATCGTAAGATAGAGAATAAGAAGTGCTAAGCCCTGTACGGCAATCCAGGTGCCGATTCCTGGTGAGGTTGGAGATTTTCTCAGCAACCACCTGTAACCGCGGCTCACCATTCCTACATCTGGCAAGACAACGTTAATGGTGCTATCATCAATAGTCCTCGCCTTCACACAGTAGAAAGTTGACATTCGGGTGGGCGTGATTTGGTTCGATACATTGTGCAGTTTTAGATTTGGATTGATTGGAAGAGCAAGCGCGCAGCGCAAGCGCGGAAACGCATCTGGGCACTCCTGCGGGGATACATGGATACCTGACCGCCATTTATCAAATCGTGTGTCGCCCCAGCACATCACCACCACATGAGCGATCGTGCAGTTCCCTCCCACACAAACGACGAAATTTTAATACAATAGTGGTACAACCGCCATAGCAAAGCGACTGATGGAACAACATCGCATCATCCGACCCGTGTAGAAGGTCCCCTACCGTCTGCCCGGGAGATCCGTTATCGCCTGGCGGAGGTCGTTGTACCAGCCCTCGAGCTCGCTGCTGCTGGTACTGTGCATGTAGTAGGTCCGGCCGGGAACCCGGACCTCCAGATAACGCCGGTTGCCGTGCACGCCCATCGTGAGGGTGCACGTGTACTTGGTGATCTTCACTACGCCTTTTGGGAGTGATGATTCTGGTCTATGGAAGTACCTTAGCTCCAATCCGGGCGTGCTTGTCTTCAGGAGGACGAAATATCGCTGTGTAAAGTACACAAGGGTGACGAACGTGTTTCCAGTTCTTCACGATCTTTCCTTGCTTCCACATCATCCCTTGCCTGATCAGCATGGCTCAATAGTGGCGCGTTCGCGTTCACAGCGTTGATAATGAATGTTCAGTCTGGTCAAAGTCTAGTCCCAGTCACGTCTGGCGAATGGCCATGCAAATCAGTTGCTGACCCGCCCCCGGGGCCGCGACATTACAGCAGAGACACACATCCTCTCCGTCAGTCCTCGTCAAGTGGCCGATACCATTCGATAAAGATTGGTTGTCCTTTGAAATGCTCTAAGAAAGGGCGCCACATGCCTCACACCAATAAGCTGCTTTATATGGATTAGAGAGAAGCGGGCGGCGCCTATTCCAAAGCACCTGGCTGCACCATCGGCTGGTACGCTGGGGTCGTTTGCTGGGCATGGCGGCTGTACTCCAAGGGCGCCATGTTGCTGTACCCGCCGTGCAGGGCGTGCGGTGGGGACCCGGTCCGGACGGTGGGCGCCTTAGCCGTGTAGTCGAACGCTGCGGTGGAGCGGCGCGGGTATAAGCCGCCATGGCCGTAGGCGCGGACATGGTACTCCGGGGGCGCACTGGGCATGGCGTTGGACGGCTGGGACAGGAGGGCGGAAGAGTTTGGGAGAACGCCCTGGCGGCTATGGGCTTGAAGGAGACCAACGGCGACAAGAGCAACACCTGCGAGTAGAACGAAATGGCCGCCGAACAATGGTGAGATCATTATCACAAAGAAGCCCAGGGGTACGCTCGTGTACTTCAAACGGGGCGTATAAATCGAAATGACGAACATAGGGATGCTGACGCCTAGTATGAGCATTGTAAGCGTTATGTACGCCCATATAACGGCTATGATGGTGAATATCGTCGTTAGGACGCTTATCATTGAATGATGAGTGGCCGCCTAAATTTGGCGATTCCAACAGGCTGACGGAGGAAGCTGGGGTCCGCCAAGGCAGTCCGCCGGTCTGGTAGAGTCCGGCTCGGCCTTTTCGTGTTCCGCCGACAGTGCCGGACATTACAAACTTCAGATCGCCCGTCGTTTAAACTATGCTGTCATATGTACATAAACGCCTCAGAACGCGTTCAGCGTCGTCCCTGCCATCATGCTGGCCTCCAACCTCTTGACATGGTGCAATCTGATGTGCCTGACTGCCACGGCCGACGCCAGCTGCGCCACCTCGTCCGTGCTAGCCATGAGCTTCACTAGTGGCACATGCGCCCTGACATCACGGAGCACCCGGGCGTTCTCGGGGTGCGACGCGAGGTTGCTGAGTGCGTGGGCTGTGGATCGGTGCACCAGCGGGCTGCCCGTCGACGTGAAGAACCCGACAAGCGGCTCCAGCACGGCGTTCTCCCCGATGGCGGCGCGGTTGTCGCCCAGTACTGCCATGTATGCGAGTGCGGAGGCTGCGTGCTGCCTGATGAGGTCGGACTGGGTCGACCGAACGAGCCGGCAGAGATCATCAATGACGTTCGACTCGGTGAGGATCTGGCAGTTCTCGGTGTCTCTGGCGAGCTGGGCGACAAGGGCGGCGGCGTACCCGAGCACTTCCTCGTTCTTCGATTTGAACAGAGTGACGACTATCCGGAGACCGCCCACGAACGTGCGGCCAACCTTGGCAATCTCATCGGGGGACTTCAAGAGAGGGACAAGGGCAGCCGCGGCGGCAGCGATGACCTGCGATGACTGAACGCGGAGTAGCGACCAAAGCAGCCTTACGCCGTCTGCCTGGATAATGTCGGCAGCCAGCTTCTCATCTTCACCCAGGGTGGCCAGCGCTGTCGACACGTCTCTGAGGAGGCTGTTGTTGACGCTCTTGAGATGCCCCACAAGGATCGACACAGCGCCGGCCCTCCGGATGGCCTGGCGGGCATCGGGGTTAGAGCCAATCGACGAGACCACGAGGGCAGCCCTGCCGACAAGGTCTTCATCGACATCTCGGAGCATGGCGGCAATCGTGGAGGCAATCTTGAGGCCGACCAGGACCTTTCGATTGGGACCGTACTGCGCCAGGTGGCGGAGGGCAACAAGCGCAGAGACCTGCAGCGCACCGGGCTTGTCGAGGTGCTTGCACAGCGAGTGCACACCCTTGTTCTTGTGGACCGTAATCTGCACCTCCTTTAGCTGCGCCATGGCCGCAAGAGTCGCGACAACATGCTCGAGGGCGGCGGGTGTGTCGATCTTGGCGAGCACCGCGCACAGGATCTCCGGCACGCCGCACGCCACGAGCTCGGTGAACTCAGTGTCGTCGTTGGTGAAGTGTCGCAAGGCCGCGACGGCACTCGTGATCGTCGCCTCGTTGGCTGGGTTGGAGTGGTCACTCAGCGTTGACCGGATGAGACCGACGATGGTCTGCAGCCCGCCGGTCGCCTTGACCGCGCTTCTGTTCCCCGCAGAGCGAAGAAGGACGTCGATCGCAGCCATGGCGCAAGGGGCGACGGCGGCATGACGCTTGCCCATGTTCTTCAGGTGACCGAGGATGATCCCGAGCCCGTTAGCCTGCCGCACTGCCCGTCTCAGCCCGTAGAACTCGCCGCACGTCTCTATCAGCCGCATGATGGCGCTCTGGATCGGGGGTGGGGTGCGCTCGTCCGCCAGGAGCTCCAGTGGCCCCTTGAGTCCATCCATGTCGAATAGGGTGACCTGAAACTCGGGTATGGCCGCGAGTTTGGTCAGCAGGGCTATGGCGTTCTTCCGAACCGTCAGATCCTTGTTCTCCATGATCAGCCGCACGAGCACGGACACGCCGTTCGCCTTGAGGAACAGCGCCTGGTTCCTGGCCTGGGAAAAGTCACTCGAGCTGAACGTGTTGAGGGCGACGAGCTGGCTGGCCTTGGCAACGCCCTGGGCTTGGAGGGACTCGACCAGCTTCAGATGCGGGTTGGTCTTGATGTCTACGTCTCTCAGCGTCTTGTCTGCGGACGCCATGGCTTCCCGTGTCCGCTTTTCGTGGAGGAGGTCCTCGTCCTCCTCATCGGAACCGTAGCTACTGAACGAATCATCGTCCTCCTCGGTGTCAAGATACACGCTGGAGTCCGCCCCGAACTCAGACGGCGCCGCAGTGGATGAGTGAGTCATCGCAGAGAGCGAGGAGTGCCGTCCGACGGCGCTTTGCTTGATTTGGTTCAGCATATGGACTGTTGAAGCCCGCCGCATGCTCAGGTTGGCCGCAGATGTCCCATTTGAGCGGTGTAATGGGTTCATGAAGAGTGTTGCGGTTTCTCCAGAGCGCAGGGGAGGCACGGTGGGCGGACTCGTCGCCTTGGCCATCGCTCCGCCTTGATTGGCGGTATTTTCGCGCGTAAAGATCGATAGTTTCCTTGGTGGTCTTGCAGAGTTCGGTCTTCTTGCACTTGGGGGGCGTGCTTGCATATTTCCAGAATTTTGGGGAAATTCTGCGGATGGTCGGTTCGTCCCTTAAGGTGCGGGACTGGCAATCAGGGGGTCCGCGGGAGCTAGGCGTCCCTACACACATAGCAAGTAGTGGTTGCATGATTTTAATCTAAGCGCGGGTCTGGCGCCTCCGCAGCACATCGGCATTGTACACACGAGCCAGGCTCACCTCGAGCGTCGTGATCTGCTCCTTGAGGTAATCGAGGTCAGAATCAAGGCCGGCGACCTGCGCCCGGGCCCCAGCAAGATTCCTCTTGAGGAGGGCCTCGGCGTCGTCAATGGGGTATTCCACCATCGTGCTGCAGCCCAGCCAGATAGACACGTTCTCAACAGCAGGAACCGTGGCCTTGGCGTACACACCGTCGGCAATCTCGTGGTTCACGGTAGTCTCCTCGCGCTTCTGCTGGTAGAACTGGATTGTCTTCAGGCTAGCCTCAAGATCGGGGATGCGGCCAGCGATTGAGGTCTTTTGCCTAATAAGCTGTGCGTCCATGAACTTGTACTTGCTGTACTGCTCATTCAGGCTCGTGAGCGCCTCTTCGGCATTCTTGTGCTGAGCGATGAACGCGTTGGGATTATCGATGAAATCTGCGTAAAACAAAGCAAAATAACCACATACCCGCCTGGGGAATCCCTCTGTGAGCTACAGTAGGCTTTGCTGCCATCCTGAGAATTAGGCTTTGGGAAATATGCACAGCGATGCCAACAGAATCAAAAGATGAACGGCGTTGTTTATGTACAACACAGAATGCATTTCCTTCCTTCAATACCTGTCAGGGTCTCTCTGATAGTGGCTGCTCGTAAATTTTCCAGTTCAACATATCTCATGTCCACTTCACACACCTAGCCACACTCACTGGCACCTATCCATCAGACGAGACTGGGACTGGTTGGGAGTCGATGATATTAGGCAGAAGTGTTCGAGAACGGCGCGTTTATGGTCGTAGTAAACTTCACTTACTGCGCTTAGAGCTTGAGCTTGGTGCTGCTTTCCGCTTGTTCGCCTCGAAACCGCGTGACCGCCACTCACTCTCGATGCCACGATCCATGGCGACGCGTTGCTCATCGGACGACCGCGACGACCGGCCCTCACTCAGCATGGCGTCCCGTAGCAGCAGACCGTACCTGTTCTTGGCGTTCTCGATGGCCACCGCGGCCTCTCTGTCGACGGGGTCGCCGTGTTTGAGGACCTCGAAGAGCTGGTGCATCGACCCAATCAACGGGGGCACCACACGCCGCATGTGGACCAGCAGGAACCGGTTCGACTCGGGCAGCGTTATCTGGCGGGTCAGCTCCGCGACATACGCGTGCGGCACTGACAGCGTGCCCTGGTCAACTAGCTCGACCCCGTCCACGGCCGAGAGATGCTTCCATGGCAGCTGCTCCTTGGCCCTGCAGTCCGCGGGGGTGCGGGCCGACCCCGAGTGTGTGAAGAGCAAGAGCCCGGAACTCGTGGATACGTTGAACAGGGCGAAGAAGGGGCTCACGGACTTCTTCCTCGAGTCCAGTGTCGCTAGCTTCGTGTGCAGCTCCCTCGTGCGCGTGGAGAAGCCCGCGTCTGTTTCGTTGGGCTGCCGACCGGCGTTGAGCTCCTTCTTGAGCTCGATAATCTTGGTCGACGACACGTAGAAGCGCTCGTGCAGCTCATTCAACCGCCCCGCAGCTGCCCGGATGGCATAGCCGCCGTCCCCGGCCGTCAGGGCCTGCACAAGCTGCATCTTAGGGCGTATGGCCGGTAGCAGCACTCGCCGGGCGAAGTCGTTCGGGTCGGGCTGTTTGTCGTCCATGTTGGCCGCGACCATGTCGAACGTCCCCCCGACGAGGATGTCCGTCTGCTCCGTGATCGCAGCGACCACGCCTGGGACTCCCGTCCGGGCCAGGTCAACGAGGACGCGGGTGGCGACGGCCCGGCGGGCGTCAGAGCGCTCGTCGCCGGACAGCTGGGCGATCGCGAACAGGATCTTGACCAGCTGGCGGACGAGTGGGGTGGTTTTGGCCTGGGCGATGACGAGCTTCACTACGTTGAACCCCGAGATCGAATCCTTGGGGGACATACAGATGCCGAGCAGCGCATAGAGTGCCGCGCGGGGGACGAATGGCACAGTAGCCAGCAGCTCCGCCAAGCACCGCGTAATTGATTGGGATTTGATTGAGCCGTGCAGGGTTAGGATGGCCCTGCACAGGTACGACGCGTACCGCTGCAGATGGGACGTCAGGCCGCGGTCCTTGGGGTACTTCGGGTCCGCCAGCCCGAGGACGGTGTCGATGGCGCCCTCGGGGTCGTTGAACCCCGCCACAGCCGCCATATCGACTAGCACCTCGAGCCCGTTAGTCGCCAGAGTCTCCGTGAAGTAGTCTGCAGACACCACTCCCTGCCCCGCTCGGTGCACGGCTGCAGAGAACTCCGCCCACAGCATGGCGCGCACCTCGTGGCACTCGGCGGCGTCCGGTGTGATCCGGGCGACCAGGGCGGCGTGGGCGGGCCCCGTGACAGCCTCGGCCATCGCTGCGTCGCAGATCAGACCTAGCGTCCGGGCGTAGACGTCGTTCGATAGGGTAAGCTTCGGGGCGGGCAACCCTGCGATTGCCGCGGAGATCAGGGCCTCGCTGAGGGCGGCGGCGGCGTGGGTGTCGACCACGGGAGCAACGTCCTCCGCAAAGCAGTCCTCGGCCTCGATGCGGTTGATGGCCTGCCGCAGAGTGGCCGAAGTGTTGGCGAACTTGGCTCTATGGACCGACTCGGTGGACGAGTCCATGATGCGCTCGAACACCGCCACCAGCGCATGGGCATGCTTCCTCAGATGGAACAGGAAGTTCCACTGTTCCGCACTGTCGTATTCGGCGAGGTTTCCGACCCGTCCGTTGGCCAGTGCCAGCAAGCCCTCGGCGGCAGGGGTCCACAGACTCTCCAGGAGCGAGGCAGAGTCGGCTGAGGGCTGTCGCTGGAGGAGGATCGTGGACATCGAGTTGAGCACGACTAGGGCACTCGTCGGCGTGGGCGCCGTCTCAGCCATACGGAGTAGTGTCTTCAGCAACACGGTGGGTTCGCGGATGGCGTCAAAACGAAATGACGGAAGCCTATAGCGGGCCGCATTGGCGGTTACACGTGGATCTGTGATCTTCAGGATGAACAATTCTAGGTATTTTGAGGCCAGACAAGCCACAGATGGCATTAGTGTGGCAGTCGCGGTCATTACAGCATTCTTCTGCCTGTATATCTCTGGGAAGTACTGTGTATTCCCAGAAGACCACTCTCTCAGAGACCTATACGCCTCAGCAAGCTGCTGAGCGGAAAGAGCACACATCACTTCTGGCTGAGAGTATGAATACATAGGCGCATGTAACGCACATAAAGCGCGTTGGATGTGAACGGATGGCCAGAGTAACAGCTAGACAAAGCTACAGACGTAGTTTACTGTGGCAGCAGACCATCTGAGTTCTTTTTTATTTATTCCTTGGTCGACCGAGACGTGGTTGAAAGATAGGAAGCTGACGCATGCGGGACGGGATTCTGCATGCGCAGGCTTGAATACACTGAAAGCCGAAAGTGTATTGAAACAATCTGTACTCTTTTACTTCTGCTGTTCTTCTCCACAGACATCAGCAAAGGACACACCGGGCAAATTTAAGAACGGGGCTTCTCCTTCTTGCCACGGAAGAGGGCGAGGAGGGAAACGTTGGAGACCTTGACGACCTTGAAACGGACACCGGGGATATCACCAACGGCGTGACCTCTACGGCCGAAGCCAGAGATGAGGACCTCGTCGTTCTCATCGATGAAGGTAAGGCAACCATCGCCGGGGACGAAGGCGGTGATCTTCTTGCCGTTCTTGATGAGCTGGCAACGAGCACACTTACGGATAGCAGAGTTAGGCTGCTTGGCCTCGACGCCGCTGTATAACAACTAAAAACCAGCTAAAACATACATCTTCTCGACGACGATGCCCTTGGCGTGGGAAGCGCCCATGAAGGGATCGGCCTTCTGCCAGGTGCCGAGGTTGGCGCGCTTGTACTCCTTATCAGCCCTAAATAAGTCCAGAAATCGGCGGAAACTACGTACCAGCGGTTGACGCGGCGAACGTTGCGAAGCTTACGGGCGGCGTTGATGCCAGAAGCCATCTTCACTGATCACACTCGTAGAGGCACTTTTTTTCAACGAAAAAATTCTTGCTTTTCCTTTTTTCCTGCATCTATGCCGTGACTTTGGAAGTAGGGCCAGTCGGACCATTTTGGCGCAGCTATGGATACTTCTGTGCCATTCAACCGTGTTGCCCATAGTGAGAATCGCTTTTTGTTTCTTTGTTTTGAATACCCATTGCCTTTTGAGGTGTGCGTCGGGTTGACTGCCATCAGGCTAACTTGAGCATAATCTCACATTGTAGCAGGCAGCAGGCCCGCAGACACGCTGATAGCTTGTTTGGGAAGTGGATAAGTGCATGTGAGTGTGGCTATGTGAAGACATGAGACATGAACTTGAACTGAAATTTACGAGCAACCACCAGCAGAGGGACCCTGACAGGTATAGAATGAAGAAATTGCCTGTTGTGTTGCGCATATACCACTACAACTAGTTATGTTACATGAGCTCAACCCGCCATAAATGGTCATTGTATCTCACTTTGAACCGCGCGCGATGTGAGCTCGTCAAGGTGGGTCGGCCTTCTACAGTGCGCGGTTCGATCATGCTCCGGCTGAACGACGTGCGGATCAGTGACAAATTCGGCCGATGTTTGGTTCTAAGTCGCGACTCACCCGAGATGATTCATCAATCGAAACATGCCACCATGTCACATCATCGGGGCGACCCGGTCAATCGCTTGCCCAAATAAGAATGGACACGAGGTTTATGACGGTTCCAACACATGTGTCTGGGTGTGGAATGCCGGTCTATTTTGGCTCAGTGGTTTGACTCACAGGCTGGCTGCACTCCTTTGTTAGCAATGCCTTCTCTAACCCCAACCTCACGGTGCAGAGGTCTCTCCGATATGTTGAAGTTGTCAAATGAACGCTGTCAGGGAGTCTGGCCGCCCGACTTTTTTGTCAGGTAACGGCTTATCACTGTGTGCCAGGACGACTCGACCTCAAGTCAACAACAGTCAAACCGATTTTTATGAAGCCTCAAGGTTTCACCTCGACGGCTTTGCGCCGACTGCGAGTCGCCAGTTTCATGCCCAAGTATCCCAGAAAGATGACGCTGACGACGGAAGCCACGACGTCCCCGATGGGGGTTGCCAGGAAAACAAGATCGATGCTCCCAACTACAATGCCGAGAATGACGGTGAGGTTGCCGACGACCATCTGTCTCGATGCCATGGTGATGAAGGCCGCCTTGTTCCGCTGGACGGCGACGAGGAAGACCTGCGCCGGGAGCAGCACACCGAGCACGACGAAGAGAATGCCCTGCCGGCGGGCAACGAGCACGCCCGCGTCGATGGCGTCTGCGTCGTCTGTGAACGCGCGCATGTAATACTTGGGCAGGAGGGTAATGAACAACCAGCACACGACGCCGACGACGAGGCCCGCAGACAGGGCGGACACGAGCACCTCGAGGGTCTTGCGGGCAAGCCTCGCGCCGTAGTAGAAGGCGGCGAGCGGGATGACGGCCTGCTCGATAGAGATGAACGGGACGCAGCACAGAAGCGTTATCCGGTAGATGGCGGTCTCGCCGGCCAGATAGGAGGACGTAAGGGACGATGGTACGATGCGGTCGATGGCGATGTTGGTGAGAAAGAGCATCGTCGAGAAGCCGATCATAGAGAGTGAGAACACGGCCGCGCTACGGACCATGAAGACCATGCAGGAGACGTCAGGGACATAGCAGCGCCACGGGAGAACAAGGGCGCGGGTCCGGTCGGCGCGGGGATGGATCAAGAAGTAGACGGGCGTGTAGTAGTAGGCGAAGGACGCAATCGTGGCAAGCAGGTCGCTGATAACCGAGGCAACGGCGGCGCCCGTGGTGCCCCAGCCGAACCCGAAGACGAAGAGGACGTCGAGACCGATGTTGAGGACGGACGCCACGAGCGTCAGGAGCATGGACGCGACGGGCTTCTCGTCGGCCCGCAGCATTGCCGTGACGATGTGTGGGGCCAGGAACACGGCGGACGTGGGCAGCATGACGAGGGAGTAGTACAGGGCGTGCGGCATGGAGGCTGAGTCGGCGCCAGTCAGCTGGAGAAAGGGGTAAAGGAGCACGAGCATCGGGACCGGCGCCACCACGCCCAGCGCTAGAACCAGCGTGATCGCGTTTCCGGCCATTTTACGAGCCCGCGCGACGTTTTTCTGGCCAAGAGACGTCGACACGCCCGCACCCACACCGACGCCGAGGCTCACGCCAATGGTTGTGATGACGCTGTCGAGGGGTGTGAACAGACTCACACCGGCCATGGCGTCGGCTCCACACGCCCTGCCAATGACGATCATGTCGACCAGGGCGTATAGCATGAGGCTGGTCGTGCCTAGGAGCGCGGGGATACAGTACAGGACGAACAGGAGAGGGATGGGCCAGCGGAGGAGCGCTGTCGTGCCCTTCTTGGGCGGGTCCGTCCGACTGTCCTCTGATTCCTGTGCGACGGCGGTCACTGAGGCTCTACCGTCGGGTTCGCTGGCTTCGTCGTCGTCTGACCCGCTTGAGGGAAGTGCCCCAGGTGCACAGTCCGAGCTTTCGTCCAGATCGCCACTGGACTGGTCATTTCCTGCAGACTCTTCATCTGTTTGTGCTGGCGGGGTTATCTTGTGCCACTCTCGCGGCTCGTTGCTGTTTAAGGGGAATGCATGACTGTGCGCGTCGCTGCTGCCATATAAGCTGCTATCTGATGTGTCGTCGTCGCTATTGCCGTCCATTATATCATACTCCACTGTTGTGTGATGTGGAGATGCCAAGTGCGAGGTCGGATGGATTGTTCGCGGACCCATGCGACTCGACTGACTGCGACACGAACCAAGGGATACCCCATGCACCGTCATGGGGCCACACTGGGACTCAACTGGGCCGATCTTTAATTTCTCTTCATCATTTGGCTCTCTTCGCAGCCATCCCTTGATTAATGTCCTTCTGGTGTGAGAGGCCTGGCATGCATGGGAGCTACATAGAGCAGTACCATACGTTATCCAGACACCGGGATGGACCAAGGGCGACCCCCCGGGTATGGCCCACGACCACAGCCTGTCACCGCCAATGAGCAATGAGTTTAGTTCTGTGCGATTGATGCTATGTCTGTTATGATCACTGAAAGTCATGTCGAATCATCAGTATGTCCTCGAACCCGGTGCTCACATCACCACCTCCCGGAGCCGCTCCACACTGTCACTAACCCCCTGATAGATCGCTTCTACCCGGCACAGCGTCTGCGTGCTCGGCCCCTTGCCCCGGGCCCGGTCACCCATCAGGCCCCGGGAGTCCGTTGCGTCACCCAGCTCCCGGAGACAGATCAGGAGCATGGCGTGGAGCCGGGTGAGGGTCTCGTCGATGTTGGAGTTCTCCTCGACGGGGATCTTGAACCTCCGGGCATCGTTTGTGAAGGCCGCCTGGATCTTGCGGATGTTGCCGATATGCCGGATATACGTGTTATGTGCGGGGTCCTCAGTCATGTATTTCGACCTCACCGCCATCCTATGCCGCTGCCGCTTCTCGTCCTTGATGTACAGCACGACCGGGATGCACCTGTACGTCTCCGCCAGCCGCACCATGTTCGCCGGACTCAGGTGCACCCCTTCCACTATCGCACTCTCATTAGTGGCCTGCATGCGGCTCAGAAACGCGTCCAGCATGGGCCACACGACGGCGTCGCACTGGTCCCGCCAGCCCTGCACCAACCGGGGTTCCTTGGGCCGCGGCCTCCGCTTGTCCTTGTCCTTCTCCCGGCGCCGGAAGGAGTTGATGGGCGACGAACTCACGCTCATCTCCCGCTCGGTCAGCGTGTCAGGACTCAGCGGCGGGCTGGTGGCAGCATCCTCGCGGGGCGTCACAGTGTCCGTGTTGTAAGTGCTGACGTGCAGGATGGGGCACTCCGACGCTGGGATGTGCGACCGCATCATGGACCGGATGTTGTCCGTCGACACAACGCGTTGGATGCCGAGCCTCGAGGCCAGGAGAGAGGCCAGCGTGCTCTTGCCGCACCCAGATGTCCCCCCGATGAGAATGACGACGTTGCGGTGGCGGAACTGGACCTGCCATGCCCGCCAGAAGTCCACGGCGTCGGCATACACTCCCGGTTTCTTCAACTGCTTCGAGAACACGGCCCAGAGCTCGTCCTTCGTGACTTTGTGGATGCAGACAGGATCCTTATCGATAGAAGAGGTCGTGGCCATCAGCTTGTCGAATACGGAGGCTGCAATCTCTTGTCCCTTCGCCTCGCGGACGTTCAGCAATGACAAAACCCTCCTTAGCATTGGTACGTTAAAGTAATCCTCCTTTCCTTCTGAATCCAATTGGATTAGAGCAGAAGAGTTCATTATGGTCGATTTCCAGTGAGCTACAGCTCGGTCGGTAAAAGTGCTCGATACGGCGATCCAGCTGATTCAGTCACGGTGACCCGACTGTCATCCCCCACAAGTCTTCATCAGCGTGCACTCTCCATGATGTGTCGACAGCGTTCAGGTCTGCTGCCCCGCTGGCTGTCACTCAGATGTCACTGTGACGCTGTACCGTGCGAAGGGTGGTCGAGAATAATCGGGAAAGTTCGTAGTCGGTTCGTAGCTCATCATCCACCATCTACAGCCCCCTGCCGCCCACAGCACCACCATCCAGTGACGGCCAAGCACCCCCCTCTATCCCGGTTTATAAACTCTATGTTCCGTCGGTGCTACCGTCTACCTACTTTCCCAGGAAGTCCGGGTCGGCCCCCAGCTCATGGGCCCTCAGCTCGAGGAGGATGGGTCGGACGTCGTGTTGGTCCCGGAGGAGTTCGAGCAGAGTCTGGACCCGTTTCAGCTCGGCATCGTCCTCCCTCTGGATCCATGTCTCTATCCCTATGGCGTTGGCGGTGTGCGTCTTGTAGGACAGGGGTGAGTTGTCGACGATGAGCGTCTCGTTCAGGGGCCGCCCCAAGACGTCCAGGTCCTTGACGTAGTCCCCGTCGACGATGCGGCAGGAGTCGCGGTAGAGTCTGGCGGACACGGTCTGTGTGAGGTCGAGCATATCGATCACGGGAGAGGCGTACGAGGGCATCGAGGCCGTGAATACGACCACTTCGAAGTGATTGCCGGCATACTCGAGGAAGGCGTCCACACCGGGGCGCTTCTTGACTGTGTGAGAGCGTGTGGTGGCACTGACCGTAGAAGTGGTGGAGCTCGCCGGCCACAGAGACGGGCACGATGAAGTCGGGGCAGTCCATGGGCTTCAGCGTCGAGTGGACGAGCGTCTCATCCAGGTCGAGCACGAGGCACTTCTTGTGGCTGTGTGGCTGTCTGGGTCCGAGTAGAACGGCGCCGCTGTCGTGCTCAAGCATCGGAGCGGAAGTTTGGAAGCACACCTTAAGCCCAACAGAGAACAGTTTGAACAGCTTTCTAAGAATGGAGGCGGTTTTGGCCTCTGTGGTGCTCTCGACCACGGTGTAGTTGGCAGAACGGACCTCAAGCGAGCGAGGGCGCGGATGCGTGGATGAAATCGCCTTAGGGAGCTCCACCTGTGTTACCAAGCTTCTGGCGTCATCTAGTGAAGAGGCCATCGTCATAGAGCCCAGGTGTGAGGAGAACGCCTTTTTGATCGGCAGCAGAATCTCAAAATTTGAGTGGCACGACCCGGGAAGACGGAAATCGCATCAAATCTTCGGCCCCGAGAACAGACCATACCCCCATCGGCGTCCTTGTTCTGGGGTTATGCGTGTTTGGTCCCGAGAAGAATCCAATCACTGTCGTATCGGATGCAGATGTGGTAAGCCAACAGTCTCCCCTGGGTGGTCAAGTTCAGTGTCCAATAACATCGCCCGACTCTGCCCAGCCTCGTGATCGTCGGTCTTTATGTGAACATGTCCTCGAGGGAGTCGACCTCGCTGGGTCGAGTCGCCGCCGGTGGAGCAGTGACACCAGCTCCGGGTATCTGCATGGGCGGGGCATTGGCCGAGACCGCGGAGAACTCGGCCATCGACTCTGTCGCCAGCTCGGCCTCGAGGGCGGCGAGCTCGTCCCCGACGTCGAGGTCCATGCCCATGCCCATGTCCTCGGACAGCAGCTCCGTAGTGGCGTTGATCTCGTCCATCTTGTCCGCCATGTCGTCCATCATGTCCTGGACTTTGTCGGTATCGATCGTCTTGGCGGCAGTGTCGAGCTCCTTCTTGGCGACAGTCAGGGTGTCCACGAATATGGCGCTCTGCTGTGCCGACTGGATGCCCATCTGGATGGTCTCCAGGTTGCCCATCATGGCCGTCGTGCGGTTGACCATATGCTCAAACTGCCGCGCTCGTCGTAAAGCAAGCTGGGCATTTGCGCGGTCATCCTTGCGAATCAACCTGTGTTACTGTCAGCGACTGTGCAAACTCCCTAGCGCGAGCCTTCTCGGCCTCGATCCTCTTCTCCCACATCATATTGCTCGTGCTCATGCCCTTAAGACTGCCCGTCAGCGCCTCGGCATTGGGAATGGCGTTCTTCTTGCTCCCTTTTCCAACTAAGGGCATCTATTGCGTTTCGTTCGTTCAGCCGGGATGCCGGGATCTGGGTTGTCATGATCCACGCACCCACCTGCCAGGAATAGCCGCGGGCACAAACACGGCCGGGCGCGGACATGTATTGCGGCACGCCTGTTGACTGCCCCATCTGCCCATCCGCCACATCCTTTTTGAGCTCGATGACGTGTGATGACGATGCGATTGGCCTCGCGGACCGATATCGTATGGGCCCAGCTGGAGGGCATGTCAGCGTTGTGGGCTGTGATACACGCAACGGGCGTCAATCATCATGCACAACTAGGGCGTTTATCGACATTGACGGAGGCTAGGGGCGGGGTCTACGGCTTACTTACGGCTATCATCGTCAAGACGCGAGCTGTCTAGCATCTTGTGGGCGTTGTCGCAAAGAAGATTGCCCACAGAGACAAAGGAATCGGCGATATGGCGAGCTCTATCGTTCTGGAGCCTTTCAGTTGGGATCGGGATACGAGTAGCACGCGAAATTGCTACAGTAAAGAAAGCAAGGGCAGCACAGTCTACGGCTGCGGTTGTAATAGCCTTAGCGAGCATCTTTGAAGTGAAGAAGATGTACGATAAACTGCACCTGCAGTCACCAGGTCGGATGGTTTGTTATTCATCCTCATGTCGGTCGTCAGTGGGCCCCGCACCAGCAAAGCATTTAGCGGCTATGTCTGGGAAGTAGTTGTCTGGGGGGTGCAGGGGATGTTGAGCGCTCAACTCCCCAGCCCTGGCTGTCACACGCGGGGGTTTATTCACGGGAGATATGGTCTAATCCCAGCCGCCTACCTGCTGAACTTGGGTTTGGCTGTCAGCCCGGCGATCCTCCTCAGCACGGGGACGTCCGGGGCATACCCGTACTTCCGCATGCGGTGGACTTCCCGGCCAATAGAGAAGCCCGCGAGGATGACAAAGTAGACCACCAGGATCTGCCATATAACGGGAACGTCAGTGAGTGTTGTCAGAGTTAACACCAGTGAGATTACGTGGGTCTCGGTATACCGTCTCCAGAAGCGGAACTCGGATAGCCTGGACACGAAGGGGCGGTACTCGTCGTTCTCATACGTCGGCAGGGAGTTGGACGGGCTGTCCTCGGGGTCCACATTGGGCGTGACGAAGAGGACGGCCCGGGAGAGGATGTACACCCAGCTACAGTAGGCAATAAACCACCACCGCTGCGCCACGAGCACGCGAAGGAGGAATATGACAGTGAGCACCGCTGCTATGATCCAGCGCTCTCGCTTCTTCGGCTGGGAGAGCACCAGGAGCCGGTTGTAAGAGTTCCGCACTTGGCCGAGCAGGCCGTGAGCCATATCGGGCAGCGTCTCTGCATGTAACTGGTCTCTGAGAGAGAACTTGGCCGTAGCTTCTTCTGGGAACGCCATTGGCGTGTGCAGGTCTGGCGCTGGGGAAGGGTCCGCTTGCTGCGAATGTACAGGTACGACGGGGGGTTCGGGCGATACATTCACCTCTACATCTATATGAGGTACACTTTCTGCTTCTTTAACGACTGGCGAGCGGGTTTGAAGCTCAGCTTCGTTGTTCATGTTGTTGCAAGATTGACACGTGCTGTGACGTGGCCAAATGTATACACATAAATGGTCCAAGCCTGCCAAGCTGCCGGGAGATCCCTCCCGTTCCCGGTCAGTCGCCCTGTGCCTCCTTCCATCGTCCTTTGCTCACAGCACATCGTGAGCCTGGTGCTGGTTTCTCCACCGTATCCATGGCTCCAGATATCGTCACGGCAATGCCATTTAATGTGCAGATTACTCCTGATTCTCAGGCTTCCGAGCAAGGGGGTTGGTGGTCTCGACAGCCTGCTTAGCATCCGCCTCGTCATCAACGTCGACAACCTCACCAAAGACAAGACCGTGGTAGTAGACGAAGACGGCATGCATGATGGGTCGCGTGATGATCGTGCCGGAGAACAGGGTGATGATCTCGAACAGCATGACTATGGACGTGAGGAGGTTGAACACGACCTGGTAGACCCAGTTCTTCGTGAAGACCTCGACCTGCTTCTTGACGATGTCGCCAGCAGAGTACTCGGGGTAGTTGGCCTTGATGAAGCCGATGGTGGGCTGGGTGACGATTTTCATGATGAATGGGATGATTACAAGGATGGGGAGGGCCACGCCGACGAGGTTGAGGAGGAGCATCGCGATGGTGATGATCAGGGCACCCTTTGCGCTCTCAGACTTGGGGCGGAAGTAGTCGATCAGAGACTCTGGGATCTGACCGTGGGCGCAGAGCCACATAGACTCGCTGAGGTTGCCGAGGAGGATGTTATAGAAGATGATGACGGGAAGGGAAACACCGACGAAGTGGCTGAGACCGCCGGTGAACGGGGTCAGGACAGTGGCGATCGCCTCGCATGGAATGAAGAGAATGAAGAGGCAGACCCAAGCAATGGCGTGAAGCATCATCCACTTGCCAATACCAGGATTGGTATCACTCTTGGTGCTCACCCACTTAATGCAGCGACCAATGATAGCGGGGTTCGGCTTCACGATGTTGATCTTGTCCGAGTTACCGGTCTGTATGAGAAGGTCGATGTATTGCTCTTGACAGCATGTGGCGGATGCAATATCTCAGTACTACACAGCTTAAAAGTGCCATGGCAATCAACAAAACGTACCTTGCAATAGAAAGTAGCCATTCTTTTGCGAGAAACGCCAAGATTCGTTCGGCCAGTCAGCGACTCTCATGACTCCGCCGAGTCGAGATCAAAATCTGTATCCCAAATCTTATGTTGCATCTTTGATTCAGACATAATCACATCTAGCTAATCCACGTGGCGCTTCCAGGCCCGCCCCACCATACCGGCGTCGCATCTCCAAGCAGGGCGGGAACGCAGCGGCTCGATCCACGCGGGTAGACTTGCGAACCGACTCTGGCGAGCAATTTGAGGCTCAGTGGGGCGTTGAACAACACCAGTGGCCCGCGGCGGCAGGGATGTTGGCGGAACACACTCACGATGACGGCCAGACGACGGCCCAGCCTGTGGTACTCGACAGGCCGGACCCCGTGGCAGTCGACCATGAACAGGAATGGGAGGATGTCGTACCGATGACCGTCATCGAGGGAGTCCAGGGCCAGGCCGACGCAGCGACGGACAGACGGTCGGGTCTTGGCCAGAAGAGCCGTCGCCTGGGTGACGATGGTCGGGTAACCCTGCACAGAGCTGGCGGCGAGGACAGCGAGACATGGCCGGGGGTCGGGGGGCCCGGTGCGTTCGATCTTGGCGGTTCCGATGTTAAGACGGATTCGATGATGCGCCTTGTAGATGCGATAGCGGCTTGCTCTGAGGTATCTAGCGAGAACGATGTCGCCGTTCTCCCCAAGGCAACTGAGATCGACGGGATCGAGTATCACCTTTAGTCTTGCGATATAGGTCTCATCTTTGGGCGTCAGGTCGCTGATACTGAGCGGTATCGATGGTATTCGTTTTACACGTACTCTAACAATGCTTCGGATGTTCTTGATCATCTTCCTGGCGTTTGACAAAACTTCGCAACCACCAAATGTCGGGACCAGACACCAACTAACTGGCCAGCACCCATGACCCCTCCCCTCCTTTTGATGCAGCGCCTTAGTCCTCGATCGAGACACCGACTTGGCGAAGTTCACGCATCCCGACCTCCGACGCGACGATGAGACCGTCGACGAGCTTGACGAACTTGTATGCGACAAGAGGGACGAACGGATAGATCCACTCGTCCCAGCGCATGTTGAAGAAGGACGCCGTCATGACGATGGAGACGACAGACGTCCACAGGGGAAGGACGACGATCGAAAGAACTAGGGCGGCAGTGCGGACACCGGGGCAGGGATGCAGCGGGTTCTTCTTGATCCAGACGGAGAGCAGGATGCATGTCGCGGCCGTGAGGGCGTCAGAGATGGCAACAAGCGAGGTGCTCTCGCGGTGACTGCTGCGGGCAAGACCAGATGCGTGCGACAGGAAGCTTGTTGGGGTGAAAAAGTCGCAGAAGATGGAGATAATGAAGAATCCCGCAATGGTTCCGTATACCGAGGCTAGGGTCGTCTGTGTGAGCTGAAAGAAGGAGAACATGCCCTAATCTTACGATTAAACTTCTGGTTGCTACGACCGAGACGGCGAATGCTGTCTTGAACCTGATCTCGGTCAACGTCCTCGCCAGAATCGGCAGATACCTGTGTGAACAGCAAAATATTGACACAAACGAGCATACTGCGTTCACCAAAGTCACCATTGAACCTGTCTGGGTCCCCAAAATCGTCCAGTGTCATATTTGCTTCAATAGCACAAGTTGTGTTGTGCAGTATAAACATTCTTCTAAACATGAGCGAAACACCCTCCTTGAAGGGTCTCAGCCTCGCCGAGGTTAAGAAGTTTACGAGGGACGGCGCCTTGTACGTCAAAACCGCCGAAAGTGCCGTCCACGCCGTGTCCCTGATCGACCGCGACGTGATCCAGCTCATGCTGGCTCACAGTGAGCTGAAGGCATGGGTTGACGAGGGGATTGAGACGCTGGGCAAGGCCGAACCAGACGCTGCCGTGAACGAAGCGCACCGCACAGCGGTGGCAAAGGAGTTCAATTCGCTGACCAAAGCCATGACCAAGTACCTCTACGGTACAACGGACAAGCAACTCCGGGCAATCTATGCCCTCAAGCGCCACCACGGCGAAGGGCAGCCGTCCGCGGCGCAGTTCGAGAAGATCGTGCGCCCATTTGAGGAACTCGCTGAGTTTGTGGAGGGGGATACTGCCAACCACCTCCTCAGCCATCTCCTGTCCATCTTGGACGTTCTTCCGGCAGAAGCCGCCATCCTTAGCGCGTCGACTTCGATTCGACTGTCGCCAAACTGCGCGGCGACGTCGCCCTCGCGAGCCCCACCATGTGGGCCCCGAAGAAGCCTGCTAGGGTCATCAGGGCCGAGAAGGCCGAAAGGGAACTCGCCCAGGCCAAGCGGCAGATCGCGGCAATCAAGGAGAAGCTGGCACGGGCGGAGGCCAAGCTGATGGGGGGTCAGCAGAAGAAGTACCGCAACCATGGCGGAGGGTCTTATAAACCCTCTAGATACTTGTCATCGGCCCCGACCAACCCCACGCCCAGTCCCAATCAGCCAAGCCCTGTGAGTTGGGTTGACCCCACACGGGTCACCCTGTCGTCGGTAGAGCGTATGATTGACCCGGACTCGGGGGCAGACTGTTCGTTGCTGCTATCGGAGGCCGAGGCCAACCGGGCGCGGCTCAAGATCACAAGCATCCCTGTCCCCCCAGAGCTGTTTACGGTTGACAGCAAGCCGCTGCTAGTAATTGGCGCGACAACTGCGAGACTCACAGTCGACGGCAACTGCGTCGAGGCCACCGCGATCGTGGTTAGGATGGCCCAGCTAATCGTCATCGGCCGCCAAGGTGGCTGGCTCATGGGCCGCCCGGACCTGCCGCCACTCGGGTAATCAGGATCCGGCGCGGGCGGAGCCTCGGCATTATTTTCGAAGAAGACGCTTTGTGGAAGCCCTGGAGAAGACGATCTCCCTACCGACTTAAGACGTGAGTAGGAGGGAGACAGGGCAGTGCTGCGCAGTATAAACACATTGTTCGGTTCGACCCTTCACAAGTTGTCTTGCTTTAAACTGCCAGCTCAATGCATCGATTGAGACACAGTTGCACGCTACAGTTGGCCAGCACCGACCCCCACGCCGCTGTAGTGAGTATTTACATCGTGCTCTCGAGCTTCTGGCTCTTGACCTTCATTTTCCCGAGTGCCAGTGCGAGCGGGTCGACGTTCTCTCCCTTGTCCCGCCGGGCCAGCAGGTCGCTCTCGTACCGCTCGATGAACTCCTTCTCGTCCGCAGCGACGGCCTGGGCCATAGCCTCGTATCGCTGGACCTCCTGGGCCCGGGCATTTTTCTTGGCGGCCCTCTGGCGGACGGCCTCCTTCCGCTGGTGGATCGAAAGCTCCTTGGCCTGACGGTACTTGTCCATCAGCTCCTGCTTCTCCGCGGCCCTCAGCTCGGCGATGTTCTTGTCGAGGTTCTGCTTCATGCTCTCGGCTATCCTGCGTTCCCGGGCGGCGACCTCCTCGGCCCGCTTCATCTGCAGCCGCCGCTGCCGGTCGCACATCTGCTGCATCTCAAGCTGCCGTGCCTTCTTGGCGGCCTCCTCGTTGACGAACTTCTCCTCGGCCTCGCGCTCCTCGACCTCAAGCTTCCGTTCGAACGACGTCGTCTGTTCCTGGAGGTGCCGGGCGAGCTTTCCGTATGTCTGCTCACGCCGGGCAACGGCAGCGTCAACGTAGCGCTGCTCGGACTTCTTCTTGGCGGCCTCGATGTGGTCTCCCCAGACAGTCAGCTCATCCGCCATCACGAGCGACTCAGCGTCGGCCGCACGGTCGGCCTGCTTGCGGCGGGCCTGGTCCTCCCAGACCTGCGTGTTCTCCTTGTTGACGACCAGGGCGCGCCGTCTCTGTTCGGCGACCCGCTCGATCTCGGCCTCTTCGTCCTGGCGGGCCTCGGCGGCAATTATCTCGCCCTCCATGCGGTCCTGGGCGGCCTCCTCGTCCAGGCCACGGCGCTTCTCCTCGAGCTGCTCGATGCGGGTCTTCTTCAGCTCTAGCGCGGCCTTGCACCTCTCCTCGGCCTTACGGGCATCGTCAGCCTTCTCAGCCTCTTCCTGGGCCTTAAGATGGGTTGCCCAGCGCTGGTCCTCCTCCTTCTCGGCCTTGGCACGGGCCTGCTTTTCTGCGAGCTGGATTCCGACGGTGTCGAGGCACTTGGAGACGTCCGAGGCCCGTTTGAAGGCCTGGATGCGGTCATCCTGGTCGTTGATGACGTCCCGAGCACGCTGGATAGTCTCGGCGTGCTCCTTCATAGCAAGAAGCTCCATCTCGCGGTCGAGTTCGCGCTTGCGCTCCTCTTCCTCCTCGATGCGGCGCTGGCGGTCGGCAAGCCGCTGTTTCTGAAGGCCAGAAATCGTGTTGTTCCACTTGGCAGCCTTCTCCTTCGACTTTTGGCGGCGCTCAAGGGCATCGTTCTTCGAGGCTGATTGTATGGAGGTTGCAACACCACGCATGCGGCGATAATCATCCAGGGACACAACGGCAGTGGTTGCGTCAGCGGCTTCCCGCTTTACCGTATATCCAAACAATGTTTCGTCGACTAAGTGAGATCTATGGAGCGCATCGAGACAAACCAGCCATGTTCAGAGAGTTGTTGCGATTTTTGGCAGGATAAGGCACAGCCTTTTGTGGACGGAAGGGACAACCAAGCGCTTAATACAACGCTATACCGCCATGTCTGCCTCCTCCTCTCATCTTAGGTCGGTAGTAAAATCGTCTTCTCAAGATTCTTCATAAAATCAGCAGGACCAAACTCAGAGAACAGTCGTCTAACCCCCCCCCATAGAGGGCACTGATGCCCTAGTACCCTGTTCCATGCCTGACCCAACATGCCAGAGAGGTAACGGTTAATCTTTATCGGCCTCAGAAATAAGCGTAATCCTCATCGCTCTTGTGCAGTTTGTCTCGGATCCACCGCTTGATGGGGGCAGTCCGGGCAATGTGGAGCAACGCAACGAACACACCGCGCCAACAGACCAGGAATGTGTAGCCGATGTCGACGAGGGCGAAACCCGTGTTCCACAGGTGCGAGTGGACGACGGCGTGGCCCACTATGAGCATGGGCGTCAGTACAGCCAGGGAGGAGAGCATGATGATGATCTCCACAGCGAACAGGATGGTGAAGAGGGAGAACGTGCGGCGGATGTGCTTGACGTAGTCGTCGGACCCCCCGTTGCCGCGGTTCTTGAGCATCTTGACGAGGCTGTAAAAGTAGCAGATGGTGATGGCGGCGATGATGGCCAGGGCGTACAGGGTTCGGACGAGGAGTCCGGGCCCGAACCAGTGGTGGAACAGCGTGACGTCGCCCACCTCCACCTGCGTATGGTCCACGAACTTGGTCAAAATGACGACTGGCGTGGCTAAGATGACGATGAGGTGCTGCCACCAGGGGTAGGCGAGCTTGAGTGGCGGGGGCGTGACGTCCTCGGGGGACCGGGTCACAGTCTGGACCAGAGAGAGCGCGATGAAGAACAGGTAGAGGTACTGGGCGTATGTGAAGCCCGATGCGATGTCGTGAATGACCATATACGGGTATTTGGTAATTGGACTCATGTTGCTGGTGAAGAACCAGTGTTCGGGCCACACAATCGTGTCAAAGAAGTTCAGAAGAGCCATGGCGACGTAGCACACGGTCATAAAGGGATCTAGAGATAGCAGGAAAGTCAATCTATCGTAATAGCGGTTCCTGAACAGGGAGGACTTTGCGCGTCGCATGGCAATAAGAAGAGCAATCAGGAAGACGACATTAAGTGAGCCAAAGATGATCGTTACCCATAAGCGGGCGCCAAACAAGATGTCGTCTAATCCTGCCATGGCGAGCGATGCAAAAGATGTTTGTTCTTAGGCTGCACCGCCGTCAACGGCAGTCAGAGTCACGTGTGAGTCAGGATGGAAGGTCAGGACGGGTGCAGAGACCGACTGAACACCGGTCGGCGGCAGCTTAACTAAGAGATGCGTCAATTCCATCGTGACTGAGTCTCACTCAGATCCTTACGAGATTATTGTGATCACGCTCAACCTGCCTTTCCCGTCGCAGGGTTATTTTATTTACATCACACCTCGTCCTCGTTCAGTTCGCGGAACTGGTGCTCGATGTACTTGCGGGCGGCCTGTGCGCCGGCAGCACGGCCAGTTCTCTTAACAAAGCTGGTGACTACGCCTCTTGCGTCCTTCTGGCAGCGGACATAGCCGATAAGATTGGCGACGCCGAGCACGATGGCGACCAGGCAGAGGACACAGATGAGCTTGAGCCTGATGAGGGAGAGCACGAAGAGGACGGCCCACGCCATGGGGGTCACCAGCATCACGGACCAGAACAGCGCGACCTCGAAGACGTTCATCGACTTGTCCACACCATACGCACGGAAGGACTCGAAACGCCAGATCTGGTTGCCCTTGGCGTCGAGAGTGGACCACCAGCGCATCCCGACGAGGATGCGGCCAGAGACGTTCTTGACGACCCAGAAGTCGGTAGCACAGAAGATAACAACAGCTATGAATGTGAAAATGAAGGTGTTTGACTCTGAAACGCTGGATGAGAGTGGATAAGGCGGCTACAAACAGTTTTGAGCTGAAGGGCACAAAAGTCTCGAAAATATCAACGAGAACGTACACAAGAAGGGCAATAAGCTTGAATATTATGTGGAACACAATGACAAACGGGTGTTCAGTCTTCCTAACGAGCGCTAGCAAGAATTTGAATACCTTCTTCACGCCATCCATCGCTGAGCCCGTCACGGCAACAGCTTCAGTTGCAGCAGCGGTAGTTCCGGTAGTCGCAGCAGCAGCGACCTCCACTGGTGCATCTAGTTCCATCGTTGCAGAGATACTGAGAATTCCAGCGTTCGCAGTTTAGCACTCCACTCGAGGACCTCGCAATCCGGGAGCAGACAAATATAGTCACCCCTCACACTAAACTCACTAGTCGCGCATCTCACCAGAGCAAGGATATATTTAACAGCTAGTCTCCGCGCGTCACCTTCACGCGCGCCTTCATCTCGGCAGTGTTGACGGCTGTCCCAGCACTGCAGGACCCGCCCCGCCTAACAGTACCCGGCATCCGGGCAACAACGGGCTTCGTCCGCCTCGTCTCGTCCACGGCCCGGCGTGGCTGTGCGGTGTGTGGCCTCGTCCTCGCCGCCTCAGCGGGCACAGAGACAAATGGCGCAGACGGTGCGACCTGCGCTTCCTCCACAACGGGCGCCGAGGGGGCGTCGTCCTCGCCCTCGGGCTCAACGGGGGCGCGGGGCACCGGCTGGCTGATGTCCAGGAAGCCCATGTTATCATCCGTCGCGGTCAGGTCTGCCCCAAAGGCGTTGAGGGCTTCCATGCGGAGTGTCGAAGCGCCCCTGAGGAAGGCCTGGCGGACGCCAGATTGCAGATCCTGCTGGGCCTGGAGGAGCATAGCGTTCTCCTGTTTCAGCCGGGCCGCCTCTGCCTTGATGGCGTTCATGTCGTCGTGGAGCTCGGCCTCGATTGTCTGGCGAATGGTGATGACCGTCGCCTCCCGCTCTGAGCGGACCCGAGCCCTGTAGGCCGAGAAGGCCTCGCCAAGCCAATGGCAGTATGCCTCGCGCTTGACGCGGACGGATACAGCATCGCGAACAATGCGAACGGCATGCCGCTGGTGTGCAGAAGCGCGAGCCCACTGGCGCCATCCACGGAGAGCAGAAATGCACGCCGCGCGCTGTCTCTCGCGTTCACGAACAGTGGCAGCAAACGAGGCAGCAGCAGCCCTCGACTCGTACATTTTCCGGAGCTGGTCGACGAGCATGGAGCACTTTTGGTCCAGCTGGCCGATCAGGCCCTTGCACTGGTCAATCTCCTTGTCCTTGTTGGCCAGACGCTCGTTATAGCGTTCACTGAGATGAGTTTCAGCCTGATTTTTCAATGAGTTCATGTAGTCCTTGAAATCATCGTGGAAACGGTCCCAAATCCCATCAAACGTCTGCTCCTCCTGCTGCATTGCATGAATGGCGCTCTGCTCGCCACCAATCGAGTTCCCATAGGTTTGTTCGTGTGTGGAATCGGAATCTGATTGCATGCCCTCCGTCAGGAACGTTGACATTTCGTCAGAAATCGCAGACAAAAGTGCGAAATTCTAATCAAAATGATCGATCCCAGAAAAGTCCAAACCCCAGCAACACGGCAAGGCACTCAACGCTTCGACTCACCCCAGGCGACGACTTTATGAAACAATGCCCGGTGCTCAGTGTATCCCGGCGTTGTCGAGGGCGTCCCGGGCTTGGCACAGCAGACCGATGATGAGCTCGGCCCGGCGGTCACCGTCCTCCATGACCTCGTACAGCAGCGGCAGCGCCTGAGACATCAGGTCGTCCGCCCTGACGGTTGCCCCGTCCAGTTGGCCACAGTTTGAGCACTTGGACGGCAGCGCAGAGTTGGTCGACCCGCGCTTCTTCTTCGGCGTCATGGCTGGGGAGTCGGCCACGGGCAGCTGGGGCAGCGTGTACCGACGGGAGAGGTGCTCGGCGTCGTTCATGAGGCCGAACGCCTCTGCGTCGCTGAGTGCAGGCGACCTGCTGAGGAACTCGATGAGCTCGCCGTCCTCGGCCTCCAGGATGGTCGTACGGTGTTTCCGGAGGAGGGCAGCAGCTATAAATCGGACCATGATGAGGGGTTCGGCCATGTTAGTGATACTGCTGGCGAGGATGTAGTCCCACAGCAGTACGGTGCTCGGTATCGACATCTGGTACGCAAACATCAGGCGGAACCACTTGTTCAGGAAGATGGATGGCTCGTAGCCCGCGGGCTCCTTCATCTTTGCGAAGAGCGCCTCGTCCGACTGGATGACCATGAGCATGTTATGGCACTCCTCGTCGAGGTTAGACGCTGAGCCCGCACTGTCGTGGTTGTAGAAGCAGTCCAGCATCCTCACGAGCCGTCTGAATATGATGAACGTGTCCTTGACCAGATTCTCCTCGTCGCCGATGAGGGCTTTCGCGAGGGGCGTCCCGTGCTCCTGGATGACCGAGCGGCTGTGGTGCACGAGGAAGTAGACCACAGACGCCATGACGTGGTAGCCCTGCCTGTACGCCCAGTCCTGGTTGTGCTCGTCAATGTGGTACGCGCCGTACACACTGTGCATCGTCAGGATCTGGGTCACGTCGCCCGTGAACTTGGCCGTCTTGAAGTACTCATCGCCGGCGAATAGACGGAGCAGGTCCTTCTGCACGAGCTCCATGGAGGCTTCAACGGCCTCGAGCTGGTACTTTGTATCGGTCGGAACGACGTGGGACGGGTCTGCCCCGTGGCGGCGGCTTATACGGAGGTTGGCCTCATGCTGAGAGAGTATGTCGCCCCAGAGTGCCCTGTGGGGCTCGATCTCGTCCTTCCAGTAGGACGGCTGGTCCGAGAGGAATCCGAGGAAGTGCATGTACAGGTACGGACGCATATAGGCCGGCTCCTCATGTCCCTCAGTAAAGAGAGCCCGGAACCTTTCCAGGGCGCTGGATTGGTCCATGATAGCCTCGTTTGTAACAAATTCTCGCTCAATCAGTATGGATGACGATGTCCTGTTCAGTTTGGAGGAGGAATCGCGCTCAATCATCGACGACGATGATAAATTAAGTTTGGAAGAGGATTCGTTGTGTACAAAGAGCCCCGGTTGTGTCATTGAGTGCACAGACGACGCAGGCGGTGGAAATGAAAGCGTCAAAAATCATCTGATCTGCCGGGCCACAGTTGGTCGCGACAGTGCTCAACGATCGGAGCACGCCGAGAGCTCTCTTTTATTCCTATCGCTGACCTCAGTCGCGGAGAACACCGAGCAGGCCCAGGTTTGTTCTTTCGATCACGCGCTCAGCCAGCTCCCCGAAGAGCTCCTGCATGCGCTTGTCAGATAGCACAACGGGCTTCCCGGCATCACCGGCGTCCCTGATCTGGCGTATGAGGGGGATCTTGGCGAGGATGTCGAAGTCTTCCTCAGAGGCCGCCTGCTCGATGAGGGAGGAGTCGCCGAAGATGTCCTCATTGTGGCCGCACTTGGGGCACTCGAAGGAGGCCATGTTGTCGACGACGCCGAGCACAGGGACCTTAAGCTGCCGCAGCATCTCAATGGACCGGGACGCATCGTCCCACGCCACGCGCTGCGGTGTAGTCACGACAATGCCGCCGTTGAGCTGGGCGGAGTCATTAACGACCATCATGATGTCGCTGGTGCCAGGCGGGGAGTCCAGCAAGAGGTAGTCCAGGTCGTCCCACGCCACCTGGGTCAGCAGCTGCTTAGTGGCCGATCCTAGCATCGGCCCGCGCCACATGAGCGGTGTGCCGGGCTGAACAAACGAGCCCATGCTGGCCACCGCGACGCCGCTGTGCGGGGACGTGAACGGGGAAAGGAGAAGCCCATCCTCCACCTCGACGCCGGCAGCAGCCTGATCCGACGGGATGGACATCATGGCCGCAACACTAGGGCCGTTGATGTCAACATCCGCGATTCCGACCTTCAACCCGCGCTGTGCAAGACTGACCGCCAGGTTCGTTGTTATACTGCTCTTACCAACACCTCCCTTACCAGAGACGATGGATATGATGTTTTTAACGTGGTCCAGGCCACGGTTAGACATGTTGACGTTTTCGCTCATCGGCTGTCAGGCGGCACATGCACCCTGGTCAACAATCGTCAACAGCTGGCCGGTGTCTCAGAGAGGCTTGCTTGATGTGTACGAGGGTACTCTTGCCAGTATTCGTCGCCGGTGCCGAGGTGCCGTGTATAAACGTGACCTGACAATGAAAGGGTGAAAGGAGAGTACAAGATATGGCAGGCACATCCATCAGCCTCGTCGTCACACGTCACGGTGTGAGCGTTTAGTTTACTTCGGTTGTTGGGCATCCTCGCCGTGCATGTCGTGTTCCGACACGCCGGGCATCTGGAGAAGCTCGCTTCTGGGGATGTGCTTCATCTTCGACGGAGGATGCCGTCCTACTGGCGTAGAAGGGTTTGGTTCACTCAGTTGTACCGGCTCCGGCATAGGAGCGCTGGAATCATGGTACTCGGCCCCATTTGCAATGAGCGTCGCTGTGTCAACGTGAATAACTCCCTTTCTATATCCTGGTCCTTTGGGCTTGCTTCCAATCATGATTGGCTTGATGGTAGTGGTTGAACGAACTTAGTTATAGTGCACGGCTATCCTGCGCGGCCACTGACTCGTTCACGAGACAGCTTTAGGAAGCTTCAGGAAGTAGTCAGACTGTGAGTAGCCAGTTTAATCATTCTTATTTCTCAATTTGACATCTTGAGAAGCGTCCGCCGGAGGATTGCCTCGCGCCAAAGCTTCACTGCGAACCATGTCAAAGTGAGTCACTGTAAACAGGGAACGGGGAAGTACGTCATATTGTGCAACAAACATTGATTCTCGGGTGCCATGGCACAGCTCAGGGCGTGGCATGCTCGAATTGATCCTGTGAACCTATCAACTCACAGGGTGGCTGCAGAGCTTGCCTGACCGCATGAAATGGCTCATATGTTGATGTTGTTAGATAGCGAGGCCGCACACGGCGGGGGGTGCAATGCTGCGGCAACCTCAGGGGACATTTCCAAGAACAAGTCGAGGAAAGGAGTACCCGGTCTGAAAAATTCGGTTGGATCTAAAAACTACCCGGAGGCAGTATTTGTGTGATCAAACACAAAAGAACATGAAACTTCACTTGAATTCGAGCTAGTCGAAGAAGACTGTCTTTTTTTTTCGCGCAATCATTTTGTGATTTTGATTGGTCTTAAACTGCAAGTCGAGAATGAACCTGGTCTCGCAAGGAGAGACATAATTCCAGTCTGATGATGTGGAACTTCGTCACAAATATCGGAGAGACGCTTAGACTTTACTGGCCAAAAATTGCCTTAAACAGGGTCTTAGCGCCGGCAGAGCTGCAAACAAGATCGTTATGCTTCACGTTAAGGACCTCGATGAACTTGATAGGGTGCCCGTTGTTACCGGAGGCCTCCCAGCGGCGGGGGAGGGTCAGGGCAGAGTCCATGGGGACAGTCCCGTCGCCGATGACGTGGCCGGTGACCTTGGCCTTGAGGTCCTTCAGGGGCTGCCCGAACTCGCCCTTGATGAGCTCGTACTGGGCGTTCGTTTTGAACGAGGTGCCGTACAGGATCGTCAGGTCGACACCGGGGGCGCAGTCGTTCTCGCACTGCTCAGTGAACAGGCCGCGGGTCTTCTCAAAGCAGCGGGCGACGGCTGGCTCGGCAGCGGCTGCTGTACGGAGGAACTCATCCATGTCGCTGAGCTTATAGTCCTTGCCGTCGTGCTTGATGAGGAGGTTGTCCTCGGTCAGGAGGGAGCTGTCGGGGGCAAGCCAGATACCGCCACACCCTGGGTAAGATTGGATCGAAAGTTACATACATGTCTGGAGGGCGGGGACAAACGTGCTCTCGCTGGCGTACACCGGAGGGACAAGCGGGAACTCGCCGGGGGCGTTGATTACCGCGCCCACGAGGTCAGGGGCACCGCCAAGGGGCCCGCCGGCGAATACCGCCTGGTGAATATACTTGTCCTTCCACTCCTGTGTCTGGTGGCCGAGGCAGAGCGTCGCGACAAGCACGCCCATGCTGTGCCCGACCAGGACGACGGGCGTGTTCCCGTTGGTGGCGTACATGTGCTCCACGAGACCTGCGAACTTGTCGAGGACGCCGGTGCTCGGGTCGAAGTAATCGATGGGCGATGCTCTGAAGTCATATGGGTGGGCGAGAATGTTGACGTTGTCCGTGTATCCCATGCCGCGGAGCAGCTGGAAGAAGTTGTGGGCGTACTTGGCGAGCTCCTTGAAGCCCACGGTGTCCGTGAGATACTCGACGGACCGGACGAGCGGCCAGTGGGCGGGCCGGACGTCGACGCCGGGCTGGGGGATGGTGTGCCCCTCCGCGGTGAGGCCGAGCTTGTTCTTACGGATCCAGCAGCTATCCTCGAAGGGCAGCATGTCGGGTATCGTGATCCAGAACTGGTCATACTTGCCCTTGGTCGAGTGCGAGCAGGCGAGGTTCTCGTCGTCCTTGCCGTCGAGCTTCCATTCAAGGCGACTGCCAAAAAGGCCGGGAACAAACAAGATCGGATGGAGCACGCCGTCGTTGGATTCGCGCAGTGCTTGGGCAAAATCGGCCGCCTCGCTCTTTGAGATTTCGTCGTATTCAGAAAGTGTCCATGAAAGCTGGACAAGCGATACCAAAAGGAACGCAAAAACTACGACGAATCTCATGTTTGATTGTCTGAGTCCAAATTCTGTGATCTCTTGTCCACTTTTCTGCTCGGAGCTACTTCCAAGTTTTGATGGCCGATGACGATCTCTGAGATCTGGCCCTTGATCGTCATCACAACGATGAGGTTGCCTCCATGATCCTTGCTCGGGCCCATATTGACACATAACTACAACCGTCAACAGAATGTGACGTGAACATTATTTAGCGATGTCAGCTGTGATGACACCGTCCCCTCACCGCTTTCCACGGCGCCTTGGTGCCTTGAACACCAACTCGAGCCGCATCCCGTTGCTCAGCTCCTCGTCCTCGCCCTTGAGGAACTTGTCGTCGGCCTTGTTGCGGAAGCGGTTCTTCAGGACGTTCTCGGGGATGTTAAATTCCGCGGCAACGCGCCCAATGACGCTACCAACGGTGACAGGGCCAGTAAACTTGAGCGCCTGGGTCGAACCCTTGATGCGGTCCCACGCGGGCTCTCCTAAAACTGCAGGCGGGACGTCCTTTTCGAGGAACGTCACCTCAACCACAGTGCCGGAACCCGGCGCCGGTATGTCATCCGGAGCCCGCTTCGACTCCAGCTGCGAGTCGGCCAGGCTCACCCCCAAGGCCGGCCGGACGACGGCAACAGGGGCCGGGGCCACACCGCTGCCCAGCTCGGGGCGGGCTGCCAGGATGTCTGCTACGACCGCATTGACGTCGATTTGGCCCTGCTGTGCCTGAGCAAACCTCTTCTCGCCGAGCATTTTCTTCAGCTCGGCGTCTCTGGTGTGGTTTGCGACCTCGTGTCTGATATGGTCCGAGAAGCCGTCCGCCCGGACCATCCGCCCGCACACGGGGCACTCAATAGTTGCAGTGGATGCCCGGGCCGTGCTGCCCATCGCTCCGCGCACCACGGCGCCCGACATCCCAGCGGGGAGCCGGGCCCGCAGCCGCTGGTTCTTCTCAGCCTCAGCCCGGGTCTGGGCCTGCTCAGCAGCGGCAGCCTCCTCTCTGCTCTTCATGTCGATGTCGCCTCTGAGAGTGGGGAGGACCCCGACGTCCCTGACGGCAGGCGTGTCCATGGCGAGGGGCAGCGCGGGGATCTCCTCGGGGGGGAAGGCAAGCGTGTCTACCACCACGATGTCGGCCCAGTCGACCTCCATGTCCGCCTTACGGGCCTGGTACTCCCGAGCAGCGGCGTCTCTCGCGCGAACGATCGAGTCGGCGTCGGCCCGCGCCTGGCATTTCTCGAGGAAGACGCAGCGCTGGGCTGATACGGTCTGCTCTGCCGTCTCTGAGAGCCCTAGCGTGTCTGTGAATGGTGTGGTGCCCAGCAGCTTAGCGTATTGCCTCACCAGCGCGACGAAGTGCGGGTTAAGCGTGTCTGTCGGCTGGAGGAAGGCGTGATCTGGGTCGTGACGAGAGCACAAGAAGTCCAAAAACGACTGGCCGTTCACCGCGACGTTCTGTGCGGTGTAGTGGAGTCTCATGCGCTGTCTCTTCGTCATGACCGGGTGCGGCGTGACCCACTCTAATGAGCGCACCGCCTTGGCAGTAGCCTCGACAACGGGCTCCTCCTTCGCTTCTTCAACTGGATTGCGGATCCGCATGACCATAGCCATGAAGTGGCCGTACAAAGGGTCCGTTTCGTTCATAAAGGCGAATTCGGGCCTGTTGGCGACTTTTCCGCGAAGGTATCCTATTTTGTACATATAATCTCCTTCAGCCACCTTCTCTGCGGTCTGCTTAAGCAGCGGTGGAAGTTCTTCGCCCATCTCGGAGTGCTGCATGCCATTTATGTGGCCATAACACCAGTGGCCGTCTGACTCCGCATCGACTGGCTACACATGTAACTGTGCATGTGCAAGATGTATTTGATTTCTGCCATTTCCGCCCCAAAACATGGGTCGACCAAGCAATCAAAGGCCATGATCACTACCATGCTCGTCAGGATGATATGTCTCGCATCCCTTGAATTGCTCCCGCACTCCTATGATCCCATTGATGCGGTGTCGTTTACAACCCTAGCGTTCACTGCTCGCCCTTGACGCCGACTTCCCGCCGAGCAATCCGGTACTCCGGCTTGAGGCTCCACGTCTTGGTCTCTGCCGCGAATAGACACAACTCCCGTAGCTTCGTCCTGAGGTGGTCGAGGGTCTCGTACGTGCCGTCGTTGATCGACGCCAGGTACTCGTCGAGATCGTCCTGGCTCCACTCCTCCTTCTCCGTAAAGGCCCGGTGGAAGCGACTCGTGAACTCCGCCTCTGCTGACCGAACTCTCCGCACAGCTGCCTTCGTGGGCGCAGGCTGGGCCCGGCGGGGGGCGTACCCACCCTCGGGAGCCGCCACGGGGCCGCCGTACTCGGGCAACTCGAAAGCCTTGCGACGCCGCTCGAGCTCCGCGGTCTCCTCTGCGGTGAGGAAGCCGGTCGTCGGGGCACTGGAGGTTGCAGGAATCTCGGGCATGCCGCTGACAAAGCGGAGGGTCGCACGCTCGTGTACAGGCGCAACGAAGGACACGCGCTTGTTCTTGACAAAATGCCCGACCATGGAGGGCTTGGTCTTCATCCGAGGCGGCTGCACGAGACACTTGTGAGCCTTTCCCTTGACCTTGACGGCCATCTCGGTCGGGATGTTCATATTGGCTGTGTTGACACCGGTACTTAGTAATTATTTTGGATAGAATGGACATACATGTTGCCAATATGGATCGGCTGGCCTCCATCGGGGTGCTCTGCCGATGACTCCTTTGCTATCGCCATCCAATAGTCTGAGAGCTTCTTTGGTACATTCACGATCATCATAGGGGTATCTAAAAGATCCTTACCAATGTCAAGCGACACACTCTGCTCTTGGGGCTCTGTTTTAGGCTCGGACATTTCTCAGCATGTGCAGTTTAAGGTTCTTAGGTTTGTGCTATTGAAGGGTCAAACAATGTGTTTACACTGCGCAACACTGCCCTGTCTCCCTCCTACTCACGTCTTAAGTCGGTAGGGAGATCGTCTTCTCCAGGGCTTCCACAAAGCGTCTTCTTCGTGGACGTCAGCACAGCTGCAAACTTCACAATCGCTCACACGTCGTCTCATCACCATCCCATCGCCACCCCCATTCGCCTGAAAGTCTTCTACGGGAGCTCGGGATTCACCAAGCCTGCTGGTATGTTCATTCCTTGCGCGTCATATCGAAAGTTCGCGAGAGAGATAGTTCCCCTTCTCAAGAGGTATAACATTGTCGTCGATCTTAACATGGTTAACGAGGACCGCACCACCGTCGTCTGCCCTCACTACCACGCCCCCTACAAGCGAGTTCGTCCGCGTGATGACCAGCACGTTCACCCACATCGTGTGATGCTCTGCGAAAATCCACAGTGCCGTGGTGCTCAGTGGCGCGCAACAGTTCCTGATGCTCTGAATGTTGATCATCGGGACAAGAGTGCTGCAGAGAACATCCTGTGGCGTTCTCTTGCCACGGAAGATGAGCTCAGTGGCTCTCCGTTCAGTCGCACATCGATCCCGCGCCTTCCAACATCATTCCAGCATCATCAATTGGCTAACCGCCAACATTCGTCTGCTGACGGATGATGTTGTGCAGTTTGGCACTTTGATCGTTCCTTTCAGGCCCTGTCTGGAGGTTCGAACAATGTGTTTACACTGCGCAACAAGGTTCTTAACAATTCTAATCCTGCGCGGCACAAACTGACGGCTTAGCAAATTGCATGAGCCCCCCGTAAACAACGCTAAGTCAAGTGCTTAATACTTCGTTATACTGCCCTGTATCTATCCTGCTCGCGTAAGTCGCCTGAAACACCCATGGTCGGTGTGAGTTGGGGTGACCTTGTGAACCCAGCACACTAGTTCTCCCTAGATGCCTCATGAATGACGCCACTTGCAGGTCATCCCAGGTCATCGACCGACCATTGCAACTCTGCGCGACGAAACTTCATCAGTTGGATTTATGTTGAGGCTTCTCTGCTCACTTCACTGAGCCAGCTTCGTAATACAACGCTTCTGCGGGTCAGCAAACATTGGATGTAACTCTCGCCAGACTGCGATTGAAGACGAAGTTGATGTTGCTTGCGCCAGGGTGTCGGTGAACACATGCTTGTCGACCCGCTAGCACCTGGGTCGATCTTTTGCAGTGCCACTAAATTCGACCCGGACAGGAGCTCGTGACACCGGGCACGAGTATGAATCACTGGAATGCTAGCCTCGTGATGTCAGTGCAGAGTGCCGACCTTGGGTCAGGATAACCGCAGATACAGCGCGCTTCTTTATCAAACATGACCTTCACTCGGGTATGTGCTCAACCGCCACCCTCGCCCTCTTCGACCTCGCCGGGGCCGGGGTTGGGGCTGCTGCTGGGGTCACCGCGGGCGAGACCGCCGCGGACGGAGGCACAGGGGAGGCAGGCCCGGGTGACACAGCGCCCTCGGGCCGAGCCTCCTCCTTCTCCTCCTTGACCAGCTCCAGCTCGAAGTCGTAGCCGGGCCGCATGTGCGCGGGGATCTCCTCCTCTGCGGCAAACTCTCCGAATGACCCTGCCTTAAACTGCGCTAGAGTCACGAAACCGTCAGTCGAGGAGACAGCAAGCATGGGGGCGTCTGCGTCGTCCCAGGCGAGGTCGGTGATAGGTGTCTGGTGGGTGTTAGCGAGTGTGGCGATGGGCGTCCAACTATCCGACCTGTAGACGGTGACGTCGCCCAGTGAGGCCACGGCGACGACGGAGAAGAGGCCATTGGGCCCCTTGAACAGTCTCGGGTGGGCCGCCGCGGCGATGACGGGTTCGGACGACGGCAGCAGAGCCACCGGCGTGACGGGCGGCGGGGTTATGGGCGTCTTGGCGCGCGACTTCTTCGCCCTGACGTGGGCTTCGAGGGAGTCGCGGGTGAAGACGGCCGCGCAGTCCCGGAACACGACGCCCACCTCGCCGGCGGAGTCGGGCACCGGCACGGGGAACTGCGCCGATACGGCGATGAAGAAGGCGCCGTCCGGGGTCCATGCGGGTCTGCGGAAGAAGACGAGGTGGCCGAGGTCCTTACCGACCTGGTCCTTGAAGAGGATAGCGTGCTTGAACAGCGCCATCGGCTGGTCAACCTCGGTCCAGATCGGGCGAATACAGTCGATATCTGTGGCTGGCAGGATCTGATCTGGCTGGACCTTGGCCACGATGCAGCCGATGTCCATGTCCGCGAGCCTCCGGTTCGTACGCCAGGTCTCGCCGTCCCGCACGGTGGTCTCCCGCTTGGTCTTGCCGGATACCCGGACAGCCCAGACCTTAAGCTGCGACGAGGCCCCCTGCGTGACGATGAAACGGCCGATGGGGTCCCACGCGGCCCCCTGGCATAGTCCGGGGAACTGGTACGACTTCTGTATCATCGCGTCGAAGCCGCCGGACCTCTTCTTGTTGTCGCACTCGTTGAATCTGATAAGCATGCAGGCGTTCCGGACGGTGGAGACGACGAGGTGGCACGAGTCGGGGCCCCAGCTCAGGTCCATGACCTCCGCTGTCATCATCCCGCCAGTCTTTTCGTGCACCTTAAGGCCGGGCGGGGTGTATGCGAACGCCTTGATCTGCTTCCAGTACTCGGCGACCTGTTCCTCGCCGGCGTCGTCCAGCATCTCCTCGTCCTCTTCGGCCTCGGCCTCTTCCTTTGCTCTACGGGCAACAACCTCGGCCTCCTCAGCGGCGGACATGCGCTGCCATATGCGGATGGTCTGGTCGTCGGAGCAAGTCGCCAGCATTGTGCCGTCGGGGGAAAGGCGGACGGTGTTGACGGACTTCGAATGGCCCTTCGTGGATGCAGATCCAAGACCAGCACCCGATAGAACACCAACCTGCTCCACGTTGAAGTGCTGGGTCTTGGCTGTTGGCGAGTTTGTCACCTTCCAGAGCTGTGTGAGATTGGCAAAAGAGACATACACGTGTTTGATGGTCATTCCCGCATGTAACGAGCCGTCCATGACTGAAAGCGACGGAGTTGACGCCGTTACGATGCCAGTGGATCAATAAGGTCTCCGCGACAAAGTCCGCCATCATGCCGTTGCGCTAACCTGCGGAGTTGACGGCATGGGTAAAGCGAAGGGAAATAGTAGAAGGAGGAGGAATGCCGATACTTCTTGTATGCAGGGTTCTTGTGATCCTTGGCCGTTTGTCCTCAGGCAGCTGAGTATTGATGTGGCCAGGTCGACCGAGGTGCCGCACTGTCTCTTACTCGGCTGTATCAATTACTACCCCAGCCCTCCGTATGCTACAGACGGTGTTGTATGCTCAGCGAACTGCAAGCCCAGCACAGGAAATTGTTCCAAAAGTGCACATTCTCCTCAATAGGAACGGGAGAACAAGACAAGTAGGCATGAAAGCAAATGCTCCAAAGCACCGTTCTGAGTGTCTTGACGCGCTCGATAGCCTAGGAGAGTCGATCATGGCGAACTATGACGAATACCGGGGGAAGCGGTCTGGTCCTCGCTCGACAACGTCCATGAGGCTGTCATATGCGACGAATGAGCTTGTACGGCTACAGAAAGAGCACGAGAAGCGGAAAAATCGGGAGAAGGCACTCGAAGTCGTGGTATCAAAACGGACCGAGGAGACAAAGGCCGCTAAAGCACGGGCCACGGCGCTCCAACGGAGAGTATCCTCGCTAGAGAAGCAGCTTGCGAATACCAAGGACGCTGCCGAGCAGGAGCTGACCGAGATCCACTCGAAGACGAGGCGGCTGGCCAAGCGGGTCGAGACGATGAACGGCACGAAGGAGAAGCAGACGCGCCGCATCAGGGCCATCGCTGAGTCCGCGAAGACCGCTGTGACGTCGCTGGAGACGACCCCCCAGTCGAAGTCGGTCTTGGGGGCTGCCGTGCGGTTGTTGGAGGAGCTCATTGATGAGTGCGACGTCCCCGGCCGGGCCCCGCCGCCCGAAGACAGGGCTACGGTGCTAGAGACTGCTCTGGCCACGGCCCGGCGCACTATAGCCGACCAGAGCGTCGAGATCGGGCGGCTGCGGCAGGAGACGGAGGGGCGGGACCGTAACGTCGGCTCGTTCATGGAGACGCTCAGAGACCAGGTTCAATCACTGCAGTCCATCACAAACGCCCAGCACACTGAGCTTGTCGCCGCGCAGAATAAGGTCAAGCGGCTTGAAGTCGAGCTGGAAGAGTCCGAGCGGGGCAGGCTGGATGTGCAGCAGGAGCTCGAGGACCAGAGGCGGCGCCATGAGGCTGACCGGCGTTCGTTGAACGAGTGTGAGCAGCTGCTGTCGACCATCAGGGAGGGCTACCGAGAGCACTCGAGAATGGTGGCAGACTTCGTTCACAGCCAGAGCTTCGCGACTGCCCCGCCGCTGCCACCAGAGATCCCCGGGATGGACCGGCAGTCGTCGCCGATGCAGGCCTCGAGGGCGGTGAGCGAGGGCGTTCAGTCCCGGTCAGGTGTCCTCGACAGCACCAGACTGCCCGACAGGCTGGACACCATCAACAAGGAGCTGGACGACCTGAAGGCGGCCCTCAGCCACGAGCTTGGGACCTAGCCGGGCGCCTGACTGTAATAAAGATGAAGCCTCCAAAGCTCGGGACCGGGGTTCTCGGCCAGATGAGGGCATTGTCGGAGATTCGCCAGAGTCAAAAATGGCGCGCGACCTTGGCAACAACAACGACGAGAGAATTTTGAACAATGACTATGCCGTTCTGGAGGTCCAAGGATGAAAAGAAGGCTGAAAAGACTCACGAATGCAAGGACTGCAAGCACGATTGCGACAACTGCAAGAAGGCCGCAGAGGAGCATGATCATCATCATCACCACCACCACGGCCACGTTCCGGGCAAGGAGGGAAGCGTCATGCCATCACATATGGCCAATCATCTCCTCCATCCCGGTCGCCGCTTCCTGGAGCCACCGCGCCAATTCATGAAGTACATTCCCAAGAACAACGGCGTCGTCCTCGAAATCGGCCCCGCCCAGGGCTTCTTTACCCAGTACTTCGCCCGTAAGGCGAGCCGCTATATCGCTGTGGACATCCAGCCCGAGATGATCAAGGGCCTGGAGGCCAGGATGAAAGAGAAGAAGCTCACCGTCGAGACGCGCGTCTGCACGGCCACCTCACTCGGCGTCGAGGACCTTGAGGGCATCGTGGATTTCATTCCCGTTTTCCTGATGTTCCACGAGGTCCCTGCGGCCGAGAAGCAGCACTTCGCCGATCAGCTCATCAGCTGCCTTAAGCCCAAGGGCACCCTCGTCCTCACGGAGCCCCAGCACCACGTCGACGCTGTCCGCTTTGCTGAGGAGGTCGCCGTCTTCGAGAAGTCCGGCCTGAAGCTCGTCAAGAAGGGCATGAGCGGGCGCCTCAACCAGAAGCGCTTCATGGCCGAGTTCACCCGCGACTAACCGGAATCATAAAGCATTCTTAAAGTGCGATTGTGGGAGGAAGGGGAGGCCGTTCAAGCCCGAGCAAAGTAGCGCCGTTATGAACATGAAACCGACCTCAGCCTCGTGCGGGGGCGTGCCAGGCGAAGTTCTTGAGTCAATGAAGTTTCTCTGAGGACGCGTGGTGGGCTGAGGCCGTCATCAACGCCGGATGAAGGTCTGTCCGGTTACAGTGTCACGATCACCGCCTGGAGCAACTTAACTGCGGGCACTGCAATGCTCTAACAACTCCCCTCAGCCCACCCGACCTGCTGCCATCGCCCACACACCATGCCGGGGGTGGCTCGAAATAGATACGACCCCGGGTCAAGGCCGCGATCCCATCCAGACAACTGGACATCTGATCGCAAACAATGCAAAACGCTCGATTCTTGTACACAATTGTGTTTGTCCTCTTCCTATTATGGATTGTCGTCGCAGACTTCGTTCTCGACCACATAAGCGGCGTGCTCTGCTGGAAATTCCTCATCTACACGCCATGGTGCTACTTCAGCACGTCTAGTTCCATTGGATACTTCCACCTCCTCCGTGTATCGTTCTCACTGTTCGTCTACCACTTCATCCTCATGTGGTTGACACTTGCTGCCAACTTTAGCGCAAACAGCACCATGTACGTCCCCCCTCTCCTCTGTAGCACTCACACAGCTTCAAGAACATCCACAGACGCCTGTGGTGGCTCAAGATCCCCCTCCTCATCATCCTCTACATCATCACCATCTTCATCCCCAACCCCGCCTGGTTCGCTTGGATGGCCGTAGCCCTCATCCTGACAGTCGGGTTCATCGTGTGCCAGACCCTGCTCCTCACCGAGTTCTCCATCCGGGCCAACAACGCCATCATGGAGCGGGCTGCCCCGGCCGCCCTGCTCGTCGCCTCCGTCGTGCTGCTAGTCATTGCTGGCCTTCAGTACCTGCTATCGGCGGTCCTTTACTTCTTCTGCATCCCAGTCTGGGTCCTTTACGCCCTCGGCATCGCCCTGGTCATCACTATCATGGTCGTCTCCGCCGTCGTCGCCCGCGGCTCCGTCTTTGTCGCGGCCGTGATCTCGCTCTTCCTGACCTTCCTCGTTGTCGTCGCCATCTCCGCGAACGCCGAGTTCTGGGGACACATCATCAACCCGTTCCTCCGTAAGGTGGCCGTCGACAACCTGTCCTATTGCCCCCTGCAGTTCGGGTCGCTGTTCAACAACTACTGGCTGAACTACATCTTCGGCTCCCTATTCAACACCGTCTTCAAGTTCGTGCACACCATCTGGGGCGCCGTTTTCCTGATCATCGCCATCATCACGGCGTGCGTGTCGACCGTCTCCTTCAAGCCTCTCTTCGCGCAGGCCGACCTCAAGGCTGACGACCTCGAGGGCTACGACTCCGGCGAGGACGACGATCCCGAGTCCGGCGCCGACATCTCGTACCCCTACTGGCGATTCCACCTCGTACTCGCCCTGGCAGCGGCCTCCATTCCCGTCGCATTCGGCACCCTCGGCAGTGGCACCTTCGCCTGGTACGTCCCCGTCGCCGTGCTCGTCGCTGTGCTGGTGTCCGCGGGGCTCTACCTATGGGGGCTTCTCGCGCCCGTCCTCATGCAGGACTACGAGTTCTTCGGCTATAACTACCACTCGCATTAGGCTGAGGTCGGTTTCATGTTCATAAAGGCGCTACTTTGCTCGGGCTTGAACGGCCTCCCCTTCCTCCCACAATCGCACTTTAAGAATGCTTTATGATTCCGGTTAGTCGCGGGTGAACTCGGCCATGAAGCGCTTCTGGTTGAGGCGCCCGCTCAGGTGAACTTCTCCGCTCTCAATCTCAATTTATTCCATTGACTTCACTGACATTGATTCAAGAACATTGAGATATGGGATAGGCGCCTACTTCAGGCGGCGGCCGACGGGTTCGCGGGGGCCGTCCCGGGCGAACGTCGCGGCCATAATCATGGGCCACACGAGCGTCACCTCTGCCGTGACCTTAACGTCCTTGGCGTCGGCCTTGATCTTGCCCCAGGACTTCGCCTCGTCGGGGCTAGCACCGGCGTCAGAACCGTCGTACTCGCCCGCGGTGTTGATGACGACGGCGTAGTCAGCACCGTTCCGCATGAGGTTAGCGTTAAAGATGTGGTGCTTGACAAGGCCGCCCCCGAGGATGATCATGCCAGTGTGGGCTGCGTGGACCGCCATGAGGTTGATGCGGCGGATGTCCTCGATGATGTCCAGCTTGAGGCCGGGGTTCTTGAAGGAGTGGAAGAATAGCATGTCGCCGATGGAGCCGTCTGTCAGGGCAGGGGAGAAGACGGGGATGTTGTTCTTGTAGCACCAGTAGTACACGGAGCGCTCGTCGTTGATCTCCTTGCCGAGGCGGTGGATCATCTTGCTGGGCGTCCAGTTAACCCCCTGCTCGTTCTGCTCCACCAGCATCTGGTCAAGGATCGGGATGATCCAGTCCTCGAACAGGCAGTAGTTGTCGTTCGGCACTAGGAGGTTGCCGATGCGGTTGATGCCCTTGTCGCGGAGGTCGGCGCCGTTGAGCTGGAAGTCGCCCATGTACGTCGGGGCCAGACACTTGATAAAGTCCTCCTCGATGCCGCCCGCAGTCGAAACGACACAGTCGACCATCCGGTGCTGGGCAAGGTAGCGCAGGGACTCGCGGAGGCCGCAGGAGATGAGGTTGGAGGTGTATCCCAGGAAGATGGTGGTGCGGGACTTGTCCACCTCGCAGTCGTCGGCAGCAGCCTCCTCGTCGACGGGCTCGGGGTTGCGCCAGGCTCTCATCTCGTTGATGATGTTGATCGCCTTGCCCATGTTGGTGGCCTGATAGCCGCTGTGGACATAGGAGCCGAGAAGGGCCTGGATGTCCACGCCGTTGTTGAAATCGTAGCCCTCGCATAGATCGGAGTCGATCGGCATGCTCTCGGACTGAACAAGAACAGCATCAGCCACAATCTTCGGGATTTCACCGGGAACACGTTGCTCGCTTTCCGTTACCATGTTCAGCTTGCTCTCGAAGTGCTTTCGACTCGAGTGACTGTGGACAGAATCAGTGAGAGGATCGGAAGATCGGTGTGAGATCGCGATTCCCCGAAGTCAACAAGGACGCACTAATGCATCACCGAGTGTCCACATGACCTTATAATGCAGACTTATCGCGGTTTAAATGATGGACAGAGAGCAACTGACCCGATGGACGAGACAAGGCCAGCCCTCCCTATCGGAAGACGATGCGGCCTGCAGCGAGACCGAAACCCAGCCCGACTCCAACTGCCCCGGCGAACACCATCCGACGAGTGCTGTGTGCCCCGGACGAGGCCTCGGACGACACTGACAAGCCGGGGTGCTTCTCGGACAGCAGCCGCGCAACTTCCCTGGCGCTGGGACGCTCCGCGGGGTCCTCTGCCACACATCGCTCGATCACAGCAATCAAATGATTAGACACAACCGGGGCCGACCCGATGAAGTGGTCGCACGGCACGTGGACGGCCCGCAGCGCCCTCAGCTGCCTCTCGGGCAGCCCTCCGGCCGTCACGAGGTAGAACAGGGTCAGGCCGAGGGAGTATACGTCCATGGCCTCGGTCCACGGCAGCTCTGCGTCGAAGATCTTCTCGGGCGCCATGAACTCCATCGTGCCTGTCTGCCCATCAGCCGGTAGCGCCTCGACGTCGCCGCACTGCCCAAAGTCGGCCAGCTGTGGCCGGGGCACCACGGGTATGGGTGTGTCCCATGTCGCCTGGGCCTCATCAACTGATGACAATAGTAGGATATTCTCCGGTTTGAGGTCCCGGTGGAGCACGTTCACGGAGTGTAGATGAGCCAGGCCGTTCACCATGCCGGTGCACATCTCCGCGACAACCTGGGCGGGGACGACGAGGTCGCCCCGCTGCATGGCCTCGACGAAGCTGGTCAGACTCCCCCCCGCGGCGTAGTCGAGCAGCAGGAAGAGGTGGGGGACGGAGGGGCAGGCAGGACCGTCACTGTACGTCTCAAGCCAGCTGTGGTGGTAGTCGACAACGTTTGGGTGGCGCAGCGTTTCGAGTGCGTGGACTTCCCGAAGGACGCGGAGCAACCAGGGCCTCGAGTCGCCCACGGGCACCCGCTTGACGGCGTAGGTGCCCAGCTCTATATCTCCTAGCCTGTGTGTCACCCTGTATACGGAGCCAAAAGACCCGCGGCCGATGAGGGTCTCGTTCGTGAAGAAGGTTGAGTAGTAGCCGTTGTTGAGCGACGCAGCGGAAAGGTCGTGGAGCCCATCGGTGTCAGGAACATCGTATGGCGTATCTTCGTCGTCCATGTCACCCTCTATGGCGTAGTACGGCTGCCTGGGAACGTGCATTTCCAGGTTCATCCAATACTGGTCCGCATCCATCGGATTGATCGGACGGGAGGTCCTCTGGCCACACACAGGGCAGTGGTATGCCACGGTGGATACTGTGCGTTCGTATGAAGTGCTATACTGCATTACCCGGTGATCTCCAAAGGATGAGAGCGGCAGCAGCGCAGATTCGGTCTCGGGAGACGGCGGAGCTGTAGGAAACGGCGATTCATCCATGGAAAGCATCGATCTGTTCGGCCTTATGATTATGGAGCGCTCCAGTGCATCCATTGGTTCTTGTCAGTGCTCTGGCCCCTTCGTTAACCTGCTCGGAACGCCCAGGTCGAGGTCAAGTCGCCCCCTAGAGCCCTCCAGGTAGGGATTCGTTGGTAGTTTGACTTCCCGCAGTCTTTGTCATAATCTGCGGGCAATCCATCACAGGGGTCACACGGGTCATCTCGCTTAGACACTTTATATCACTTCTCGACGTGCATCTTGCCGCCCTTCTTGAGCTCGAGGTCAGTGTACAGGGGCGCTCCCGGCTCGTACGGCTTCTCCCCGATCTGAGCAAGCGCCTCGGCCCGCTTGAGCGTGCTGAACTCTGGGACCGGCTCGTGGTACACCATGAGGTTGTCGAACTGCATCTGCTCGAGCCTCTGCGTGACCTTCTCGACCATAGCCTTCTTGACTGCGGTGGCGACCTTCCCGCCGGCCTTGTCGGTCACCTTGCCGCCCCAGGTGTTACACAGGCGGCGGGCCTTGTCCATGTACGCGACCGCCCGGCCGTACTGCTCGGTGCTGTCGGGCTTGGATGTGTAGAACTCAGACTCTGCCATGAACTGCAGCTCACGGACCTCGAGCATCGACACGAGCCACTCTAGCGCCTTCTTGATGTCCTTGTCGACGTTCTTGCTGATCTTCGAGTTGCTGAACATGGAGATCGCCGTCGTGAGCTTCACCGAGGCGTCCCTCGAGAGCCCCGCGATGACCTCGGCCTTGACCTGGAGGGCGTTACGGTCCTCCTCGGGGATCTCGTAACCCTCGACCGGCTTGGCAAGGATCGCCTCTCTCGCGGCAATAAGGGTCTCGCTGGCGATCATTCTGGCCGACCCGATGGCGTACGAGTGGAGCAGGTCGAGGAACTCGGTGAGGAGCTCGGGATGGGAGTCCGAAGGGATCTCGTCGGCCGACCAGGAGGGCAGCAGCGTGTCTCTGGCGTAAGTGATAAGGCCAGCAGCCTCCTTGCACAGCTTGACCGCCTCCGTGAAGTGCTTCTGCTTGTCACTGGCGGTCTGCGCGACCTCGTAGGACTCGGCGGATTGGTTGAGCATCATGGTCGCCTTGCTCGTGATGAGCATGAGCAGCTCGTAGTTCAGCCCGTGCATCTTGATGAAGTTCTTGTCGCCGCGGGAGGGAGAGCGCCACTCGAACTGAAGCTTCTTGATCATGTAGGGACGGCCCTGTGAGAGCCGGTTCAATTCAGTGTACAGCGTGTGGATATGCGGTGTAACAGCATCAATGGCATGTATAATATCGGCAGTAGTCGCGTTCTTCTTGTCGCAGTATGAAACTAAATCATTTTCGGCTTGTGTAGCGTTGTTGAGCTTGGACTTCACGTCAGTCGTGATTGTAACAACGTCCTTCATCACGGCGTAGATATCGAGGCCCTTGGTATGCGGTGTTTTGAAACAGCGGAACATGCTGCGACGGTGGTGTTCAGGTGGATGCAGATGACCCGATCTCAACTCCGGAAATATCTACAGCGCGGCCGCCAACCAAGGGGACTAGGCGGCCTACTAGCACTGCCACGGCACTCACCAGCACCCCCTCATCCCCGGCCATCTCCTTTGTTTATTACTCAGACACGGAGACCTTCTTTAGGTGGTCCAGGAACTTCTGCAGGTTCACATCGTCGGTCAGCATGACCTCGCCGGCCGCCCCGGACCCGCTGGTGTAGGTGTTGGCGGGGTTGAGCTTGGCCAGCAGGAACCTAGCCTGGCTCTTGCCCTGGTCGCAATGCGTGTACCGGGGCCGCGGGAAGCGGGAGGTGATGATCTCTTCGGCGTCGTCGACGGGGTACTGGATGAGCTTGGACACGGTCTCGTTGGACTCGGCGAGACCCTGCTTCTCCCACTGCACGACGTTGTCGCCGCGCCACACCAGGACGTGGTGGAACGTGTCCATAAGCAGCACGTGCTGCGGGTTGGCCGACCGCGAGTCGAGGTCGACGGGTCCGGGCTCGTCGGGGTTCTCGGGCTTGTATGCGATGAGCACGGGCTGGACCATTGTCACAGAGGACCGCACGTCGGCACGCATGATGTGGTGGCGGTAGTACGCCGTCTCGTCGGGCGACATGCCGAAGACGTTGAGGATGGGGGAGCGGCGGAGATGGAACACGAACTGTGGGAACAGCATGAAGTTCGTCTGCATCTTGACAGTTTCGGGCCGATTCTTCTCGAACTGGGAGAAGCGCGCAGTCAGCTTGATCACGGCCCGGTCGACCCAACGCAAGACATCGGCCGACGGCATGCTCTCTGCCTTCCAGCACGCGATGCGGGCCACAGCAGCGATGGCTGCCTCCTGATCGAAGCCGGCAGACACCACACGGGCGCCCTCGCGGCCGGCCCACCGGTACGCCATGGTGGTGACGCGCAGGATGTAGTCGCCGGCGGGGGACTGGTAGCGGGTCTTAAACTGCACATACCTCTGCTGGCCGGGGGGCGTGGCTCCGTCCTTGGGGGTGGCGCAGATCTCGAGGACGAAGGCGAGTGTGGTGAGGGAGTCGATCGAGCAGACCTTCCATGACGCCGTCTTGCCCTTGCCGGTCTCGTTCTCGCCGACGACGGGGCCAGAGGTGCCGAGGGCGCCGCAGGGGCCAAGGCAGCCGGAGACGCGGATCTCTGGAGACAGGGCGATCTCGACGATGCCGTTCATGCCGTGGTCGAGGAGGGCGTCCTTGTCGCCCGAGAGCGAGTTGATGACCGCCTCAAACGAGTCGACGAAGTGGACGTTGGAGAAGGACTCCGACTGGACGAACTGGCCGCCGGTTAGGTCAACGAGGGGACGCATCTCGTGGAGCCCGACCTGATCGAGACAGGCACCGAAGATGTCGACGCAGTGGCCCTTGTCGAGGCACCGCTTGCCCAGGGCGGTGTAGAACTTGATAGCGGGCTTGACGTGGGCGGCAAGTGCCTCCTTCTTATCGATGTTGGAGTGGGACCGCAAGTTGTCACCCTTGTCGGTCGAGGCGATCATGCCGGGTCCCACGGTGGCGGGGCCACCCGTGAGCACGATGATGCGACCTGCCGACGAGGGGTTGACGGCGCCGAGGAGGGACGATGCGACGGATATGGCGATGCCCGTGCAGCGGAGAGGGCGGGCCTTCTGCTTCACCGGCCACGGGTCGGGTTCAAGCCCGTCGACGATCTGCGCGAGTGAGTCGAGGCACTGACCGATGGGGAGGAGGAACCTCTGGTCGAGGGAGCCTTGGGCCGCGGGGTTGGGCCGGTTGCGGTTACGGAGTCCGAGATAGCTCTCGAGCTGGCTCGTCTGGATGTCCTCGTGGCCGCGGAACACGAAGTAGCGGGGACAGTACTCATACATGAGCTCGTAGACCTGGATCGTTGTCCCAAACGTCACGAGGCCGATGACAGCGTCCTCGGGCAGGGCGAGGATGGCGTTGGACACACGCTCCTTCATAGACTCGAACTCGTCCTCGGGGAGGCACAGGTCAAGCACGAAGAGGTAGACGGGGTGCTGGCGCTTCTCATTGGTGAAGCTCAGGTTATACTCAATGGTGTTGCTCGTCTGGGCCAGCTCGGCAGGAAGATGGGTCTCCGTGATGCCTGCGTAGTTCGAGGGGAGGTTGGTGTAGGCGCCGCAGAGAGGGCAGACGAAGCGCTTCTGGGAGGACTTAAAGTCCACCTGGCAGTAGGGGTTAAGAACAGCGTTGCACCGAGAGCAGTTAACAGGAGAGTAGTTCACGCGGGGCATGTTAGCAATGCGCTTAAGGGGCGCATACATCAGAGTGGGGGGCACAACCAATTTGGCGGCCTCGGTTCTGTTGTTTGGGAGCACATTCCAGGTAGCACGAATGCCAGTGCGCTCTTCAATCTGGGCAAGCTTGTCTTGATAGGTTTCCATGCGACAGAAGCTTGCTTCGACGTCGACTTGTCGTGTTTTTGAATTGAATTACGGGGGCGAATTACTGTAAAGTATATCGCCTGGAACCACAGGAAATGTCGCGACAATCAGTCTTAGAGCGTGCGCTACCTCAATGCAAGGCCCTTGGACCCCTGTCATTTCCATTTTACAGTTGAGCTTATTGGAAGAGCATGCCCTTGCCGACTTCGTTCGCCTTCTTCTCGCCAACAAGCTGCTGGGCAATCTTATGGGCGAACTGGAATGCAGCGCCGGGTCCGCGGGCAGTGATGACGTTTCCGTCCATCACGGCGGGCTCGTTGACGTGGTGGACAGTCTTGGGGAAGTGCTTCTCGAAGCCAGGGTAGCAGGTCGCGGTCTTGCCATCAAGGACACCCCACTTCGCCAGAGCCATACCAGGAGCGGCGCAGATGCCGCATACGAGCTTCCCGGCCTTGTGGTGGGCCATGACGAGCTCCTCGACGAGGGGGTCCCGGCCCAGCATCTCGGCACCAGGCATGCCGCCGGGGAGGATCACGGCATCAAAAGTAGTCTTCATATGCTTTGTAAGGTTTTCAACCACCATTTCGACGTTGTGGGCGCCCTCGACGTGGACTTCGGCGTTATCCTCGGCGTCCTCGTACGGGGAGGCCGTGGTCATCTTCACGCCGCATCGTGCGAGCACATCAATGGGAGTGAGGGCCTCAATTTCCTCGAAACCGGTACCAGGGAAGATAACAAGAGCAGTCGGCATTGTCAGATGGTGTGGCGTGCACCTTTGTGAGTGACAACCCGAGATTGATTCGATGGCCGCGAGACAGACGCCACATCACAGACTGGTAGACGAGGCCTGCTGATAGCAGGCGGATCAATACCATGCCACATGTGTTTTAACGTGTGATCGTACAATAAGATAAGGCTGCACTCGTGTTCGCTGCCGGCTAGCACGGGGCTAGAAGGTCAGCATGTTCACTATCCGCAGGAGTAGACGGCCTGTCTGCCGCACAGGCGCCAGGAGGTCGCACTCTACGTGCCCGGCAGACGTCGGGGCCGTTTGCATGCTTGTGTCAACCATGCCGGACTTGCACGACACATTCGACGCCGCCGTTGGTGCCAGGTCACTGCCCCACGAGCAGGTCGACCTATCAGTCTCCGCGTCCGAGGCGTACTCTGTGATGAGAGAATTGGCCCCCGACACGGTGCTCTCGGTGCTGAGGGAGTCGGGATACGAGTCCATCACAGAGTCGCTGGTGATGGCCGTGGTGTGGGGGACGGGGGACACCTCGAGGGTGTCGGCACATGTGTAGGATGACGCTGAGAAGACAGACCCCTCGCTGATGGACACGAGGGAGTCTGACAGCAGCTCTGTGACCTCCATGCCCGGTTCAAGCTCGGACACGGGTTGTCCGTGCTCGTCGACAAAACCAGCCATGTGTTCGTGGATGTTAAACTGTGCTGAGGGAGCTCGAGGTGTCTTTCTCTCTGTCTTGGATGGCTTATCAATGTACGATCTGAACTCTCGCGCCGGCACCTTCAAAATCTGAGAGATTTCGCCAATCCCAAAGCCCTCCATGTATAAGCGACGTGCACAGGCATCAAGCCTGTGCTCCTCCCTTGTATGGACTGTGTCAGGATATACGCCGCTCATTCTGTGGAATTGGTCACGGGGCTGAAGATTCTCAGGTCGTCTTGCGGGAATAACTGCGATCTCGAGAAATGACCCTATCATTGCACACTGGCGCAAGATTCGCGCTGACAGCTCATGACAGCGGCAGCAGGCCCGTGATGCCCTCCCCAATAAAACCTGACTCGGTGACTTTCCACATCCACCGGCTGGCCAAGCACGGGCGACACCCGCGTCAAAGAGATGCTGCTTTACAACTTGGGATCGAAGGTCCGCACATACCCGCTACTCTGCCGGTCCATCAACACCAGCCGGGGGTCAACCGGGCTGTCATCGTCGTCGTCGTCGTCACTCATCGGGGCAGTCGCGTTCATCACCGGCTCCGACTCCTGCTGCTCCAAGGTCTGGTCGAGCGTGGGCACCTCCGTGTTGACGCTGGCGTCCGCGATCGGCTTTCCCCCGGCGACGGCGTAGTTGCCCTGGAACGGCTTGAGCAAGAGGTGGCGCTGCATCTCCTCCTTCGAGAGCTTGGCGTGCTCCTCAACATCGCTCCGCGTGTGCCGGTTGGCCTTCTTCAGCTCCACGAGTTCCCGTATCCGGTCCCGACGCCGCGTCTGGTCCTTCGTCGTCTCCACAGCCCGCAATAAACCGTACTCCTTGTTCGTGATCTTACCGCTGAGCATGCAGTCCAGCCGGAAGACGTACTTAGGCAGGTTGTTCGGGACCTTGTGCGTCGGCCGGGCCGGGTGGATGGTGAAGAGAGCGCCCCGGTCCTTGGCGTCCTCGACCAGGGTCCGCCAGACTGTGTTCGCCTTCAGCAGATTCTCGGCGTTTCCGACAATGATGAGACTCCGCCGGGCCCTGGTCAGGCTGACGTTGATCCGCCTGTTGTCGCCGAGGAAGCCGATCCGGGACGACTCACCCTGACCGGACCTGACGAGGGAGAGGATGATGATCTCCTTCTCACGGCCCTGGAATGAGTCGACCGTCCCGATCTCACAGAAATGAGCCCAATTGGGACTGCCCTCGCGGAGGACGCCGCGGATGAGGTCCTTCTGTCTGTTGTAAGGCGTGATGATGCCGATGTCGGACGCCGAGAACTTCCCCTCCTTCTTCTCCTCGCCCGTCATGGCGAACTGCTGTAAACTGCGTTGGAGCCTTGTCCGGAGTGGGCCGCACTTCTCAATGAGTGTGCCGGCTATCGTGGCGACAACCTCAGCCTCCCGCCGGTTCGAGTAAGACCCACTGACAGGGTCGCGGGCCTCCTGGGTGTCCGGCAGGTCGATGAACGTGTAGGGCCCGAACAACCGCGCCATGTCGTGGGGCCAGCTGAGCTTACCCAGTCTGGTGTAGACGGAGGGGTCGTCCTGCAGCCGGTTGCCGTAGAACAGTGCGTTGGGCGCCTTGCTGATCGCAGGAAGCATCCTGTACTGGGTCGTCAGCATCCGCATCCCGGGCGTGTACGTGAACAGACGCTGGAGGAAGGAGGTGTCGTAGTGGCACGCCTTCGCCTTGCGGTTCTTCACGGTCGGCGGCAACTGGGCCGGGTCGCCGAGCATCACGATCCGGGGACGCGAGGCCTCCTTCGTGATGTTCTGCAGCGCCGTCAGCGGGATCAGCGTCGACGGCTCAGTGGCCTGCCCCGCCTCGTCAATGAAGATATGGGTCACGAGCTGGTTCGCCAGGCCGTTCGTGATGATCGATCGGCCCGCGCAGGATAAGGTCGTGCAGATTATGTCAGCCCTGGCCAGAAGAGCCCTCTTCTGGTCCGCCTCGTTCGCCGGGGGCTTCGGACTGACCGGAGAATGTTCATATGTCTCGCGCCACTCGTCCTTCTCGGCCTCTAACATCTTCCGGTCGGCCGTCGTGGTAGTGTAGCCGGCGGCGACGCGGGCCTCGAACTCCTCTATCTTTCCCTCGATCCTGGTGAGTGCGCTGATGACGGACCCGACCCTGGTGCTGTGGCAGTGCCGCACGTCCTCCGAGATGGCATCGTAGACGCCGACCCGAACTAGGACCAGGCGGGACTGCCGCGCGTAGTTGTGCTGCAGCATACGGCGAGTGATCTCGTCCACGGCGGCGTTGCTGGGGGCGCAGACCATGATCTTCGGCCGGGAAGTCGCCACGAGGCCACTGTTCCGCCGGTTCCGGACCGCATGCGCGGTGAGGATCGCCCCGACGACGACGTGCGTCTTGCCCGTGCCTGGCGGGCCCTGGATGGCTGTGATGGCGCGGGTAGGCGAGACCACGTCCTCGATGCTCTGCCGCTGCACCTTGTTGAACGCCGTGGTGGTCACTATATCGCTCGGGAGACCCTCTATTGACCGCGGCACGTCCTTCGCGGCGTTCTTACCCTGCAGCAGCGCGTTCATCCAGTCGTCCGGCAGCAGACGGGCCAGGTACAGCGCCGTGACCTCCCGCTGCGCTGAGCTGGCGCTGCTGAGGCGGTGCAGCCGGACTTCCTGCTTCCGTGAGCTCTTTGTGCACTTCTCGAACCGCTTGGCGTTCGCCAGGAGCCGCATGGCCGAACAGGGGTACTCCTTCCTGGCGCTGGCCGGGATCGTGTCGGTCACCACGCAGATCAGCATCTGCGGCGGCTTGGGTGGTGTGTTGACTGCGGCCAGTCTCAGCATCGACTTCTGTGTGCGCATGATCGACTTTGTCTGGTCAAACTCGGCCAGCTCGAGCAGGACGAGGTCGTCTCTACTGAACGTTGTCAGGTCGACGTTGACGTCCTCGGGCCAGACCTCGAACTCCTGGAGGTCCCGCCCGTCCGGCTGCCGCACCTTGGTCTTGCTGCCGAAAGAGCCCCGGAGTTGTGTCGCCCGTTTCCGGACATCCGCATCCCGCTCCAGGTTCTTGATATCCTCCTGTATCACCGTGACCGTCTCAATGATGACACAGCTCAGCATGTGGTCTCTATACATCTCCACGTCCTTGTAGACCTTGTCCAGCTCTGTTACCCGGGCCGCCAGCGTCCCAATCACATTGGGGTCCATGGGATCGTGCTCGAGGATCGCGGCCCGGAACGATATCTCCGCTTGGGCGATCAGCTCGGCCCGGCGGGGCAGCTTGGGCCTGGGTGCCGTCATCGGGGCGGGGCGTGCGAGCACGGGGCGGTGGGTCGTGTCGACGGTGGAGCGGACCGCGGTGAGGGCCGCAATGCCGTCGTCGTCGCCGTACGCCGTGGACGCCACCGACTGGGTCGACTCGATGCTGCTGTTCATGTCGACGTCGTCGTCCTCGGTGTCGCTAACAGAGCCGAGCATGGCCGCAATGGGGTCGGGTGCCCGCTTTGCCTCGAGCTCGTGAGCGCTGATGAAGAGATCATCGTCGTCATCGTCGTCTTCCTGGGCGGCGAACACAGCCTGTCTCGCACCGTCATCGATCACTCGCTTCAGGTCCCGGGCAGCGACGACGGACGTGTCCGCAATCACCGGATGCATCCCCAGATCCTGGCGGGTGCGCTGTGACATGGTAATGCCGGCAAACGTCTTGACGAGTTTGGTCACATGTATGGTCGCCAAGTCCACACCAACCACCGGGAACGTCAGCAGCATCGGTAGCCACGCTGCTAGGAACGGGACGACCACCTCCTTTGTGTCGCGTGTGAGGTTCTGCATCCTGGTCAAGTCCAGCATCGTCTGCGCGGCCCTCAGCAGCTGGGGCATGTTCATCAGCACTTCCGCGGTCGGGGGGTCGACGGCCTCGGCCAGGGCGGTCATTGCCTGACACACGGGCACGATGACGTCCGGGCCCGACTGGGGGGTGAGGGTCACGGCGAAGGAGGCCACGACGAGCATAGCGCGGGCTGGTTTGGCCGAGACGGCGGCGAACAGCATCCCTTTCTCGTGTCTGAGTGTGGGAAAGGGAAGGGTCTCGAGGGGCGAGCTCGTGAGGAAGCCGAGCAGCCACACCAGCGGGCCCACCTCGCGGCGACCCACCGGGGACAGCGACGCGAGCACCGACTGTGCGAGGAAGGCGACCGCGGGTTGTGTGTGTCGCGTGATGACGGCGCCGTACAGCCCAGCCAGCGTCGGGACGTGTTCTGGGCGTGGGGTGGTCTGGGGGAGCCCCCGGAGCAGGGGCAGCGTGCACGGGGCCGCGGTGGTGTCGGAGAACGTCTGCAGCAGGGCATGCAGGATGGCGTCGGCGGAGGGGGCGATCATCTCGTATGCATCGGCCCCGACGAGGATGCCCGTCTCCAACAGGGCGATGGCCAGGTCGGGCCAGCTAGCGATGAGAGCGGGGTCCTCCGTGATGATCCGAATGACGTGGCGCGCCGTGTATGGGTGTCCCACGAGGAGGGCGAGGGCGTGCGGCGACCGGGGAAGCCAAGGGATCCCAGCGGTCGACAGCAGCATAACGAGGATGTCCCTGACCATCGCCTGGGCGTTGGGGTGGACTGCGAGCTGCGATGCGCGGGCTGAGAGTGTCCGGAGCAGCAGGGGGGCATCGGCAACAAACGACGAGAAGAACGTCACCCAGCCCGGGAGCTCGTGCTTGGGCTGCTTGACCAGCGTGTGGGCCAGCATACTTGCCCGGATGATGGCGAAGATGTACTCCAGCGGCAGGGCGGTCTGGGTGGTCGCGAGGTCGACGAGGAGCCCGTTGAACAGGCCAGGCAGCCCCGCGGCCCCCAGCTCATCCCGCTTCATGCACAGCGTCATCAGCAGCTGCTGGGAGTCGTACGGCTTGGGCGGGAGGTAGTGGATCACCCCGAGGCCGGCCAGGACGTACTCGCGGCTGTCCAGCAGTTGGCCGACAATGACAAGCGAGTTCACGATGTCGACAACGAGGTCCTCGGCCTCCTTCTCGGACAGCTTGGCGATCTCCACGGCTGCAAGCTTGGCCTCCATGAGATCGGCGACGGTGACGCTGGCTGTCTTAAGCGTGCACTGCTCGAACGCATACAGCACGACCATGCCGCGGATATACTTGTGGATGCGCAGAGGGTCATGAAAAATGGGCTGGCACACGTGGTCGACGTACAGCTGCCCCCGAGCGAGGCTTTCTACCCGGGAAGGGTCATTGGAGCACAGCTTCTTCATCAGCTCGATCATCGCGCCATGGTAGGTCGATATTATCGCTGATATTTCATCAGGACTCCTCCTGCGTTCCGTAACCACCTCCTCGTCCTCGCTGAGCAGGCGGGTGGGCTGCTCCATGTACTGCAGCATCGTGTAGCCCACAAGAGAGTCGTTCTGCAACAGAAGTCGGATTTTTTCTGTCCTATATGAGAGTAATGAAGGATTACGAACGATAAGGAGCCAAGACTCATCCGGTTGCGCGGGCACGATCCTAAAACTGTGCTTCGACTCAGGTGTTCTTCGCCTCCCTCCTGAGGGCGTGAGATGCCTCCGACATGCCCACATGATGTAGTATGTCACCGCTGCGTCGAGTTGTGTCAGCGCGATCATTCATTAATCAGCAGTCGACGAACCAACGAACGCGGCCGAGGTGGAGTCTAGCGCCACTCCAGACCGATAAGAATAGCTATTTACACACACGCCGCTTAGGGGTCGAGGTTGATGCTCGACCCGAACTTGCCGTACAGCTCCTGCTTCAACGCAGACATCTCGCCCTCTGCCTTGTTGATTTCGGCGACAACCTCGGCGTGCTTGGCCTTGAGGGAGTCCTTCTCGGTGCTGACGTACGTCGAGGCGACATCCTCATCGGCCATGACGAGCGCGGTACCGACGTTGAGGAGCACGTGATCCTGATCCATAACCCTGAGTAAACAGCAACGCGGGGGCAGCTACGAACATCATTTCCTCAACAACCATCTCAGACTGCTCAATACTGTCAATATCGGCCTCCAGGCGCTCGGAACGCTCCTTCAGGCCAGAAAGACGGGTATTCAAACGGCTGAAAAGGTTGATCTTCTCCTGATCGGCCCTGGTGACCTCAGCGTTGGATTCATCTTCCCTGGTGAGCACTGATGAGTTCATGACGAACGAGTCGAATTGTCGCGCATCAAATGATTGGACACGCTGGCTCGCACGTGTGCCAGAACCCGCGCTGCACCGGCGCGCCGTGGTACCATGAGCTGTACGGCGACAGTCTGTGGGAGTATCCGAACAGTAAGAAGCTGAACACCGACAATCGCGACATGTTCGCGGCCCAGGACATCATTACTCTTGGTCGCAATCCAGCTGCCTTCAGCGATCCTCTATTCCCAGACAACAGGACGCGTCTCCCGGGCTTCGGCCCTCTTTCTCACTTGCGGGCTTAATACGCCATCACATTCATATTCATATTCAGGTGATCATTGCTGCTTCAGCGGCTGAGCACCACACCAATTGTGTCGGAGGTGGCTGTGGATCCGCCATGGGCACCGCACTTTAAGAGACAGGCTCGCATCCAACCCCTCTATGCCAGCAAGCCACCAAGTACCCGGGTCCAAGCTTTAATACACACTGCTCTCTATCCCGAGATGCCAAGCCCCCGCGCCCTCTCCGCGAAGGGGTCTTCAGCATCAGCAGTCGCCTGCGCCTGCTGCACGGCGACGGGGTTGCTCCCAGCAGCCGTCATCTTGGCGAAGTCCTCGCCCGCGACCTCCATGAGCACCTTCTGCATGACGGAGTCGGCGACCTCCTCCTCCTCCTCGTTGCCGAGGCTGTCATCGATGGAGTCGCTGACCATCTCCTCGATGAAGCCGCTCTTGGCCATCTCCTTGGAGAGCTTCATCATCGTCTGGCGGATCTCGGGGAGCTTGACGAGGCTGGTCATGTGCTCCATCACCTCGGATGAGGACTCCATGGCGCCAACCATGCGTGAGGTGGCGAAGGCCTGCTGAATCGAGAGCATGACGCTGTTCACGTGAGACTTTGAGACGTAGAGGCGCTCCACGGCTTTCTCAGTGCGTGCTACCTCCTTTGCGAGGATCTTAGCGATCTCAAGATCGTTGGACTGTGCTGCTTTGCGGATCTCGCCCTTCACTTTGTCCATTTCGCGCTGAATAGTGCGGATCTGCCTGTCAATCGTCCGCGTCTCACCACGAAGGGCCGATTTCCATTCTCTAGACTGCTCTTTCATCTTTTCAGCACTAGACTGGTTCTTTCCGAATAAGCCCATGTTAAATTCTCGAATTCGTTCTGTTCTTGTCGCTTTAAACGTATACATACCTGGTTATGTACCGCGCTCACCGGTCAGTTCTATCCGCGTCACCAACCGACCTGCATGCCAGGAGTGGAATAGCAAGAGGCATTGTTGAACCGGCGTTACCGGGGTAGGGTCCCTCATCACATCGATGTCCCGTCCAATCGCCCGCCATACTGCATAGTTTACTGGATACAATGGGTTTACTGGATACAATGGACGGCGCCGGGCCTATCCTTGCACGGTCTGCTCGATCGACTGCCGGTTCAGGACAGTCTCCAGCCGCTCGGTCAGGGCGGCAATGGCGTCGAGCACGTGGTAGAAGTTGTTGAGCAGTGAGTGGAAGTTGTGTGTCCCGCTCATGTCGGTGATCAGCTTCCCAAGCATCTGCGTCATCATCTGCTCTCTCGCTGCCAGCTCCCGGAGCCGTATCCGGATGATGTTGACGTCGTCGTTGGCCACGGGCTCGATCAACATGATCAGCTCCGGGTCGTCGCAGGGGAAGCGGTGGAAGTGACCGTCGGGAGGGGTGCCCACCGCCCCGTACGACCCGGAGTCCACCCTACGCGGGGCTGGGTCGAAATCACTGATGATAGCCTGGCCCTGGCACTTGCGGATGTGGGTGAGGAGCTGTTGCGAGGACGTGCCCGGCGAGAAGTATGCCTGGCATCCACGGCATTGCTTAATCATGTCGCTGTCCTTGTGACCCCGGCCAGGATCTGCCCATAGCTGGTCCAAGCGCAGGACCGTGTCCGGTTTCATCTTCTTGCCTGTGTCATGGAGAATCTGGGGACATACACATTGCTTTCTTTTCAGGCCACGGCCAGAGCGTATAATGAGGTTTGCCTGTGTGAAATGATGGAACTTGACGAACATTGTGCCCAGGTCATCGCTAAAGGCTCTAGGTGTCGGTATTTGGCTTTCGCCCGCGCGTTGAAAGACCATTTATGGCGATCTGGTATAAATCGTCAAAAATGGCCCAGAGGCCAGTCCTAGACCACCTTTGGGCTCAGACGCACATAGATCGATATAGACATCGCAGGGGATGACCAAGGTGGCTCTTTACAATGGTTATCCATCATCTCTCAGTCACTCGCCCATCGCTAAGGTCCAAGCACATACCCACATGGACCGCTGCTCTCACCAGATCTCTCCCTCAGGCCTGACTATGTCGAATGCGATGAGGGCGAGGTCCACGAAGGACCACAGCCCCCAGCCGCCCATCGTCAGCAGCTTGGCCAGGAAGAGCCAGAAGTGGCCTAGGTAGAGGCGGTCCAGGCCCCAGCTACCGGCTATGACAGACAGAGTGACACAGACGAGCCAAGACTTGCTGGACTCGACGAGGCAGGGCACCATCTTCGAGAACGTCCGCGTGCCGTTACAGAACACAGTCTCGGGGACGGTACATCTGGTCTCAACGCCCTCTCCGACGAAGCTGCATGATGTAGGGTCGTCGCATACGGCCCCGTTCAGTTGCCAGCAGTACTGGCAGGTGTAGTCGACGAGGAAGGTGCGTGCCCCGTCGCAATCGATAGTAGATGGAGCAGTACATGATAGGTCGCTGTATTCCTGTCCATATACGGCGCACAGCTCAGTAGAGCCCCAGTCGCAGTCTGTGTGAGGAGATGGAGGCGTACTAACGCAATTCAGACGCTGGAACGTCGCTGCAGCTGATTGCTAGGCATGATGTGATGCACACAAGGAACACACACAACGCCAATATGTTCCTCATTGCCCGATTCACGAAGGTCCTGATGATGGTGTCCTCCGGGAGATAAGGGCCCCCGACTCGATGAGCCATCACATTGAAGCAAACCTCGGCCAGGCGACATCTTCAGCACTCATCCATGTACACCTGACCCTGGCGGAGCTGTCAACGCTACCCACCCATACAGACCTCGGCCATGACATGCCACGCCTAAACATTTACAAGTGCCAACCGGCCGACCAAACTAACCGAGAAACCCCAACTACCCAAACTGTGCACCTCAGTAGCCCTGGAACTGATAGTCCTGATCCAGGAAGACCTGATCGTCCTCATGCCGCTCCACGTCGGCCTCGAGGTTGTGGTAGTCGTAGAGATGGGCATAGGCCGCCGTCTTCCGCCCGGGGTCCTGCTGGATGGCGAATGACGCCATCTCCTTGCTCCACACAGGGAGGCAGAGGCACAGTGTGAACAGGCACAGCAAGCCGAGGATGCCCAGCAGGATCGAGGTCACGACCGGCGTGGGCGAGCACGTGACACCGTTATCGAATGTCGCGTGGAAGGGCGGTCTGCATGAGGTACACACGGCCTGCCCGGCCTGGGCCACGTGGTGGGGCTCGCACACGACGGGGTGGGACGTGATCGGGTTGGGGCACTGGTGGTGCTCGGGGCAGCGCTTGCAGTAGAAGTCGCTGGTGGCCGTGCCGTCGCGATACCTGCCCGGACCGCAAGGTAGGCATGTGAGCATGGCGGGGAGGGGGCTGAACGAGCCGTTGGGGCAGGGCGCGCACTGGTCCACCAGCGTGCAGTTGGCGCATTCAGTCGTTATACTGCGTTTGCAGCCGTCCACGCAGTCCCCAGCGCCGTATGTCCCGGGGGCGCAAGGGTCGCAAGCTGGAGAGCACGAATGGGAGAAGAATCCAATAGGACAGCTGTCGCATGACGTTGCATTCTTGATAGATGATATCGTACCAGCCCTGCATGGCAAGCATGGGATGATAGTTGGCGTTTTCTCGTTCCATTTCGGATTACGGTAAAACCCTGGATAGCAGGTTGCATCTGACTCGTCCAAATGACAGAATGTACCAGTAGTCGCTGCAATCGCTATGGAAAGAAGCAACATGAACGCTAGCAGATGCATCCAGCTGCCAGATTCGATTTCGAGCAGTTTAACCTATTTACCATACCTTCATATAAAGGATGTCCTTATGCCTGGATACAGGTGCAAATGTATCTGGGACGCGTCTGGTCTCATGGACCAAGGTGAACCGGCCTTTGTTAAGTCACAAAGGACTTGACCACGGACGTCGACTATGGGGGCCTTGTAGTGAGCACCTTGGCGCATAAGCTGATTCTTCCGCATTTATCCGTTTACTCGACGTGGTTGTACAGCTGCAGGCTCGTGCTGTTGGGCGTGTGGACGAGCACGTACTGCCCGTCCGCCCGGCCCCGCACGTCGTCGACAACGGCCTTGAACACGCCCCAGCAGGACGCAGCCTCCATCATGACGTTCTTGGCGTACTTCTCCATCGTCTCGTCGTGGGCGCCGACCACGTGGTGGTGCTTGCTGGCGTCCTTGGGGTTGTTGCGGGCCACAAAGCCCATCTTGAAGGCATCCGCACCTGCGAGCAGGCCCTCGATCGCCCAGCGGTCCGTCAGGGCGCTGTTCTTGATGATGATCTCACCAAAGATGGTCGCCTTCATCGACTGCCACTTGCTGAGCCAGGTGCCGTGGTCGGCGGTCTCGACGACGGCCTTGACGATGGCGGGGACCGTCTCCTCGACAATCTCGACCCGCTCCATGGGCTCCCCGTCGGGCCCGACTGCCTCGACCTGCACGCGGCGCTTCTGCTTCACCTCGGCGTCGACATGGGTCTTGACGACGACGTCGATCTCGTCGTCCACGGCGATCTTACGCCACCGCACCTGGCCCTTGCTGCCGTCCGTCGCAGCCGCCCTGTACTCGGCGATGGCTGCGGCGGCCTCGGCGTACGTGGCGAGGGGGTCCTCGGTCATGGTCGTGCTCGACTCGTCCAGCGGCACCAAGTCCGCGAACTCGTTCTCAGGGCGGTAGTCTAGGGTGATCGCCTTGCCCTGCTTCGTCACAAGGACGTCCCAGCCGTTGTGGGTGCGGAGGGCGGCCATCACGAGGGACAGAGCAGAGGCGGACGCCACGACGGTCGTCTTGCCCTCGGGATCGATCTTCTCGATGATGCTCTTGGCGGTCTTGTCGCTGCGGATGCTGTTCGTGCGGCGGGGTGCGTCGGCCGGGAGGCGGGTGGGCTTGCGGGGGGCGTGCCTCTCGATGGCCTCGTTGTACTTCGGGAGCGTGCCCTCAGTGGCAACCTCCTCGGACGCAAACTGGGCGGCGTAGTCGTTCTTGTCGGCCTTCTCGGCGGCGGGGATGGTGTGCTTCGCGTTCTTGAGGTTCTGCCATGAAAGCTCGGTGATGGGAAGCCACTCGGGACGGATCATGATGGACTCGGGGCGGGTCACGCGGTTCGTGCGGACGTAGTTGAACCGGGCAGCGTTCTTGCCGAAGTACTGGCGCTGGGGCTCGGCCTCGTACTTCTTCACGGGCGCAGTCTCCTTCTTGACAGCGTCAAGAGGCGTAACAGAAAGAATGGCAGTACGCTCAATCAAGTACTGATCGTCATCGTCAGTAGGCTTGAATGCATAGCCATGGCGCTCGGCCTTTGAGCGAGAAAGGAACACATCGTAGAACCGGGACTTCTGAAGGAGTTCGGCGCGATCCTTCTCGAAAGCCGCAAAGGGAGCACCTTCGTACTCACTTTCATGGCGACCCCATGGCTGCTCAACTGTCTGTTCGACTTCTTCGACCATACGCAATGAACGACCTAATCGATTTACACGTATACATACCTCTCAATGTACCGGTCCACACCGGTCCAAGTCTGTCCAACGCCGGCCAGTCTACAGGCCGGGGGCGGAGCTGCCACTAATGCTGGCGAAACGACGATAAACTTCGTAGTTGCCCCTGATGATGGCGATGCGCTGGTTCGGGGCTGTGGGAGACCAGGTCTTACGGCGGTTCCCGGTCATCTCTCTCATGTGGTCGATGAGCTTCCTGTAAGGACCTAATCTGACAAATCAAAATGAAAGCATCAACCATAAACGCTCTCTCTTGACCCGCGGAAAGCTTAACTCATGCATAACGAAACTTGCTTTAACCACCCCACGCTGTCACGCGGTCTCGGTGCTCTCGCCGGCAGGGAAGTACGAGGTCATCTTCAGCTGGCCGTGTCCCTGCTTCCGCTTCCTCCCCACCGGCTCCGGGACCACTAGAGTCATCTTAGTCACAGTAAATGGGTCTAGGGCCGGGGATGCGTCCGACCGGGGCGGGGGTAGGGCTTGGCTGGATTGGAGACGCTTCTCGGCGAGCAGGGTGGCAATGGCACTTTCAGTACTCATACCGGCTGGCACGGGCACCGCATTCGACAGATCAAGGTCAGCGGCAGAGAACGCGTAGGGAGACGCGGCCATGTCGTATAGTTCGTCCGCCATCATCCCGTCCAGCTCGTCCAGAGTCTTGAAAAGGGCAACCGGATCACCCTTCGCGTTGAACCCGGTAACTAAAGCACATCCAGTCATTCCAGCGTCGTCTAGAAGTGCTCTGAAATGCGCTAGAGAGATGTCGAGGCCGCTATTGCCGACGATGAACGTTCTATCGTCCATACTCTTTCCATTCAGTGCAATACCGCTTTCTCTGCTATCTATGGGCATACTATCCATATTCATTCAATCAAGGTCACGTGCATTGCATTGGTTCGCATTCGAATGCTGCGGTCAAAGTCGTGCAGTCATACGGCCCAATGCACCGGCAGAGTCGACCCGTGATCACAGCGGGCCTTGTATAAGAGCCTTGGCAGTGTCTTTATCCCCAACATGATTATCACTGGGCAAGGCTGCCTGAGCATGTCGGACACCTCATCCCTCACACCGTTGTCAACCCTCTCTCACCCCGGGGGTTCTGGCCTTATGTACATTTGTGAAGTAATAAGCGGTTAATAAGCGGATGCACACGTCCGGATGGTCACGATTTTTGAAACTGCTTCTTTACTCGCAAAGCCTGCCGGCCTGCGTCTGCCCAAGCGAGGCAATGGAGCACAGGTGGGCTTCGGTTAGGGAAGAGGTTAAACATTGGTTCGGGTGGCAAGTGACTGTTGCACATTTTAAGGTCACTCCATTTCAAAGTCAAAATTTTGACCGAAGCACTTGCTTCGGGGTGAGATCAGGAGCGCGAGAGAGTGTAATTGGCATCACATCCCGGCACTTGGACTGTCTCCCCTTGGCCCGGGGATACGGGGTGAGAGTCGACCATTGTGATGTAGCGACTGACCCATTTCACACCGTCCACGGTCATCAATGGAGTCTACGACTCAGTTTTAACCGCATTCCGTACTGCTGTCAGATGATAACGCCAGCTATGCTTTATGGCTTTTCACTGTCGACAGGGCTACAAGGCGAGATCACTGGAGACTGCCAAAATTTATCTGAGGATCTGAACCTACCTCCGTCGCCGCTTGATGGCAGTCACAGGAATGCGGACCTCGTAGCCGTCGTCCAGCCCGATGTCCCTCACCAGCAGCAGCTCCTTCGTCAGCTCCTCCATCCGCCCGCTCGCAGGGTCGACCCACGCAGCCCTGCCTCGCACCGGCGCATGACCGGCTGGGATTGGAACCAGCTTGAGGAGCTCGGACACGGAGAGGCTGAGGGGAACATCGCGGTCCTCGGAAAGAATCTCGTCGACTCCAGACAAGACCTTAAAGTGCACCAGGACAGTAGTCTTGGCGGCCTTGCCGAATAGTGCTGGGAACTCAGGCCGCATCTCGTGGCGGTCGATGAGTACTGGGACCCTGGGGTGGGCGGCCTCAATCTCGGCGAGGGTCGACCCCGGCATGAACTGGACGACGGACCGCACGTACGACCTCTCCGCGTCCTGCCGCTCCAGCTGGTTGACCGGCGCCCCGTTGAGGAGCCTCAGCCATCCGAGCCGGGCGATGCACAGCAGCCGCGCCTTGTGGGCGGTCAGACCCTCGAGCACGGCGACCGGCCTGACGTCGGTCTCCACCTGCTCCGCCCCGGTCCGGAGAGAGTCAACGGAAGTCTGCCCCATCGACTCCAGAGTCGCCCAGGAGTCGATTGCGGTGCCGGAAACTGTGACGTGCCGGAGTGACTGCGGGAACGACTCCCCCGTGAACTGGTGGTCCCCCAGCGGGTTGCCCTCGAGTGCAAGAGAGTCCAGCGCTGTCAGGCCCTTGGTCATAACCTGCACAGTCGCCCATGAGTCGACGCCGCACCGCTCGAGCCCGAGCCGGACCAGGCTGAGGGACGACGGCGGGGCAGTGACCGTTCCCAGGGAGTTCTCAGCGACATGGAGCGCCCTCAGGCCTGGTACCGCGGCTAGCCGAGCGATAGCCTCGCCCCTCAGCCCGCAGTTCGAAGCGAACAGGGCCCGCAGTTTAGGGGCGGCCTGGGCGATGAGGGCCGGGTCACCCTCTGCAACAGGGCCCATATGGTTTCCGTCGACCCGCACGGTCTCCACCGCAGGGCACATGGCGAGGATACTGCCCAGGTCGGCCCAGGACGTCAGCAGGCAGCGGGAGATGTCCAGGCTCACCAGGGACGCCGTCTTGGCCCGAACCGCAGAAACGTGGGCCGGAATGTCGGCTTCCGCGATGTCTTCGGGGTAGGGGCGACCGAGGGCAGACTCCTTGAGACAGAAGTCCGTGATGTGCTCCGTCCTCGACTGGCGGGCACTGATCTTCTCCTCGCCCACAAACTCGATCTGGATGGTCCTGTTGCCTGTGTGGAGGAACATACCCTCCCTGTCGGCGTCTGTGAGCGTGTTGTTCTCGTACCTGTCCTGGATCTCGCTGAAAAATGGAGTGGCAAAGACGAATTTCCCCTCTACAGCGCTCCTCTTGAAGAATGAGCCACGCTTTGGATCACAAGTGAAGTATCTGTCGCCATCGAAGCTTCCATCGTAAGTGGTCTTCCGCTTGGAGTCTTCGTCCCATTCTACGCCCACATAATCAACATCAGCAGCTTTCGCGGACTTGATTGGTCCTATGTACCGTATAGTTCCGATGTCTGTTCCAAATATGAATCGTTTCCCCACCTGCATGGACATACAGCTGGCAACGTTGGGCAAGGCCGATGATAACTCAGTTGTCGCCATTGCAGAGCACTATCATAATCTTTACCATCTAACACAGCTCAGCTACGGGACTCGACTCGAGCCACAGCTTCCTGATCGACGCGAACAGTGTCTGTGTGACGCTGAGCTTGTACGGCGTGGGGAACTGGGACCGGATGTGGTCCTCACGCATCACACGCAGCTGCTGCTTCACGAACTCGCGGGTGTCCGAGACGCTGGGCAGGGTGTACCCGTCGACGAGCCGGCCGTCCCACCGTACGAGCAGCAGCTTCTCAACCTTCACGGGTGTGACCCGGGCGCGCTTCTCCTCCTGGAACGGGTGCATCGCCATGATGCTCTCGCCGACAGCGGGAGCGGGGTCGTCCGCCCGGGTCAGCAGGTCGAGGATGGGGCCAGTCCGGCCGTGGATGCGGTAGAGCTGCTTCAGGCCGGGGATCGTCATCTTGTCCTTCTCATTCGAAAGCTTGATCCGGGGCATGCCGCGGACCTGCACGAGCTTGTAGACACAACCGAGGGCGGGCTGAGCCTGGCAGGTGACGAGGTGCGTGCCGATGCCGAAGGTGTCGATGTCGTGCTTCTGCTCCTTCAGGGAGTGGAGGATCGATTCGTTGATGTCGTTAGACGCCACGATTGTCGAGTTCTCCAGCTTCAGGTCGAGCCCAAGCTTCTCGTCGGCCTCCCGGAACTGCTTGCGGGCCTGTATCGAGAGATAGGCCAGATCGCCGCTATCCAGGCGAATGCCCAGAGGCTTGATGCCGTGGCTGGCGAGGACAGCGGCCACGGCGACGTAGTTCTTGACGCCGCTGTCGAGTGTCGAATATGTGTCGACCAGCGCGAGGAACGTGGCCGGGAATGAGATGGCGTACGAGATGAAGGCAGCCAGCTCGCTGTCGTTGGTGCGGTAGCCCAGCCGCTCTCTCATGGCGACGCATTGCTGCTTGAAGTCGGGAATGACAACAGGCCCGTGCGTCAACCCATCGTCGACGTCATCGAGAGATGTGAACGACGTGATGAAGGAGTGGGCGTGCGTGCCCTGGATCGGGATGTCGAACATCATTCCCGCGAGAACGTTGCTGGTGGCGTCGAACCCACCGACCATAGCGTACTTCGACCCGGACATCCCGCCATCGGGGCCTTGGGCACGACGCAGACCGAACTCCAGGAGCTTCACAGTGGGCCCGGCAGCCAGCCGCATGCGGGCGGCATTTGTGGCGATGAGGGAGGGGTAGTTGATGAGGTTCAGCAGGGGCGTCTCGAGCAGCTGGGCGACGGCAAGGGGGCCCTCGACCCGGATGAGAGGCTCCTTGGGGAACACCACGGTGCCCTCGGCGATGGTGGAGATCTTGACCTTGGAGCAGTCGAGCTCGGCGAGGTAGTCGAAAAAGGCATCCTCGGCGTGGGGCATGACAGTGCGGAGATAGGCAATGTGCTCAGCAGTGAACTTGAAGTTACTAACAAAGCGGAGAACTTCATCGGTCCCAGCAAGAACGGTGAATGCGCCCTTGAAGGGGTTTTTCCTGAAGAAGAGCTCGAACACGGCGGGTTGCTCGTGCATCTTGGCCTTGAAATAGGCATAGCACATGCTAATTTGGTAAAAATCGGTAAGCAGCGGGGTTACAAAGGCGTTTTCAGGTGCGGGCAGTGACATTTGGTGCTTTCGTCGTTGAGTGACTGCTCGTCGAACTCGATCTTGATCGCGTGAAGATCGAAAACTGACTTGGACCCGGGTCAAGCGTCTCATACGGTCAAAGCCCCAAGATGAACCCATCTCTCGCAATTCAGGTCTTTATTCCGGAACAGCGGCCGTGTTTTCGGATCGAAAACCATCCAATGGTGGGCGCATGAGGAATTGGTGCTATCATGTAATAATTACTGGGAATAGCCTGCGCATATGATATACCACCCAGAAGCTGACGACAGACGGCACAGCAGCCATTGTCGGCCAGCAACCTCGGGGCGGCGGCGTGTCCTGGTGTGTGGGCGATGCCGGGCGGCTGTACGCGGCGTGGGCGACATGGAAGTCACTATCACTGTCCATGCTGCGGTGAGGGGGGAAGGGGGTTGAAATCACCGTGCATGGCATAGTTTGGACTGCTTCTTAGCGATATTTACCTGCAACTGCCCTCATTGTGACGTTATTCTTGTTCGAGCAGCTCTTCGGTCATGTCTTCAAGCATCTGCAGGTAATCATCAGGTCTAAAGTTCGTCACCAGCTCGAATACAAGCTCATTGACGGTATCAAGCGTGTCGTTTGCGTTGGTTAACGCTGAAGTGACTCCTTGCGCCTCTTCTGTCGAAATCTGCTGAATGAGGCAGTGTAAAGTGACGAGAACTGAAATACATACCCATTAACGATCTTTGAAACGTCCTTTTCGAAGAGCTGCGCCGATTTGAGGATGGTTTGTGAGATCACCATGTTGGAAGCGGAGTCCGGTTTCCGGCATTGCAATAACTCGTGACCGAATCGATCCATTTGGCAGCGAATTGGGTCTGAAACAGGCGACGAAGTGGATGAACGCCATCCGGGGGAAGGGGCGCGTCCGCCACCGACTGAGCATGGCCTGGTAGAGACGGATGACAAAGGCTACCTCGCGGTTGGCCTCCTCGACGAGCTGGGTGTAGCGGACTCGGATGTCCTGGGGCATGGCACGGAAGTTGAACTCGCCGTCATTCTCGACAGCACCGTTGAACTCGAGCAGAGAGATCGGGGCCTTGTTTTCAATCTTCCTGATACGATTCTGGATATACTGGAGTTTCAACACGTGATACCTGACTGCAATCTCCGCCTGATACGGGAATAGCAGCGGGACCTTGCTGACACTCTGCATCAATGACTCGACCGACTCTGATTCGAAGATATCGTCTCCAACGGTCTTGCGGAGTCGACCCCGGAAGAACTTCATGGGAATCTCAGTGGCGAGGAAGCTTAGCAGCGGGAGCACAGCGGCCACGGGCGTGAGAACGAGGAGACCAAGGGAGAGAGTCCAGGAGACCGACAAGCCGACAAGGACGAGGATGAGGTAGAGGGCGACCACTCTGACTGTGGTGGTGATGATGTTGTAGTACGGGAGAAATACTGCGTATGCGAGCATTGTCGTGGTTAGGAAGAAGCTCATCCAGACCGCCAGGATCATCGGCCGGTCTGTGAAGAAGCTGATCTGGTACATCGTGACGGTGATGACCTTGGCGATCAAGTAGACGATGTCGACCCGGGAGTGCATCCGGGCGAGCGGGTTCCTGCTCGTCAGCGTGTTTGGGAAGGAGATCAGCGTGGAGAACACGACCTGGGCGGTGATGATGAGACCCATGATACCGAACGTGGCGATGATGACAACGCTGAGCAAGTCGAACCCACTGTCCATGATGTTCTCAGTATACTTGACCACAAGCTGCACGAGGCACGAAAAGACTGGGATGAAGCCGGCAGTATTGACCAGGATGAGGGTGGTCCGGATGAAGCGGACGAGGCTGATATTGGGGGGCTGGTTGCGCTGGATGGCGCGAGCGCTGGAGTAAGAGGCGACAAAGAAAACGGCGAAAAAGACGACGATGGCGACGCCGAGAATGAGGAGGCCGTTCGCTCCGATGATATCAGCGATCCAACCGACACGAGTGAACGCCAAAGCCTTCTGCAAGGGCGAAACGTCCACACCGAAAAGTGCGTCGAGCACCATGACGTTTGCATCGGTCGCGAAACTGGCGATTTGACCAGCATCTAGCAAGAGGAGGATAAGGGTTACGAATGTGAAGATCTTATTCGGGGTAGATGTCAAGTAGATAAGCTCGAACGCCACCCGTTGCATTTGTTGGGCGCGTCCAAGACCAGCATTGCTCGAAGCGCCCGAAGAAGCAGAGCTACGGGAAGAAACACTTTCCCTGACCGAGCTTCCGTCCGAAGATGAATCATGGTGCACCATATCCAATGTTTCTGCTTTCTTTCGGCTTCAAGTTTTGAGGGAGAAAATCTTTTTTCAATCATCATCTGGGAGTTCAAGAACAGGTCCTCGCCGCGGCAGGTTGTCAGCCAGACTCGCAGGACATGCAGAGGTGCAAGCTAAGCGTCATATTGAGTCTTGGTTGCGTAGCGAGCCAGCAATCGCCTTTCACAGCTGCCTTATGATTGAGCGGTCGACCGACGCAGTGCGTCAAATCAGCATATCACGGCACTCCTGTTCATCTGATATGACTATGATCGTGCACAGGCTTGGCCAATCCAACGACATCGCCAACAAAACGGGTATAGGATGTGTGAAGAAAGGCTCATAAGGCAACTAGGGTATGAAATGGATCTGCTATAGGGCATGTTTAGACGCATGTTGCCGGCCAGAAACGATTATCAGGGATCCAAATTTCGGAGGACAGATATGAGCCACAAGTTTCATATCAGTTCAGAGAGCAGCAAAAGGCCTCATTATGCTGAAACATTTCAATTCTGTTCACTACCGTTTTACCTAAGCGTTAGAAGCCACCACCGAAGCCAATCGGCTTGCCGTCGGAGCCAACTGTGGCATCATCCTCCGTGATCGTTCCAACTTCCCTTGCGCCCTTGCCCGGATGCATATTGTTCTGATGGGCCGTTCCAGAAGCGTTTCCCATTGTGTTTGTCGGAGTTCTTTGTCTGTGCGTTTGAGTGGCATCTGATTAGCTGACCGGCATTGAATCTGTGTCCAAAGAACACCATCGACCATGCGCCATCTCTTTGGGGTCAGGAGCAGACAGATAGAGTGGTTCAGCCAGTCGGCAGTTCATTGATCACGTCGGGGCGACATTTTTGCCAAAAAGTATTGACAATTGTCTCCCATTTCTCAACAAAGCAGTGATATCGCGGTTTACTCATCCTCAGCCTCCTTGGCGCGCTTCTTCTCGTGGCGAGCAATCTCTTCGTCGCGCGGCATTACCATCGTCACGCCAAACTCACCGCACAGTACGGCGAGCATGTCCTTCTTGATCAGCGTAGCGACGCTAGCCTTGGCGCGCCACATAGCGTAGTACTCCTTGCCCCAGCGGCAGGGGACGCGGACAAGGAAGCAGCCGGTCGACAGGGCCGTGACTAGCTCGGCCACCGACTTGTCGAGCCAGTTCTCCATCGAATTGTCCTCGTCAGGGCGGTCGATGAGGCCGACAATGCCGTACTTGAAGAACCCAGCGAGCTGCTCGCGGGGCATGTCGATCACACGCTTAGTGCACATCGGGCCGACGAGGTTGGCGGCCTGTTGAGTGATGCGCCAGGGGTTCGTCTCCTGAGCCCTGTTGCAGTGGGAAAAGACGTCGATTCCGCAGTTGATGAGGTTGTACATGAAGTGCTTCTTGTCCTTCGTCAGCTTGTTGATGAACTCCATGGCGGGCGGCGGAACAACGTAGAGCTTGGAAGGCTTGTTAACGCTGTGTTGGCCACGAACGACGGTGTTGGCGATGGGGAAGTCGTCGCCGATGCCGAAGAAGTCCCGGATGGTGCGGATGTATGGAGCATCGGGCACGACGGGAAGGAATGCTTCCTCGATGAACGTGCGGTTGTTGATGTCGACAATCAGGTGCTTCCCGGTCTCGGTGGGCACGCCGCTCTCGTCAGTGGGCGCGGGAGCGGCCTCGGCTTCCTTAAGACGCTCCTCACGGCGGGCGGCGCGTGTCTTCTCGCGGGCGAGCTCCTCCTCGGTGGCGGGGGCCTTCTGAATGACGGCCACGAAGAAACCACCCGTGTCGCCGTCATGAGGATAGAAGCGCATGCACCGCTCAAGGTGGAGGTCCGCAGCAGTCTCGGCAGCGGGAGGGAACATGGTTGCGACGAACTTCTTCTGGTCCTCCTCGGAGAGCTTGTCGAAAGACTCAACGTACTCCTTGGAGCGGTAGTTGAAGACGTCCCAGGCGTGGAGGCCAGGGCGGCGCTTAAGCTCGGGCATCTGGCCGGTGGTGTCGACGAGGGTGGCACCGTGCACGTGCTGGAGCATAGCGGCGACGACAGCTTCGTTCTCAATCGGGTTGAACGAGCAAGTCGAGTAAACCATGCGGCAGCCGGGCTTCAGCAGGTTGAACGCGCGGATGGCGATGCGGAGCTGCGTGGCGTGCAGGCCGACGCCAAGCGCGGGTGTCCAGCGGCGCCAGAGGTCGGGGGCCTTGCGGAGGGTGCCGTCCCCAGAGCAGGGCACGTCAGCAAGGACGCGGTCGTACAGAGGCGTGTCAGGGTCGTGGGGGTAGTGGCCGGCGTCGTGACAGGTGATGCAGGCGAGAGGGGAGCCAATTCTCGAGAGGTTGAAGCAAAGCAGGTAGGCGCGGTCTCTTTCAGCGTCGTTGGCGACCACGATGCCAGTGTCCTTCTCCGTGGTGCCAGGCAGGTGGGGCGGGCCCATCGCCATGTCCACGAGCTGGGCGGACTTGGACCCGGGGGCGGCGCACATGTCGATGACGCGGTGGCCAGGCTGGACGTCGAGGAAGAGCGGGGGAACCATAGAAACAGCCTCCTGGCGGGTGATGTTGCCCTGGACGTGCTGGATCTTCAGATACTCGTGGAGAGCGCGGTAGTCGGCGTTCTTGCGGAGAACGAGCTTGGGGATCGTCATCTTGAAGGCGGCGGGGTACCACTTCATCTGATGGGGTCCGGTAACGTCGAACTTCAGAATGCCCTCGCCGCGGTTGTTGTCGACCTCTGCGGTGACAGTCTCGGGCTTCTCGATGGAGCCAGCGCAGTGGGTTTTGATGAAGTCCTCGCGAAGAACGGTAGCGGGAGAACCATCCTGTAGGAGGCCGTTAAAGCGGAAGGTGATGGGAAGCTCCTGCAAGAGCGTCTCGATGAAGGTATCCCACTCCTCGGCGGGAACGATGCGCTTGTAGTACTGAGCAAATGCGTCGTTCAGCTTCGCATCGTCGCGAGCGGTGCCCCAACTATCATCTCTAGTGTTGTTGGAGCGCTTATCGCCACCCTTCTTCGAACCACGGCCCTTGCGCTTGCCCATTCAGGATCAGCCGAGTCGATGCAACTCGGGAATCAAACTCGGGAAAAGTGAGTTGACCCGGGTATCTACACGCCTAGGAGCGTCATATGGCGGCTGTCAGACATTGGCTAAATTAATTCGTTCGTTGGACAACTGATAAGGTTGACGAAGAGAAAAACAAAAATCTTACCGAGCAGCCGCAAAGCACCATACGCTTGCGGTCCACAGCACCCACCACATGCGGTTCTGTCATGAGGTCGACCAAACTCTCCAATTTTGCAGAAACGAACGAAAACGACAAACCAGCATGTCGGACGACAACGCATGGCAATTTACATTGGGTATGATCAAGCCGCACGCTGTAGCTAGCGGAGCGTGGTCTTATATCATCGATATTATCGAGAAATCCGGACTGCACGTCATTTCGAGGCAGGAACTGACGCTGTCTGACGATAGAGCACGCCACTTCTACGAGGAGCACGCTGACAAGCCATTCTTCATCAACCTTGTCTCAATGATGACCGAGGGCCCTGTCATGCCACTTCTCATCACCGGGCCCAACGCCATCCAGGCCTACCGCCGCCTCATGGGCCCCACCAGCCCTGAGGGTGCACGGATGACCCACCCCGACTCAATCAGAGCCATTTACGGCGTAGATAAGACCCGTAACGCCGTCCACGGGTCGGACTCGGCCGAGTCGGCGGCAAGGGAGGTGCGTTTCTTCTTCCCCGAGTTCGTGCAGAAGATCCCCACTGCCGACGAGCTGGCCGAGTACGCAGCCTCCGAGAACATGCAGGAGGCGCTGACCAAGGGCCTTGTCGCCATGACGAAGGCTGCTCCCGCGGACCCAGTGGCTTGGCTCGGGGAGTGGCTCATATCGTACAGTCGCAGAAACTGCACCGTAGAGGAGCCCGAGGAGTAAACACACAGCTCTAGAGTACATTTATCTATCAATCACTAGTACCGCTCAGCGTGGTCGTACACGAATCGCTTGCCCCTCCACCGGGCGAGCGGGTAGACCACGAGACGCGGCGTGGCACAGACGATGCAGCCTCCGATGACACAGCAGGCTACGAGGAGGACCGTGATGCCAACAATGGCGGCGCTCGCCACTCCGCCGGCGATGAACAGGCCGACGTTGGAGCTGGCCGCGGGTTGGGTTGGGGGTGTTGTGAGCGACGAGAGGACGACGGCGCTGTCGAGGAGCACGTACGAGTTGACCGAGGTGAGGTCAGTCAGGGGGACGCTGCTGCACGGCATGGCGTCGACGAGGCTCAGCGTGCTGTACACCTCACCATTGATGACGAAGACAAGGTCGTCGGTCGACCCGAACTCGGCGTCGTCGATCTCGAGGCAGACCATGCCGCCGTGGAAGACGAGGCGGGGGTTGTAGTTCGAGCTGATGTCGTCCGCGGTGATCGTGGTCGACGCCTCGCACTGCACACCATTGCCGTTAGACAGGGCAGCCGTGAGGTTGAGCTGGCCGAGCCGGCTGACAGCCATAGAGGCGGGACAGATCGTGCTGTTGACGACAGCGCTGACGGTCTTACCACGCAGCACTGTCCTGGCCTCTGGGATGGTGTAGTCCTCCTCGATCTCGACGTTGACAGTCTCAGTCGTGCCGTCCGACAGTCTGATCGTCGTGGAGTAGTTCCCGGCGGGCACGGTCGAGTTGCGGACAACGGGCACCACAATGGTCGACCCGTCTTCACGCTCGACCAGCTGGCACTCGTCGCCGTCGTCGCCGAACGTGACATCGCTGACGGTGGAGTTCATGTCGCCCGTGTCGAGGGAGATCGACTCGTTCTTGCCGACGATGACGGCCTCGGGCACCCATCTGACACACTCGGTGTGGGGCTGGCCGTCTGCGGGCGTGCTGAAGAACTCGGGGCAGGCGATGCAGGAGGTCTGGCCAGTCTTGTTCTGGAACTTACCAGCATCGCAGGGGACCTAGATGGTGTGGTTGGCCGCCGAGTGGAAGCCGGCCTCGGACATGAGGCAGGACGACTGGCCCCGCTCGGGCTGGAAGAAGCCAGTGGCGCAGGGCTGCTGGGTCAGCCGGTCATCGGAGAAGAAGCCGGGCGAAGCCAGGGTGCACGTCGTCGAGGCGGTAGTATTGGCGAACGACCCCAGTCCGCACGGCGTGCAGCAGGCCTGGCCCTGCAGGTCTTGGTAGCTTCCATCGGCACAGGCGTCCATGCCAGTGTGGGCCTGTTCGTCGGCGGGGGTGTAGTAGCCGGGGCGTGTCTGGAAGCATTTGCTGCTGCCGATGCCGGGCTGGTACATGCCGGCGTTACAGGGGAGCTGGGCGGCGTGGTTGAAGTCGGGAACGTAGTAACCACTCTCAGCGGTGAAGCAGCTGGTCTTACCCGTCTCGTTCTGGTACTTGCCAGTCTCGCACTCGACCTGGGCAGTCGCCTCGTTGGCCGCGACGTAGTAGCCTAGGACTGCCACGTTGCAGCTGGCCTGCTGGGGGTTCGCCTGGTAGGTCCCGGAGAGGCAGCTCTCCTGGGCGGCGTGGCCTTCTCTGTCGTCGGGGACGTAGTGGCCGGGGGTTGCCGTGAGACACTCGGCCTGGCCCTCGTCCGGCTGGTACGTGCCGTTGTTGCAGGCGAGCTGGGCCGTGTGGGGCTCGCCGTCGGCCGGCGTGTAGTACCCGGCCGCAGTGGTGTTGCAGGAGGACTGGCCCGCGAGGGGCTGGAAGGAGCCGTTGTCGCACGGCGTCTGCTTGGTGTGGAAGCCGTCGACGTAGTACCCGGCAGTCGCGGTGATGCAGCTGGTCTGGCCCTCGTCAGGCTGGTACATGCCCTGGGCGCACCACTCGTACGCGGTCGCCCCGGTCCTGGCCACGTAGCTGCCCTTCGGCGCTGGGTAGCAGTGGGTCTTCCGGGTCGACCCCTGGTACGTGCCCGGCGCGCAGGGGATCTGCTCAGAGGCCGCGCTCTCGGGTACATAGTGGCCAGCGCTCGCGGGGTGGCACGAGTCTGATCCGGTCTCGTTGGCGAAAGTTCCAGCCTCACAGGCGACCTGGGTCGTGGCCTCCTCGGCAGCGACGTAGTAGCCAAGGTCTGCCACGTTGCATCCGCTCTGGCCGGCGTTCGGCTGGTAGGTGCCCTTGGAGCAACACTCCTGAGCAGCGTGGCCCATGCCGTCGTTGGGGACAAAGTGGCCGGCTGAGGCGGTTGCGCAGGTCGACTGGCCGGCCGACGCAGAGTAGTTGCCGGCGTCACAGGGGAGCTGGGCGGCGTGGTTGAAGTCGGGAACGTAGTAACCACTCTCAGCGGTGAAGCAGCTGGTCTTACCCGTCTCGTTCTGGTACTTGCCAGTCTCGCACTCGACCTGGGCAGTCGCCTCGTTGGCCGCGACGTAGTAGCCTAGGACTGCCACGTTGCAGCTGGCCTGCTGGGGGTTCGCCTGGTAGGTCCCGGCGAGGCAGCTCTCCTGGGCGGCGTGGCCTTCTCTGTCGTCGGGGACGTAGTGGCCGGGGGTTGCCGTGAGACACTCGGCCTGGCCCTCGTCCGGCTGGTACGTGCCGTTGTTGCAGGCGAGCTGGGCCGTGTGGGGCTCGCCGTCGGCCGGCGTGTAGTACCCGGCCGCAGTGGTGTTGCAGGGAGGACTGGCCCGCGAGGGGCTGGAAGGAGCCGTTGTCGCACGGCGTCTGCTTGGTGTGGAAGCCGTCGACGTAGTACCCGGCAGTCGCGGTGATGCAGCTGGTCTGGCCCTCGTCAGGCTGGTACATGCCCTGGGCGCACCACTCGTACGCGGTCGCCCCGGTCCTGGCCACGTAGCTGCCCTTCGGCGCTGGGTAGCAGTGGGTCTTCCGGGTCGACCCCTGGTACGTGCCCGGCGCGCAGGGGATCTGCTCAGAGGCCGCGCTCTCGGGTACATAGTGGCCAGCGCTCGCGGGGTGGCACGAGTCTGATCCGGTCTCGTTGGCGAAAGTTCCAGCCTCACAGGCGACCTGGGTCGTGGCCTCCTCGGCAGCGACGTAGTAGCCAAGGTCTGCCACGTTGCATCCGCTCTGGCCGGCGTTCGGCTGGTAGGTGCCCTTGGAGCAACTCTCCTGAGCAGCGTGGCCCATGCCGTCGTTGGGGACAAAGTGGCCGGCTGAGGCGGTTGCGCAGGTCGACTGGCCGGCCGACGCAGAGTAGTTGCCGGCGTCACAGGGGAGCTGGGCGGCGTGGTTGAAGTCGGGAACGTAGTAACCACTCTCAGCGGTGAAGCAGCTGGTCTTACCCGTCTCGTTCTGGTACTTGCCAGTCTCGCACTCGACCTGGGCAGTCGCCTCGTTGGCCGCGACGTAGTAGCCTAGGACTGCCACGTTGCAGCTGGCCTGCTGGGGGTTCGCCTGGTAGGTCCCGGCGAGGCAGCTCTCCTGGGCGGCGTGGCCTTCTCTGTCGTCGGGGACGTAGTGGCCGGGGGTTGCCGTGAGACACTCGGCCTGGCCCTCGTCCGGCTGGTACGTGCCGTTGTTGCAGGCGAGCTGGGCCGTGTGGGGCTCGCCGTCGGCCGGCGTGTAGTACCCGGCCGCAGTGGTGTTGCAGGAGGACTGGCCCGCGAGGGGCTGGAAGGAGCCGTTGTCGCACGGCGTCTGCTTGGTGTGGAAGCCGTCGACGTAGTACCCGGCAGTCGCGGTGATGCAGCTGGTCTGGCCCTCGTCAGGCTGGTACATGCCCTGGGCGCACCACTCGTACGCGGTCGCCCCGGTCCTGGCCACGTAGCTGCCCTTCGGCGCTGGGTAGCAGTGGGTCTTCCGGGTCGACCCCTGGTACGTGCCCGGCGCGCAGGGGATCTGCTCAGAGGCCGCGCTCTCGGGTACATAGTGGCCAGCGCTCGCGGGGTGGCACGAGTCTGATCCGGTCTCGTTGGCGAAAGTTCCAGCCTCACAGGCGACCTGGGTCGTGGCCTCCTCGGCAGCGACGTAGTAGCCAAGGTCTGCCACGTTGCATCCGCTCTGGCCGGCGTTCGGCTGGTAGGTGCCCTTGGAGCAACACTCCTGAGCAGCGTGGCCCATGCCGTCGTTGGGGACAAAGTGGCCGGCTGAGGCGGTTGCGCAGGTCGACTGGCCGGCCGACGCAGAGTAGTTGCCGGCGTCACAGGGGAGCTGGGCGGCGTGGTTGAAGTCGGGAACGTAGTAACCACTCTCAGCGGTGAAGCAGCTGGTCTTACCCGTCTCGTTCTGGTACTTGCCAGTCTCGCACTCGACCTGGGCAGTCGCCTCGTTGGCCGCGACGTAGTAGCCTAGGACTGCCACGTTGCAGCTGGCCTGCTGGGGGTTCGCCTGGTAGGTCCCGGCGAGGCAGCTCTCCTGGGCGGCGTGGCCTTCTCTGTCGTCGGGGACGTAGTGGCCGGGGGTTGCCGTGAGGCAGGCCGTCTGGTTGGTGCTGGGCTGATACTTGCCGTTGTTGCACGCCACTTGGGACTGGGCGGCCTCGTCAGCGACGTAGTATCCAGCGTCTGCGGTCAGGCACGAGCTCTGGCCCTTCCGCGGCTGGTAAGAGCCCGGTGAGCAAGCCGCCTCAGTAGTAGACCTGTTGCTAGCGACGAAGTAGCCAGCTCCAGCAAGCGTGCACGATGACATGCCTCCTAAGGGGCTAAAGGTCCCAGCCCCGCACTCGCTCTGGGCAGTGTGGCCCTGGCCGTCCGACGGGACGTAGTAGCCGGCATCACAGGTGACACAGCTCTCCTGCTTGGCCTGTGGCTGGTACTGGCCGCTGTTACACGGGTCCTGGGTCTGGCGGTTTCTGGCACCGAAGTACCCAGCTTCCACGTCAAGGCACGAGGTCTTGGCAATCTTGGGCTGGTACGTGCCAAAAGAACACTGAACTTGGTGGGACTGGTCGGCGTCCGGGACATAGTACCCTCTGCTGGATGCGGTGCAGGCACTCGAACCAGCTGCGGAGTAGTATCCCGAGAGGCACTGTACCTGCTTCGAATGGTCTGCCGGGTCGACGTAGTGGCCCGCAGACGCCTGAATACACGAGCCCTGGCCGAGTTCGGGTTGGTAGTAGCCGTTGGAGCACTCAGTCTGGATCTTGGCCCCGGTGCCGGTGGTGTAGAAACCGGCTGAGGCATTGAGGCAAATAGACCCGCCCAGAGGGGAGTACGTACCTGGGAGACACGGGGTGCACGCGGGGTAGTCACCGTTCGTTCCCGTGGGGCAGCGGGGCTTGTTGATGGTGGAGACGGAGGTGTAGTACACGCCGTGGACGTACGGGGCGTTGTTCTGGCCGGCGACGATGACGTCGTTGTTGCAGTCCAGGGAGTAGTACCCCACCTGCGTGCTTGAACCCGTGCCTGCCGTCTTCGAGTTGAGCACCCAATCGCCGTCGATCCACTGGTAGACGTAGAGGTAGCCTGAGGAGGAGAACTCCTTGCCGTAGCCATTAGGGTCGGCCACCACAAGGTACTCGGTGCCACAAAGCGCCACCTCACGACCAAAGCTGGAGATGACTGCGTCGACTCGGGCGTCGGGGTTGAGATATTCGGGGTAGACAGTCGAGACGATCTCAAACGTGTCGGTTGAGAAGATGTACGCCTTCCTATAGGCGTAGGACCCCACGGCGATGTGCGTACCGTTAGAGTTGAGTCCGCTGACGAGAGAGGTGGCTGACGTCGTCTTCGGTGGACCAAACGTCGTGACGAGCTCCATATCGTGGGTATAGACGAAGATCTGCTCGATTCCGCTTTCCTTGCCGCTGATGTAGATGTAGTTGTCGTCCATCTCGACGCTTTCTCCGTAGTAGGCGTAAGACTCCGCGCCGCGGTGCTCTGTGTGTGAATAAATGCCCAGGTTGTTGATCTTGAGCACAATAACGAGGCCGCAGTTCGTTCCAATGTCGAGATCGTCAGCGTACTTATCACCAATGACAAAAGTCGACGTTCCATCGGCGAAATGTGACGCCGGATGATACACGCCAAGCTCGCCCGAGATGTTGAACTGGCTGGTGGTGAACTGGAGCGAGACGAGCTCCTGGGGCTCTGCGGCGCGGGTGAAGACCGTAGTCGTGCCAGTGTAGTAAGACTTCTGATCGGTGGAGTTGTACTGGTAGTAGTTAGACGTGACGAGGATGTGACTGTCCGTCATTGCCACCTGGCGGGACCTGGATGCGTACGGGTCGCTGGGGCGGGTGGTGCTGAGGTAAGAACCGTCCGCGCCGTACATGACAAGGGCGTTGTAGTCGTAGTACGAGACCGTGGCGATGTAGTCATTGTCGATGGCAACGCCATATACATTGGAGTCTTGGACATGACCTGCGTCGACATCCAGGGTGAGGCGGGCGACCTCATCCACGCACGTCCAGCCGCCAAAGTGCGAACTGTAGTCGTCAGGGCAGGCAAGCTGGGCAATGCGACTGTAGGGCGGGACGTAGTAGCCGTCGTCTGGACTGAAGCAGCCAGTCTTCCCAGGGTACGGCTGGTAAGTGCCCATGGGGCAGGGCTCGCAGTCGGGGTCAAGTTCACCGGAGTACGTCCCGGCGGGGCACATCTCGCAGTGGCCAGTAGCGTTGACCTGGTACCCAGCTCCGCACGTGGAGTAGTCGATGAGCCGGTTGGTGGTGTAGGACGCGCTGGGGGCGACGAAGAGGGTGTTGTCGGTGGTAGCCACGACAGAGCCGTAGTACATGCTGGCAGTGTCACCCGTGAAGGTGTACATTGGTTCAAACGTGCTGGTCTCTTCGTTGTACTGGAATACGAAGGCGCCGCCGCTGTTAAAGTCGTCCGTCCAGTAGCGATATGCACCAACTGCGACGGTGTTGCCGTAAGCTGACACGGAATAGCCAAAGTAGTTGTCGTATAAGTAGTCGGCCGAGATGGTGGACGTCAGCGTCGGCTCGGTGGGTGTGGTTATGTCATAAACGTACGCCTTACCGGCATTGGACCAACTTTCGTCGTCAGCGTTGTAGTCGCCCACCACAAGCCATCTGTCGGTCACAGCCAAGCGGTAGTAGTACTGGCTCGTGGGCGGGTCGATGACGGCTACCTCGTTGCCGTCAGTGTCAACCGATGATCTGAGTGCCAATGTACCAGCGATAGTAGATCACCCCGTTCTTGATGACGATGGACTGCTCGTATCCTTGGCCGTGGCCATAACCATCGGGTATCTTCGAGAAGGCGAGGGTCTACTCACCGTCGATCAGCTTCCATACAAAGTAAGACGCACGCTGATAGGTCGCGCCTGTATCTGGGTCAGGGATAGTCATTGTACTGGGAGCTCCCGCACAGATCACGCCGTCCTCCAGAGCGAGCTCGTTGCCGAGGTATTTGACCTCGAGGCCTTGGGCGGTGAGGTTGGGGGCATTGATGATGGTGAAAGTGTCCCCGAAGACGGTGCCGCTACGGTCGTAGACATAGATCCTCCCTTCGTAAATCCCGGCATCTGTGCGGTAGTTGTACTCGCTTGTGACGATATAGTTGTCGTCCGCAGCTACAGCAAATCCAAAACTGGAACGGGAATTGTAGGTGTAGTTGTACAGTGTCCAAACACCTTCATCGCGTAGGAAGAGCTCAACGCGGTGTGAATAACTGCTTCCGGTGATGAGCGTGTCGTCGTCGAGGAAGACAGCGGAGTTCACGCGGTTGTGTAGGTCCTGGTATTCGAACGAAGAAGCTACAAGCGCAAATATGGCGATGAACAATGCGAAAATCGCAGTGCTGTGATGTCGCGCCATTGCTGGCTTCAGTGAATTGTGTGTCTCGTTGTGTTTGTTGAAAAAAAAGAATCAAATCCAATAATCTGACTGTGTCTCAAAATCTACCGGTATCTATCTCTATGACATACATACCTCATCCACCCCATTGCTCGGGTTCAGGCCGACTACAGTGCGTCATAGGCGCGCAAACACTTCATGTGCGATAAGATGACAATGACGCTTCTTGTGGAATGATTGGCACGAATCATCCGCAATGCGTGGAAATAGCCTGTTGGTATTGCATCGTGGATGAATGGCTCATGTCAGTCATGTGGTGTCTGGGTGTCTTGCCGGCACAGTCAGGGAACAAAGCAGGGCAGTGTGTGGCTTGAGACCTGCTCCATCTGGCGATTATGTTCTGGAATCGCCCAAATTGGAGATTGAGCCGTGATCGAGATCCGCGCCAACCAACAAGCTTTGCCTGTTACCATATTCAAACGGATGAAAACGTCTGTATTCATCTTCTCGCTGCTATTAGTAGCTGTACTTGCAACCAACACTCTTGAACCGGACAAATACCCTGCACAATCTTGGAGTTTTGGTGATTCTAGCGATGACAGCACCACAAGCTCTATTGTTGGCATTCTTTACGCCGTCTTCTACCTTGCGGTGGTCTTTTTGGCGACATTCGTCGTCTTTATCGTCCTTATCGGCATTTTCCTCCTCGAAATTCTGCTGATCATTTGCCTGATTCTTTCCCTACGCGGCCAATACACCCGCAAGACCATGATCCCATTCGGTATTGTTCTAATGATCATCGCGCCCTTCCTTAGCAACATTGGTTTCATCGTCTTCGTCATCGGTATCGTGTTACTCGGCCTCGGCATTCCCCAAAGGAAGGCCAACAAGAAGGCTGCCAGTCAGATGCTCACCGGTCAAAACCCTCTGAACCCGTACTACGCGGCCCCTCGCCTTGGAGCGCCCCCTCAGGCGTTTGCCACAATGTATGGCAACCCGCAGATGATGCAAAACCCAGCTCCATATCAGCCAAGCATGATGCAGGCCCCGGTCATGCAGTACCAACCGTACAGCGGGGCAGGGATTGGCGGGTCTCATGGTAGCCGCTGAAGTGGGGTTGGAGTCGATCCTCTTGGATGATTTGATTCGACTGTAAAGGACCGTACCTGGTCTGGTGTGGTGTGGTTAGTTGCCATACGGATCACATTTGGTCCTTCTTTCACTTGCCTTGACTGAGAAATGTCCTCTTGCCAGAAGAGATGGTTTCACCAATCTCAAATCGAAAAATATAGAAAGGATTCGATGTTGCTGTCTAGGCCCAGTGCCCCCGCCCCCAGCCGTTTGAGTTGCATAAGAGATGTACGGTACTAGATATACGAGATTTTCAGCCGGCTCAAAATCCGCGACCGAGCATGTTTGTCAAGAGGCGTCCAAACGCTCATATGATGCACACCGCTGCTCACACTGTTCTTGGTGATATATCACGGACAAATTCGATCCATTATGCAGCTGGTGCTGAGCAGAAAGCTCTTACGCGCCCAGCGCTGGATGGAGGCTCGAACTACGGCCAAAGAACGAGCAAAACAGCCATTATTGGTGACACAAGCAACTACAAGAGCAGCTCTAAGGCATGTCGTGCCATGGACAGCCTCAAGGTCCAGCACAGCATCTCCATGAGCGACCACGGCAAGTACCGGGTTGTCTGGACGCCCGAACTCCATCACAGGTTCATCATGGTCACCCTGCGCATGGGAATCAAAAGCGTCGTCCCCAAGATGCTCATGGCGCACCTCAATATTGACGGCCTCAGTCGCCAGTCAATCGCGTCGCATCTACAAAAGACGCGGGCCCGGGTAATGCAGTACCACAAACTGTCTCACACCAGCCAGCTCACGGACGAGCACGGATTCGCCCTGCTCGCGAACGACGAAGAGCTCGTGACGAACGATGCTCTTACCCAGCCGACTCAAAGTGCAGTCATCGAGGTCCGCCGACCCCCGTCGCCATGCCCTACCCCGAGCCCGAAGATGGAACATACGTGGAGTATCCCCGCCCAGCCATCGCATGAAACGTACCGCGTGGCGTCTGTGAGGGAACCGACGACGATTATTCGAGACCCGGATGTCATGACCCACTGCTGGCCGACTAGGCTGCTTTAACTATACTATAAACGCAACTAAGCAAGTAAATAATCCGGACCTGTTTATTACGTCACCCGTGGCTCCCGCTTGAGTCGCGTCTGGGTCTGGTTCTTCTTCTTCTGCCACCTGTTCTTGTTATTCTTCTTCTTCTCCGTCTTCACCTCAGGTATCGGCTTCACCGAGTCCATGGCGTTGATCCGACGCTGCTTCTGCTTCTTATTACGCCGTGCTTTTGCCCGCGCACTCTTGGCCTTCTTCCCCTCGTGTTGGAGCAGAGTCATCATCTTCTTCCGCCCCTTGCCCGCCTTGTTCCGGGATCCCATCGCCGCATACGACTTGCGGTAGTCGCCCCCGGTGTACTCGGTCAGCATGGCGGACCTCTGCGCTTCTAGGGCCTCGAGCTCCTGACGCTGGTCAAGCATCCAAACATTATCGGCCAAAAGCATCGCTGTCGCCACGTCAGCGTCTGTGGTGGTCTCTACACGCTTGACGATGCCCAGTACCAGCCTTGTTGTCCAGTGCGCTGCCTTATGAGCCAGTGCCACACGCATCGAGCACATTCTGCCCGCCCGGTAGGTCACCACGGGCCCAGCATTCTCGGCCTCGACGAACGGGAGCCGGGCCAGGTCAGCCTTGCTCAGTGGAGGGTCGTCATCCGCGTCATCGAGTACTTTGAAGTCATCATTGACTTCATCGCTATCCCAACCGGCGGCGAGAGGTGTCCCAGGCTCGGAAGGCGGGGGGTCAGACTCGTCGATCTCGAACACCTCGGGGTGGGGCGACCCCGAGTCTGGACCATGAGTCTCGCTCCCGGCATGGTCGGAGTCCGAGCCAGAGGACGAGCTCTCCTCGCTGTCAGAGTCGAGAAGCATGCGGCGACGTGGTGTTACTGGCGAGGCCTCCTTCACCACCGGCCGGCTTAGCCTGCTCTGGCTTGACCAGGCCTGGACCCACGCAACGGGGTCGTATTTGGCCCCACTGAGGGTTACAGACCGGGACGTTGCACGGTCCCTATGGCAAATGTCGCACGGCAGCTGTCTAACCTTCTTCTCATTCATGGAGCGGCCTGTGCGACCGAACACAGCATCCTTAATCTCGGCACGCCAGACTGATGACTTGGCTGCGGAAGCAACCGCGAGCGCCCGGTTGGGGTAGTATGTGATGGCCGTCCGCGCCTCCTTGTTCCGCATCAGAGATTTGAAGGCGTCGGTGTCGAGCACGAGCTTGGCCATTGCTCCAATGAAGAAGGCGAACTTCTCAGCGTCGCTCCACCGGGCAAACATCATCAGACGCATCTGCAGCTTGGGGTCCAGGGCGTCCTCGTCGTCTATCTGGTGTATGCGGTAGAATGAGCTGCCTTGGACCTCGTCTTCTTCCTCGGAGGAGGATGTTGCATACTCAATTTCGTCGTCACCGGCCACAAATTCGCCGAGATAGCCTGGATTCACGCGGTCCACGTTGATTTCGGGAGAGGATTCTTCCCAGGACATGTTCACCTTCTTAGGAGTGGCCAGCACCGTACTGTTGTCCACTGTCTTCTCAAAGACGGCCATAGGATCATCTTGGAGCCTAGCGGAAGAGTGGGAGCTCTCGTAGCCTGATCCTGATGGATAATAATCGTCGGACTCGCTATCGCTCAGTAATCGCCGTCGTCCCATCCTGATGCGTTCGACTCCGGTACAGTTTGTTACGTGATTTATGGTAGTTTAAAGTAATTCGCTCACTTTTTGAGCCAGCAGACGCCATAGCGGCCCAGTTTGACGCTGCCATCGCCGACCTCGGCGTTCTTAGCGAACAGCACTTTGCCCTTCGCCTCCACGCTGACCTCGCCATCGCTGTAGTTCATGAGACACACGCTGCCCCCCCTTTCCACCATCAGCACGTGGCCACCGACCTGCTTGAGTTCAGCGCGGCCTGTAAGGTTGCCGCGGGTGGCGATGAGCTGCTTGAGAGTCCCGTAGCAGAACGCTGTCCATGAGTCCGGGTCAGCGCGCTCAGACCTGACCTGCCCCCAGTCGATGGAGGCGCGGCACAGGTAGCGGCTATCGACCTCGGCCTCAGGGGTGACTGGGCTATTACCCATCCCGAACTCATCGCCCATGTAAATCATGGGAATGCCGGGCAGCGAGAGCTGGACTGCAATGGCGAGGGTCCACCAGTCGCGGTCGTTCTTGAGGAGGCTGGCCAGACGAGCAGAGATGCCTTCGACGATCTCCCGCCCCTCGCTGTCTTCGGTTACCCGGAACTTCCACGAGGGGTCCTGTAGGAACACGGTGGTCACGTCGTCTCGGATCTGAGGGGTGACCGCGACCTTCTCGAGCGTCAGCTCGTCGTGGCACCGAAGCATAGCAACCCAGGTAGCATCGGGGCGGGCGAGGCCGGCGACCTCGTTCCACGTGTCGATGAGGGTGGCAGGGCTCTGTGTGGCGAGAGCGTGCCACATCCGGGTCAAGGCGGGGAAGTTGTACGCCGCGTGGCACTCTGGGGGCGCACCGGGCTTGCCGAGGTACTTGGCGACCTCTTCGAACTCCTGGTTCGACTCGCAAAGCAAGAGGAGAGCGTCGTCGGCCGGGCGGAGGGCGTCTGCGATGGCGCGCCACAGCTGGACGATGATGTGGGTCCCGGACTCGTTCTCACACACCCAGTCCCTCTCGTGCGTCTTCTGGCGGTCGACCTTCCACAGGTAGGGAAGGGCGTCGAGACGAAGCCCGCCTACACCAGCGTGTGCCCAGAAGGCGATGATCTTGACACTTTCGAGGAGGACAGCGGGGTTGTGGTAGTTCAGGTCAGGCTGCTCCGTCTTGAACCGGTGCAGATAGAAGTACGGCGTCTCGCCCACCCGAGCCCAGTTGGACGGCTCGAACGAGAAGATCCTACGGACATTGGGCTCATCGTAGGCGGGGCTAGTGGGGTAGCCGGGGCCCCCGTGTGTAGTCCAGATGAAGAAGTTGAAGGGGTGGGCCGGATCGGCGGGGAGGGGAGTGCCCTCAGTGACGTGGGCGTTGATGGCCGCAACAGCAGTCTCAAACCACTCGTGCTGCACAGAGCAGTGGTTCAGTGCCACGTCAAAGAGTACACGCATACCCCGCTCCCGTGCGGCGGCGAGGAAGGCGCTGAAGGTCTCGGTGTTCCCCTCCTTGTCGCCAGGGTCGCGGAAGAGAGAGGGGCGGATGCGGGTGTAGTCCTTGATGTCAAAGCCGCCGTCTGCACCGCCGTCGTCGAGGATGGGGAGCAGGTGAAGCAGGCTGACGCCCATCTCGGGTAGGGTGGAGTCCTTGGCGTCGAGGAGCTCCTTGAGGCCGTCAAACGTGCCACAGAACTTATCCACGTACATGGAGTAGCCAACAGCCGTCTTGTACCATGCATTCTCCTCAGAAGTGGCCTGTGCTGCCTCTACGATCCCTGACTTCTTCACTTCGTCGATAATCTTGGCAAGGAACGACGTCTTGACGTCATCAGAGAAGTCAGGGCAATCTTTGTACAAGTTGTTGTAAAAGTTCGTTACTTTGCTGACCAGCTCGTCCGTTCCCGTCATGATGGGCGAACTTCTTGTCTTTCGACTCCGTTCAACGACTGTCAACGCGTATCTGCGGATAGAATCTGGAACCATCACACCCGAGGATACATGATTTACGCGTGGGGCGACTTGGTTTGCGTGGGCAGGCTTTGAAAAGCACTGACAGTTTCGCGGTGAAAACTTTACAAATGTCGTTATCTGTACAGAACCGTCACCGCAGGGTCGATAACACGCCGCATACGGGCACGAGTGCGAGTTCCTCGGCACCTCTCACCACTTGAGCCATTTGCTCAGCAAAGGACGCCGACCGCTGTCCTGGAGCTGTGGTCGGTGACAGACGGCGGATGAAGTCGACCGCCTGCTCAACCCGGACAAGGTCGGCACTCGCAATATCGAGGCCGAGATTTGATCCGATCAAATTCTCGAGTTGAATGACTCCGTCGAGGAAGCTAATGAGCGAATCGAGCAGAGGGTGTTCGGCGGCCCGCTCAACAGCCGTGGCGAGGACTCGGAGCATGGGCTCGGGCAGACCGCCGAGTCCAGATATGCAAATCTTCTCCTGGATCGCAATATACAGCCGGGGATCGCATGAATCTACTAAATCCGCCAACAAAGGTGCAAGTCTACTGTATGTGCAGTTCTCATCCGCAGGAAGGACGTCCATCATGTATAGCGCCGCCTCCTCCAGCCCCGGTGTTGTCATAAAATGCACCGGACGAACCTTGTCAGCGTTGACTCGTTCATGGGCTGCCAAACTGTCGTAGTATCGCTCAAACGCCGCTGAAGAGAGCAGTGGAACAGCTGTCTGCACTGCCGCTTCAGCGTTGGGTGACGGTGTTCTTGTGAGTATGCGAATTACGTCAAGGACGGCAGAGAAATCCGCCGGGGTACACTGGAAAACCTGGGCGACCCACGCGACTGCAGTCTTTCGGGTCATCGTTTTGAAGTCGATCGACTCAGCAAACACGACCCAGAGGGACCAGTCCCGGTAGAAAGCGATGAATCTGACGATGGACTCGACCACTGAGAGGGAGAACGCCCTATCCGCCTTATCTCTGAGCTGGGCCGAGTTCTCCTGGAACATCAGCGCGGCCATTCGGATGACACGGCTCCTGTCTTCGGCGGCGAGGACCACACCACGCTGGATAACAGCACTTGTCAGCTCAGCGAGGAGGACACTGAGTGTGGAGGCGACAGAGGCGAGTGGGCTCGACTGGGTCACGTCCACGAAGTCCGGGGTCCCCGACTGGTCCGCCACAGCCACTGCGAGGCGGTCTAGGAGGTCGTCGGCCACTCTCATGATCTCCTGCACCGCCCTTGCAGACGCAGCCTCCTCGAGGATGTCTCCATGCGTGCTGACGACACCAAACAGTGTCTTCACGGCAGACGTTCGGACATGGATCCTTGAGTCGAGCGCCACGTCCGCCAGGCGGCATATGATCTGAGTGAGCACCGACTGGACCGCGCTGTGGTCTGCGTCAGGGTCGGCGGCCACTTCGGCTGAACGGTCTGACAGAGCCCACAGGCGCTCGACGCAGGAGAGAGCCTCGGCTAGCTCCACACCGGGGGCGAGTTGGGCGATTACTGAAGCAGAAAGGGCGATCTGGTCGAGGGTGAGCGTGGTCTGGCTGCTGTTGATGACAAAAGTCGCCAGCTTGTATGTAAGGTCGACTCTAGGCGACTCGACTGACACGAGAGAGAGACAGTGTGACAATATTGTGGTGGTTGAGTCAGCTCCAGGGTGCTGTCCGATGCCCTTCAGCAGTGCGGACAGTACAATCGTGTGAATCTGGGGCGAGGTCGAGTAAAGGAGACCAATGAGCGGTTCCATAACGAAAGCGGCCTCGCCACAGGTCGACCAGCCTCTAGTGGCTGCTTGGTGATGCCACTTGACAAGCAGGGGAAAGTTTGCGAAGATGTCGAGGAGAGGGTTGCTCGCGGCGTTCGTTCGGTCGATCAGCGCCCCACACAGAGCTGATAACGCAGCCCTGGCCTTCGTAAACCCTTCGTGACCGAGTATAATAGCGCCCCACTGATTAACAGTCGCCGTAACAGTCCCTAGGGCGTCCTGTGGAGTCAGCGATCGGCAGTTTAGCCACATGAGGGGCGACCCGGCAGCCATGCTGGTCATGTCGGTGAACAGGTCGGCTGTGTGCGCAAGGAAGCCTGCAGCACGCTGGTCGTCGACTGATAGGAGGCCGTCGAGGACGCTGAAGAGGCCGTTGACGGCGTCTGTAACGATACTTGACGTTCCCACAGGCATGAGGCTGTCCTGGGAGATCTTGAGGTTGACCAGCGCTGAAATGGCAGTCGAAAGGGTCACACCCGATTCATCCAAGGTGGGAGCGGCGTTGCAGAGGAACTGGGAGAGCTTGATGAGCATCAATCGGATCTTGTCATCGGAATGGAGCTCTTTCTCGCGAGAGAGCTCGAAAACACGCATGGCGATGTCGCCAAGGTGGGGTTCGGTCAGGTTTAGGGAGCCGAGAAGGCGAGAGACCAGCAGCATGCCTGTAAACATCGCTTTGGGAGTCTGTTTGGCCATCGCATTAAGACAGGGCTGAAGAAGAACGCCTTGGTGCTCTCTAATGATCCCAGCATAGTCTAGGTCAGTGTATTCTTCCGGGAACAGAGCAAGCGCTGCCGAAATCGACTTCTGAAGCTTCTTATCCAACTTGGCCAGCTGTGTATATTCGGAAGCCAGTTGTGTAAGCATTATGTCCTTAGTTCTCGGTGATGGGGCGGCGGAGTGCTCGGATTCGGCAGATTCCGTCAATTTGACACTAAAGTGCCCGTTCTTGATTTTTCGCTACTGGAGCCCTGGAAAGTGTCGGTATAGCCGATATGAATGTCTACCAGCATCCCTGGCCCGTCAAGCAAAGGTGCAGTTTATGTCAGAGGTGAATAGCGCGCTATGGTGGTTGAGACGGATCACTGCTTCAGGGGATGGCTACTTAACGCCGTCGAAGTTTGTACAACTTTTTCCACGTGTTTACCCAGGCAGAGGCTCCAGCACCCGCCGAAGCATCAGGAAACGTATCCGCCCTCAAGTTCCTGTTCGTCAAGGCAGACGGCAACACTGTCGTCGCCCTCCAGCGCTTTAGACCGTATTTCCTCCTCAAGGTACGCCAAAACAGCGACCGTGCTGCGGCTACCTCGTCTCTCGCCCACGAGGGCCTCACAACGACCGACATACGCCTCATAGACACTGATGTCGCCAACCACATCACCTCCCCGTACCAAGACTACATCAAGGTCGAGTTCCCCACCCAGGCAAGCCTCGAGGCGAAAGCTCGCGAGATCCGCCAACAGATGCGGCGCCAGGGAGCTGACTCAACCATCGCAGAGCTCAGGGAGCATGATGTACCGTACCTCATGCGGTCTTTCATCGCCCAGGAGATCCGGGTGGGCCAGTGGTACAACGTCACGCTCGAACCCGGGTCTGCTGCCTCGGACAGCGACAGCATCGTGCAAAAGCTCGAGTGTCTGCCCAACGTGCTCGATAAGTGCGCACTCAGGACAGTGGCGTTCGATATCGAGGTGGCCAAGAAGCCTCTCCGCTTCCCTGATGCCCGCGATGATGAGATTCAGATGATCTCCTACATGATGGGCAAGAACAACGCTCACCTCATCGTTAACAACAACGCCGTGCCCAAGAACCCCGACCCTGCCCGCCAGATCCCCCAGACGCTCGAGTTCACGCCCAGCAAGGACTTCCCCGGTGTGTTCGCGGTGCAGGAGGTCCCCACGGAGAAGGCGCTGCTCGAGACGTTCTTCCTGCACATGAAGGCGTACAAGCCGCACGTGTACGTCTCGTTCAACGGCGATTTCTTCGATTGGCCGTACATTGAGCGCAGAGCCGCCGTCTACGACCTCGAGACCGAGCCCGACGCCCCCGGCTGGCTCGAGCGCGAGACATCCATCAGAAACGCGTTCACTGACGACAACCGCCGTGCCTCAGAGAAGGGAACCTCACAGGGCGAATACTACGGCGAGTTGACACCCCACCTCGACTGTTTCAAGTGGGTCCAGCGCGATTCGTACCTACCCCAAGGGTCCCAGAACCTCAAGGCCGTGTGCCGTGAGAAGCTGCGGTATGACCCGCATGAGCTCGATCCAGAGGAGATGACGCCGCTTGCACACTCGAACCCATTCGTGTACGCCCAGTATTCCGTCTCGGATGCCGTGGCGACGTACTATCTTTACGTCAAGTACGTTGAACCATTTATATTCAGTCTATGTACGCTGATCCCGCTCGGTCCTGACCAAGTCCTCAGAAAGGGCTCTGGTGGTCTGTGTGAGGCCCTATTGATGGTCCAAGCCAAGCGTGCAGAGGTGGTCGCCCCAGACAAGCAGAAAGCCCAAGTCATCAAGTACCACAGCGACGGCAGACTCATAGATAAGGAGACGTACATCGGCGGGCGGGTAGAGGCGCTGAGGTCGGGTATCTACAGGTCTGACGTCCCAGTTGAGTTCGACATTGACACCTCGGCGTACCAGTTCCTCTGTGGGAAGTTGCAGGCTGATCTGATTCACGCGGTTGTCGCTGAAGAGAATATTGACGTCGACCCCGAGGAGCTAGTGAAGCAGCAGGGCTTCAGAGATGCCCTGGCGCACATCAGAGAGAGTCTCGCTGCGATTGGCGGCCTCAGTGTCAAGCCAGATGGCACAGTGACCGCCGCACAGCCCCGACGCAGGTTCACAGCCAAACCCCTCATCTATCACCTCGACATCGCCGCGATGTACCCCAACATCATCCTCACGAACCGTCTTCAGCCATGCTCTGTCGTTACCGACCACGACTGCGCACAGTGCGATTTTTACAGAGACAAGGCGCAGTGCCAGAAGGCGATGAACTGGGTGTGGCGCGGCTTGGTGTTCAAGCTGGACGCAGCCGCGCTACTCCAACAGAAGGTGTTCGTCGAGCAGACCCGTACTGGATCCGCACGTGACATGGAGGATGCTTTCAAAGAGCAGGTTAAGGTCGCTGCCAAGAGCTCGAGAGGCGAGATCCACGAGAAGATCGAACGGAAGCGAGAGGCGTTCATCTGCCAGAGGGACAACCCGTTTTACGTTGACACTGTGCGCCAGTTTAGGGACAAGCGCTATGAGTTTAAGACGAACCTCAAGGTTTGGCAGGGCAAGATGCGCGAGCTCGAAGGCTCAGGCGACGCAGCAGCTATGGAACAGGCCAAGCAGATGGTGGTCCTCATGGACAGCCTGCAGCTCGCCCATAAGTGCATCCTCAACTCCTTCTACGGCTACGTCATGGCCGCCGGGTCCCGCTGGTACAGCATGGAAATGGCCGGAGTAGTCACACACACTGGAGCAAACATCATCAAGCAGGCTCGTGCCCTGTGTGAGAGGATCGGTCTGCCCCTGGAGCTCGACACGGACGGAATCTGGGTCGCACTGCCAAAGGAGTTCCCCCAATACGAGACCATGAAGCTCACTGACCGCTACGGGAAGGAGAAGAAGGTTCGCGTGTCGTATCCTGCTATCATGCTCAACGCTGACGTGTACGCGAACTACACCAACCACCAGTACATGACATCGCTCAACCCCATGAACACGCAGTTTAAGACACACAAGGAGTGCTCGATATACTTCGAGGTCGATGGGCCGTACAAGAGTATGATCCTCCCAGCATCCGAGCTGGGTCCTGACAAGCTCATCAAGAAGCGGTATGCCGTGTACAACGAGGATAACACCCTCGCTGAACTCAAGGGTTTCGAGCTCAAGCGACGCGGCGAGTTGCAGCTGGTCAAGGCGTTCCAGACCCTCATCTTCCCTGCCTTCCTCAAGGGCAGCAACGTCGCCGCCGCCTACGCCGAGGCAGGCGTCATCTGCCGCACGATCCTGAACGTTCTGATGACCAAGGGCTGCTCGATCCCGGATACAGAGCTCCTCGCCCTCATTGAGGAGAGCACGACGATGAGCAAGCCCGTCGCTGACTACGGAGGCCGCAAGTCCGTCGCCATCACCACAGTCACCCGACTCGCAGAGATCATGGACCCAGATATCGTTAATCAGACCGGCGTTACATGCAAGTATATCATCAGCAGATGGGCACCGGACGGCGAGGCGTCGACCACCTCTAGGGCCATCCCCACTCTCCTCTGGCAGCTCCCACTCAAGGCGCAGGAGAAGTGGCTGCTAAGATGGACGAAGGCCAGCATCCAGGGTGAGGCGTGTGATATCAGGAATATCGTTGACTGGGATTACTATATCCAGCGTATCTCGAAGCAGATCCTGAAGATTGTGACGATCCCCGCCATCAAGCAAGGCGTGCCCAACCCAACTCCGGAAGTCACGCTCCCTGATTGGCTCATCAAGCAGCAGCGCGAGATCGAGGCCAACCGCCACCAGCGCAAGATCGTCGACTTCCTCAAGGGCAAGTCCGGCTCGATCACCCGACCACCCGGGACATTTGTCTCTGCCTCCAACAACTCTTACACCAACATGCCCCTCTCGTCAGGTGGCCAGAAGCCTCTTTCTAAGGCCCAGCTCGCGAAGAAGGCCGAATTTGCCAGACAGCGGGCACTCAACCCAACAAAGGAGGACGTCGAGGCCCTCAAGCTCGACCCCTCGGGCCGCCCATGGCGTCGGGACACCCACTTCCCCGAGTGGATTCGACACAAGCGGGCCCAGTGGCGGGCCCTGCGTGTGGATAGGAAGCAGGGCAGGCTGACGGTTTCCAAGGGAACCCTCCGCGAGTTCGCACACAAGCAGGCGTCGAAGCGGCATGCTCAGTGGACAGTCCTCCAGGCTAAGGTGAGGGCCCCCGGTGTGGTCACCCTCGCCGTCGTCATGGCGGGCACGCACGCGCTGTCGTACCAGGACGTCGAGGTTCCCAGGGTGTTTTACGTCGCAGCCCCACTATCTGTTGTCGCCGCTGTCCTCGGAGCAAACAGCTCGGCGACCAAGCTCGAGATTGTCGAGCGCGTGCTCCCACGCCACAATGTGCAGTCTAAGGTCGTCAGAGTTCAGATGGCCGAGGCTGAGTTCGTCAACAATCCCCGCATCCAGTCTCTGAGGGAGCACCCCGAGGTCTCTGGTGTCTTCGAGCTCGGCATTGACCCCCTTTCCCGGACAATCACCCAGGTCGGCGGGGTCTGCCGCTACTCGGGGACCAGTGCCGGGAGGACTATACTGCTTGACGACCTGCACAGTGTTCGGGCGGACGGGCTGGGTGAGGTTGATCTTGAGCCTGTGATTGTACACTACGTTCAACACGGCCAGCGAATTATCGCCACTGTGTTCTCCCCCGCGTTTGTAGGGGAACGGCTCCACTTTGTAATGAGTCGCACAAACAGCGCACAGGCCGCGAGGGATGCTATCAGCGAGCATGTTGAGGCCGGGGAAGGGCTCTACGAGTCGTTCAAGAACCCTCTCCGGGCAGCAAAACGCCACGCCACCGTCACTGCCGCGACGTCCGAGCGTGGCACTGCTAGATTCATCAGGGGTCGCGTCGAGACCCTGCTCGCCACCGTCGGTGACACCATTGCCAAATCAAACGACGCCAACAGCGCCGACCCATCCAGCCGACCACGCGTGCCCGTGCTGTTGGTCATGGGTCCCCACGACCGGAAGACAGTCATGGAGGCCCTGTTCGGAGTGACCGACACCACCGACGGCACTGCGCCCCAGTGGCCGGCGCTGTTCATGCCCGTGGACAGCGCCTGGGAGGAGGAGGACTGGGCAGACGCCTTTGGATGGGCGAGCGCCATGGGTGTGCGCGTGGCAGAGACGATGGCCAGCAACAGCGGCGTGATCGAGGCCATGGAGGGCATGGCCCGTCTCGCAGGCCTCCCCCTGTGCAACCTCCCAACCGACGTCATGTCCTTCCTCGCCGACACGCTCTACTCCCGCACCCTCCAGGCAAACGGCCTAGTCTCCTGGTGCTCATCCACCACCGCCCCAGACGTCGGCCCGCACCCCGCGCCGGTCGACGCCGTCGCCCCGCTGTCCCTGTCGACGCAGGGGCTGTACCGCACGATCACTGCATCTGTGGACATTGGGTTCGCCTGTGTCAACGCAGTGCTCTATGGTGAGGCTGCCGCTGCGAAGAACATCACCGACATGGTCTACGACGCGGGTATGGCCGATCCTGCCCGTCGCTCATTCCAGGTCCTCCGGCTATTCATCAAGACGTGCGTCGACCAGCTCACGGCCAGCGCCACAGATCCCTCGGCCCGAGTCGGCGCCCAGTACGTCACGGCCCTTATCGAGCACCTCTACCGCTGGATCTCAAACCCCCAGGCCATGCTTTATGACCCCGCCCTGCTCGCTAGAGTGGTAGAGGCCATGAACGGAGTACACAGACAGCTGGCGGCCCTCATCGAAGACCACGGGTTGACTGTCATCCACCTCGACTTCAACCGAGTCGTGCTGGACACAGGCATGTTCTCGGTCGACAAGGCCCAGGCGGTGCTGAGGCGGCTCGTGGACACTGTCAACGGCAGGAACTCTCCGTTCCCGCTGCTTCAGCTCGTGCCGCGATCAGTCACACTTTATGACGCCCTGCTGTTCGTCGACTCGCTCAACTACATCGGTATCGGCGCCCTCAGCGGGGAAGAGATCGCAGCACAGGCTCAGCCGACCCACACGATCGTCGGCTTCGACTTCCTCGACGTTTTCCCCCAGACTACCGCCCAGAACTTGCGCGCCATCGCGATGAACGCCCTCGTCGTGCCACTCCACTTTATGTGGCACGACCTCTACGGCCGGCCGCTCGACTCTGCACTAGTAGAGGCCGTCCGGGGTAGTTTCCAAGGCGGGGGCCAGGCCACCCAGGCCGCAGACACGCTTGACCTGGACGACCCTGAGGCACGAGACCCCGACGCCCTGGTGACCACTGACATGGTCAAGGCGGGTCTGCTCAAGGCCATGGGTCGTTACCGCTCCATCTTTTATTCTCAGCTCAACGCGGCCCGTAACACTATCCATTCGCTCACTGCGGCCGGGTCCGAAGCCATCGCGTGGCCCAGCGGTGTCCCGTGGTCCCGACCCCACGACTCTGTGGAGTCGGAGTTCGTACAATGCAGCAGGGCGCTTGTCGTCGAGCTGGACAGGTTCATGGCGGCCCAGGATTCCGACGAGGGGGCTAGAATCAGAGCCGAGTTCACCGCTGCCATCCAGCAGGCCGCCCTGTCTACCACAACAAGGGCCGCCCCAGTCGGCGCAGACATGATCTCGGTCTGGCCGCGGCCAACTACGGCATTCATCCTCAGCGGGCTATTCTGCGACAAGTGCAACCAGGTGTACCCATGCGACCTGCTCGGCGACACCAAGTCTATCGCCCAAGGCGGGCCTGTTTGCCCCAGGGAGTCTTGTGGCTACCAGTTCAGCAGGGACAAGCTCGAGGCCAGGCTCATGGAGAAGCTCACGGCTGCTTTCACCCGGTTCAACTCCACTGACGCTGTGTGCGACAACTGTGGCGCACCCCGCATGCACGTAGTTGGCCCCAACTCATGTCTCGCAGGCTGCGGCGGGAAATACGTTCCCCGATACGGTCTCGACCAGTTCAAGGCTGACGTGGAGCCGCTGAGAAGGATCGCGGGGCTTTACGGCTTGGAGAGGCTCGGAGCGGCCATCGACATCGCCCAGCACCGCTATGTCGAGGAGGAAGAGGCCGAATCACGCCAGACCCACCGCGACGCCTCAGGTAGATGGAGGGCTAGAACGGCTGAGGAGGCGAAGAACGGCCCGGTCGTCGCCAAGCTTGTTCAGCGGGCCGGCATGTCGATCGACTCGAACGACAACCCGCTCAACATCCTTGTTCCCTTGTATGCCGAGCCCGGCGGAGTTAGCAGCGTGAAGCGTCTACTCAAGGACACGAAGGACCGGATGAAGGGCGTTAAGGGCCAGCACAGGCTCAGCAACAGCGCGCTCATCGCCCTGCTCGACCAGGACAGCGGGCCCCAGCTCGCCACGCCCATAGTTGAGCCCGTGCCCATCAGCCGAGTTCCTATTGTTCGCCCGGCACTCTCGGGCGACGGCTTTGTCCCTGGCAAGCCTGGGCTCCCCCGCGACGGGCAGATGGCTGACTCCGCTAACATGAGGATGACGGTGGCACGAATGGCAGTGAGAAGCAGAGAAACTCACCTCGAGGAGCGGGCGGCAAAGATCAACGACGTGAAGCTCAACTCCCACCGGAACAAGCTGTGGAAGGTTGTTGGCATGCTCACCAGAGTGGACGATGGTTTCCGTCTTGAGGACACCACTGGCTGGATCGGCGTCAAGCCCGACGAGCACACTGAGTTTGGGCCAGGAGTGTACGCACTCGGCATGTTTGTCACGGTACAAGGCGCTGTGGGGTATGACGACCAGGGCAAGCCTGTGCTGCGGCCACACACCATCACTCTCGTCGACTCGGACGCTGGTCGGACAGCGATCGGTCCCGTGCCCTGGTTCGAACCGACACCGCTGTCTGCCGTCCACGCTGACGTGCTCAATGCCGCTCGTGACGATGCCGTGTTGAAGGGCGACCCCACCAACCTGAGGATCGCCTTCGACTGCCTGCTCGACACACCCGCCCAGAGGAAACGGGTCGCCCACCTCCTCCGCGAGTGCTGCGAGAACCTGCCCCGCGTGCTCGTTCTCTGTGGCCCGTTTAGCAAGGACGAGGTGGACTGGTGCAACGGCGGGTCAGCCCTCTCCGACGCCATGATCAGGCTGGCCACACTTCTCGAAGCTCATCCCCCGCTCTCAGCAGCATGCAGGGACGGCCGCACCACGCTTGTCGTGATGATGGCGGAGAACATCGCGTTCCCAGGCTTCCGTCCGGCCCCGTCCATGCCCGATGAGATCCTCGCCCCCGTCTCTGTAGCTGTGCCGACCGTCGTCAACGGGTCCAACCCCATGCGGATCCGGGTGTTCGACAAGCGTGTGGTCCTCTTCTCAGGCGACCTCATCCGTCAACTCCAGGCAGACTCGATTCAGGAGCTCGGCGGCAGTGAGGCGGCTAACCTGCGCTATGCCATCGTATCTCAGGCCTCACTTGTCCGCCCAGGCCAGCCTGTCATGAGGGATCTGCAGCACACACTCGACCTCTGGCCCCAGCCGGATGCTGTCATCATGAGCTCGTCGCTGCGGCTGTCGTTTGAGACTGGTGTTGGTCTGTTTGGCACTTCTGGGTCTTTCGCAGCGACTGGAGAAGTTGGGGAGATCGATCTAAGTCGGGCCGGCAGGTTCGACTTCAACGTCATGCAAATATGATCTTATTTTGTGGATTAAACACACTATTAGGATATCAGATTCGATTGAGGAGATTCAAGAGGCATTTTATGGCAGGTGTTTGCAACTTTGTTTGCAACATGGATGGATCTCATCGACAGGTGGACGATCGATCGTCCTGGCGCTTTGCACAGGTCTTTGGTGACATCTCCGCTGTCCAGGACGTGAAAGACGGTTTGTCCATTCCCATTATCCTTCTTCTTATCCAGAAGACATCATTTCTGCTGTAGCATTCAATATGGACGGGAACTTTCTCGCTGTTGGGGATCGTGGAGGCCGTGTCGTTGTCTTTGAACGCGTGGAGACCAAGGACAAGAACCACCGCCGCCACGTGGAATATCGCTTCGTAACAGAATTCGAGTCTCATCAACCCGAATTCGACTACCTCAGAAGCATCGAGATCCCCGAGCAAGTCAACAAGATCAAGTGGTGTCATGACCAGTGCGGCGGGAGATTCATGCTGACCACCAACGACAAGACGATCAAACTATGGAAAGTACATAACAAAGCGGACAAGGCACCGTCGTTTGGAAACCTCCTTAAGGACACCCCAAGGTCTCTAGGCATCCCCCGTATCGTGAGGGGCTCTGGAATGGTCGGGGCGTCCCCCAAGAGGCAGTACGAATGCGTCCACGACTACCACATCAACAGCCTTGCCCTCAGCAGCGAGGGGACGTCTTTCCTGTCCGCGGATGATCTCCGCGTGAACATTTGGGACTTAGAGACAACGGCAACGACGTTCAACGCCGTCGACATCAAGCCCCCCAGTTTGGACAACCTTGTGGAAGTGATTACCACGGCAACGTACCATCCAAAGAGCAGCGCTGTTTTTGCATACGGCACTTCTCGAAACCTGATCCGTCTTTGTGACTTACGCGCCTCGGCACTGTGCGACTATGGCAGCAAGACGTTTAATGACCAACAAGCCTCGTCCCAACGCACATACCACCAAGAGATCGCCTCATCCATCTCTGACCTCACTTTCTCAGCGGATGGCAAGTACATCTTTGCCCGGGACTTTCTCTCGCTCAAGGTGTGGGACGTCGCCATGGAGTCGCGGCCGCTGCACACCATCCCGATTCACGACAGCCTCAAGCCTCATTTGCCCCAGTTGTTCGAGCAGGACGCTATATTTGATCGTTTTGAGTGTGCTGTCTCTCCAAACGGCTCGCACGTTTTGACCGGAAGTTACAACAACAACTTCCACATTTACGATAGGATGGGTCGGGGTGGTGTCTGTATTGAGGCGTCCCGTGGCCGTACGAAGGAGGAGAAACTCGGTGCTACCCGCCGCAACAAGACAGGCTGGGTGGGTGACGTTAACACGGCCAAGAAGGTGGTGCATCTGGACTGGCACCCGCAGGCTAATATCATAGCAATCGCTACGCTTACAAACCTGTTTTTGTATGGTGCGAAGTAGAGATGGGCCGTTGAAAGGGCGGCCTGGTTTAGAATGTTGTAAAAATGCTTGTTTCCGACGTGATGGGCTAAATGTGGGTCTTTTTCCTTTGTTATTGTCACTGGCGAGCTACAGGCTGGAGAAATGTGACTTGAAGGGTTGGGTGGATTTCTGCAGCCCGACTCTTCATAGCCAAGTCTGTGGACCCTTGAGAACTGAAGATATACTGCCAACTATTGTTGCTGACAGTCAATTTATCCATGATGCCTGTCTGGCCTGAGTCAACGGCAACGGCGGTCGGTCAACCAGGTTGATCATGAACGAAAGGCACCCAGCCAGCCCTCATCCAGCATGTATTCAACCAGTATCGCCAGTGGCCCATCAGCTTCCAGTCTTGCCTGATGCTGCCTTTGGGGCGAGGGAGTCGTCAAATGCCAGCCTCAGCTTCAGAACAAAAAATGGCGAAAAGACTGAGGTACCGACCATCTCAGAGGTCATACGAGATTCCATGACCACGGGTTCAGTCAAAGCATGCCAGGGTCGATCGCTACTGGCCCCGCAGGATAGTGCAGGATCATTCGACCAAGTACGGATTTCTCATCAGAAATGAACTCAACAATGACTAATAAGGCTTCCAGCATGAATAGAGCACTTCTGGACAGCGTAGTCTCGAAGTATAATGTTGTCCGCGACTGGGTTGAGACGCTACGCCACCAAGAGAACGATATCTTCCTCCCATCTGCTACACTCCGCAAACCATGGGATTATACCAAGTTTCAAACGATTAACGGCACTACTTATCTTATCTGTGCCCTTGAAACACAGCTGCGTGTCTTCCGTTGCTACTTCCAGTTTCAACAGATCCACCCCACGGCAATGTACCAGGCCTGGGCCATCACCACCGAATCACCAGTAGGGTCGGCCGTCCTGGTGGGCTCAGCGGAAGGGCCGACCCGCATTGTCGTCGGGCCGCCCCATGATGCGTGTCATATGCCCGTCTGCGTTTACGGACTATTCTCAGGCAAACTTGAGCTCAGAGTCGCAGGCGGCGGCGATGTTATCGACCTGGCCCCCGTGGGATCAGATTCTGTGATCTTGTACAGCGACTCCGTCGTGCACCTTGACACGCGCACACTCGAGCAGACAGTTGTCACCCCAGTTGAGTCACAGTCGACACCAGCGGTCGCCGGGTCAGCCCGCTGGCTCGCCCTGTTAAGCACCTCGTTCACAGCCACCGACACCTCTGATCAAGCTCCTCTACCCGCCGCCACAGCCATCCGAGCCACAGTCGCAGGTTCAGTCGACTCCCTCATCGGTGTCCGTCGCCCTGCCGCGGTTACTGTCGCCATACACAGCGGGCCGACCCGGCTAGCGTCGTATTCACTCGAGGGGCCATCCGGGGGCATGTGGTGGAGCCGAACTGGACTTCTCTTGGCCGTGGCGCATCAGGACGCGAGGGTCGTGTCTATTATAAGGGCGTCTAGCTCACCCGCCGTGGCATGCCGCCTGACAAGGGGCGGGTCGAGAACCCCGCTGCTGGGGGCCGCGTTCAGCCCGGACGACAGGTTCGTGGCGCTGCTCACAGCTAAGGGTACTGTGCGCGTATACGCCATCGACTTCGACGGAGAGGGGACCGCTGGGACCCACGCGACAGTGCCTGTGCCGGACTATCTGCCGGAATACATGAAATCTGGTCCAGCACGTGACACGAATATTCCAACGGTCGGTCCGCTGGTCGAGTATAAGATTGACATTGGTACGAATCTAGATACGACCACAATAACCGCCCAATCTGCGACAATGTTTTTCAGCTACCCAACATCCGACAGCGAGCCCCAGCTGGACTCCCCCATGCTCTCAGTAGTCTGGCCATGCGGTATTCTCCGGTCTTGGCTGGTCTCTGTGACTCCACACCAAGTCGATTCATTCGGGGCGACCCGGCTCGTGGGGAAAGTCGATCTTTTACACGGGTTCGACCTCCGAGGGGCCCTACCTGACCCAGCTCCGGAGTCACATAGGGTCGTCCCAACCACTGCGATGGCTGAGACTGTCCTGGGGCCTTGGGCCGGGGCTGCAGACATCGGTGTGATCTCTGTCTCGGATGACAGGATCCTGAAGCAGCCGACCCATTTATGTGGCTTGCCCCAGGACGCGGGGTCAGTTGGGACCCATAATAAGCTGGCGGCGCTGATTCAGGCAGCGATGGACATTGATGTGACCGAATACTACCCGGATGACGCGGCCAGGCGGGGGCAGGTGGAGGAGAGCGTTGAAGAAGTCGAGGATGGTGAGCAGGTCGAGGATGAAGCGACAGAGGATGATTGAACGATAAATCTTCAAATCCGTACCATATTCTGTCGGACCGTATTCTGCGAAATTTCTCACGGACGCAGGGCGAATTCTCTGTGTGCAGAAGGCTCTTCAAGACACAAAGCAGCATTCATTAAGCATACAAGCACGCATCAAGCTCAAAATGTTCACGCAAAACTCCGACAACTCCTCTAGTTTCATGGAAACTCAACGCAGCGCGACTTCGTTCAAATCCGAGCGTCCAAACTACATCCTTAACACCCGCGATATAGAGGGAGCATATCCACTTCCAAAGGGCTGGAAGACAACCCGTGTGGTGAACCCCATCGACCCAGACTACGGACTCCCTCCCGTCAAGCAGGCCCCGCCGCCCGAGGTCCCTTTCAAAGGCGACCGGTATAACGTTGGTGATGTAGAAGGTGCATGTCCCAAGCCCCTGTACCCTGGCCGTCCCCGCAGCGTCTCTACTCTGCGCACGGACGTCATCGAGCCCGATCCGCCCTTTATGAGGTCCCAGCCCATACCCCAGCTCACCCTCGACGTGTCCGACATCGTTCGCAAGCCCACACCGTCCAAGCGGATGACTAACCCGCTCGACCCGGTCTATTCGAGCCTGACACCGGCCTATGGGGTCGACCCCGAGGCCCCACTCAACTTCCAGGCGGCTGGCGTGGTTGGGCAGATCGAGGGCTCAAAGCCTAGGACAAGACGGGCCCACTCGGCGATGGATCGTCGGATGATCGATAAGCACAACATCGACGACATTCCCGGAGCCCGCCCCCAACTCAACTACCCAGCCCGCCGCACTGTGCGCAACACGGTCTCCTGTGCTGATATTCCTGGCGCCAAGCCCGCCATCCCCCTTGCCTGGCGTGACGGCCGCCATTCTAACCCGCTGAACCCGGACTACGAGAAGAAGGACCAGGGCCGAGGTAATTCGGGCATGGCAGCACGGGCAGAACTGCTCAAGAAGCTGGACTTCGAGGCTAGAAGGCCAGTTGAGCGGTTTATCAGGGGGAAGATTGACAAGAACAGGTCGCAGGTTAACGATCATATTGTCACCCACGACAAGCAGGTTAACGACGAGTATCTCGTCCCTGCAGCTCCTCCGGTGAAGATAGACACCCCTGAACAGATTAAGACGCCCCCACCGCGGCCTGAGATACCGGCGTACATCGAGCCGCTCGTGAACCACGGCTACCGCAAGCAGGAGGAGGAGAAGACCCGCAACCCACTCCCCAGGGTTAACAGTGGTGCCCACATCGCAGGCGCGTTCCCTGGCAAGAGCCGGCGCATGTCAAACGACGGGACCCGTCTTCCCGCCACCATTAATTATATGGCCATGAGCCTTGCTGCCGAGAAGGCCACCCACGAGAAGCTGGACATCGGAAACCGCCGCCGGCCCTCGCTTGCTGACTCCAGGGCGGCGACTCAAGTTGAGTCACGGGCAGATTTGTTCCGGGAAGATTCTGTCGCCTCGATTCACTTCAACCCCACGAACAGACGCGCCCAGTCTTGTGGACCCGCTAAGACTCGTACTAGGTTTGCTTCAGCTGCGTCTTCGCGTCCAGCTCTCTCGAGAAGAGCACCCAAGGCGACTGCGGAGCAGAGAATGGCACGTGCCGCGGATATCGCGCTGGTGCAGTGCTTGGGAAAGGGATAGGCGTTGTATAGCACGTGTAAATAGCATGCCTGGCATGATCTGTAATTTTGGTCGGTGTCGAAATTGTGTCGAAGTCGCCGTTGAGTCGCCTTGAGGGCTAGTTCTATACAACATGTTTGTTCAAATTAACGGGCTTGCCGTGTGAGTGGAAAGCGAGACATACGGTGTATGTGCATGAGAAGAGCACATTGTCGTGAAGTTAATCGTTTTCACACCTGCATTGCATTTCCGCGAAAATTTCCCCTCCTAACACAGACAATGAGAGAGATCGTCCACATTCAGGCTGGTCAGTGCGGTAACCAGATTGGTGCCAAGTTCTGGGAGGTTGTCTCCGACGAGCACGGCATCGACCCCGCTGGCAAGTACAACGGTGACTCCGAGCTCCAGATCGAGCGCATCAATGTCTATTACAACGAGGCTACCGGCGGCCGCTACGTCCCCCGCGCTGTTCTCGTTGACCTCGAGCCCGGCACCATGGACTCTGTCCGCGCTGGTCCCTTCGGTCAGCTCTTCCGCCCCGACAACTTCGTTTTCGGCCAGAGCGGTGCTGGCAACAACTGGGCCAAGGGCCACTACACCGAGGGTGCTGAGCTCGTCGACGCCGTCCTCGATGTTGTCCGCAAGGAGGCTGAGGGCTGCGACGCCCTTCAGGGCTTCCAGATGACCCACTCCCTTGGCGGTGGCACCGGTGCCGGCCTCGGCACTCTTCTGATCGCTAAGATCCGTGAGGAGTACCCCGACCGTATGCTCACCACCTTCTCCGTCGTGCCTTCCCCCAAGGTTTCCGACACTGTTGTCGAGCCCTACAACGCTACTCTCTCCGTTCACCAGCTCGTTGAGAACTCCGATGAGGTCTTCTGCATCGATAACGAGGCCCTGTACGACATCTGCTTCCGTACCCTCAAGCTCACCACCCCCACCTACGGTGACCTCAACCACCTCGTCTCCCTCGTCATGTCCGGCGTCACCTGCTGCCTCCGCTTCCCTGGCCAGCTCAACTCTGACCTCCGTAAGCTCGCTGTCAACCTGGTCCCCTTCCCCCGTCTCCACTTCTTCCTCGTTGGCTTCGCTCCCCTGACCTCCCGCGGCTCCCAGCAGTACCGCGCCCTCTCTGTCCCCGAGCTTGTCTCCCAGATGTTCGATGCCAAGAACATGATGGCTGCCTCCGACCCCCCGTCACGGCCGCTACCTCACCGCCTCTGCTCTCTTCCGTGGCCGCATGTCCACCAAGGAGGTTGATGAGATGATGCTCAACATCCAGAACAAGAACTCTTCCTACTTCGTTGAGTGGATCCCCAACAACGTGAAGGCTTCCGTCTGTGACATCCCTCCCAAGGGCCTCAAGATGTCTGCCACCTTCATCGGCAACTCCACCGCCATCCAGGAGCTCTTCAAGCGCGTCTCTGAGCAGTTCACTGCTATGTTCCGTCGCAAGGCCTTCCTTCACTGGTACACTGGTGAGGGCATGGACGAGATGGAATTCACTGAGGCCGAGTCCAACATGAACGATCTCGTTTCTGAGTACCAGCAGTACCAGGAGGCCACCGCCGAGGAGGAGGGTGAGTTCGACGAGGAGGAGGAGGAGTACGCCGACATGTAAGCGTTTCACCAATAAACGTTCTTGAGCGATCCTTTATTCAACAACTCCATTAGCCAACATTGACGATGCCAGTGTCTGTCGCTATGTAAGGTAAGGTGATCACCCCCATAGAGGAACAAGGAGACAAACTCGCACCGGTTGGTCTTTTACAACCTACTTGGCCTTCTTGGCCATGAGCGGTCTGCTGTGTTCGCGGCGGACTGGCCCCGACATCCGAGCAGCGAAGAATAGCGCGAACACGGCCATCTGAACAAAGTGGAAAACCACGTTGTAATCGAAGTGGGGCATGGCCTCGAGGTGGAGGTCGATGGCCGCCCCGCCCGCCTGTACGCCAATGCTACCAATAGTACCGACAATCATGAGGATGTTGACGGTGTTGGCGAGACGTGAATGCATATACGCGGCCAAGGAATAAAGCACGCCGAGCATGAAAAGGGGGAGCTGGGAGATGCCGAAAGAGACAAAGGTCCAGTTGCAGTTGACCGTGAAGAAGAGGCCGCTTGCCACGATAAGCGTGGGAAGCACCGCGTGAATCGTTACGCGGCGGGAAGTCCGAACACAGTCGGAGACGCATGCCAGGCAGAATGCCCAGCTGGAGAGCACGCCAGAGAGCACCACAGTGACCCAATATGGATATGCTGCAACGATAGACGCTGTGGTGTGGTCCTTGACGCCTGAGAAGGACATGACGGCACTAAGCAGCATTGAGAGGCTCATGAAGAAATCACTGAGCTTGGCGCGGCGCTTGGAAGTCTTTCTGCGAGCTGAATTGAAGGTTCTCATGAAGACTACACTGATTAGCAATAGCTGGAAGCCCAGGAGGCCATCTGTAGCAGCGGTCAACACGTTTGTCGGCTGTGTGACGCCATCACCGGGCATCTGGCATATGCTCAGCTTCTGAATGGCTGCGGGCGACAATACGTCCATGATACGGGTAGAAAGGGAAGTGTTGCTCATTCCCTTCGGCGCGTGAACTGATGGTCTCAAAGTCACTGAGCTGGATGATGGAAGGAGGCAGATGATGTCTTCGCCAGTATACTGGTTGTAGGCTCGACTGACCCTCGCTACCGGCCTCTCTTGCTGACTCGCGTCGTGTTGAGGATGAGGAATGGCGTTTGGCAGGCAGACGACGAAGGACCGATTGACAACCCAAGGCTAACAGAGGCATGTGCCCGACACCATCTGGCACAATGATTGGCGGTAAATCGCAAAGCCATTTCGATGCGATCTCCGCTTGGCAACGATATTCGAAGATGGTTCCTGTTTGCGTGATTCTTGCCTCGATTATCATTGTATGTAGCGCTTCTACGCTACCATCGTACTATGGCAGCCGAACACTGCCCGATGTCGATGGACTCGGCATTTTCATGAACACAGACGGAAAGACGCTCATTTCAAGCACAAAAGAGGTATATTCGCGACAAGCCTTCGTCATCTATGACGATCCGATGGATTTATCGAAGGTTACCATCATCAACGCTCCCGTGGATGTCTCACCCAATTTCTGGGGAAGCAATCCAGCTGTCTCAGGCGACACCATCGTCGTCTTCAGCCAAAACGCGACGAAGAACTTCGTTCACTTCATCGAGCGCGTTGATGGCGTTTGGAGGATCTCGGAGGGCACGATTCCCAGCGATCTCCAAGCCTACCCCGAGACAGCGCTCAGTGGACCATCGTTTGCTGGAGACAAGCTCGTAGTGCTGGCTTTTCCAAGTACCCTCCTGGTATACGCTAAGTCGGCCTCGGGATGGGTGCCAACCCAGCGTCTTGACCTTATCAACCATACCAAAGCCTACACGACCACCGTGGGTACCACTGTTTTCATTCCCATGTATGTGGAGGCCACCAATGTCTACTTCCTCCAACAGGTGGACTACGACAGCAACACGGGCCAGTTTGCCCTTGGGCCGACGTTTGGAGAGGAAGAACATCCTGCTGGCTTCGCTATGTGGGGCGTGTCAGCCATCTCTCCCTCAGCTGCACACGTGGCCGTCGCTACACCCTTCAATTTCTCTGGAATGCCACGAGTGGATATTTACAGCGACGACGGGGCCAGTGGCCGTTCGATGACTTCCATTCATGCTCCCGACGGAATGTTGCCGCAGGACTTCAGCTTCTTCGGATTGGGTATGGCGTTCATCGACGATGAAACGCTCGTCATTGGCGCGTATCTTTGTGATCCGGGCAGCAACGGCGAACAGGTCGGCTGTGCGATCGAGTTCGGTTTGAAGGATGGCGTCTGGGTCAATCAGACGATGATAGAGCTGCCCGCAGCCAACAGGACAGGCGGTGGCCAGCCCCAGTTCGGTCGTCAGGTGGTTTATTGCCGTGACGCGGGTGCTTTGGTGATCTCTGCGCCCAATTATGAAGTCAACGACAGCGCCGCGGGCGTGCTCTTCCTGTACCATGACCCATCAAATGATTCAGCCGGGGCCAACACCATCGCTGTCATCGCTGCTGTGGCAGCAGGCTGTCTATCCGTCACGGCTGTTGTTGCCATCGTCATGTTGCTGACGATGGTCGGCGTCATAACCTGCGCCACGGTCGGAGTTGGGGCGACTTACGGTATTGCTCTCAACATAATCAATAAGAAGAAGAATGCTGTGGTTGGCTCAGTGGCACCGTTGTCACCTGCTGGGGAGACAACCACACTCGAGGTCGAAGATGGTGCCTCAACCGAGGAGGACAATGAGTTCAGCGAGGAGGAGTCGACCCACACGAGGCACCCGTCCCAGACCACTCTGGGCAGCAAGCCCGTCCTCCCGCCTGCCCGCCTGCCGCCCATGGGCGCGGCCAAGTTGCCACCACTGTTGGCGCCTACTCGGGCGATGCCTGTGCTGCCGCGGCGGCCAGTAGAGGAGGTGTGAGCTTGCATAAAACCTCAAGACCCAGCCGTAAATATTAACCGGATTTCGCTAAGCTCATTTTATTCCATCCCCTCGGTCTCGAAGAACATGCGGCACGATGAGAATACACCCTCAAACGTGTCATTCTCTCTCACAAACCGCTCCCGCCGACCCGCAGTGAACTGAGCAGTCTTATCCTTCCCGAACTCTTGGTCGACGTAATCCTGCACAGCTTGAGGCCAAATGAGCGCGTCAAATTGACCCGTCTGGCTTAGGCAAGAGAGACAGAAGGCCATGCCAAGGGCAAACCCGTCGTAGCAGAAGCCAGCGTCTCTACCGGGTCTGCCGAGGGCGTCTTTCATCGTGATTACATGATTAACGTGATTGATGATAATTGACGGCGCCAACAAGTGGAAAGACTGCAAACGCTTATCCTGCTTCAACACAGGCTGGAATGCGTCCACCAGCGATCTATACAGCACCGTACTCTTCGTCAGCGTCGTCTCCAGCTTAGTGCACGCCTTGGAGAGTGGTGTTTCCAGCTCGCCGTGGCCCAGGATAAACTGGCTCATCAACCCGGCGTTGTGGAGGGCGCCAGATTGCAGCAGGCGGGTGTAACCGACGCCGTTGCCCATGCGTGTGATGAGCTCACGCAGGTTGTCAAGGGGATTCTGCTCTTTTTCGGCACCGATGGCGGCGAGCTCCTTGGCGAGCTCATCAGCGAACGAGAAGGGGTACGGCACACGAGTTTCCAGCCTGTGCGCGAGCTCTTCGCCAGCCTTCTCGTGCTCCTTGTTGACGTCAGCAATCAACCTGCGGTACTTCTTTCCAATTCTCCCAACTCTGGAAAGCACCTGGTCGTCCCGCAAGAACTCCACGAGCAGCTTAAACGTAGCAATGAGGTACGTATACGTGTAATTCACGGCCGTGTCAAGGATCCCGGCTCCGTGCTGGAGCAGGCTGTCGGCCACGTCCGTGACACGGAGGTGGTTGAGGTTCTTCCCACCTTGTTGGCCCGCCATATGCTGTTCAAAGAACTGCTGGTTCAAATTATAGCCGTAGTTGGCGGCGAACGAGTGGATGTGGCGCATAATCGTGAGCACGTCGAGCCCGCCGCTCTTGGACTGCAGCGGCAGGTGCGGGTCATACAGTGCGAGGCCCATGGCCTTGTACTGCATCCGCATCTCCTGGTGCACCTTCCAGTCAGCCGGGAAGCATGTTACATGATTATACATGCGTTCAGTAACTCGACGGAGCACCTCAGCGCGGATGTTGACCACTCGATCGCACAAGCGGAAGGATGGGGTGCGGATGATGGTGCAGTCGGCCGCTGAGGCGGTCACGTCGTCCGCAATACCAGGCACCGTGTCAGCCTTGCCGAGCTTCCTGTTGGCGTCATCCAGGCGAATCACCAGTGGACCCAGCAAGGCGCTATCGACCGTGTGCCACAGCTCCTCGGCTAGGGACCCTGCCAGGTCAGAGTGCGTGGCCTGGGGGATGATGGCGTCGTAAATCTCGGTCAGCGTCTCACAGAACGAGGCGACCACGTGGGTCAGGGTCGGGTAGGACGCGGTGTCGGTCAGCGCGGTCTCCAGCAGGGTGCGGACCATGTAGACCGACGTGGGCAGGGCCGAGCGGTGGCTGTACACCTGCATCACCCGCTCCGCCGCACGAAGCTCCTCCCTGGCGCTGGCTACCTCGGTCTCCTTCATCTCTGAGCCCAAGAGGTCCAGCGTCGAGTGGAACATTCGTCTCCGGAGTGCAGTTTTAGGACCGTTATGGAGGCTCATGGCGATGGCAACAAGGTCTGGCCCGGCCCTGGAGAGCAGGGCGTCGAGGAACACCGGGTTCTGAGTCCGCTGCTCGATGTTGGCCACAAGGCTCTCGCCGATGATGACCCTGTGTCTGTGGGTGGCCCTGCCGATCATGTGAACCACGTGGACGGCATCCAGGACGCAGCGGCCGACGCTCTTCTTGAGCGGGGAGCCCTGTATCGCGTGTGTGGATACTAGAGTGTCTACGAAGGTCTGGCAGGCCTCAGCCGTCTCTGCGAGGGCAAGGACGCAGGTAGCGACAGCGTCAGCGTCTCTCTCGGCGTCCTTGCATAGTCTGCCGAGCCTCAGGATGAGAGTACGAGCCCTAGTCTTGTGCTCGTCGGGCTTGGTGGCGTCGAGCTTGGCTGCACTGGCCGCGAGGAGGGCCTTCATGCTCAGCTTCATCACAGGGTGCTTAGCAGCGCCGCATGTCTCAGCCATACGCCGTACGAATGGCAGTGTCGGCCATCCCTCGCCCAGTGCGACGTGCACGACTGGCCATTCCTTGACAACGGCCACAGCAGCGTCTATGCCCCTAGCAGGCATGGTCTTGCCGCACTTACGGGACATCTGGGCGGATATGTCCATGAGGGCGAGGCCTGTGAGCACTTGAGCGGGGGCGTCTGGGCGTGTGTCCTCGGGGTCGAGGGCAAGGACGGCCTCGGCCTCTTGGAATACGACTGCGGCAACGGAGAGGGAAGCCTCCTTCTGCTCGACGTCGTTCCAGAGGCTGAGGGTTGCTCCGCTGAAGAGGGTGGCGTCGATGGCGTCGAGGCGCTGGTAGAGCGAGGAAAGCTCTTCGCTCGGTTGGCTCTTCTTGGCGTCGTATACTGTGGTCTTGTACGCCTCCCATGCCTTCTTAAGGTGCGCGTTGGTGGCGATGCAGTGGTCGACGAGGACGAGAACGCCGTAAAGCTCGCCCAGGCGCCGCAACACCGTGTGGGGGGAATCACGCTTGACCATATGACCCACAGAAGAGCCCTTGGCGTACACCATAGCTAGGTGTCTGAACACGAAGCGGATCACGTTGCAGCTGTCGTCAAGCCATTGGGCGAGGCGGACAATGTCCTTGATGCTTCGGGAGATGAGGAGCTGAGCGGGCCCAGCAACAGATAGGTCAAGCTTACGGCCGTCCTCCTCGCTCAGCTCACCGAATAGGGTGAGGAGTGGCAAGAATTCGAGTCCTGTGGCCCGAAGAGAGGCCATGGACCGATCCATGTACTCAAGGGCGCCAATGACGCGGGCTACAGAGGGGTTGCTGACTCTGATGGCGGAGAGGATCTGGGAGGATGAGGATTGCTCGTAGGGCTCGATGGAAAGCTCAGCATAGGTGATCTTGGATGATGGAGACTCCTTGGGCGGCACACCGAGTGATTTAGCGATTGAACCAAACCTTTCTGCGGCTTGCTTCACGTGCTTAGTGAGATTCTCACCGTGGATATCAACGGGAGAAGCGCTCTTCATCGTTGTCGCACTTTTTCGTGATGGAACCGGCTAAACTGCACATGGTCAACGAAGGCAGACAGTGCATGCCAGACCCCGAGGCACAGCTACTGCCTCTGACAGCTGGGGTGTGATCTCAGGAGAGATCAGATCCAGCGTACCGACGACATGGAAACAACCACGCCGCAGGACGAGCCATCGAATTAATGTAGCTTACAGCACAACCTTACCTTACCTTACAGGAAGTAACCCGGTCCCGAACTCCCCAGAGGCCCGAACTCGGACTCATTGGATGAATGCATCGTGATATGACATAAACTGCACTTGCAACGACACATAGAAGAGTTATGGCGCCCAAGAATGCGACTCAGAGCATTAAGAACGAGGATGTCCGCAAGGAAGCGGTTGAAATAGCCGAGAAGCTCACAAAGATCACTGGGGAGTACGAATCTCAGGCGGAGACGTCCATCTTCATCAAGATGCCCGCTAAGATCCTGCTGCTGCACGATATGCTGGCCACACAGCCTCTTCTGCAACCCAGCTACCCGGTGAGCTATCGCCTCGAGATGCTTTCCAAGCTTGAGCTTGACGGGGAAGACAAGCCTGTCCAGCCCGGCAAGAGAGCCCGCGTCGAGATCGACGATAAGCCAATCGACCTTTCAGATGAGCTGAAGGCGAAGAGGAACGGTATTGTGTCCCGCAGCAACGAGAGCTTCATTGAGCTCCTCGATACACTCAAGGCGCAGGTCCACGATCTTCTCGAGATCGTCGGGCACGCCAAGATGTGGATCCAGCTCAACATCCCCCGCATCGAGGACGGAAACAACTTCGGCGTCTCGATCCAGGAGGAGACTGTTGCTGAGCTGTCCCGCGCTGAGGACGCTGTGCTCGGCCTGCTTGACTCGAGCTTCAAGTACCTCATCCAGCGCGGCCGCCTTGTGGCCAAGATCATCAAGCATCCCGAGGTCGAGGACTACATCCGCGCCCTCGTCGAGATGGACGAGAAGGAGCTCCTCAACTTTAGGATATGCTACAACGACCTGAAGAACAACTACCAGGTGCTCTACGACGTCTTGCTGAAGAACATGGACAAGATCCGGAAGCCGAGAGGCGAGCAGTCCAGCCATTCTGCTTATTTCTAAATATTCCATGGATTCTTTCTTTCGTACTGCGATGCTGCGAATGAGCGCTGCGACGTGCCGGTCGAACCAACACAACTGGCCAACAGCAGTCATTTTGCAATCAATATTTTACAGCAGCGTTAAATTCCCTTAAATATCTTCTTCATCCGGGAAGAACTCGAGGAACTTCTCGGCAAGAACAGTAGGCAGCTCATTCCTCGGCATGGCGTTGAACAACAGGCTGAACTGGCGCCTCGTCTTCGACATTTGCACAATAGTTCGGAAGAAATAGAGAACATAGAAGAGTCCGAGCAAAACCATGAAAAAGAGCATGAATAGAAGCATGTTAGTCTGTGTGTCCGTCAGCAGGTTCGAGAACCGCGCGCGGAGGTCACCGGACATGGCGAGGAGGCCCCCAGTCACGTCAAGCTCGACCGTCTCATTGAGGAACTGGTGACTTGGGCCGTACATAGTGCCAGAGTTCAACTCCGCGACCGCGAGCTCCACACGAAGCGTGTACGCCTGTATGATGTTCAGCAGGCCCGCGTACGTCTCTTCTGGCCGATCAGCCTCGCAGGTCGACTCAATCAGACGAACACATGGAGAGTCATACATCAGAGTGCTGATGTCGGCCTGGAAGTAGCCCTCAAACCAGTAGTCGGTCACCATGATGCCCATGAGGGCGTGTGAGGCCCACTTCAAGACTGGGTTGATGCCATCCCAGGTGTTCGAGACAAGATCGATGCCGTCAGCGCTCTTACCGGCCATGTACCCGAGAAGAGGCTTGACGAGCTCCGAATCTGCGGCAATCTCAGCTTCCATCGTCTCCAGAGTAACCGGGCTCGACGCAGCGTCCCACGAATATGCTGCGATGTGTTGCATGGACGACCGCAGCAAGAGCATGGACCTATACTGGATGAGAATGGTCTCAGCCGTCTGGGCAACGTCGGAGGTCTGGTATACTGCGTAGGCGTTCATAACGACGTAAATAAAGCCGAATACCGACATCCAGAGGACGAGCATCGGCACTTGTCTCACAGCAAATTTGAATCTGATGGAGTTCTTGTTCCCCTCAAAAGTCTGGATGGTACAATGCTTGACCGGTGGCTGGGCAAGACTCTTGGCGTCGAACAGCTCCTCCTCGCTCTTGGGTACGTCAGACTCGTCTTCCTCGCGGTGGACGGCGTGCGGATGGATGATCATCTCGCCCTCTTGGTCTGAGATCATGTCGGGCTCGGCACCAGATGGGATTGCGTCAGAATCTAGCCCGATTTCGGAGTCGAGCTCGGTGGATTCTTGGTCGTCCGGTGCAGCGGTCATGCGAGCGTTGATCTCTTCGTCCGATTCCATGAACAGGACCTTGCTCTCTCTTCGGCCTTGGATTGGAGCTCCCATTGAAGCGCGGCGAGCCATGGCTGCGGAAGAAGGCTGATCGGCCGTGTGGCGGGCCTTCGATGACCGGTAGGACTGGAAGCGGTCGAGCAGGCTGTGGATCGTGTCGTCGGGTATGGAGGCAAAGAGACCAATGAGCTTCACGGTGAATGTAATGTCATTGGTGACGGGTATGACGTAAAGTGTTACTGCGACAATGAGGAAAGAAATCAGGAAGGCCACGAAGATCACTGTGAAAATGACGAGTTCAAGGAGCGGGAAGAGTTGAGATGAGACAAAGACGTCGTCGCCTACATTGTACAAAGCAGCGGGTACAACGGTGGCGAGGGCGGCCTCGTGCTCTAGCAGCGTGTCAGCCACCTCAGTGGCGCAATAAGTCACGCCGTCGGTATGTCCATCCGTAGTGCGTTGCATCAGACACCGTCCAATGCCCTCGGCTGTGTGTATTACCTCTGTTACGTACTCGAAGAGCCCGACCTCCTGGGTGCCGGTCTGGACGCCGTTGAGGAAAACGGGCACGGTGACAAGCTCGGATGAAATGAGGTCGGAGATGGTGTATAGCAAGTGGGCACACTCGATTATAAGGCTGTCGATGGCATCCTCGTAAAACGACTTGTCAGCGACGTCGATGACTGAGTACGGATCATTCTCCACAGTGAACGGGTCGACCCCCGCATATATCTTCAGGGACCCAGTATACGTGGTGAGGCCGGCTGTAATGTAATCCTGGGTCATATCCGTGCTCACTGTGGTCCACAGGGGGCCTGCGAAGTTCACTGCTCCAACAAGGAGGGTGGGGTTGCCCATTCTGAGGGCCGAGAGGCCCATACCGACCTGTTGGAGCCCGGTAACAGAGGCAGAGATGGCGACGAACTGCCACACGATCTGGCGAGACACTTGGAGTGCCAGTATAGAGACGGCGATGGTGCAGCTAAAGAGGACGGCAATGATGAGCACGGAGACAATGGCCCTGATGTGCAGCGAGAGGAAGCTCACGGAGGTGCCTGACATGTCCATGCGGGCGATCTTCACGCCGCTCCCCTTGGCCTTGACGACCTTGCCCTTTTCATTGGCGGTGACGACCTCAAGCTCGTCAGCGATGCCATACAACTCATCGGTGTAGTCTTTGATTGAATCAGCCGAGTTGAACAGCCTCACGTATTGAACGTAAGAGCGAAGGACCCTTGGCTCAGGGTGGGAGAGCAGGCGGTGGTAAAGTTTCTCAGTTGAGCCGAGAAGAACGGAGATCCGATCTGCTGACGATATGAAGGCGTTGACACGGCGCAGGGAGATCTGCTGGGTGCGCTGGGTGTTGATCTGAGTCCAGAACTGGCCTAGGGCCTCAGCAAGCTTCCGTTGGCTCCTAAGGAGGGTAGTCATGTTCCTCTGGGCTTCGAGCTTCTCCATGACGCTAGAGTCGCCGTGCAGAGAGTTGCGGTACCTGTCACTGACGAAAGCGAAGAACTTGATGTCAAGCAGCACTGGGTTGACAGACAGTGCGGTGAGAGTGCTGTTGACCGCCGACTGGAGTGTGTCCCCGCGGTAGCAGGCGGTGAACAGGATATACGTCATCGCCACGGTAGAGCTGTTACGCCACCTGCTTCGGGCGAATTGCTGTGTCAGGATGGGTGGGAAAACAAACGAATAGACGCATGCCAACGGTGACTTCTTGCTCGATGAGCTCGTGAAGAAGGGCTAGCTCCTCCTTGTACTGGTTGGGCAGCAGGTTGTGGTTGAGCTCGCCTCCGTCAGACACTGCGCCGTCGAACTCGAGGATGGTCATGGGAGCGTTTCTGTTGATGGTGTGGATGCGGTTACGGTACCTCTTGATTCTCTGACGGGTGCGTCTGCTCGCGATCTCTACCTGGAATGGGAACAGAAGCAGCTTGGGCCGCGCCTCCATGAGTTCCAAGGGGATGATCTCCTCACCGTGTTCAAACTTCACAGACTGCATGCTTGCCCTGAAACGGTGAGTGGGTAGCTCAGTCATCATGTACATGACGAGCGGCAGGCCCGCAATAATGGGTGAGACGCACAGCATGACAATACCAGCGACGGGGCTAGCTACGGCAACCAGCGGGGCGAGAACAACCCAGTCGAGGAGAACGCGGGTGATGTTAGTGAGCATGCGGTAGTATGGGATGTAGATGATGTAGTAGAGGGCGTGCGTGCTCACAAAGGCCGCGAGCCACGTGGCCCGGACTGCAGGGTGATCGTTGAGCGCGTCAATCGAGAAGAGGATCACGATACCGGCTCGTCCTATCACACTGATGACGTTGGACCTGGCGCTGAGGCGTGCGAGCGGGTTCGTGCTCGTGTATCCGAAGGCATATGCCACAGTCGAGCAGACCAAGACCACCACACAAAACAGCGCCGCGCCGAGAGCAGAGCAGGCCCAGATCACGACGTCGAGCACGTTGAGGTCTGTAGAAGCGTATGTTCTGACTACTGAAGCGAAGACCGACATGATGGGGATGAATCCAACAGTGGTCATGAAGAGCATGACGTGTCGGATGACGCGGACAAGGATCATGTGTGGAACCTGTGCCTGTTGTACGGAGCGGGCTACGACGTATACAATGCTGCAGAGGACGATTGCGGCGATGAGGAGAAGAACGCCTGCGATTGTGGCCACTTGGCGGCCAAACTCGTCGACGTAGGTTTGGAAATGAAGGTATTTGATACCGTCCTGGATGATGGAGATGTATGGCCAGTCGTAGAGCTGCTTGTCGGCCGCGAAGCTGAGTATTTGGAGCCCGTCGAGGAGGAGGTACAGGACTTCAAGACTCCAGAATAGACGGTTCTGCGCGCTGGCCAGGTACATGATCTCGAAGAAACTGTTCTGAATCTGCGATGTTGTCGACATTGAGGCGGTAGAGGCACTGGAAACCGAGCTGCCGTTGGATCCGTTTCCCGCAGAGTTCCGGCCACTGATCTCCGAGGATTTCGGCATGGAACTGAATGATAGCAGACTGGACTGCATCTCGGACGTTGTAGTATGTCCTCGAGATGCGGTGCTATCCATTAACAACCTCGTTTGCAAAACTGGGGGGAAATCTGGACCAAATCTTTCAGAAATCATGGATATGGGCCATCGCACTCGCTGAGGGTAACTGCCGGGTCTATAACGCCTCCAAGGGGGCGATTGACCCCTCCTTCTAACCCTCCTCGATTTGAACAGATTGCCGGGCGCGATGCGAGTAAGTGTGTGTGTTGGTGCGAGACGGGAGTAACAGACCCTGGTGCGCTGTTGATTGGTTAGACCCTGGCGAGGCTGATCATCAAGACGAGACCACGGTCTGGGTGATGGATATATAAACGGTGACGGATATGGGTGGACGTAGCCGATAATATGGTTTACTGATGGTTGCATCGTTGAGTGAAAGACGTTGTTAGGCCATACGGAGGTCGAGAGGCATGTCCTCGGAGAGCAGGGTCGACAGGTTCGCGCACACCTTCCCAAGCTGCCCGCAGAGGTCCTTGGGGCTGCTTTGGGCAGCGAGCTTGATGCTCTTAACAGTAATCTCGGGCAGGGTCACGGGGATCGGGGACTTGGGGTTGGACAGGGCCAGGGCAGCCACGCGTTCGTCCTCGGAGTCTCCAAGGCTGAGCACCTGGCAGCTGGTGGTGTTGAGGCCCTTGATGATGGCACAGAAGGCACAGTACTTCCACAGGCTGGGGTTCATGGGGTAGCGGGCCTCGTACATGTTGCGGGCTGACACAATCGTCACGTCGTCAAGCAGGGCAAAGACGCTGGGCATCAGGTGGTAGGCGGTGGACTCAACCCAGCCCTTAGTGGAGTTGGTGACGATGGCAACGCTCACATCGGGGCTTTGCTGAGCAATGGTGAGCAGCTCGATCACACGGTCCTCGAGGATAGCTAGTTCTTCCTGAACATGAGCGGGAATCGTTCCATTGAAGGGCTCAATGTTCGCCTTCTGGAGATAAGACGAGCAAAGAATAGTATCATCCCAGTCAAGGAAGAAAAGCGTCGGTTTCTTGCAAATACCATTGGTATTGCACTGATTAGGTTGCCTCATGAGTTAAAGAAACGGCGGACGCGTTTAGCAACTGCAATTGCAGGCGCCGTGGTTTGTGGCCAAAACGAATGATGACTTCATAAACCATCGAGGACCTCGCAAAAGCCGGTCTATACGTGCATGGTACTCCCAGTACAAGTGTATGCCATTCTCTTTTGTCGACCCTGCTTTACAAATTTCTTTGAGATTTTCTGGGTTGCGCTTGCTCACGGCCAAAGGAGAAATAAAGGATGTATGCGATGCAATGTATGGCGCCTAGTACCCCGGAGTGGTGACGCAGCCTATTTACGTGATTTACGGGCATCTCGACACAACACCGAACGATTAACAAATGAGAGCAATTGACGAAATTATTCGCGACCTAGACCTCGGAAACCAAGCTGTTGACGTAGCCAACTTCGATTCGGCGCTTACGTTCTACAACGCCGTAAATGCGCGAATTGCGGCGGTCTCAACCACTGATACGCATGCGCTGACTGGCGATGACCTTGAGAAGCTCAAGATGCTAAGAGGTGAAGTATCGAAGCACATATCTCTTGTCCAGGAGCTTCAGAGCTACGCGCACATTTTCTCTGACAAACCCAAGCGTCCCACGAGCGCAGATGCCGCCCTCAATCAGCCGCCCCACCGTGCATCGCCGCAATCCTTTGCAAAACCGGCCAGGCGCCCTAACCAGCGCGTGGCAGTCAACACTGCCAGACCGCGAGTCAAGCCACTGAAGCAACAGCCGAAGCCGGTCAAGCAGACAAAGCCCCCTGCCCGACCCCCACGGGCGTACAGTGTCGGAAAAGAGCGCCGAGAGGATAGCAAGAGGTCAGCCTCGCCAGCCTCCAGGCCCCCGCTCTCGAGACCCGCGCACAGGGCCGGACGTGCCAGTCAGCCTGAGCTCCGCGGTAACGAACTGGCGAGAGGCCGCGATAAGGGGTCTATCGCGTCCAAAGTCAAGGCTGAGGCGACTGACGAGGGCCCTGGCGAGTTCCGGTGCTCCCCCGACGAGCAGGCCATGGCAGCTGTCATCGAGGGCACCATGATCCGGCCTGACCAGAAGGACAGCCTCAACGTCAAGATGGAGGACATTGTCGGATCTAAGGACGCCAAGCGGGCGATTGAGCAGGCCGTGTGCTACCCGATCCTCGCGCCCAAACTCCTCGGCCTCAGCGTCACCCCGTTCAGAGGTGTGCTGATGTTTGGCCCGCCCGGCACTGGTAAGACACTGCTGGCCAAGGCGGTGGCTGCTCAGTCGGACGCCACGATGTTTATCTGCTCCTCGGCCGACCTGACTTCGAAGTTCCGGGGCGAGTCGGAGAAGCTCATCAAGCTGCTCTTCGCCATGGCGCGGCACTATGCACCGAGTGTCATCTTCATCGACGAAGTCGACGCTCTGATCTCCAACAACGCAGGCGGGGGTGACAGCGGCGACGCCTCCCGTCGGGCCGTGTCGGAGTTCCAGACCCAGATGGAGGGCGTCCTGACGCCGCAGGGGGACAAGCCTGTGGTGCTGATCGGGGCGACGAACTACCCCTGGAACATTAGACCGGCCATGCTGCGGCGCTTCGACAAAAGGGTGTACGTGCCGCTCCCCACCGTCGAGGACGTCGAGAACATCCTGCGGAAGAAGATGCAGCGCGCTGTGGACGACAGGAGCATCGCTGACATCGACGGCATCGACTTCAAGGCCCTGGCAGCCCGACTGGACGGATACTCGGGGTCCGACGTCGACGTCATCTGCCGCAACGTATGCATCAAGCCCATGGATCGGGCGGTCGAGATGTTCGGCATCGGAAAGATCACGGAGATGGTCGACGGCGACGGTATGGACCGGTCGGCGTTGCTCGAGCAGGTCGGCAAGGTCACGATGGACGACTTCGAGGTCGTCATCGAGGAGGTCGAGCCGAGCGTGGATAAGGCGCTGCTGACGCAGTACGAGGAGTTCAACAACAGTAAAAAGAGCGCCTAATGATGATTGTCTTGGTGGTCGTCCAGGCTTGGGCGCTTTATGCAGACACGAATAGCATTCACCGGGGTAGTCGAGGTCGAAGCATCTGCTCAAATCCAAGTGTGGCAGAGTTGAGTCGACGTTCAGCTGGGCATGGCTTGGAGCAGACGACATCGTCCATATCGACTTGTCGTCGACCACAGATTAGAGTTGTCGCTTTCACAAATTGAAACTGTCAATGATTGAAATGTCTATAAGAATATTGTCTGGCATTTCAAAAGCGTTTTACTTCTCGCGCGCGCTGACCCGACTCACCGATTCGGCAGATCAAACTACCCGACTCAGCTTCGACTCGTGGTCTGTGAACATCAGTTCTTGGTTCTTTTGTGGGGAAGAGAGTAGACTTGGGTAGTGATCCTGTTGACGTCATCAGGATCCAGGATCCGATTACTCACGAGTCGAGTCTTTGGATAGACCCGTCTATCTCGCCAGTACGATGAGCACACGCTCAGCTTCATCAATCGCCTTCCACATGACGTAATAAACCGCCACCCCGAGACTTCTCCGCGACTCTACTCGTGCCAACAAACCCTCACCCACTCGCCCAACTCTCAAGTCAGCTCATCAATCAACAGATGAACCAAACCATCGCCTCTCTAATAGTACTTTATAGACTGTACACGGGTGGCCCCTGGTCCAGCGCCCCCGTCTCATCGCACGACACGTGAGACACCGCGCCAGAAGCCCAGTCGACCATGACATGACTTGAGAGAAGTGGCCGGCCGCACTTGGAGCAGGCGGTTGTCTCGGTCATCTCCAGCTTCAGCTTCCTAGCGTCCGATCGCTCGCACTTGACTGCTCGTTGGCGTGACTTCTCGAGGCCGAGCTTGAGAGCTGAAGCTCTAGACTCATAGAAGGACTGCGACAAGGCCTTGAGCACGAAGGGACGCATCTCAGCAACGGTCATGTCTCGCGGCATCGAGGATACAACTGCACTGAAAGCCCCAGGATGCTGGAACCCATCTGAGAAGAGAGATAGGATGCGCACGGCCTCCTTGCGGATATCAGCGTCATGGGTTTCATCCGACATCTGGAACAGCTTCTTGACGAGAATGACGTACACATCCCTCTTTTCCGGGTCGGCTGGGTCGTATGTTGCTGCACAATAGTCTGTGGCCGCGACCATATCACGCTGACCGTTCACGAGGATGTCGATGACATCGTCGTGAGCCCCGCGTTGGGCTGACAGTTTGATCCTGATCTCGTTGTACTCTGGGCCATCGCCAATCTCCATGGCCACAACGGCGCCGCTGTACTTCGTGCTATGATCGAGGAAGTCGGCCAGCTCCTTATGCAGCTTGCTATCAGTGCCCCCGCTCGCCCTGAACTGGGTCGCCAGACAGCAGGCGAGCTCCGTGTGGTACCGAGCATCGCAGTCCTTGAACGTGCTCGTGATAAACTTCAAGTACATCATCCACACATCGCTCCTGGATGCGTACTGCGGGTCCGACCTCACCTTGAGCAGCGAACGGACGTCTTCAGGCCTGAACGGTGCGTGCGGGTAGCTGTTAAAGTGCACACCCGTGTTAGGATCAGACATAATCAGCCGCTGGATCTGGTCGACGCGCTCTGGACCATCTTCGGGCAGACGGTCAATCAGACGTTCACCGTATGTCGCCAGCAGGCTCCTGTACGCGCTGGAAGAGGCAAGGCGCGAGTCACCCGCGCCATCTCTCTTCAGGGCAGCTCTTGCTTCCTCAGTGGGTCCCGAGCCGACGTGACAGAGGTACTCTCTCGCTCTATCGATATCCGCGGCAGACGAGGTGCCCTTGAGCGGCAGGAGCTTGTCCAGGTATGCCGTATGGTGTCCTCTAGCGAAATAAAGCTCCCAAACGAGGTCGTCAAGGTCGAGTGAGATAAACGTTGGCTCGACCAGGGCCAGGTCTGCTCGCTGGTCAGGCATGGCGATCTGGGACCGCAGCATGCTGATGATCTCCTCGGGTCTGTCGGATCCAGTGATACGCATTGCGGTCGACATAAACTTCGCTGTGTCAACCCGAGCTAGGTCCTCCTGCTTGGCCTTGATGCCCTGGTTACGGCTAATGTAGTGCTGCAGGTACGTTGAGAAGCATTCTAGCGCCTTGTTTGCCTCCTCGGCGTCCACGTTAGCGTTCCTCTTCGAGTCAACCTCAATCTGGTCGACACCGCCGAGCCCGGCCTTGCGGAGGATGTCTAGAGCCGTAGCCTGGTCCATGAAGCCCTTGAACATCGCTATGGGCACCTGGGGGTCGCACTCGCACTCGAGGAAGAGATCCATGGCCTGCTGGAACTCACGTCGGCGGAGGAGCTCTGCGCCCTGCAGCATTCCGATCTCCTGGCGGATCTGGCGCTCATCTTCGGGTGGCATTTCCACGTGCGGGATGAGGTCGAGGGCGTCAGTGTACGACCCTCCCTTGATGAGTGCCTGGAGCTGTTCCTTGCGAGGCTTCTCGAGGTAAAAGGCGACCGATGCAGGAGTAACACCGATGATCCCAGCAGGGCACTTGGTGCCGTTCTCCTCGAGGGCGGTGAGATACGTGTTCTCAGGAACACCTCTCAGAGTTTGCATCATCGTCCCGGACCGTTCGAGGAAGATACGGATCTTGCTTCCGACCGACATCGCGATATATGGGGCGATATAGACCATCGAGGTGATTGCTACGGACTTCTCACCCGTGGATAGGATGACATCTCGACTGGGCTTGCCCGAGATGTTCAAAAAAGTTGCACCTTCTTCGCTGGAGACGAGAATTTCGTTTCCAACAGCGCACATGGCTGGAGGAACGCGCTTGTCGAAGCAGACCGTCTCCTGGTTGTACGGATCGATGATGTTTGTGAAGACAGTGTAGCGTCCCCTGTAACCGAGCATCAACGCCTGGGCGCCGAAGGAACAGGCGGCCAGTGGAAGTTCAGACAGCTTATAGTCGTGCTTGAGGGTGCTGTCGCCGTTTGAGTGTATGCGGAAGATGCTCATCGTCGCCTTCTTGCCCTGGCCAGCGATCACGGCGAGGTACTGTCTCGGCTTACCGCCGCTGAACACTTCAAACGGCTCTAAGATGGATGCGTTTGGGATAGCGATGCCGTTGAGATATGTCAGGCTCTCATCAACGATGGAAACCTCGCCTTCGAGGATGATGGCCATTCGGTCAATCGTATCGAGGTGTACCATGCCAGGCGTCTTTGAGACATTCGGAACACCGAGCTTGTTACGTGGATAGAACTTTCTCGTCGGATTGAAGTTCCAGTCGTCGTTGGAGGACTGGGGACTGAGCAGATACTCCTGCACGGCGCCCTCACTGTCGATTGTGAGCACTCGTGTGCTGTTCATGGTCGGAATGATCGTTGTAGAATAGCACACACGAGAGTTCTCCACAGGGAACGTCGAATGAGCATCGATGATCATCGTTTTGAGGCTTTGAGAGGCAAGATTTTTTCTTGCAGGTCTTGCTCGGCCGAAAGGAGAGCCACCCGGTCCGATGGCTCATATACGCGCATAGCAGGCCATGAGGCCGGACAATCAGCATTCATTTTATTTTTCGCAAGAAACGAAGCAATGGCGGACGAACAGCAGTTGGTGACGTTCTTCATGTGCACTTCTTGCAGGAAACCGCTATTCTCCAGCGAACAAGTCTCAGTACATAAGCCCAAGCGCGGTGGGCAGTGCAGCTCTTGGTTCTTCGACGTCCTCCCCGATTGGGTGGAAGAGACAGGCGACGACGAAGGAAAGATCTACTGTCCCCACTGCAATGCCCGTATCGGCGCGTACAAGTGGTCTGGCGACAACTGCGCCTGTTCTGAATGGATGTGCCCCTTCATCGCGATCCACAAACGCCGCATGGACGAGCGAGAGGTCCTCGTGCGGAAGAAGTGAGCGGCATACTACCAAATGACGTCAGTAGTGCAATCAGTGCTAGTAAGCAGCTATTTACAGCGATATAAAGGCGGCGAAGCTCTTTCCCAAAGGCGGTATGTACAGGAAAAGAGAGCAGGCTATTCAACATATTCAGCGTTAATGTCCTCGTTAGACATCGTCACGAGCTGCTGGTGGAGCAGCCGCAGTAGGTAGGATCTCTTCAGACTGGCTTCCGGCACCATCGCGAGAAGGGACTTCACCAGCATCTCCTGGGCTACGATCCCAGCAAACACGTGCCGCTTGAGCATGCGGTAGATCACAGGTAGAGAGACCAATGCCGTTGCGAGTAGTACAACACTGGTGGTCCGGCCTATGGACCGTATAGCGTTGCTGGCGACTTGAACAGAGTCGAGCTTGTCCCACAGCATGCTCGAGAGGGGGTACTCCGATTCACGAATGACAGAGAAGGCGGGGTTCGCCACACCATCAGTAGTCAGGCACGTGCTGCCAGGCTCCATGTCGCCCACGGCTACGGCGACCATGGCGAGGAGGTCGTTGAACGACATGCTGGGGTCGACCAAGGTGCAGTTTAAGCAGGTCTGGGTGAAAGTCGTCTCTGGGACAAGGGAGTAAAGAAGGAAGTCTCGTTCGCTCTGCGTGACGGAGGCAGAGGCTGTTTGGAGGAGAGAGACGGCCGATTCAGCAGCCACTGACGCGCTCCGAGCTACATTGGGTGATGTAGCCATGTAAATGGCTCCGTTCTCGACGGTAAACAGAGAGACGAGTTGGGTGACGATCTCCGAGACTGTTTCAAAGTTCTTAGCCTGCACGGCGTCCACAATGCCCGACCCGGTTGCTGCCACGAGCAGCACGCCAATCAGCAGCACTGCGAGTATAGTGGCGACTCTCAAGTCCTTATGAGTCTCCGAGGATCTTTTGATCCGTTGCGTCTGGGCCCATGTCAGCCGGGGCGGGTAGAGGAAACGGGTTGAGAAAGCAACGAGGACGAGTGTTGATGCGATCAAAAAAGCGGCGAGGGTCGACATGATCAGGCGTCGCCAGTCCTCCGAATCAGACTCAAACACAGTCTCGTCGAGGGCAGTGTTCAACGTTGCTCGGATGGCGCGGACGGCGGTGTCGAACTCGGTAACCAGGTCGACCAGCTTGTCGTCAAAGAGCAGCAGGCGCGCCATCTCCATCTGAACGTCAGCGTCGAGGAGGCCGTCCGCGGTGTCGCTGCTGTACATGTGCCCAGCTCTGGCAGGGTAGTGCAGGGCGTCCTCGGCGGCGTCATCCTCCGTGCTGGCGTCGTAGCTGTAGTGGGGTAGGGGCAAGCTGGTGGCCAGACCGGCGGCCTCGGTCGCCAGCTGGAAGGAGATGCGGAGTATGTGCTCAATGGAAGCTGAGGCGTTGGTGGCAGTCGCAAGCGCTTCTCTCGCGTCCTCAAGGAAGGTCGAGTAATCGAAGTAATCCAAGTCCGAAACCACGTCAATACTGCTGTTGATTCCAGCGACAGCGCTGGTCCACCCCTCCAGAACCAGCATCGCCTTGTACCCAAGCGTGACATCAGCGAACTGGGTGTATCTCCGCATGGCCACAACCCGTTCCTTCATCGTACTGACGTCTAATGAGGCGTTGCTGTAGAAATACTGGGCGTTGTCAAGGCATTTGACGTCATGTGCCCACACTCGGTCGAACAGGTTCAGCTGGAGCAGGATGAGGTGCAGGCAGGTGACAATAATGACCAACGTGACCACGAAAAGACACACGATTTTCACAAGCGTCATGTTTCGCGCCCGTTGGGAGATTGGACACGCTTTCTTCACAGCCTCGGGGCGGCTCAGAATCCAATCCTGCACCTCGGCGATGTCTGAGTTAATGTTGGCGAGACGTCGGTTCAGGAGCGTGATCGCCGTAGCGAGGACTAGCATAACCAGGGCGAGCGGGATGATTGCCGTCGCACATGCGGAGGAGAGGTTGCGGAGGCGTGCGGCGTATGACTTGAGGGAGTCGATATCGGACCAATTGGTGTCAAGGAGTGTATCGCGTGCAAGAGTAAGATCTGCATCGGTCCGATCTGATATCTCGATATACGCTGGATCGACCAGTATATTCCTAGCGACAGTGAGCGAGTCGTTGGAGCTCAGCAGGGCGTCGGCTCCGGCGTCGGAGTAGTAGCCGCGGCTCCTCGAGCTGTTGTACACCAGGGCCTGCAGCAGGTGGGTCGGCTCGGCAGTGTAGTTGTACGCCATCCCGGACAGGAAGCACTGGCTTGAGGTCGGCAGCGACGACCCGGCAACGTTGGCTGACTGGTAGAGGGAGATGGCGGCCCAACGATCGAGCTGGAACAGGCCGATGTATGCTTCTGTAATGACGGACGAGACGCTTCTGTCGTGTCCGTTGGCGACCAGGAAGTCAGCAGTGTCAATGACACGTTGCTCTCGAATGATTGATTCAAACTGAGTGGCCCATGCCGAGTCGAGACTCTGGGCGAACCCGAGAGCTGCGGTCGCCTTGGCATGGTTTGACACGAGCAACTCGTCAAACGTCACGTGGATCTCTGTATTCGTGTCGTAGTGCGCATAGAGATCTCTGAGCACGATAGATGGAGCGACCGCAGTGTCAACAATGATCACTGCTGCAAGAACAAGAGCCAATAGGTGCAGGGCGAATAGGACATAAGTCATGATAAACGTCCGCTGCCGAATCCCCCGGAATCTCTCCGTCAGCGAACTTATTCGGTTGGTGGCGGAATCCTGCCTGTCGTCACGAGCAGGGTACTGGGCAGTGGGTACGTCCAGAGTCTTGCTGAACCCAGCAGTCTCTGACTCACTCGTCTCTGACTCACTCGTCTCTGACCCTGACTCTGAGCAGAACTCGGTCTCGCTGTTGGCTGAGTACTCAGCGGCCGCGTACCCAGCTATGCTGACCACAGAAGTGGCTGTACGCGCGTCTGAGGCCACCGAGGCAACGGACAGACGCCTGGGCCTGTCCTGGTCTCTATTGGTGACGAGTTCGCCGGTTGTAGGGATGTAACCTGCGGATTTGTGGAGGTCTGTCGATCTGGCCATCATGGCGGCAATACCCTTATCCATACGCATGAAGAGGTTGAGGTTCCTCTCCTGGGCCTGCTTGACGGCCGACGAGGGGCGTCTGAAGACGAAAGGGTAGGCGATAACAGCGGCCGCGACAATGATAGTGATAGCCACACAGGAGACGGCTGTGTCAAAGATGAAGAGGGTGTGCATGGCTTCATCGATGAATGATACTATGTAGTTGAGACGCGGCAGCTGGGCGTGTTCGATGTTGAAGTGCGCGTAATGGGCGATGTAGTTCTCCACCGTCTCGCCGGCCACAATGTTCTCGAGAATCTCATCAAAGTACGTAGCCAGGTCAAGCAGAGACACGCTCTGGGCCGAGGAGGTGGCGAACAGCGCCTCTGGGCGATCAAACGTCGAATCCGGGTTAATTGCAGCCAAGTCGTGGTCGGCAGCCATAGAAGCAAGCTCAGGCCAGAGCCACGTCAGCACAGGGAACTGTATGGCGTCGTACATGGCTTGTACCGACTTCTTAGTGTCTGCCTTAACCTGCGAAATTCTATCAAGAATGGGCGCGTCTTCCGAGTCGAAAGGATGGACTGGTAAGTCAGGCCAGAGCGAGGCCTTGGTGACAGTTTGCAACAGGAAGTCTGCCTCGGTCAGCCTGCCAGCGTATTCCCAGGCGGCGCAGTGAACTGCTCGAAGTTTCGTCTCCGTGAAGAAATGAGTCAGTTGGAAGAGAAGCATCGATGTAATGGCAATGCCGATGACCGTGAGAGAGAGGCGGAGCGTCCTCTCAAGCCCAGTGGCCAGGGGAGACCTGTGCTCACGCTTACGGCTGCGAAGAACACGCTTATGTTCGAACTCGAGACGAAAGTCGACGGCAACCTCGGTTTTGTCTGGATCATCTCTGTTCGTGAGGTAGTCGGCATACAGCTCCAGCTTCTCGGCAGCGTCGGGGGCGAGGGCGACGTTCTTGAGGAAATCCGCGTACATCCGAATGACTGGAATCCGCTGGGGGAAGTACTCTAGGAGCCAGATAAATGTCCGCTCAGCACTCGTGGCGTGGGCGTAAATCTGCTCGGACACGCGATGCAGCTCGAGGATGTCGACCTTGTCACGAGCCAGGATGCTCCAGAACGTGTTGATGGCGAGCTTCGCCTGCATCACCTGCCGCTGCACCGTCTTGAGCTTCACGTGGAGCCGTCTCAGCATGGCGCTGTCGAAGCCAGTGTGCTGGTTGCGGCGGGAGTTCTCAGCGTTCTGGTACAGAGAGTATAGATAGATGCAGGGCAGTGCGTCGAGCGGGCCTCGCACGTGCTCGAACGCCTTGAAGATCTCAAAGATGGCACTGTCGGTGTTGCCCTTCACGTACTGTTCGTAGATCGCCAGGCTGATCCGAGAAGAAAGCGTCGGCCCGAGTCGGGTATCGGCATTGTCCGTGACCGCTTGTAACACGTGAGACAGCCGGTGAATCTCGGAGATACGGGCGGCATCGGCGTTATTCTCGTCGTGGAAGGAGAGGAAGTCAAGCCTGTCCCGCTTTTGCCGTATCTTCGCCATGCTGAGGCCGGTGATACAAGAGTGTGTAAAGGCGTAGAAAAACAGACTCCGGCAGACGAACACGCCGGGTGGGACTGAAATCTGAGCCGAATCTGGCTCCTTCCTGTCTGGACGGAGTAGGAAGCCGAATTTGAAAGTTAATAGAGAGTATCTTGCGAGTATTATGCCGTATGATGCGAAGTAAAGAACGAGGGCGACTGGAAAGAGAATGAACGCTGCACCGAACAGGTGGGCAATACCCGCGATACCAGGACTTACGATAAGTGCGATATCAGCAGACATAGTGCCGGGGTGAGCGTGCAATGGGAATATGAAGAGGAGGAGACCAAAGAGGACGGGAAGCACGCCGACCGCGGTCACACACAGAGTCTGGCTCAAGAGGGTAGAAGCGTCGTCGATGGTGTACATTCCTATGACGAATAGGGCTTGCTGGAGGGGCACCAGGGCGTGTAGGAAGGAGGGGAGCTGGGTCATGTGTTCAACAGAGTTAGAGTGCGTGAAGTTGAAGAACGTGAGGCGGATGACAGTGGAGACTGAAACTATGATGACGAGGGCGAACACAGTGAACACCCAGCCGAATATGTTGTCTATCACGATGGATACTTCCGACAAAGGCCCCCCGAGCTCATGGATGCGGAAGAACAGGAGGACGGTGGGAATGAATAGCACAGTGGAGACGAGGTGGTGCACGGATATAACGGCGCGGCCAGCCAGCGACCCGTTGGGTGTGAGACTGGCGCCAAAGGCGAGCATGACGAGAAGGGCCGCGCTGAAGATGCCGTATGAACAGAAGAAAGCCCAGATAAGTGCATCGCTGGTGTCTGCATTGCAGAACGTGCCGTCGGCGATGGGTATACGGAACGCAAGGCCAAGGTACTTTCTCAGCAGGTCGTCGCGCTGAATGACGAAGGAAATCAGAAAATAGAGAGAACAAACGCGGCCGACCGTGTAAAGTAGCGGTGGAAAATGGTAAGCTTGACCTCGTACAGCAATTGTTAGCCTCAACGCTATCCATGGAAGCGCTCCGTTTGTACTTGGGCCGAAGTTCTCGTCAGCAAGAGACATTGAAGGCACATCGCCGCGTGACGATGATATACGTCCATCAGATGGCATTGTAGCCCACATATCCGCTCCGAGGAGGCCGCGAGCCATTCAAATGAGCAATCGACCTCGCTTTTGGGCCGAATTTGTTTCTTGAGCGAGATTGATGAATAGATGCAGTAGATTCTCGATACGAGTCTCCGCTGACGCACTTGAGGGTGTGAAATACCACAAAACATGCGAGCCATCGTGCAGCAGCCTAGGGTAGACCCTCTGGCCAGGATCCACCAGGGAAATGATTGATTCATGAGAGGAAGTCGACCAGATCTCGTGTTGGAGCACTCTTGCACACAACCCGCGCCATTGCTACTCAAACAGAGTCATGTGCAATGCTTTCTTCAGAGGTCAGAAGATCGCACACCAGGCAAGAATCTCAGCCAATCATAATTACTCCTGATGAGTATCTATGCGGCGATATATAAGAGTGGAAGCTCCGATCTGGGCGATTTCATGGTCTAGTGGGGTCAGGACAGAGTGGACCTGGAATGGTGACATAATCTCCCGTTTGGGAGATACTGCAAAGATGCTGACATGGCCGTGTTCTGTTGGCACCAGCAGTCATGCGGGCTCATCTCATCTAGATGCAGTGCGCCAGTGTGCTATTCATTCAATTGCCAGTTTTGACCACAACACAAACAATCCCAAATGTCTCATCTTGGGCTACTTAGAATCACTGTTGTTGAGGTCCGTGATGTGAAAAAAGATGGCTTTGGCATGCCTGATCCCTATGTACTGTAGAAACCTCACCTTCGCTCACACAGGTCGTTCTGAAGTTCGGCAAGCACAAGGAGAAAACGAAGCATGTCAATAACGACAGAAACCCCGTCTTCAACCAGACTTTTGAGTTCACCAACGTCGAGTGCTCCGGCCCGATCTCCCTCAAGCTCATGGAGCACGACCTCGGCAAGGACGACAAGCTTGGCAAGGGCAAGCTCGATATCACCTTCCTTGGTTCTCTGATGCCCGCCGATCAGTGGGTCGAGATCCGTGACAAGAAGAAGAAGCACTGTGTCGGCAACGTCCACCTCAAGATGCAGTTTATGTCCAACAGCGGCCAGCCCGTCGCCGGTGCACCCAACCCCTCCTACTCCATGCCTTCCCAGCCCGGCTACGGTGCTCCTCCCAGCTATCCGCCACAGGGCGGCTACCCCCCTCAGGCCCAGTATCCTCCCCAACAAGGCTACCCGCCGCAGCAGGGCTACCCTCCCCAACAAGGCTACCCGCCGCAGCAGGGCTACCCTCCCCAAGGCTACGCGCGCCAGGGCCCCCCTCCCGGTCAGTATCCTCCCCAGGGCTACCCCCCTCAGCAAGGCTACCCGCCCCAACAGGGGTATCCTCCCCAGCAAGGCTACCCGCCGCAGCAGCAGGGCCCTCCCCGCGACTATCACCAGGGTGGCCCGGCCTACTACTGAGGTAAACAACTGTTGACGACCGACGATGGATTTATTTGCTTTCGGGCTCAGCCTGCAGGCACAGGTCATTTTCACACATCTCTAGTCGTTACCGCTTCCAGCGTCATGCGGCCGCCTCGGACAGCCCCGGTTCAATTTTCGAAAAATCGTCGAATCTGGAATCGGATCGGCTGAGTGCCGCCCCGAGCCCGAGGCCGTTCGTGGGCCTGAAACGGCAACTGACCGACGCCCCCCGCGGCCAGGGCCCCTGACGCATCGCGATCAGTCGCGATTGCGATTCGGGGCGGACGACTCATCGGATCGAATCGACTGGGGCAGAAAGCATTCGCTTGAAACAAACAAGGAAATGGACGCTGCTGAGCTCAACTACTGTGAATCCGTCGACATCAACAAGACTGTCGTTCTTACCTACGGCACCCGCAAGCAGACCACCTACTTCGGCGTTGGTGCCATCGCCAAGTTCGCTGATGCCCTTGAAACCATGGGCGTCGAGACCGTCGGCTTCATCTGCTCTAACTCCGCCTACAAGCGCTGCGGCGCCTGGGAGCACATCGAGAAGATCCTCGCCGAGAAGAAGATCGAGCACCTCATGTACAACAAGATCGTCACCAACCCCACCTGCACCTCCATCGATGAGTGCCGCGACCTCTTCCTCCCCAAGTACAACGAGAAGTTCTGTGTCGTCGCCATCGGCGGTGGCTCCCCCATCGACTCGGCCAAGTCTGTCGCCGTCCTCCTCGAGCACAAGGACAAGACCGCCCGCGAGCTCTACAAGTTCCAGTTCGCCGCCGAGCGCCGCGCACCCCTGATCGCCATCAACATCACCGCCGGCACCGGCACTGAGGCCAACAAGTTCGCCGTTGCCTCGATCCTCGACGAGGAGATCCCCCTCAAGCCCGCACTCGCCACCCCCGTCATCTACCCCGACATCTCCATCAACGACCCCGCCCTTCTCTGCTCCACCTCCCCCTTCCAGACCGCCTGCACCGCCGTTGACGCCATGAACCACGTCACCGAGGCCTCCACCACCAGCATCGCCACCCCCTTCTCCACCAACCTCGGCCGCACTGTCTGCAACCTCGTCGCCCACTACCTCCCCGTCGCCCTCAAGGAGCCCTCCAACCTCCGCGCCCGCTACTGGCTGCACTACGCCGCCTGCATCGCCGGCATGAGCTTCGACGAGTCCCTGCTCCACATCACCCACGCCATGGAGCACACCCTCTCCGCCTACGTCGCCAACCTCACCCACGGTCTCGGCCTCGCCCTCCTCCAGCCCGGCGTTGTCGCCCACATCTGGGCCGATGAGGTCGCCGCCAAGACCCTCTGCTACGTGCTCAAGCCCATGATCGGCGAGTTCGCTGGCAAGCCCGAGGAGGCCCAGGACGTCGCCAAGGCTCTCCGCAAGTGGCACGAGTCCGTCGGCATCAAGGACACCATGGCCACCATGGGCTTCACCAAGGACGGCATCGAGAAGCTCGTCGACGCCACCATCGCCTGCCCCGGCATGGACGGCCTCCTCGCCCTTTCCCCCGTCAAGGTCGAGCGCGAGGACATGGCCCGCATCTACCTCACCGGCTTCTTCGAGTAATGTGATCTAAATTTTATCTTTCGTTCATACTCCATCACCCCGCGTGTGACCCTATCCTGCGAAATCCGTATAAGGCTGTGCATACCTGCCACATCCAGCTGGTGTCGTGTCGCCCGAGTTTGGGCCACGGCAGGCTTGGCCCCGCACCTGAGATGCTGTTGTTTCAGACGATGGATATGACCCTACCAGGCCGTGCTGATGGTGTTATACTGATCTGTAGTGCATTTGACTCTGACTCCATCCCACTTCGTCCAGTGAATCCAAGAGAATAACAAAACTACAAGCAATGGGCAACGTTGGTCCTACGAACGGCAATGATGGTGTGCACAATGGATGTGTTGATCACCGGGAGGACTTCGCCTTCGAGAGCGGTGAGAAGTAATCTCCGCTGAATGCCGCGATCTCTCCAGGAATGGTGTAAATGAGCATCAGTCAGTGGCAATTATACCGGTATGGTCATTGTGGGTAGCATTCAGCGCCGAGTTCATCAACGTACTTACATTTCGCCGTGGTTTCTGTTAGCATACCCATGTCATGGCGAGTCAGCCCAGAGACGACCTCAGCAACCGCGGAAGAAAGCGCGAGGAGTCTGTTTCCTCCTACCGCCACAGACCTGGCCTTTTCAAATATTCAGATTGACTGCGGATTGAAACCACACCATAACGAGCTTTTATGTCAGACAATTCTGCCCCCGAGAGTCGGAGCGCTAATGAGGTTGAGTTGACGGCGGGCATGCCAATCTTGCGAAGATCGGCGTCTGTTTTGGCGAATACCACAGTGGCCTCGACGAATCCGATGGCAGTCTTCCCTGCCGCCTCAGACCCGCCTGGCCTGGTAGTAGACCCGTTTGCTTTGTTCACACTGCGGACTACCCCAGACCACAACGAGCTCTGGGCATTTTGACATTATGACATTAAAGACATTTTGGCGGCAGAGCGTCAAAGTGCAGCAGAGGTCGAGTCAACAGTGGACATGAACGACTGGCACCAGCTGGACGTCGAGACCGCCGCGAACCCGGTGCTGGTGCCCTCGCTCGTCGTCAACCCCGACATCGCCATCGCGCTGCAGCTGGCCGTCTTCCACTGGGGCGGCCACGCGCTGATCGTGCGGGGCGTGCCGGCGATAGGTGACGTTGGTGTGGGCAAGGGGGTTGTCGACAAGGAGGAGCTCTAGCTGGACGTCGACGACGAGAGCGAGGAAGCGGGCGGGTCGGCGACGCTGGCGTGAGTAAAGGGTCGTTTTGGGGCGAAGGGCTACATGAGAGCGCGTAGCCGTCTCTGCCCGATGCTAGAGATTGTTATTGCGGCTTCCGCTGTCGTCGAAACCCACGCTCGGGCGGGTGCTGTCAGCATCAACAGTCTCGGTGGGCCTAAACACCCGATGAAAACGCCCAGGGGCGCGAACACCGAAGTCCAGCGCTCAAAAGCACCACGCTGGTAGGAATCCTCGATTTCCCTTCACACGGTGTTCTTGAACCTCCACAACTACGATGGCCACAGCATACAGCCGCGCTGAAATGACGCTGAATATAACAACATGAGCTAGCACATATCAGCGCTTCTAGATCATGAAATGACATTAGAACGACCACAAGTCGTCTACACGCCGAGTTTCGCCAGGTGCATCTTATGTCCTAACTTCGACTCCAGTTGAAGTCGAATACGGAATGACCAGGGAAACAGAAAGAAGAAGTGTAAACGTTTTACTACAGTCACCCATGCGCCCGCTACTTGATGTTGGTTAGCTGTTGGTGTCTTTTGACACCGTTTTGGGATAATTTTCGATTTTTAGGCCTCCTGAGTGGCGGTCTTGCCCTTGGACTTGGACAGGATGCGTTGGTGGATGTGGGGGAGAACACCGCCCTGAGGAATTACCACATCGGCAAAGAGGCGGGAAAGCTCCTCGTCGTGACGGATGGCCAGCTGGATGTGGCGGGGGGTGATACGGCGCTTGTTGTTCTCGCGCACGGCGTTTCCAGCGAGCTCGATGACCTCAGCGGTGATGTACTCGAGGACGGAGGCGAGGTAGACGGGGGCACCGGCACCGATACGCTTGGCGTAACGGCCGTCACGGAGCTGACGGTGGATACGACCAACGGGGAACTGCAGGCCGGCACGCTCGGACCTGGAGGTGGAAGACTTCTTTTCGGTATCCTTGGGCATTACTCAGGGAAATTAGGTGGCAATTGGCAAAAAATACTATGCAAGCTGTTCATGCAAACACTTTGTCAAATACAGCTCAGTTTATGGCTTTAAAAATTTGGAACGAAATGTGTGCCTTATGCCGTAGTAATGAGAAATATGAAGTGTTTAGTACTAGGAACATCATTTAGAGGTAGCAAGTGTACTAATGACTTGACATTTCGTGCTGTATCATCGTTCACATCGAGAATCCATGAACGATTGCGCCTAATGGTTTCAGCATGAGAGAACACGCTCTTAGACGATCAGTATGAACCTATTCAGTGATACTGTGCATAATACTGGCTTCTAGCGATCCGGCATTTCTCCTACTCATCTGCACACATGTTGCTTATCCATTAGTGCCTCGACAAAAGCAAACCCGATGCTGTTCTCGACCCATCACACTCCCACACCCGCCTTCTCCCTGCTCAGCATCCCCGCCAGCTCTTGGTCAGTAGGCAGCGGATTCTCTGCAGACCACTGAAGCTCGCTGGCAAGCAGATCTGGAGGCACCATGGCCTTGAGTAGGACGGAGATGTCCACATCCTTATCATCAACCCGTATTGTGGACGGAATCGGGGGTTTCCCGGACCGCATTGCTGATAGAGCAACAAGCTCGCGGACGCAGAGCTGTGGTGGTTCCGCGATCTGCAAGGCAACATCCTCTAACGCATCAATGCGCTTGATGAACTGTGGATGCCCGTCTTCCCCTTCCTGCGCGCCCATGAGGTAATGGAGCATGCTGTCGAGCGACTGTCCCAGGCGGGAACAACCAGAGACCACCATAGACTGGCATCCTCACCGCCCTATAACCCACTGTGCCGCCGCCTATTACCGTTAAATTTAGTCCTGGGTCTCCTGTTGGCTCGGGCTGCATTGGCATTCATTGGACTCGGGTTTGAAGCGGGCCGTGATCGTGCAGCCCTCGCCTGGAGCTGACGCTACTTCGAGCTTCCCGCCGTGGTTGGAGATGATGCCGTGGACTGCTGCGAGGCTCAGACCTTTGCCGGCTTCCTTAGTTGTGTAGAACGGGTCGAAGAGTCGGCTGCGGGTCTCCTCGTCCATGCCCACGCCCGTGTCCGTGACAGACAGACAGACACAAGGGTTCCCCTCGCACTGGCAGTGGCCCGTGGATATGATGAGGTGACCCGGCTTGGTCCCAATGGCCTCGACCCCGTTGGACACGATGACGGAGACAGCCTGCCGGAGCTGAGACGGGTCACCCCTTATTAGCGGTAACGTACTCTCCTGCGACAACTTCAGGGTGAGTGTGACATTTCGCGGCAGGCTGGCCTGTATAAAATCAATCATCCCTCGTATTAAACTAGTTAAATTAACGTCCATCATCACCATTTGGCCCTTCCCGGAGTACGCCAGCAGCTGGCCGGTAAACACACTTGCTTTCGTGCATGCCTCCACCACTGCTTCCAGCGTCTCCATCAGACAAGGGTCAGGTCCGGCAAGGTCGAGCGCCAAGTCCGCATTGCCCATGATAACTGCCAGCAGGTTCCCGAACTCGTGGGCCATCCCGCCCGCAAGAACGCCGAGGCTCTCGAGCTGCTGGGCGCGGTTCATCTGGGCTTGGGCCTCGTTCTTGCGCTGCTGGGACTCGACGAGGTCAGTGATGTCGACGATGAAGCCAACCACGCGGAGACGGCAGCCGACTTCATCGACCTGCACGCGACGTATAATGACATGCCGAAGCTGGCCGTCGTCCCGTATAATCCGATATCTTCGATATCGCGTCTCATGACCGAAAGTCACAAAAGTTGTCTGAGCGCCACTCTTGTCATCTGGATGCACCTGCTCCCACCATTCATCAGAGCCCCGGCGCAGTATGGCTTCGCGGGTCCTACCAGTAAGTGTCTCATATGCCCTGTTGATATAGATCACACCGAAGTCGTCACTCCCTTCCTTTGCGTCCATCAGATAAAAGATTGTCTGAATATTCTCTGAGATTAGATCGAACTGCTGAATCGCTTGGGAAAGGTCGGCCTGCTTTCGGACAAGTCCGGTAATGTCTGTGAAACTGCCGACAAGCCTTGTAACCTTGCCTCGCATGTTGAGTATCGGCTTGTTCTTGCACTGAATGTGCTTGGTCACCCCACCCACGCTCACTGCGAAAGTCACATTGAGGCTGGCATTTTCAGGTTCAGTCAGGCAAGCGTTGTTGTAGTCTACTAACGCATCGACCACACGAGGCCTGCCTTCTGGTACTATCGTCTCCAGCCAAGCTTTGGAATCAGTCAAGAAAGCTTCTGCCGGGATCCCGAGCAGGTTAAGAACACCATCAGAGACGAACTTGAAGGGTGGGAACGAAGCGGGCTCGACTCCCCGAGGAAGGGTGTAGTCTAGTGGTATAACAATGCAAAACACGTCGCTGATACATTCGCTCATTCGGTCGAACAGAAGCTTGGTCTCCCTCGCCTTCTTCTCGACCATATATGCCTTCGTATTGTCCGTCCCCACGAGCACAGCGACCTTTAGCCTACCTTCCCCGTCCAGCACGTGCTTTCCATTGAGCCGCATGCGGTGCACCTGGCCGGTTCGGACATTGACAAAAGAGTGGTCGAAATCAATCATCGGCCCGACTCCTTCGAGAAATAGCCCAAGTCGGGTGATAAACCAGTCTGCTTCGTTCGGGTCCAAGGCAGGTCTGAAATCGTCCACGGTGATGTCTTCTTCCGAGATGGGGATTCCCGAGATGGTCTCCCAAACGTTCGTGACAACAAGCGTCTTGAGCAGACCGGTCTGGCGAAAGATGCTGACATCTGCGACCCATAGAATGTCGGGCATAGCCTCCGTGATAAAGTTGAGAATCTTGGCTAGCTTTCTGTTCCTCGTGTCGGCCTCTACAGACGCGGTGATGTCCTCCACAGTCCCAAAGCATGGCTGTGTCTCGCCCCCGTTCTTCAGCTTGATCGCGCGGGCCCTGATCCACCGCTCAGTGCCGGATTGCGGGCAGACTATCTTATAAACTTCGTGGTATTCGTCAGTTTCTCCTGATATGAAATCTCTCAAAGCACTCAGCACCTGATCCAGCATATCTGGCACTATGGGCCGCATCCAGCCAACCCCAGAGTCGTCGCACATCGCCGCAGCCGACACCTCGAACCATTTGGGGATTAGGCGTGACACAAACATGATTCGAATCCCAATCTTGTAGTGTGGCGCTATCTCGGCTATCCAAAAACCTGTAGACGACTCTAACGCGAAGCTATTCATCATTTGGAAGAGGTTGACGTTGGTGAGCTGGTCCTCCCGGATCGTTGCTCGGTAGAGCACGACGCCAATAAGCCCGACAAGGTGAAGCTCGCCGAGACAATGAGCCGCCTCTGCCACCCAGGCTATGGTGTACCGCTGCCTGCCGCGCACAGGGAAGTCGACGAAAGTGTGGTGGTGGGTCGAGGTCATATTGAGCAAGGTGCCGCTGACAAGGTCCTGTGCTGCTAGGTCTGTGTATACGGCCTTAAACGATGTATTAGTGAGTAATATTGTGCCTTGTGGGGATATTTGCAAGAAGAGAGCGCTGGAATGAATCATTGCGGCCTTCATCGCCTCGTTCTCGAGTTCTACTGCGTGAAATTCGCTACGGATGGTATCAATTTCACTCCGTTGCTTCCTTAGCTGAGCAATGAGCTGCTCGCGTTCATCCATCAGGTTCTGTCGCAGGCTTGCATGTCATTCATACCGAGTCGGACTCCACGACTCACGCCCCTGGGAGAGTCGCTACCGTAGCATGGCGAGGAGTAGTTCTAGCTGTATGAGGACCCTCAGGAACATTGGCCTGTCCAGGCGTCCGGGATCGGGAACAATGACCCTCGCTGGCTATTGCTGGTGCCGGGGCTGCGGATCCTGGGTCAATAATTCCCATGCTTGTGGTTATACGGCGCTCAGAACACTTAGCGTGCGCTTGGTAAGTTGGCAGTAGCCGATCTATATCCAGATTGAGACGATCTAATTCTTGCAATTTTTCAAGCAACCGCGCGTCCACGCAACGGCTGGATCCGCTCAAACTGCTCGGCTTTGAATCCGTGGTCAGCATTAATCCCGCGGTCATTGTGATTATCGGGTTTATCTTGTTCTTCCTTCTGGCATGTTTCGTGAGCATGTGCGTGCAAACAGTCGGCCCCGTCATCTTCCTCGCCTTGGTCATCAAGCGCAAGCGTAAGACACGAATGCGCCCAGTCCCGGCCGAGGTCATGCCTGTCTATAACCAGCCTCCCATGATGCCAATGCCACACCAGGGTTTGTTGCCAGTGGTCGACCTGGTGGCTGAGGTTGCTGCTGCTCCGGCTGAGACTGTCAACCCGCCCCCGCCCGCACTACCGATTGTGACCGAGGCCTACCCAGTGTACCCAGTCATGCCGCCGCCTCAAGCCGACATCGACTATGGCTACAGCCCGTATAGTATCGTCGATAGCTGGTTCAACAGTACACCTGAGGCAAAGAAGGATGGTTCGGAGAAGTCTAGTTCCAGTTCCAGCTCAAGCTCTGGCTCCGACTAAAGAAGCTGTGTGGCATGACACTGTCGTGATTCGAACATTCCATGGCGGTCGACCTTTGGTTGGTCAGCCCCAAGTTGAGTGTGCCCCTGCTTCTCTGAAAAGTAAATGGGACCTTGTGAACGTATCGCGATCGAAAATCTGGAAGTAGACATGATCAGGTCCGAGTCTCATTGTAACGAGCAACACTAGCACAGGGTCCCCGATGATACTTCTGGAGTTCTTGACCTACGGTCCAATCTTCACGATATATGCCACACGGACTCCGTTGCTGGGTCGACCCACCCGAGTAGATGTCGCCAGATGTCGGACGTCACGCTAGATTCAGTCAACCCGTGGCAATGACGCTCTCTTTCACAAGAACGACGATATCATCAATCTCGAGATTGTCCGAATCATCTTACGCAATCTGTAACGAGATCATGCCATGTCAGTTATTGACGATCGATTTCGAAATAGGTCGTTATTTGGCGGCCTAGAGGAGCTAAGAACAAGAACAGCAGTTGCTTGAAGACAGTTTCTCTACAATATCTCAAAATGAACGACTTTCGAAGATTAGAATACCGAACAGACGCGAACAAGGCCGAAATGGTCGTCCAATTCACCCTTCTCGGCCATTCACCCGCTGAGATAGCAGGAATGCTTAGAATGAGAAAGAAAGACGTGAAGCTAATCGTGGAACTCCACCAAAACCCACAACTCCGCTTGAACCTTGAACGCCTTCGAGCCGAAGAAGAAGAGACGGCACGTACAGCCCGATCCGAGGCAGCTAGTGCGAGGAGTGATCGCACCAACACGGATCTTGACACCGTTCGCCAGTTTAAGACTCGTTACGGTTTCAAGATCGACGTGGTGAAGTCTGAAGTCACCAAGGAGGAGTCCATTCTCATAGAAACAGAGCTGAAGAGCCTCTCCTTCTCATTCGACGACATAGAATGGGCAGGACGAGCCAACCGTGCGAACCGTAGGCTGAGCTTCGCTGCCAGACCTGTAACAGACCGTGAAGTCGGGGTCGACTCATCTTCTTTCGACAAAGTCACTGACTCAGCCATTACAGAACACGATGACTACACAGAATACACCGTTCACACCGACGTCGACTTGGCGGCGGTGTCGTTCGAGGCTGTGGAGGACGCCCCAACGGAGCAGCCGCCGACAGAGGCTGGGAGGGGCAGCCATGATCGTTTCGATTCAATCTTCCCGCAGAAGAAGATCCCGTCATATCGCTGGGATCTCAAGATTCGGCGCAAGATTGAACGACTCCTCATTCGCCTCATCGACCGCATCCTTGGCATCGACATGATGGTATAGGCCATTAACATGTCACACGATAATGAGACATTGTTTAATAAACGCGGGCTAAGCCTTCCACACCCTGCACGTGTTATCCTTCGACCCGGTGATAATAGTGTCGCCAGCGTAGTTATATAGGCATGTAAAGATCTCGTCCGAGTGCCCTTCGAGCACCTGCACGCACCGCCCGACATCGCCCGGCTCCACGGACCATATTCTGCACGTGTTATCAATTGATGCGGTGATGACACGAGTGCCTTGCGGACTAAACATCAGCCTGCTCACCTCGCCGCTGTGGCCCTCGAGCACGCCCAGCTTGGCCCCAGTGGCGGTGTCGTAGACGTATCCCAGGCCGTCCATGCCTACCGACGCGAACATGGCCCCCGTCCAGTTGAACCTGGCGTCAAGGACCTCGTCTTCGTGGTCAGTGACACTCTTCGCGCAGTGGCCGACGTCGACTGACCAAAGCCGGCACGACCCATCACTCGATGCGGTGAGTACAAGGTCGCCGCTGTAGTCAAACGTAGCAGAGGTCACCTCGCCCGTGTGCCCCTGGAGAGTGTGGAGACACTCGCCCGTGGAGACATCCCACAGCCGCGCCGTGTGGTCGAAAGATCCTGTGACGATTCGGTCGCCCCTTGTATCGAAGTCAATGCTTACCACTTCGCTCGTGTGGCCTGAAAGAGTGTGAACGAGGAGGCCAGTCTCGACATCCCACAGGCGAACCGTCATATCCAGGGAACCAGTGGCAGCGATCGTACCGCTCGGGTTGAACGCGACACACACGATCTCCTGGGTGTGCCCCGAGAGGATGTGGAGACACTCACCAGTGGCTACGTCCCAGATCCTGGCGGTGCGGTCGAATGAGCCAGTGATGATACGGTCGCCGTACGGGATGTTGAATGCGATGCAGTAGACGACGTTCTGGTGCCCTTCCAGCGTCATGAGCTCTTCTCCAGTGACCGTGTCCCAGACCTTGCATGTCCGGTCGTACGAGCCTGTGATGAACTTGTCGCCTGCCTTGTTGAACGAGGTGTTGGTTAGAGGCAGGAGGTGGGCGCCTAGGACCTTGTAGAGGTAGAAGTTGTCGGGGGTTGGTTCGTTCAGTTTCTCTTTGAGTTCTGCGTGAGCAAGGAGGCTGGTAACAAACTCTCGATGAGCTTTCTGACTTGCGGTTTGCGAGAATTCGAGATGAGAGGCTCCTGACTAGCGATACTGTCGAGCAACGTCTCGGTATCCGTCTCGGGCTCAAGAGAGAGCAGATCAATCGATTTCGCCCGAAGCTCATTGCTCTGAATGTACTCTAGAAGGATTCCTGGTGGATAGTATCTCAGAAGAAAGCGCTTGAGCTTCATTGCACGACAAACGCTGCTTCGTTTCCGCGCAATACATTTTCCTCATGTATCACCCATAAATCACTCTCCACACCCCGCCAACACACTCAACTCTGAAAATACATTTACTCTGCCGCCTCCGTCTCGCCCTCTGCCGCGGTCGCCTCGAGCTTTCCAACGAGCTCATTGCACAGCTCCACAAGCTGGACCCGCTCCGTTTCCTTCGCTTCCAGGGCTGTCCTGGCCTCATCCCTTTCTGCCCGGTACCTTTCGGCCTGCTGGACGACGAGCTGGAGTCTCTCCTTCCATTCTTCGTCTCCTCCGCTGGCACTGGCGATACGCTGACGCTCGAGCTCCTGGGCTGCATCGAAGGCGCGGACTTTAACTGCGTTGAGTTCGACCTTCTGGGCCTCGATCTCCTTCTGCAGTTGCTCGTTCTGTGCCTGTAACTGCTTCATTCCGCCGAGCTCGCCGTTGAGGCCAGTAATCGTCTCCTGCGCATCAGAGTAGCGCTCACCCTCGGTGGCCAGCTTAGCCTGCAGCTGTGCGATAGTCTGCCGCGCACTCTCGACCCGCCGTGCCTCATGAACCCGGGAACTCTCGGCGTCCTCCGCCGCCCGCTGAGCAGAGTCCACCTTCATACGGAGCATGTCGCACTCCCGTCTCGCGTCAGTGATGGTGTTGTTCGCCTTCACGAGGTCGCCTCTGGCCTGAGCTACCATGTCATCCTTGGCCCGAGCGGCTTCCTCGAGGTCAGCGGCTCGGCGCTCAGATTCGGCCGTTTTAGCCTGCTCTTCAGCGACGCGCTCCTTCATGGTGGCGAGCTTTGTCTCGAACACCTGCCGCATGCTTTGGAACTTATCCTCCGCGACGCTCATCTTTTGGCGAAGCTCTTGGTTCTCGTCCTTAAGAAGCTTCACGTTCTCAGCATTTGCGTTGGTATCAAGCTTGAGGTTCTCATATTTCGTCTGAAGGTCTTGGAAGGACCGAACAACGGTCTTGTAGTCCGACGTCAGCCGGCTATTCGACTTGTTCACGAGATTGACCCGGTCCTGAAGCAAAGCGCATTGTGTACTGCTACTATCCTCAACACGATATAGAGCAAGCTGAAGAGTGCTCTCATACTCCGCCAAAGCAGCTCTAAGGGAGTCACATTCAGATCGACACTCCAGGAAGCGCTTCTGCAGCTGTTCGTTCTCGTCCGTGAGCAGCTTAACATCTTCAATGCTGCTGTTACTATCTACGGTTGGAACGGCCAATCCAATCGCTCCGTTCGCCGTCTCCATGATGTCGAAGATTTCTTGCCATAAAGTGCGGAGTGCTGTCGTGAAGTCTGCTATAGACGATTGAGATCAGTCATCATCGTCGGGGGTCATCAACCACCGGGAGAGGAGGCAGCTGTGGTGACCAATTGATTGGGTCATTCTTGCCCTGAGTCATTGTGCAGTTTATGGAATTTAATCCCTTGGTATGTTACAAACGGCCAGCCGAGACCAGCCACTCCTCCGGGAGGACGTCGCATAGGAGAGGCCGATCGGCGTCCCCCAGTACGGGACCCTCCAGGGAGGAGAATAAAGTAGATTTATATAAATTTTTATAAATCAGTATCGGAAGACTGCAGTATCTCACTCGTCTGCCCCTTCTCCCGCGCGAGGTTCCGTAGAACTCGCTACACGAGGCGCACGATGCGATGCCACAACCCGAATTGTCAAGGTGCTCCATGGTACAGACAGCAACGCCTCAATTCCGATCCTACTACATCCACTTGGCTCAATCTCTCCCACAGAGACAAGACTGCTGCACAGAACATCTTGGATTGCGGCCTCATGATGGATGCACAGTATCAAGCCAGTGCTTTCAGAAATCCAAGACCTTCAGCCCGTCTTCCCAACTATAACCCCAATACACCAATTACGGCTAACCAGCCGCTAGTCTTCGCCTCCGGGCAAGCTAATTGAAGTGGAGAGACGCAGTGCTTGCACTGTGCACTCTATGATACTTCATGTCGCCTGAGCATGACACTGGGACGCAGCTTAGTGCCTATACCTTGCTACACCCTGCTGTATGCGCACAAAATTCACGCTTATTTTATTAAAAACTCAAGGCCGAGGTTCGAATTATCCAGCTCAGAGAGGGTCAATAAAAGTGAGCACGCCGCCCGATATGAGGTTCTCTCGCCCGTTAACAGTGAGCATCCCCTGCCCAATGTCGAACTTGTACCGCCAACCGGCCATTCCCTTCTTTTTGGACTTTGTCCTTGACAAGGCGTCTATCTTGCAGACCAGGGTGTTCGGGGTGCGGTACACTGGCTCCGGGTCCTCCGACTCTGACTCCGACTCTGACTCCGACTCCGACTCTGAGTCTGATTCAGATTCACTGCCGCTCGCCTCCTGCGACCTCTCCTGAAATTCAGGGGGAAGCTCAACAGTAACACCGTCCTCGCCTGTGGTGACGACAGTCTGTGGCTCTGCGGGAACGTCGGAGTCGGATTCCGAGTCGCTTGGCACGTCACTGTCATCATCCGACGCTTCCGCCTCGCTGGGACTGGGCTCAGCGTTGCTGGCCGGCTCAGGGACAGGCTGATGTGATGCCTCTGCGGGGATGCGGCGTGGGGAAGGGGGGTCCAGCGGGCCCGGCAGCTTGACAGGCATTGGTGGGGGCGGCAGCGAGTCATACGCCTGGCGGGCACCGGGGTTGATATCATGCTGCGTAAGACGGAAGAATATAGCGAACTGAGCTTGGTTCTATGTCGTCTACCGCTCCAGTAGACTTGAGAGCGTCTCGCCAAATTGAGTTGAACATATTCACATCAAACGGAGCTAGAATCGTGTTCTGTTCGAGAATTTGGGGAATAATGTTTGATACAAGCTCAATTACACGCTCATAAACAGCTCTGGTCGAGCCGTTGTCTGCATCCATCACTTTGCCAAAGTGCACTTTATGTCAAAAGCTGTTGGGCTCTGAAGGGTCAGTCAAGTGTCCAATAAGCGTTGGTACCCAGCAATTGCCGTCGATCGGGGCGGATTGGGGCTTAATGCCGCTCTGTCACGATATTAACCGACAGTCGTTGGCACCTTCCAAAATTCGTCGAGATGAAGCTGCGACGATGTAGAAAGTTCGTTTCATACGCTCAATTTACACAGCTGGTACGTTACCTGCCCTTTCAGCGCAGAGATGCAGCCCGCGGCCAGTTCAAGAGCGCTAACGCAGTGGAACTCAGCAATGGTGCGTCCTCCCCGAGAATTTCACCCAGTTATGCATGCAAATTAGTTGATGGCTGGATTAGAGATGCCGCGATGCGCGTTTTCACCCCAGAGGACAAGTTCCAACTTCTTCCCTTGGCCGAATCGCCACTGATTGTAACAGACCTCGCCCGCGTCCTCGACAATCTGTCGGTGCGGCCCAGAGAGTTCAGCATGAGGCTGACTGAGCCCGACCTCACTGTCACGATGAGGCTTGGGAGGCTGGTCGCCGACAAGCGAGATAACGCCGTCGACGCGATGCTTGCTGCCTGGAATGCGAGGATGAATGAGCGCATCCAGACGATAGAGGGTCACTCCAGAGCTGTGTCCAGCGTCGCCTTCCTCCCTGACGGCACCAGGGTCACTGGGTCATGGGATGGGACGATCAAGCTGTGGGACAAGCGCGGCGTGTGCAAGATGACGATGAAGCATGGTGGGCATGTTTGGTGTATCGCCGTCTCCCCGGGCGGGTCGACCATCGCCTCGGGCGGTGATGACCACAACATCAAGCTGTGGGACCAGACCGGCAGACTCGTCAAGACGCTCGAGGGGCACTTCAAGGATGTGAGAGGCCTAACGTTCTCCCCAGACGGTAAGAAGCTGGTGTCCGGATCCAGTGATCGGACAGTCAGGTCGTGGGACGTCGCCACCGGCAAGTGCAGGACGATGGAAGGGCACTCGTCAGAAGTGTTCTCCGTCGCCATCTCCCCCGACGGCAAGACCATCGTCTCTGGATCATATGATAATACGATCAAGGTGTGGGTCGCTGAGTCGGGGAGACTCGAGCAGACTCTGGAGGATAACACGAGTTCTGTCTACTCCGTCGCCATCTCCCCAGACGGCGCTCTGCTGGCCTCTGGGTCGAATGACAACGCCATCAGACTCTGGGACACCAGGACCTGGGAGTGCGTCGCCGTCCTCAGAGGGCACACAGATTATGTCAACAGCGTCGCCTTCTCGCCCGACAGCAGGACCCTCGCCTCTGGGTCTGACAGCATCAAGCTCTGGAGCGTTGGCAGCGGTAAGTGCCTTGAAACGCTCAAGGGCCATACCGATTTCGTGTTCAGCGTCGCCTTCTCCCCAGATGGGTCGACCCTGCTCTCTGGGTCAAAGGACAAGACCGCCAAGCAGTGGTCCCTCAGTCGCTCTCCCGAGCTCATCGCCCTCGACCAGACCCTCGCCCAGCCCGTCCCGGCCGCGGCCATCGTCCGCCTCGAGGGCACCGTCGCCGACCTCACCCGCGTCCTCGACAATCTGTTGGTGCGGCCCAGAGAGTTCAGCATGAGGCTGACTGAGCCCGACCTCACTGTCACGATGAGGCTTGGGAGGCTGGTCGCCGACAAGCGAGATAACGCCGTCGACGCGATGCTTGCTGCCTGGAATGCGAGGATGAATGAGCGCATCCAGACGATAGAGGGTCACTCCAGAGCTGTGTCCAGCGTCGCCTTCCTCCCTGACGGCACCAGGGTCACTGGGTCATGGGATGGGACGATCAAGCTGTGGGACAAGCGCGGCGTGTGCAAGATGACGATGAAGCATGGTGGGCATGTTTGGTGTATCGCCGTCTCCCCGGGCGGGTCGACCATCGCCTCGGGCGGGGGTGACCACAAGATCAAGCTGTGGGACCAGACCGGCAGACTCGTCAAGACGCTCAAGAAACATGCCAACAATGTGAGAGGCCTCGCATTCTCCACAGACGGCAAGACGCTGGTGTCCGGATCCGATGACAAGACAGTCAGGTCGTGGGACGTCGCCACCGGCAAGTGCAGGACGATGGAAGGGCACTCCAATTGGGTCTACTCCGTCGCCATCTCCCCCGACGGCAAGACCATCGTCTCTGGATCATATGATAATACGATCAAGGTATGGGACGCTGAGTCGGGGAGACTCGAGCAGACTCTGGAGGGCCACAAGGATTCTGTCACCACCGTCGCCATCTCCCCGGACGGCGCTCTGCTGGCCTCTGGGTCTTACGATGATACCATCAGACTCTGGGACACCAGGACCTGGGAGCGTGTCGCCGATCTCTGGTGGCACGCGAGTGCGGTCTGCTGTGTCGCCTTCTCCCCTGACGGCAAGACCCTTGCCTCTGGGTCTTATGACAACACTGCCAAGCTCTGGAACATCGGAAGCAGAAAGTGCTTCAAGACGCTCGGGGGTCATGACAATCGTGTGAATAGCGTCGCTTTCTCCCCAGATGGGTCGACCCTGCTCTCTGGATCAGATGATCAGATTACCAAGCTGTGGCATATTGAACACGCGCCTGAGATCGGTGAGGTCTGCGCCCAATCCACGCTCGGCGCTGACATTCGCCTGCCGTCCAACGACTCACCCCTCAAGCTCACCGACCTGGCGCGGGTCGTCATCCACATCATCGCCACAGGCTTGCCGCGCTCCTTCGAGATGAGGCTGACCCACCCTCCTGCCAGTGTCAACATGGATGAGCATGGTCTTTACTTTGAGGCTCCTACAAACGCCGAGATGCGCGACTTACTCGCCCCGCTCAACCAGAGTCGCCTCAATGAACTGGTCGCCCAGGCCTGCGCTGATGCCGGGATCGCCCTGCCTGCCGCGTCCACCGCCGTCGTGGACCCTAGCGGCTTCATCTCTGTCTCGCCCGCAGATTGCAAGGTCGCGGAAGCCCTGATACCGTTCAACCGTCCGCACATCGACGCTGCAGTTGCTAGACTATGTGCCAAAGTGGTCACGTCGGACACTGCGATCAGTGTCACCCACGCCGACCTCCCCGCGCTGAAGAAGCTCCTCGCGCACGTTGAGGCCATTGGGGTTGCGCCCCGCTCATTCGAGGTCCAGCTCGACGATCCAGCCGCCGCCGTCACGCTCGGCCCGACCGGCTTTGAGGTCGCCCCACCCAGCAATGTTGTCAGAAATGTTGTCAGCGGCTTCAGCTTCCTGACCGCCCACCTCGACGCAATCTCGGCTGACAATGAGATCAGCCTGGGCGAGCACGCGCCGCTCACAATTGACGACCTGAAGACCGTGGTCGGCCTCCTGCTGAGGCGGGAGACCTTGCCCACCTCCTTCGAGATGAGGCTGACCCGCCCCGAATGCACCATCAGCTCCGACCGCAACGGCTTCTTCCAGTCGTCTCCTGAGACAGCTGAGGTGCAGACCGCGCTCAACCCGCTCAACTGTGCGCAGCTCAGCAGGAGGCTGTCCGAGATCTGTGCCGAACCGATCACGGAGGAAACAGACCTCTGCATCGCTTTTGGCAGCCACGTCCCGTGCTTCACCAGCGATATGCGTCGCGTGCTCGACCACGTCACAGCCGGAGACGTCCTGCCTCGTAGCTTCGCGATGGCAGTGCACCACCCCAAAACAACAGTTTCACTCGGGCCCCGTGGCTTCACGTCGACGCACGCCAACCCCGAGGTCAACGCCATTCTCGAGCAGGTTAACGCCCAGCCCTCAGTCGTGAGACGCGTCAAAGTGCACGAGACGGAGCGCATGCTGGGCGATGCCGACGATGCGATGTACTCCAATGCGAACTTCGACATTTCCAAGCGCCTGCTGGCACAAGCCGAGTCCCTGCTTGGCACCATCAACCCGCACGCGGAGCAGCACGAGCCGCGAGTGCTCGCGCTGAGGACCGACCTCGCCCGCCTCCAGCCCGTGCAGGCGCTCGCCAAGGACCCGATGCCCGCGCTAAGGGGCCGCGTCAAGGAGGCGCTAGATAAGAGCGACGAGCTCCACGCGCACATCATCAGCGGCGACGTCGACAAGATGCACTCAAAGAAGCTGCTCAGGAGCGGCAAGTTCGGCCCAGTCGTCCTCAACTGCCTCAACCGGGAGGGCCAGTCGCCACTGCACAACGCGTTCGTGCACGACCAGCCGCAGGCCTTCGCTACGCTGCTCAAAGCCGGCTGCCTGCTCGACGATTCCTTCCCGGACGGCCACCCGCTGCTGGCCGCCGTCGTCAAGCCACCGATGCTGGCCGCGATGCTGTCCGCGAAGGTTGACATCGACACCGTCAGCCGGAACACGACTGCGCTCGTGTTCGCCATCCAGGGCGGCCACTGGGACTCCGCGACGAAGCTGCTCGCCCGCGGCGCCGACCCCCTCCTCCCGCCGGTCGGCGTCAACGCGCTGCAGGCCGTCAAGGGCGTGGCCGACCCGCTCATGACCGGCGTGATCCGAGCCGCCATCAACGACGCCCTGACGAAGCTGCTCAATAACGCAATCACGCAGGGCGACACCGCTGCCGTAAAGCGGCTGCTTGCGGCGGGCGTGCCCGCGAACGGCGTGGAGGGCAAGATGCCGCCGCTATTCGCTGCTGTCAAGGCGGGCGGCTTTGACATCGTCAGCCTGCTGCTGAAGCACGGCGCCGACCAGACCGCGACGTACAAGGGCAAGACGGCTGCTCAGACAGTCAAGAAGGGCAGCAACCTGCAGTATCTCCTGATGCACGACCAGACGCCCGAGCCGCTCGTGCAGCCCGACCTTAATGCGGACATCACGAAGCCGGCGGGCAGCATCGCGTTCAGCCAGGCCGACCGCATCGGCGAGGGCGGCATGGCAGCCGTCTTCCGTGGCACGTACAGCGGCAGCGAGTGCGCTGTCAAGGTCGTCGAACAGTGTGACCTGAACGCGATGCAGGCCGACCGACTCCAGAACGAGATCCACGTCCACAAGCAGCTACGCCATAACAACGTCATCGCGCTCTACGCGCTGGAGCAGGACGACCGGGAGATCCGGCTCGCGCTCGAGCTCGCGTCGGGGTCGCTCTCCGCGCTGCTGCTCTCGAAGGTCGACCTGCCCTGGGACGCGCGGCTGAAGTTCGCGCGCGATATCGCGGCGGCCATGGCGTTCATCGCCGGCGAGGGCTACGAGCACAGGGACCTCAAGTCGCTCAACGTCCTCGTCTCGAAGGGCAGCGCCAAGATCAGTGATTTCGGGCTGACCGCGCGGCTCGGCGATCATGTGAATTTCGTTGAGGGCTCGTGGCCGTGGATGGCGCCTGAGCGCTTCGACGGCGTGGGCGGCGAGAAGGCCGACGTCTACGCCTTCGGCATTACGCTCTGGGAGATCGCCGCACGCGACATCCCGTACCGCCAGGAACGCCTCGGGCTCGACGCCATTCGTGCGCACGTGCGGGCTGGCTACCGGCCGAGGATCCCCGCGGGCACGCCGGCGGCCGTGGGCGAGCTGATCCGCCGCTGCGTGGCGCTCGACCCGCACGACCGCCCCACCTTCACGGAGGTCATTGCTACGCTTCCCGACAGCGTCTCTACCGAGATGTACACGGAGAGCGCGGTGCGTAACCACGAGGTCGACACGTTAGCGAACGCTAGCGCGCCCGGCATGATGACGCTCGGCGAGGGTCTGCCCGCGATCATCGGAACCGTTGGGCAGACGTTTGGTAACGCCAGCGCGCCCTGGATGACGCTGTCCGAAGACGAGAGAGCAGCCGCGCTCGCCGCGATGGGCACGGTCACCGCGACATACCGCACGAACGCGCCCAGCGCCCCGGGCCTGCGCACGCTGAACGACATGTATAGGTAAAGGTATTGATTGGCTCAGTCAGTATACCCGCCCAGCTGCCCGCCCGGAAGGCCCAGGCATCAATGAGATGAGACAAGAGAGAGTTCTCCATCTAGCTTATGCCTTATCTATCATGGTGTACCGCTCTCCAACCCACTCGTGCCCATAGCGATAGAGGTTTATCATCCGTTGTGCTCACTTCTTGTGCGCCTTCTTGCTCTTTGCCTTGACTGGCTTGCCGGCCTTCTTCTTGTCTGCGCCATACACGAGGTCCCAGTCGAACTCTGCGCTGATCGCCTCAAGCTTGGCCTTCTTTTCCGCCAATCTCTGCTTGCGGGCCTTCTCGAGCTTCTTCTTCTCGAGCTCGGCGACCTTTTCGTTGATTTGCTTGGAACGCTCCTCAGTATCGGGGCGGACAAACACCTGATTCGCGCCCTTCCAGATGTGCTTATCGAGCTTCTCGTCGTCCATGACGTGGACTGAGAGGAGGCAGTTCTCGAGGAGGTACTTGTCCATAGTCTTGGCAACAATCTCAGCATCGGACTTAGAATCGAACTCGATGAACGCATAGTGCTTGGACTTGCCAGTGGACTTGTTGCGGGAAAGCCTCAAGCGAAGGATAGGGCCAAACTGGCCGAAGAAACCACGCATCTGGTGCTCATAGAAGCCGTGAGGGATGTGGCCAACATACACGATGCCTGTGTTCGGATGAGAGTGAGCTGGGTGCACTGTGCTTCCCTTCTTGCTCTCCAGAACGATATCCTTCTCCTCAGTGGCCATCGTCGAGACTATCGTTTTTCATGCACGAAAAAAGTTCAGCGCATTCGGGCCTCATCAAGACCTATGCGTGTCTTTACCAGACATACCTCAGCCATTTTAGTTGACTGGATCTTTTCCGCTCAAGAATTGCTGTCAATTACCCCAGGCATGTAGCTAGTCTGGTCGAAGGTTCACTCAGTAAAACATGCCATGACGCGTTTTCTAACAACCAGACTATGTTCATCCCTTGCCCATAAAAGTCGCCAATGTGCCAGCTCAACGGGACCGCAGGTTAAGGTTTCAAACGGACTGTGATGTCCTCACTCCTCACTCCATCCATCGGAACGCCTGGAATCAAGCGATCCGCTATATTTCAATCTAAAACACCGGCTCCATCGCTGCCAAGGCGCTCACAGACATCTATGAGTGTACGACGGCCTTCCGAGTCTGAATATGTGGCAAAATTCACAGACACAGACACATGGTATCGTGTACGCCCCAAGAAGCGTGGAGATGATGCCCCTATTACCCGCCAGCAGGTGAGAGATCTCCAGAACCGCTACATTAACGCCATCCGGGGCACAAACATCGGCGGATCACGCGATTTGGTGCACATAGCCCAGGATGTCCAGGCAATCACCGATCTATGCATCGGGGACCTCTCTGAACAGCTCCTATCATCCTGTATCGAGCAATCGGACCTGCTTCTCCAGTTACGAAAGGGCTATGCGCGAGTCTTCTCGGACTACCGCACCGCTCATCTCCTGCTGCAGCAGCGGATATCATCACTGAACGAGGCGTACAAGGGCGAACAGGAGGCGCACCAGCAGTCATGCGATGACGGCATGGCGATCGTCAAACAGCTCACGGCGGAGAAGAACTCCTTGAACGAGAAGTACCGCCGCCAGCTCGAAGAACTCGAACGCCAGCGTGTGCAAGAGGTCACAGCAGCCTACTCTGAGATGAAAGCGACCGAGGAGAAGTACCACGCGCTCCACCAGCTCTTTCAGGGCCTCCAGCAGGACGACAGCATAGCCCAACTGAAGGCAGCGAAGGAGGAGATCGCCAGATTGAAGAAACAGATCGAGGGGACCGAGATGAAGGTCGAATCGCTCGAGGGCGAGGTGGCAGAGCTCAAGGCGGCAGTGAAGACTGCCGAGAGGGACGTCGAGCTAAAGAAGAGGGAGATCGCGCTCATGAAGAACTCAATGAGGGCGGAGAAAGAGCGTAGGTCACTGTGCGCCGTGTGCTCACGACGTATAGAGATCGAGTCTGCCGAAACGGCCCAGATTCTTCTCTCACGTCAGGCACGACACGAGGCTGCACTCAAAGAACTCTCCTCAGAACTCAGGCTCGCCCCAGAAGCAGCAGAGGCCGAGCTGTCCGACTGGGTTTCCCCCAAGACCGACGACTCTGACGCCATAGCCCTTGACATGAAGGACTTTGCACACAGAGTTGCAGTCACAGCGGTTCAGATCAAATCTCTGCCTGCGTTGGCCAGCATGTACCAGGAGAACACGGCCCTCAAGGCTAGGGTTGATGAGTTGGCCGGCGCGGGGGACGCTCTCGCCGAACAAAAGGCGCGGTATTCTGACGTGTTGCGACGGTGTGATGAGCTGGAGGCACAGCTGGCTGAGGTGCAGCAGGACGGGGCGGCGTCTGTACCTCTGCTGACATCGCGGAGCACGAGACCCAACGACGGCGACGGCGACGGTGGGAGGGATGGCGAAGCTGACGGTGCAGAGCCCGAGCCTGTCCTGTCCAACGCCCAGCTGAAGGCCCTAGCCATGCAACAACTGCCCCCTGCCCCCACAGGCCTCGACCTCGTTTCCTTCCCACCTGCCCGCGGTCCTGTGCCCAGCCTCGAGTGGACTGTGGGGAAAATACGGCAAATACTGCAGTCAAGAGCCATGGATGGGCTCCGCCACGGCTCATTTAGTCTTGTAGGCGATGAGGCGAAGCTCTTAGGTCATTTATCAGACATGGGCATGTACATTTATTACTGGGGACTCAGAGTTTACGGCACCAGAGCCAAGACTGACGCTTTCATCCATAAGCTCAGGCTCGGGCTGAAAGAGCATGCCCTGGTGCTAGAGGTCGGCCTCTTCTCCCGCACCATTGCCCGGGTTGACCGGGCGTTGTTCGTCATGTCTGCCCATCTCATAGCCCATGGATCCTTCACCCTGCCCGCGACGAAGGAGTACGTTATAACTATGGACGGTGCGGTCGAGTGTCTGGCGGCGTTGGCAGGGGTGGGTCAGAACGGCGCAATCGCAATCGCCACGATGATCTGGGACGTGGCTACGGGTGCAGATCTCGTATCAGAGGAGGGAGATGTCCCCACAGCATTCTTCCTCGGCAGAATCCTTCGAATGTACGATGCTGAAGTCGATAAGAAACTAAGCACCCTTAAAGTGCTCGTTAATCGCCCACCCGTCATGCCCTCGACCCACCCATCGCAGGCATTCGCCACAGTCATGAGCGCAGTATTCCCAGACGCCCCCGATGACGCCATCACAGCCCTCTATGCAGCCGCAGTCGCTCTCGGAGGACCCAACCCACCGTATCCAATCATATCTAGGTGTATCAAACAGTCCGGCTTCCTAGCCCGTGTGTCGCGTCCTGTACCGGTCGTGCTCATGCCAAGTCTTCACAGCCTTGGCAGGAAGAAAGTCACTGCCAGAGTCGTTTCCGCAGTTTATTCCGATCTCAGGGGCCAACTGGCTCGACCCGGCTTGCAACATTTGGCCGAGGTTGACCCGAGCTGGCCCAGTCGCCGGGACGGGGCTCTGGCGGCCATAGAGCAGCTTGTGACGGACAAGAATCGGTTTACAATAGCTATTGGGTATATTCTGAAGCTTCAGCATGAGTTTTCAGAGCTCGCGCTGGTTTCCTGGGGAGTTAGAGGTCTTGAGCCAGCAGTACCCGCCCTGACCACGGCCCAGTGCATGGAGGCCTTGATGATGAGCGGTCTTGGGCTAATGGCTGCCTTAATTGATCCAATCAGTGTGGATGAGAGGGTGAGTAAGAAGAAGGGGAAGAAGGGGAAGAAGGCCAAGAAGGGGAAGAAGTAGATGTCATGTGACAATGACCGCTCCTGACGGGGTGGGGTCCAGTAAAATGCAGCTTTTGATTGGATAATTCAGGGTCTCCGCATCAAACGTTCAAGTCAAACTTTTACTTCCGAAACCAAACAAAACAAAAAAGTTACAGTTCAAGCTCGTCTGCCTGGGCAACAGGCTCCTCCTGCTCGCCCTCCTCCTCCATGCCAAAGGCCTTACCGGCATTGGCCCGCTTCACGAGTGAAGTGAACTTACCAGTGTCATCCTCGAGCAGTGTCTTGGGCTGACCGCACTCGGCCAGCTTCCCGTCGTCGATGAGCATGATAAGATCGGAGTCTGCGATCGTTTCGAGGCGGTGGGCGACGACAATCGCTGTGGCGCCGACCGTGGAGGTCCGCAGGGTGCGCTGGAGGATCTCGTCTGTGGCAAAGTCGACGCTGGCGGTGGCCTCGTCGATGAGGATGATACGGCTCTGCTGGAGCAGCGCGCGGGCCAGGCAGACAAGCTGGCGCTCCCCCACGCTGAGGTTGGATCCACCCTGGATGACCTGGTGTGCCAGACCCTCCTTGTCGGCGTATTTCTCGAGCATGACTGAGTTGAGCACCTCGAACAGCTTGTCGTCGGCGTACCTGTTGAATGGGTCAAGGTTCATGCGGAGCTTGCCGCTGAACAGCACGGGCGACTGGGGGATGATGGCGATGGCCTTGCGGAGGGCGTTGATCGGGACGTCAGCCGCGTCCATGCCGCCGATGACGACCTTGGAGCCGGGCTCGGGTTGGGCCAGACGGAGCAAGGCGGCGATAAAGGTCGACTTTCCAGCGCCAGACCGGCCAACGATGCCGATCTTGGAGCCCGAATGGATGTCGACGCTGACGTCCTTGAGGGCGAGAGGCAGGTTGGGTCTGTAACGGTACGACAGGTTGTCGATATGAAGAGAGCCGTCATCCGGCCACGAGGCCGGGGGCGCAGTGGTCGGCCCGCCCTCAGAGGGGAGAGAGTCAGCATACTCACATACACGGTCGAACGAGGCGAGGTCCGACTCGAGCATGACGTACATGAGAATGACAAAGACGAAGAGCATCGAGACCGAGTAGAGGTTGGTCACCGCGAGCATAGAGAGGCTGACGCCTATGAGCTGTGACATGGGGATGGCGATGATCACAACACCTGCGCTGAGAATGGCGCCGAGGATCTGGGTCCACAGGAAGACGAAGCTCTGGCAGTCGATGAAGGCGTGTACCGGCGTGAGGTAGCCGTCCATTAGATCCTGGGCCGCCCGCTGGTTGTTGGCGACGTCTTCGTGCGCTCTGATGGTGGTGATACCGCTCATTGTCTCACTAAAATGTGAAACGACAGGCGAGTTCGAGGACCCTTGGAGGCGACGGAGCTGGATGAACGGCGACTTGACAGTCCGCATGATGTAAAGGTAGACAACGATGACTGGCACAACCACGATAATGATGCCGGGCATCACAAACACCATGGACACAAGCGTGAAGACTACTGAGACAACCATGACAAGAAAGAAGGTCAGGTTGAGCTGGAGCGAGAGGTCTACGAGGCCAATGTCTGTGGAGAACCGGTTAACAATGCGTCCGACCGGAACAGTCTCGAAGAAGCTCATCGGGGCAGACATGACGCGCTTGACCAGCGTCTTATGAAGATGCGACGAGACCCGAATAGTGGCGCTAAACAGTGTAACGGACCTTGTAGTGTTGCCGACGACCATGACACTGCCGATGATGAAGATACCGAGCAGCCAGCAGTGCCACGACATGAAGTCTGGCCAGTTCGACCATGCCGTGATCCAGAAGGACACGCCTGAGAAGCTGAGTTGGGCGAGCAGGAGGCAGCATGCGGCGGCGATGACGATGGGAATACCGCCGCCGAGAGAGATGAGGCGGAGATACGTCTTGAACGTGACGTTACGGTGGACCGCTTCTTCGCTCGTGTGCGTGTTCTCGGCACCACTATCAGTGCTCTGGATGAGGTTGTCGAGGGAAGTAAGGTCAGGCTCCGCTGGCTCGAGAGAGCGGGGTGAGTATTCCTCGTTGAGGGACACAACGTGCTCTCTGGTGATGGTGATCTGCATGTCCGCGGGGACGTCGCGGTGGGACGCCACGAGTACCGTCTTGTCGGCGAGGAACGTGCCGAGGGCGTGGGTGATGATGTGCTCGCAGACGTGGGCGTCTACAGCAGCGAGGGGGTCGTCGATGACGTAGACGTCTGCCTTGCGGTAGAGGCAGCGAGCCAGGTTGACGCGGGCCTTCTGGCCGCCCGAGAGGGTCAACCCGTGCTCGCCGACGAGTGTCATGTCCTTGTGGTCGAGCACCTCAAGGTCAGGACCGAGGCAAGCAGCGAACAGAACGGAACGGTACCTATCCTCGTCCCACGGCTCGTGCATGACGATGTTGTCCCTGATGGACTTGGTGGTAAGCCACGGATCCTGGGAGCAGTAGGAGACGGATCCACCGTGCATACAGGCGCTGCGGGGGACCGGGGTAAAGTCATACAGGTCCGCCAGGCTCGGTGTCGGGTCGACCCGCCGCATCTCGCCGAGAACAGCGTGCAGCAGGGCACTCTTACCAGCAGCAACGGGGGCTGTGATGTGAACGAGGGCCATGTGAGGCACAGTGATGGGTCCAGGGATGGAGAGACGGAAGTTGCCCCGCTCCTTGCCCTTGAGCCCGGTGCCACGGGCCGCGGCGTCGTTCGGCGTGGTTGCTCCGCTGGTTGAACGTTGAGAGGCGCGCTCTTTCTTGGCTTCCTTAGCATCCGCCTTGTTCTGGCGCTTCTCCTTGAGGATCTTGGGAACGATATCAGTCCTCCAGAGCCATGCGAAGGTCCCCTCGAGAATAACTGTCCCGTGTGGTAACACTGTGTGGTCCATAGATTCGGGTTCGATCTCCGGCAGTTCGAGGAAAGCCTGCACTCTCCTAAGCGAGGTCAGCGACTGTACTAGTGCGTTCAGGGCCTGGGGGAGGTTCCTAAACGGCCCCTGGAGCTGAAATGCTAGGCTCATGACTGTATATAGCCTGGCAGTGTCGATATTACCAGTGACAAGCTCATAACCGAGCAGCGTGAAGAAGATGACGATCACTGGGAAGGTAGAGGTGACCACGTTTTGGAAGGTGAAGCCGGCCAATGAGAAAACCATGGCGCGGAGCTCGCGGGCACGGAGTTTGGCGACCAGACCAGCGAACGAGTCTTCCCAGGCCTGGACCTTGATGGTCTGAATGCCGTTGAGGACCTCAGTAATCCACTTGACGCGCTCACCCGCGAGCTTCATCTTTTTGAAGAAACCAACGAAGATGAGAATAGTCGAGCTAAAGGCGAGTGGGATGAGCACGACGAGGATGACGATAGAAAGCACAGCAGGGAGCCAGCCGAGCATCCAGACCATGATGATGAAGTTGGCCAACAGTGAGATGGGGACTGTCACGAGGTTGGTTAGCTGCTGGAAGAACCTCTGGATTGATTGGACGTCAGTCATGGAGATCTGGATGAGCTTGCCGCTGCTGAGAGCTGCCTGGAGGCCGGCGCTGACCTTACCGAGCTTCTGCATGATGAGAGACTTGACAGAGACCTCGACCGAACGACCGACGCGCATAGAGACAGTCATGGCGTGGGTGTTGCAGAAGGCGGTGATGAATGGGACGCACGCCATGGCTGCGACGATGAGGGTACTTGTGTAGACGTTGTAATCGCCTTCGAGGACGCGTGTGAAGGGCGTGATCATTGCGGTATACGTGTATTGGGCTACCACGCCGATAATGACCAGGATGATGGCAAAGTAGGTCGGGACGGCCAGGTCGAAGAAGATAGCTCGGGCAATCTTGAACTTGCGAGGAATCTTGCCGAAGGAAAGAACACGACTGCGGTTGAAGCCTCGGAGGAGCTTCATATAGGCCCTGTATGATGTGTACTTGGGCATAGGAAGGTATAGATCATTGCTAGTAATAGTGTTGCGCCGGGCGAGGGAAAAGAACCCACCCAAGTAAGAAAAGAGCAACAACTGGACAAAACCAGCATGTTTGGCTGGATTTTCCATTCGGGGACGCGTATTAGTAGGCGTAGACTTGCCTGTATCAGTTTTAACACTCCTCTTTCGTCCGAAGAGGCGCATCCAGGCCACTCCGTTTGACTGGCTCTCGAGTCGAATTCGACAGCCTCATCAGATTACTTCGACATCAGGCAGATATAAAGATTTTTGAACATGGTATCTCACTTGGCATCTGAGAACACCCGCTGACGAAACGGGGGCGATGATATGTTCATGTTGGAAATAACGTTTGTCAGATTCCATGTTGATTTCGTCGCCAAGACGAAAGAACAAATGGAAGAAAGAAAGGCTGCGCGTTCAATGGACGATGAACAGAGCCGGCAGACGCCTAGCAATTTGATGCGCTCAGAACGCAGGTTAACCGCCCTGGTGTTCGATGGAGCCCATTGAAGAGGATAGAGACGAAATCATTGAAGAGGAAGAGAGAGACCAGGTTGAAATATCGACGGAAGGCGTCGCTAAAACCATGCTTCAGCGCCATGTGCTCTTTGACCCTTCGGTGAAAAATGTCGGCCGCAGACAGCCAATGCGTCCCAAGAACCCATTGATCCCCAAGAGAAGCGCCAATGACGTTGAAATTTCAGCGACTAACGGCGGAAAGAAGCCTAAAGTGGTGAAAATCAACTGGTCCGACCAACGCTGCGTCCATTGTGGCCGCTGCGTCCGGTCATGCCCCGAGAAAGCCCTGAGTTGGGCCGAGAAAGACCCCGAGCACCCGACCGGCCACCGCATTCTTGTCCAGAGCGACGAAAAGTGCACAGCGGACATGAGCTGCACCCGCGTATGCCCTGCACGCGCCATCGAGTACGAGGTGCTGGAGTGGTACGAATGAGGACGTAGTGGACTTGGGCAGTATGCTTAAGGTGCCTGTTCTTGGATGAGGTCAATCAAGAGCGAGATTGTTCTCGCCAGACACTGTAAATATGTGAGACGTTTCGAGAACCCGTGGCACTGTGTCTCTGGACCTCAATGGATCAATATTGAGATCAATCTCTGGCGGATCAGATTGATTTGCCGACAGTTGAGTAGTTCTCCACATCAGCGTGAGTCAAAGACCAAAACAACACTGGCGCGTAATACATGGCACGGAGGACAGTAGAAGAGATCAAAACAGACCCTTTCAATGCCGATGTGTTCCAGCGCTATCAAAGGGACAATCCCGCGGGACGTTGGCCTATAGTGGGCCATTCGCCCTTAGACTTCAAGATTCTGTACAACAGTGTACGAGAACGTGGAGGAGTTAGTGAGATCTCACGAACGAAGCGCTGGAAAGACGTTGCGAGAGCGTTATCCCTTCCAAACAGTGTGACGAACGCCGGTTTCGTCCTGTCGACCCAGTGGGCCAAGTTCCTCAAGCCCATCGAGGACGAGGACAACGCCCGTGAGTCTGCGCCGCTTCTCAGAGAGACACTGCAGCCTGTGACCCCAGCCCAGCCCGCCCCGCGGCCCCAGTCCCAGCCAAGGACATATCGCCCTCAGCGTGATGCCCCTTCACAGGAACTCTCAGAGTCGATGGTCCCGATAGCCTCGGACTTGTCTCGCACGATGCTCTCGCCCACGATAGATGACCTAGACATATTCGACAGTTTGCCTCCCATGGTTGACGCCCATCCTTCGAAAACTGCACCACACGAGGTGAGTGGGTCACAAATGGCGATCCAGCCGTACTCCCAGCCTGGTTTGAACGGTTTCATCCTCAGAGACCAGGCGAGTCGTCTCTCACAGCACATCAAGCGTCCTAGATGGGATGAGACTGGCGTTAGCAATGGATTGGACCTCTATGCGTCCATTAACGAGGACCAGTACACCCCCCACGAAGACGGCGTGCCCGTGCAGGTGCTCAGCGGCATTCTCGCGTCCATGACGGCTGCCCTCCACTCGGCATCCAAGGACCATCACGGAAAGCAGCCGTTTGACGCTCTCCAGCCCATGATCAGCTTCATTGCCGGGCTGAGCGATACCGCGCTGCTCCACACCGCTCGTGCTTGGCCCCACAGCCTTTTCATGATCTGCCATCAGGAGTTTTCCGATCACGTGGCCCGTCGCATGGTGTTCAATGACTGCGTAGACACTCTATACGTCAAAAGTCCCAAGAAATGGTCTGGCCAGTCCTGGCCTGCTGGCAACGTCGTGCGTCTCCAGATTCTTGACTGGAACCTCCCAGCGGACGAGTATACCTCTGCAGTCGCCTCAGCAATGCTCTGCTATCCCAAACTCAACCAGCTGATGCTCGACTGCAGGTCTTGGGTCGAACTGGCAGACCTGGACCATTTCGTCGATCGTATGGTGCATGTTACCACGCTTGGACTCGATTTTGACCCGTATATGGCAGGAAAGCACACCAGTCTTACCACACTAATGTTCAGATCAATGCCTAGCTTAGGAGGGGATATTGCGCCTCAGGTTGCAAGGATTGCGAATGCATTCGACTTGACTTCTATCAGCTGTAATTTCCAAACCATTTCTCCGTTTTTCGTGCATTTGGTGACCTTGATTGTTGACTCAATCAAATCTGTTCGAAAGATTTTTGTCGACAAGGGCGAAGTCAGTCTTGTTCGACTCTCAAGCGTGTTCCCTAATGTCAAGCTTGTGAGCCTCAACAATTGCACGATCCACGACTCCATTCCGTCGGTCAGCTACAAGCTCAGCATGATCAACTGTCGCCGAGTCAAGGATGATGGGGAGTACGAGGTGGTCACTGCTACTGAGCAGAATGGCGTTATTCGGGAGATGTCGTCGGACATGCAGGCGCTGATCAAGGTGTAGGATGAGTCGTGCGCAGTTTTAGAATGCGGTTTAAATTTTCGACCGAGGTCTGCGCGATGATGTCGATGAGGCAACGGTGGTAGTCACCCCGCTCTGGCCGAGGCGACCGGACCAATCGACTGTTCCAGCCCGTCTTGCCTCTGAACAGTCATGCCCAGTTCAGCCGGGCCGGGAGCAAGCAAGGGAGGTCAGCCTCTTGGGGTGCGTGTATAGAAATGTGGGCAGTGGGCATGTACGCAGGACTAAATAATGGTATTACCTCTCGAAGGCTGTGAAAAGTGCGGTAATCTGGTCGGTTCTTTTTTCATGCAAAACTGGCAGCAAAGCGATGACCAAGGCCAAACTCCACGTTGCTGGTGGTAATTCTGATTCTGCGCCGTTTGTTTGTATGTACAACCGTTGTTATTGACGTAGTCTCCTTTCCACAAGGCGCTCCCCCCGCTACAACTCTGAACACAAAGTCCGAGAGCCGCATTGGCCTTACTGTCTTCAAGAACCAGCAGAAGAAGGAATTCCTTCTTCTCGGCAACGTTGAGGAGCAGTCCTACATTTCAGATAAGACTACAGGCCCTGGAATGAAGTATCTCGTCGGCATCAGAAAGAAGGGCAGCAAAGAGATGACCCTGTGCCCCGCCCACCAGCTCTACTCCCTCGTCCCATACCGCAAGGACGCCACACAGTCTGAGAACGACTCGGCCGCTGCCTCCATCTCTCAGCAGCGAATCGGCCTCGCGGAGACCTTTGGCTCTCGTAAGCGTCAGACCTCCCTCCAGCGCGCCATCAGCAACAGGCAGAGCGCGAACAACCTCGATACAGCCACCTCTGCCGCCATGGAGCAGCAGGTTCTCAAGGCTGCTGACGGCGTTGACCTTGCTGCTGATGTTTCCAGGTCGACCCTTATCCCCCCGCACGATAAGACCGCCACCAAGCCCGAGGACGCCTACCCACTCTCAGGCGTGTTGCCCGAGGAGCACTATGAGGAGTTCCAGGGCGAGGTTCTCGCTGAAGTCGCCCGCAACCCCTCGTCCTCCGAAGAAACTTGGCCATCCTTCGTCCAGGCCCGGTTTGGAGAGCTGGCATCCATCACCAGCGACGCCATGGTTGCTAAGCAGGGCGCTCTCCTCCTTATGTACACCACTTACATCCGCCTCGCATGCATGGGCAGCCGTGATCTCAACGACCAAGAGAAGCTCGACGCTAGCCTGGGTGTCTGCCCCATGAAGGTCTGGGAGTGGGTCAAGGAGGGCGAGCTCGTTACTTCCAGGGGAAGAAAGACGAAGATCTCGGACTCCCAAAAGAAGGGTCTGAGGCTGAGAGCAGTCATCGTGGCCCTACACGCTGCCCAATTCGACATCGAGGATGCTTCTCGTATTGCCGAAGACTTGAAGCTTCCTCTCAAGGATGTTGTTGAGATGGCGAGACAGCTTGGATGCACTGCATCGTCGGCGTCTGGAGCTGGGAAGCGGAAGTCGACCTCTGCGACGCCTGTGGCCGGTTCTATCAGGCTGGACAAGCTGCCGCTCGTTTTCCCTGAGAAGCGCAAGCGGGCACGTACATAAATGACAAGCGGTTAGTTGGAACTGTTAGTGAAGTATCATAGAGTGCACAGTGCAAGCAGTAAAGTAAGACTCTCAATCGTCTATAGCAGACTTCTGTTAGGAGGGGCGCAGTTTTGGCTGCCGATCACTATGTTTAGAACATGCTGGAAACGAGCTCCAGCAACGAAGAATGCTGGGCTAATAGAGGGTGTATTGTCTGAAATAGTGGAAATGGACGCCAGTACATCCCGAGCGCGGTTTTGCGCTGTCGTGCGGAGGAAAAAGTCCAAATTCGCGACAGTCGCGGAAGTAGGCACAGATACCTCTGATTCCCTGGACATATTTCACAAACTACTATCAGTTTCCTCGCCATTGTGCGACATACTATGCCAGACAGCGCTGTCAATCCTCCATACCCGAGAACACGACTGCATCACCACGATCCTGCACCTCAGCGACAGCTACTACCTCATCCTAAGGTCATACATGAAACCAGAAGACGTGGTGAAGTTTGATGCTGCCGCTGCGACTGTGAGAATGGTGGGGCACGTCGACCGACTCCTGACGCTGCTCGAGTGACGGAAAGGTCATAATGCATGCCGCAGTGGGATACCTAGTGCCGATGTACAGTATCCACGCCTGCTCCGTGCTGACACTCGTCGCCTTCATTCATCCATGCCAATCACCTTTGACATGCGCCCTTGCAGATTATCCCATATTCACATACATACTATGTACACACATGTACTGCCACTGGGGCGAGCCGCTGGCAGTGCTTTGTCTCGTCTTGATGGCCAACTCTGGTCAACCAAGAACCATTTCCATCATCCTCGTCTAATATCATCCCAACCCAACTCACCATATGACATATCATACCATAGCCACTCTCTTCAGAACTAGCACGATTAGTCGCATACTCGGTTTGCATTTGCCATAAATCGCATAAATGGGCACAGCTGCCTCGCGAAATGACTACCGGCCTTGGACAGTTGGCCATGATACTTGGGGACAAGATCCCGTTCATTTTCATCGGGAATCCCTCAGCAAACGATTTTTTCCACTGGTTCAACACGATCCCGATGTTTCCCATCGTCATCTCGGCCCACATCCTCAGCGTCATGTCCGCCTGGATCCCCAATCGCAGAAACTGCAGTATTCTCTATCTCTACATCATTGGCTTCTTCATGTGCTTCTCCGGTGGCTCTGTCGCTGCTTTCATGGGCCATTCTTATCCAGGCTGGGTGGACAACCCTCGACTCATCATATACTACACAGTCTGCTTCACCTTCCTCGTCATGCCGCCTCGCTGCGTGCTGCTCCGTTTCATGAACAAGACACCCATCCGGTATGCGTTTGACGTGCTCGGTCAGCTCTCGAAGCTCGACACCATCGTTGTCGCCATGAATCTCGTCAGCGCGAGACACGCCTCGAATCAGTTCATGGTTCTTCTCAGCGGTATCGTTGCGGGCTCGGTCGGCGCCCTTGTTGCCGCCTGGGAGGCCCGTCTTCAAACTCGGGCCGACACTCACACCTGGGCCAACCCAGCCCGCCCCGTCCAAGCCACAGTCATGGCTGCTGTGGTCTACTATCTCGTGAGACTCAACCCGACCTCACCGTTCGTGCTGTCTGAGCTCGATGCCCGTGCCCTGGTCTTCTGGCTCCTCATCGCCGAGGTCATTTACGCCAAGTGGTTTAAGGTCGCCTCGATCATCAGATACAGCCCTATTGAGGTGATGCGGCGCCTGATCACCATGCGGCCGATGGAGACTGGTCACGAGACGTTCAACCGTCTACTCGGAGTCGAGGAGGGTGCTAAGCCTGTCACCGACGACAAGAAAACTAACTAAACCGGTATTTTGCGATGGAACATGGCCTGTGCCGCGGGTTGACCGTCCGTGGTGTCAGCATGGCACGATATTTTGACCAAATTCTGCACTTTAGATATTATCGGCGAAATGCTTAGAGGCGTTCAAGCAACACTGAATGAACGTCCTGGGCAACCACTAGGACAGCGACAACTATCCAACCCATCGCTGATCCCTGATGAACGGCCCTCTGCTCGAAGAGAGACGAAGCTCACGGACTCGCAAATACAGGAGCACAGGTGGCAAAGAAGGCAACGATACGAGAATCTCAATGCAGTTACTGCTCAGAAACCGCCACCCGTACCGAAACCACCATCCCGTCCCGTGAGCGCCTCGAGGACTGCATTCCGACCATCGTCTGCCTCCAGCCACGGCTCCAGGCCCACAAGCGCGATCCTGTACTCCCACTCATACGCTATAGAGAACGATAGACCCCTCTCTGCGCTGACCGAGACGATGGCTACGACCATGCGGACGACGACGTTTGAGACGCCAAGCAAGCCGCCCCCGCGACCCCTTTCTGCACCGTACGCGTACGTTCCTCCACGAATCGACGAGTCGACCGAGGACGAGGATGAAGACAGCGTCTTCGAGGACTACCTAGGCATTGATGACGCGGAGTTCACTCGGCTGCTCGAGCAGGTCGAGTCTAGAAACAAGCGGGTGCTGATGCAGGCCGAGGTGACTCAGTGGGAGCAGCTCAACACAGAGCGGAAGATGGCTGGCATGTCCAGGCAATCTACGCTGATTGGAACGCTCCGTAACAACTCTACCATTCTTCGGGGTCGATCTGCCGACACGCGGAGGCAAGAAGGGGTACTTAGCCCGTCTACTCGGCCTACTCTCAAGATGAACCGACCCCAGACCGCCAGACCTTCTCTCCGTGAGAAACTTTACAAGGTTGACGAAAATGCCCAACAAATCAGAGCCGGCAACAGTCTCCTGCGGCCCAAGTCTGTTGTGGGGCTACGTCGCATGGACGGCATCAGCGACAGTATGCACCAGACGATGGAGCGGGCCCTTGTTCCCCCGACAGATCGACCCCTTGACCAGGTTATGTCCGCTCTGCCAGGCCGTCTGCCGCCGATGCTCGTGGCACCGCCTACCGCGCCAACGCTCAAGGGTGGGAAGAAAGGGAAGAAGGGAAAGAAAGGGAAGAAGAAGGGCAAGGGCGGTAAGAAGAAAGGCAAGAAGGGCAAGAAACGCCGCTGAGGAGAGTAGCATCGCAGGCAAGCAGATCGTCCATGGATGGTTAAAGTGCGTCTTTTTCTGGGCAGCTGAGCCCGTGCTGAATTGTTGTTGTACTCGTCTTAACCCTTGGCCTCAGTATGTCATTCTAACGGCATCTCACACTCTTGTGTTTACATTAGCAGACTCAGCCTTAAGCCAGGAGGGCCAGGGCGAGAAGGACGGCGAGAAGACCGGCCTTGACCCACATGCCGGAGTCATGAGGATCGTTCGCCATGGTGAAGATGAACTCGTTGACGAAATCCTGGACACCGTCTTCAGTGGGCTTGCTCTCATGGGTCTTCATGAGGACGTCAGCATACACCCTCATGGTCAAATCGAAGCAACCGGGATCCTCCATCATGCAGGAATAGGCGGGGTCGGACAGATCATACTCGACGGTTCCGGACTCGCCTTCGATGGGGGTCTGGTCGAGGTTGAGGGTCTGCCACTTCTGGCCCATAGAGCTGAAGTCATTTGACATCCACATGGTGTTGAGAACAAGGCGGTCGTTACGGACGTCCTTCCCGATCCGAGCCATTGACATGTACGTGCCCGTCTGGTTGGCCCAGCCGTCGACAGTGAAGACCCAGTTGTTCTCGGTGGTGTCGAAGTCGATGAAGCCGTAGTGGATCGAATCCGGGGCAACATTCTTGGAGGCGGAGATGGGCGCGGCGAAGTCGGTCATCTGAACGTTGTCGATGATGCTAACGACGTTGGTGGCAACGACAGCAGAGAAGTCGGTGTTGATGCTGACAATGACGGCCTCGTCGGCATCGTTGGCACCGATGAGGATCTTGGAGATGCCGTTCTTGTCGTAGTTCATGATCTGCTGGAACGAAACATCGGTGGAGTCGACGGTGACGTTGCCCTGGAGGGTGAGGTCCATGCCGAACTTGAGGATCTCGTTCCCGGTGTAAATGAAGACGCTGGAGCCGTCGCAGAACATAGGCATCGGCTCCTCGGTGGAACGCCCGAGGGAAGCAGAGCCGAGCGTGGAACCATGGTAGTTGAGGGACCAGAAAGAATCGGTGGCATTGCGGACGAAGATGTGGGGCTTGTTGTCCTCGTAGGTGGGGTTGGGTACGGGGGCGCCTGTGGGGGTGTCAAGGGTGGTGACAAAGGTGAAGGTCTGGTCGACGGGGATGTCGATGATATCAGCCGCAGGATGGGTGAGGAGGTCCTCGACGACCATGCGGTAGAAGTTGAAGGTGATAAACTTCCAGGGATAGCTGTTAGTGTCCATGGAGGTGGAGAGGGCGTCAAAGCCAGAGCCGTCGGCCTTGGGGAGGAGGTAATCGATGTCAGTCGGGAGGTATCTGGTGACGTTGGGGTTAGTCCAGGAGATACGAGCAGTGCGCGATGTAGTATCGCACACAGCAACGGTGACAAGGAAAAGAAGAGCAAAGAGCTTGATTCTTGACATTTTTGCGGAAGTGGTCGCTTTGATATGATTTTTTCGCAGAAAAAAATGGATCCGGTGCTAAAAAGAGCGGAGATCGCGCAAATGAATCATCGGAATATTCTGAAATCTAGCCAATTATCGCCCTTTTGCCGGAAAGCTAGCCTATCCTGCAAGAGATCCCATCGCGCATGAAACCGATTTTTTCTCTCATAAAAATTTGACTCAGTCGGCGGTGCTGGGTTGGGTTCATGCGCGTTGGAGCAACATTGACATGGTCTCAACTCGGTCATACTTGACTTACAGTGTTGTTCGCCGCGCATGTTGCAACCAACTTGCTCGTCGCAGTCAGGCATATATGTTCGTTGGCGGTATGACCATCATCGTGCGTTCAAAAAGCGATCTAGCCGACCAGCGGAGTTATCTTAGCCCGTTCGGCTCGATTTGCCTGGCTTGGCTGCCGCGCCGTCCGATCAATTCGACCGGATCGATCTCCAGACATCACACGAAGATTGTTGACACGACAAATGCACTACTGCGATATTACCTGGGCTCAGGATGAAACACGCCTCTTTGTAACCATTAATGCTCCCGGCTTTGAGAACATCCGCAAAGGCCTGTCCCTCACGAAGGATACCTTGAAGTTTGACGCCAAGAACGCCAAGGGCGAAGAATACGCCATTGAGCTTAAGTTCCTTGATCCCGTGAACCCCGATGCTCTCGTTAAGTACCTCCCTCTCAACTGCTTCATGATTATTGAGAAAGCATCGCCCGGCTGGTGGCCGAAGCTCCAAGAAGGCCCCAAGAGCCAGCATATCAAGATCGATTGGTCCAGGTGGCGCGATGAAGACGACGAGGAGGAGCATGACCCTATGGCTAACCTAGACATGTCTCAGTTCGAGAGCATGGCTCAGGCTGGCGGTGTTGACATGCCCGAATTCGACGCAGGATCTGACGAGGAAGAGGATGGCGACGAGGATGTCACTGGAGATGGCCTCGAGGAGATGGATTAAGCTGAATAAACGCATCCTATGCCAAGCTATACGTCACAACAGCACCCAGACGACATCAATTGCACAACTTTGAATGAACACAGTCTTTAGTCCTCATCACTCATGATCTCCTCCATGACCTCCTCCTCGCCTTCCTCCTCGAACAGATGCTCAGGGAATGGCTCATCAGGCTCGGCGTTCAGCCAGATCGGCAACAGATTCTCGCGAGTGAGGTAGTATCTGATGATAATATCAGGATCTGACACCATTCGGCTCGCATAACGGTACGCAGACGCCCAGTCGGACGCATCACCTGTCGACCCAGCCTTCTTGAGCCAGAACTCAACGAGCAGGGCATAAATGTCTCCACGTTTGACAGGCTCGACGGTCCCCTTAGCCAAGAGATCCTCGCAGCCAGAGATAAAGCCGCTCTCCGTGTCTGCAGCGAGGGAGCGGGTCTCGACGAACTGGTTGACATTCACATAGGCTTCTCTGACCGTATCAGCGAGTGGATTGGCATCAATCTGACGCTTGGCGGCCCCGTCCAGCGCGTCCTTTGCCTTGACAAGCACAGTAAGCGCAGCGTCGTAATCCCTATTGCTGTCAATCTCTGCAGTCGCGCGACTCATTGCAAAGTCACGAAGCTGTCTCAAAGAATCTAGGGTTCGCGCCTTAGCGTAGAGTGACATCACAGTCATAGCAACAGCGTCGAGGTACTCCTGCTGGGCTGGGTCGGCGTTCAAGTCCCAGCGCTGGTGCTTGAGGGAGGTCGCGGCAGCCACGCAAATCTCGGGCGAACGGGCCGAGACGGCAAAGTTCTGAATGATGCGGAGCTGACCCATACGGCCTGAATGATCGCCCACACGACTGCCCAGTAGCATCTGGAGCACTCGCATCTTTTCTCCGGCAATCCGGTAGTACTTGGCGGCGGCCTGGTGATCCGCTTGGTCAGCAAACCGATCGCCCAAGAAACGGGCCACCTCGAGCCGTGCGGAAGACTTGCCTGTGGGCAAAAGAGCGGCGGCCACATCGTCCGTCAGGGTCATCGAAGTCGACCTGCACAGCTCCAGTGCCTCGTCGATCTCGCCAGTAGAAATGAGCAGTCTGAGCGCCGCGTCAGGTGCGGTGGTCTGTAGACTGTCGGCGAGGGCCTTGCGCTGCTCAATGGGGAGGTGAACCGGATCGATCTTGTCGACGATGGCGGGCACCATTCGTGCGATCGCAGGATCGCGTGGGTAAGCCAGACAGAGCTGGAGAGCTTCGACCGCTCTACCCGCGCTCTGGAGAATGCTTACCGCGCCATGAACGTCTCCGCGACCGAGGAGATACTTACACGCTGCCTGAACAGCACCCTGAAGCCGCTTGCCCTTGAGCATGTTAGTAGCGGCCTTGGCGTGCCTAGAGACGATCTGCTGATCGTCGAGGTCGATTGCCAGCCGCAGGGCGTGAGCGGGATATCCTGCGCTCATGAAATGGCCCGCCGCACGCTCGATCAGAGAAGCTGTGCTTGACGGTGCGGCCTCAGCTGCCTCCTCCAGCGCCTGGCCCACAAAGTAGTGGGATCGACCGTCTTGGATCCTGTCGAGGGACGATGAGAGCGCGAGCATGTCTCTAACAACAGACTCGGTCGACTCTGGATGGTCTCTGAGTCGTTGGAGGAGGAGCTTGGCCTTGATGCGGGCGACATTCATGCTGTCACTCGCACCTTTGAATAAATCAAAAGCTTCGCGGACTTTTCCAGTCGATTCGAGGTACTTGGCCGTCCAATCAGAAGAGACTGAGCCGAACTCGGTCGCACGGTCGAGCATGCCAGCTGCAGCAAGCATGCGAGGCACGTCTGCTTCAGCAGTCCCAGCCGTAGCGTATGCTTGAGCCGCCACCTTATACTGGCCACACCCTTCGAGCATTCTCCCGTAACTGTGCCAGACAGTCGGTGCAACTATAGCGTCTGCCTTGGCGACCTCCATGGCCTTTGCCCACATTGAGTGGGCCACGTAGAGGTCGGCGAGTTGGTAGGAGTTGAGTTTCTCTTGAGCGACACCCTCTACTCCAAGGTGCATTGCAACCATTGCAAGCTGTTCGTCTGTTGTGAGGCCACTCTCGCCGATCCTTATCCCTACAAGATCACTGGCCTGGGCAAGACACTGGAGGGCCATGGGGAGCTCGAGGTTCTTCACACACAGTGCCGCCAGGTTTGACCAGAGAGCTCCGCCAGGAAGGCCTCGGACTAGCTCAAAAGCTCGGTCAGCCCTACCGCAAGCGAGTTCGTATGAAAAGTCGAGCATGCCTGCGACCTTGTCGTCGTCGACGTGGGAGTCAGATCCGGCAAAGTCCTTGAGCGTATACGTCTTCGCGGGAGACCCAACTGAGTGGGGGAGAACAGTCCAATGCGGCGCTCTAACACTCAGAAGGATAGCAGCGTCGGGCTGCTCGCGGTCCTCGTGCTGGATGATGCGGCCGGTGGTGGTGTCGTGAAAGAAACTCATGAGCACAGTACTGCAGGGGAGCTCGGCAGCCCCACCCTCCTCGTCCTCGTCATCGGCAGCCACGTCGTCGGGCGAGCGAGTAACAAGCACACCTAGGAGTCTGGGACATGTCGCGTCCCACGCGATACTGGAGGGGGTGCCACCGTACTGGTCGAGGTCGATTGAGTCGATCATCCCGTTATCGGTACGTGCAATAACGAGAATCGTACTCGTCTCAGGGATGACATCAAGGGTCTGCGAGAGAATCAGGGCAACAGCGGTGCCGTCAGCGCTTACTGCGTGGGATATGACTCTGAAGTCAAAGTCACCGGGCGAGACAAAGACAGTCTGTTTGTGAAGAGTCATTCGAGAAGGGCGGCTGGCGTCAACGACAGCGACGAGCCCACAGTGTGTGACAGCAGCAATGTACCTACCATTGGCTGAAGCTTGGAGTAGACGGATCGTGTCACCTTTCATTGCCGGGGGGATATCGATCGAATCTCTGATTACTCCGCCCGAGACGACAACACGGTGGATGGAAGCACTGGTGGCAACGAAAAGGACGCGGGGCTCTTCAGAGATCGGGGGGAGACATACTGCGGTGACCTCCCCGCCGAGGTTCGAGGCGCTCAGCGTGTTGACAAGACGCACACCTTCGCGGTTAGCATGGTGGACAGTAACTACGTCTCTGTTAGCTGCAACCACAAGCCCAGGTGCGTCGGTGGGGCCTGACACAGCAAGGGAGACGGGGAGCCCGCCCACGCCGTCGAGGGACATGCGGTGGGCCACCCCGCCTAGGTCTACACGGACACCTAGCGGGGCTTGTTGGACAGCGATGATGCCGGGGGCGGCGGCATGCAGCGGCGGGGCGACTGAAACGAAGTAACGCGATGACCCGACCCAGAGAGAGAAGTGGGGGACACCGTTGGCAGTGATAGCCTGCACTACGGCCGTCTGTGCCGACCCGGTGGGCGAGTAGGTCGGCAGTGGAGACAGGGCAGCCCACTGGGAGGAGGGCTCGCCGTCGGGGTTAGCAAAAGACCAGGCGTAGGCCTTGCCATCAATTGCTGCTGCCAGGAGCGTGTGTGACGAACGGTGGTATGCGACTGCCATAATCTGCGCGACCGAGGGGGTTTGCAGGGTGTTCGTCGAGAGCTCGGCGAGCTTCCACACGGTCATGCGGTTGGTGCCCAGAGCAGTAGTGGCAACAAGCCCGTGCTCCAACACAGTGACAATCATCCTAGCATCGCCAACGCCGCTGATCTTGGCCTTGGCGGCCTCTTTCATTGAGCCCAGCATTTCAGACTCGAACGTGTGGTGGCATAGTTCGGTCGTGCCCTTGACGGGGTTCTGGATGATGGATATGAGAGAGTCGGTCTCCTTGGAGTACGAGATGCAGCTGATGGGGGCCATGAAACTGACGGCGCGGGTGAAATGTCCAAGGGAGTTGCCGACGACAACGATCTTGGCGTACTGCACAATGAACCAGACGGGACGATCATCGTCTGTATAGTCTGGGGAGGGGTACTCGCGGATGACGATGCTGCGGACGGAGTCGTTGTCTTTGTTGAACTGTGCAAATGGCGTGAGAGAGCATTCGTGGAGGTCTGCGGCCCAAACGACGACGGCTCCGGTGTCATCGCCGGTGATAAGCGTGTCATTGTGCCATGCAACGCATGTGAAATTCGCTTCGCTCGTACTAGTGCAGTTATAGGTGGTGGAAACTGGCTCATCGAGGGAAGCGAACGTAAGCACGGAGCCGTTGATGCAAGCGACGAAACGGCCAGTCACATGAAAGCTTATGTATCCTTTGGCTACGGATGGCAGCTGGAGTTGCCTTGGAAGCAGCAAACTCATCGTAGCGAAAAGCGAAAGTTTTGCCTTTTCATAAACTGCACGAGGCGATGCACGCCTCTACCCGGCGCTCTTACCCCGCTATCAGGCAGCCCCCATACACTGGTTCCTAGCACCTTCATTTCAATACATAACATCCCTCCCAGCTCAATATAAACAGTATAAACACTTTACTCCCCCAACTACTCATGGTTGTTCTCCCCAGCCGCGTTCTTCTCCACCATGTTCTCGAGCCTGACCAGCATCTGCTCGACCGATCGATAGTGCTGCGTCTGCTGCTGTTGCATCTCCTCCAACGCGTTTTGCACCATCAACCCAGAGTTGAGTGTCACCAAGTTCGTCGGCATGTCATCAATAGACACGGGCACGACACCCGTAGACTTGCCTACAAACCAGCCGTCCGGAGAAATGATAAAGAACAAAGAATCGCCCTGCCCCGTACTCGTGATCACAGTCAAACCGGACCTGTAAAGCGAGAGCGGCCGGAACACCACGCCGTCGTTCACAAACACGCGTTGGCCAGCGGCGTGGGGGAAGGCGAGGACGGTTAGACTGTCGACCTTCTGAGAGACGAAGGCCTCGGACTGGGGCGGCAGGGGCGCATCGGGGGAGAGAAGGACGCAGTGACCACGAGAGGCGTGGGCCAAGCACTGGGGGTCGGAAATAACTGCTCCCGCCCGGACTAGGGTCAGTGCGTCACCCGTTGCATGGAGGAGTGTGCTGTCGACTCGAAGCACGGTTGAGCCATCAGTAAGACCCTTGCTCTCGACTACAATCTCAGTCTCCTCCTCTGAAGAGTACTGATTAATGAGAATGAAGTATCCTCCTCTGAGGAGGACGACGTATGTCTGGCCGTACGCCTTGAGACGAATCAGGTCAACCCCGCCCATGATGTTGCGTCGCTCTAGAGGCAGCGAGGGTGTAGACACCGGGTTTCGGGCGAATATCTGCTCTGTAGCGGTAATGACACAATCAGGGCTGACCACGACCACCGGGACTTGTGTCTCAGCTTCCACCCTGTTCCAGCCAGTTGCCATGCTGTGGCCCCTGAATATAAACTCTGGGTCTGACCAGAAATACATCCTGTCACTATAGTCATCCTTGATGTTGCCGTGAACGAACACGACAGTGCCTATTGCGAAGGAGATCTGGTTGCTCATGTCGTGCGGGAGGACGCAGAGATCTTCCCATTCGTTGGTTCTGGCGTCGTAGGCGTAGGTGCGGTTCTTGGGGTGGCTGTCCGAGCCGGTGAAGATGACTTTCGTGCCGACTGTAGCTGCTCCATGCCAGTCGAGCGCCTGCGGTGCGTCTGCCAGGCGCTTCCAGGCACGGGTCTCGGGGTCAAAGGAGTACGCTGTGTCACGATCTGCCGAACCGCCGACGAGAACAATCTCCCCGTCAACAGCAGAGAACGTGGGCGCCTGTCTTGCAGTGGGTACCGCTCCCGAGCAATCGAGCTTCCTCCAGCGCCATGTGGTGTCCCGCTTGTTCAACATCCACGTGTCGTTGAGCAGACTCGACCCTGAGCCGCCAAACAAGTAGCCAGCGCCGTTAACACTGGCCATGCGAGGATCCCTTCTCGCCCCAGGCCCCTGCGGCCCCTGGGTCCAAGTGAGCGAGCTAATGCTGAATATCCACGTGTCGCTCAGCTTTTGTGAGTCGCCACCCATTGTTCCACCCATGATGACGATGTTGTCGTCAATCATACATGAGCAGTGGCGGTGCCGGGCGGAAGGCCACGGGGCGCGATGGTCCATGACGTAAAATGTATTCGTTCGGGAGTCGAATACGTGCACTGTGTGAACAGGGTGGTGGGGGCGTACTAGTATCGATCTCAGTCTCGCGGCGCCGGTCACGGCCTCCAAAGATGAAAGCAAGAGGACCAAATACGTCTACGGTTGCGCTGAGAAGTGCTGGAGGGTTTGTTCGCGAGCATCGCTCAAGAATGCGATGGATGTGCCGTAACTTCGTGCCAAGGCCGGCCATCTGCGGTTCTGGATGAATATCTGCGTCAAACCGAGTGTAAAAGCAAACCAATAGAGGATATTGGGGATTGGATCATCTTGTGGGCTGGTTCACATGTCAAACAATCGTGGTGCTGTAGTGCCGTGACAACCCCGTTACATGTTACATTTAGGACATATATCCAGGGCCAGTCTGCGCTTCCCTTGTCGCATGGGCCGCATCCCTCGTTCCTGCGACTATAACTGACGCTCTAAACGACAAATTCATAAAAAAAATAGGGTCGTGACTAAAACTGACTCAACCGACTAAAAAACATTCTCCGGCGCTGCTGTAAACTCCAACTGCGATGACTTCTTCGCCTTCGTCATGAACCCCGCGGGCTTAAGCTGCACCTCGACTTGCAGCATCTTCAAAGCATACCGGATGAGGAATTTCGACACTCTCCTGGTCATCAGATAAGCGGAGATGCGTGCTAGCCACTTGGCAACAACCGTACCAGGGCCTGCCTGCCGCTTGACTCGGGGTGGCCTGAAGAACCACATCTGACACAGGACCACGACGTCGTCGAACAGCTGAATGGCTGAGCATAGAATGAACTGGAGGGGCTGGGCGGAGATTGTGTAGTATATTAGCTTGTATGTATCCCCGAATGCCCAGGTGGCGATCATAATGTAGGAGAGGCCCTTGGTCGACCTGTTTTTGAAGTTCTTGATGATTTGTGGCATACCCAGTGCTGCTTCGATCAAGAGAGCGGCGAATCCGAGGAGCTCATTGTACAGGTCGACGTAGGGAAGCTGGCCGTAAACAAAGACGATTGTTACAATGAAAAAGAAGGCTGCGAAAAGCACATAGACCACCATGTACTCGTAGTAGTTCTCCCAGTTCCAGAAGTTCTTCACCTTGTCCCACACCAGCTGCAGCGGCGTCCTATCCACAGGGGGGCGGGGGTCGCGGTACTTGACGGCGAGGTAGAGGAGGTAGAGCTGGACAACGAGCATGAGCATCGCTTGGATGAGAAGGGCGATATCGTAGCGGCTGCCGAACCACCAGAAGCAGCGGAGGGTGTTTGAGAAGAGGAGAATCGCAGTCACGAGCGAGGAGAAGCCCTGCGACGAGTGGAGCGTGCGGATATCCCTGCACTGGGCGATGTAGCCGATAGTGGCACCTAGAATCATCGAGATGTCTAAAAGGGTGCTGATGGCCCATGCAAGCCAGTCAAATAGAATGCCAACCCATATGTCGACGTACTGGGCTAGAGGGACCGGACGAAAGGCGTAGTATACGGAGAATAGGAGACCAAAGAGCATCATGCCCACAACTGTGAGAAACGTGCCCCATTGCGACATTAATAGTCTGGCAACGTCGAGCGCTTTAAACTGCACAGCAGTCCAAAAAAACCACTCTCAAGTCTGTTTGGCTCCATGCCCGACTCAGTTCTACTGACTCAACTCCAATGGTATTGATTTCATTCAAAATCTGGACGCGGTATTTCCACGATGGAAGGCGCTGGAGGCTTCTTACAGTCGACATCTGACCACCCGCCCCCACCTTTCACCCGATGCCAGCCACCGGCGTTGTCGCAGAAACAGTCTTTGGTCCGAGTAAATGAGAAATGGGTGGCCTCAAACGCCAGCGTGAGTTTGCCAAGCCTGGAAGTCCACACGTTGGTCTGCCCCTCGGTCACCCAGACCACTGAAGAATCATAATCGGAGTGATACCGCGAGACCTCTCCCCGGAACAGCAGTGGCGTGGCTGTGGTGTATACATTACTGCCGTCCCCACAGCCAGGAAGCAGGCCAGACTCGACCATGCAGCGAGGAGCCTGGCCAGCGATCAGGATCATAGCACCGCTCTGGAAAACAAAAAACTTGGGCGATTCATGGAGCAGCCGGTCAAACCAGAAGGGGAGGGGAGTGAACTGGCAGACTTCATCATTGTGCCCGAGTCCCAACTGGCCATGATTATTCCTCCCGGTAATCAATTGATTACTGCCCATGCTCACGACAACAAGACACCCCTCGTCATCGATACGCTTCGCAACAAAGCCATCAGGCAGAGGAACTGGCATGAATATCCGCGGGTTGTACGTGCAATTTCCAATGAACCAAAGCATGGCCAGCCCTGCCATGTACGTACCAACCTGTGTGACTAAGATCGTCCTTCCATGCGTGAAGGATATAAGCTTCACAAGCTCGTGCTTCTTACGAGGAGGCAGGTTCTTTTGATACTTAGCCACCGCCCATTTCTCGTGGAGTGTGACTGCTTGGGGAAAGAGCACCAGGGAGTCTCGAAACAGAGGAATGCTCAGCTGGTCACTCCAGTTGTTTCCCCAGCCGTATAGTCCCTCGGGCGTGACTGCGAGAGCCGCCCCGTCGCCGTTGGGGCGTTGGTCGACGTATAATTGCATAATACGCGGTGTCTGGCGCTGCCAGGAGGTACTGCCCCTAAATCGACGGAATAATCTGCCACAGTAGATATAATCTACAAGAATCCATCTTGAGATGAAAATGAAAAAATATCGCAATCTTTGGCGCCCACTTGCATTGTGAAGAAAAATTTCTTGCACAGAAACCAGAGGACGTTGTCCTTCTCCAAGAAGAAGGCCCTCTTTGCTGGCGTTCTTATACTATCAACGTCAGGATTAGCCCCAGCTTGAACCATGATTGCCCAAATCGTCCCTTGCAGCAGAGTGTGAAAGAGGTCTGGCAGCTCCTCTCCATCCGCCAGCTCCACGTTCATGCTAAGGGGTGGACCATCAGTCAGAATAGACACAGCTCGGTCGATGAGGGACTTTGCGCGGGTCAGCTCGGGCTTGTGCTTGAGCTTGACAAAGCTGCTTGGTCCAGTGGTGGAGAAGTGCGATTGAATCGTCTTTAGAAGAGCAAGAAGATCTTCTAATGTATTCATATTGGCGAGTTTGGAGCATTTCTTTTGTATTGTGTGGTTAAAGAAGGCCTGGAACGCTGCGGAGATCAGATGCGGTATAGCACCCGGAATTGTTGCTGTCACATCAAACGAAAGTGCATACGCAGCATATAAGTCAGTCTTTAGCCGCTTGTCTTGTGAATTAGCGCTAGAAAGAGCTGAAAGAAACAATGGAATGAGCGGTGGTGGTCGTGTTCAAGTGATACATGTGATACATGTCTCAAACATAAATTCGAGCTCCGCAAGGCACACCGCCTGCTCCACCTGGCCACGTCCGTGATCAATCCTCCACATCTCCCCCCACCCCCTCCCACCGCCGCCATCCAGCGGAGTCAGCGTGGAGGCGCTTCGGCGCCCCGCAATGGCTGAATAATGGTATGTACATGTTTACATACAATCGAGTAAATTCATAAATGGCGAACCGGACAAGACCAGAGAACGCCAGCGTCCCACAGCCTGTTTCCCGCCCAAGCAACACTCACCACCACAACCAGCAACATCCGGGACATCACGGGTGGGTCGTCGGCAATTTCAAATCTGTTCAAATCTCGTGTATCACTGGATCCACATCGACTAGTCCAGTCTCAAGCCAACCTGTGCAGTTGAATCCAGGCAGCAAGCCTGAGTGCGCGATATGAGATGGAACATGGCCAGCGAAGAGCACCTGGAGCCGCCGAAGAGGACGTTGAAAAGAAGCGTCGACACGATCCACTCGACCCTGAAGGGCAGCTCGACAAATCCAGACATATCTTTCTCATGCCCTTGCCCCAGCCGGCCACGAGTGTTGCTCCCACTGCTCACCTTCCAACCGCCCATGGAGAAGATGACAGTGATGTTCTGCCCATGTATGGTGTGATCTGGGACAAAGTGAGCGAGCACAACGACTGGGCGGAATAGACGGCTGTTGACGTTCTCGACATGGCCGGTAAATACTTTATAGACAGGGATAAATTCGTTAAAACCAAAGTGAGTGATTGCCACTCATGACAGTGCCGATCGGGGTGAGAATGAACGTCTTATTGCCCACTATCAACACGTCTGTCACCATCATGTGCTTCTCCCATGCGGGCAGGCTGGCCTCGAGCTCGGCGGCCTTGGGGCAGGCGAGGAAGGTGAGGCGGGTTGGGTCGACTATTCCTTGGGCAGTATACCAACCGTCGCCATGGACCAGGCCCCGGGCCAGACCAACACAACAACGGCAACCATGCACTCTCTACATCTACGACGTCTGCAGCCTTGACCCCAGCCCAGCCCAGCACCTCAGCCCTGGCCTCCACCATCACGCTGCACCGGTGTTGCAGGCTCCAGCTCCTCCCTTGTAGCAGGTATGAACATTGGTGTCGTCCCCTTCTTTCGATGAATATTCCGCCACTTCATGTAGCCCAGTCTGTACCTGTCAGCGGGCGGTCCGAAAGTATCCCCGAACCTCTGCTTCATTCTGCTGTATACATCCATCCATCGAACCATTTGCCGCCGTCTGTCTCCAGCTCGTGACTCTTCGAGCATCTGGTCGATCTCTTCCATAATTTCGATGAAGAACTCGGCTTCCTCATCGCACCAGCTCATCCACTGCTGCTTGAGCCACTGGATACGGGCATACCGTAAGAAGTTTGGCCGGGCGCTGATTCTCGTCCGTGCCACAAACTGCGTTCGAATCCAATCAGACGCGTAGGCAGGGAAATGAGCCGCCTGTATAGTCTTCCAGTCGAACCGATGCCGTCTGATTGCTGCTACCAGGATATGATCGTCATCGTCATCCCAAACTGGAGGAAGCACTTCGCCTTTTCTAAACATCGTCGACTCGAGCTCTACAGTGTTGGGGTCAATCCTTGCTCCATGGTCGGCTGCTAGACGTCGGATGACCCGCCTTCCTTCCTTGTCGGAAAGGTAGTGTGTGCGATCAATTGATGAAAGCGCGAGAAGGACGCCCTGGACCTTAGAAGCCAGGGGTGGGGGCACAATGGTGTTAAAGTCGGTATAAACCCCTCCAGGCATCGACTGGGCGATCAAAATGGACGCAGAGGTCCAGCTGCAGAGGTGGGTCATCCGCGTGTGCACGCAGCTCGCCAGGTGGGCAGCAGGAAGACTCTGGGAGCACAGGCCGGCCACTGAGATCTCAGCGCTGAGGTCCAGGTATTGGCTGGTCATTTCTGTGACTGCTTGGCGCCAGTCTGGGATGAGCGCGGGATATGCGCGTTCAAAACGAGGCTGGTAGCGTCTACGGAAGCGGCGGCTTCTTGTGTGATATTGTCTTAGTGGCCGTTCAATATCTGCGATTTCTGCCTCTGGGATAACGCCTATTGGCTGATCGTCGGCATCATCACTCTCATTCTCAGTGACGAAGACCTCATCATCCATATCATCCTGCATTATGGATAATATTGGAAACATACGGATGATTCAGCATCTCTAATGAACGGTATTTGTTCTTCCTCCATCCGGGTCCAGGAAAAGGCCGAGCGGAGCATATTCTGCACATCTAATAAAATGGACGCTAGTAGCTGATTACGTGATGCTGCCCAACATCATGCGGGAACCGGCGTGACGATTTGCGACCTCCGTCACAGTGATGCGTGAAAAAAGCTGGCAACGAAGCAAAAGGGCTGAACGCATGCCATACACCATGCAGATCTCTGATGATCTTAAGGCTAAGATTGAAGATCTTGGTTTGTTCCAATTCATCTCCTAACGCAGTCATCACCGTCTTCACTAACGCGATTGACACGCCTGGCTGTGCATACGCCATTGCCGCCATCCGATCCCTCAGCATGCTTGTTGGTGCCACCACAGAGTCAGCAGGCTTCGAGGCGATGACGATCATGGAGCTCCAGGCCATCATCCAGGAAGGCCGCAAGGTCCTCACAGAATACTCCCAAGAGCCCTCCGTGAGCTCTGGATGCGCCCTGTTCCTCCGCTTTATCACTCGCACAGGTCTGGAGATCCCAGACTTCGAGGAATGCAGGCAGACTCTCATCGATCGTGCGAGCGGATTCGTCAGCGCCGCTGAAACTTCATGGCGCAAGATCAGCAAGCTCGGGTCCGCTTTCATCACTGACGGCGTGACCGTTCTTGTCCACGGCTACTCTCGCGTGGTCCACAGAGTTCTCCACGACGCCGCAGTCCCCAACTCCACCGAGTTTACACTTCTCGTCACCCAGTGCGGAGCGGCCGACGCCAAGAACGACGAGCAGTCCGCTTTTAACAAGTATGCTAGTGATCTGAGCCAATATGTGAAGGTCAAGGTCGTATCCGATCTTTCGATTGGATTTATGATGGACCGTGTTGATGCCGTGATGATTGGGGCCGAAGCAGTTGTCGAGACTGGTGGTATCATCAACCGCACGGGCACGTATCAGATAGCCATGCTCGCCGACCGCTTCGACGTCCCAGTTTATGTTGCTGTTGAGGCCTACAAGTTCAACAAGTCGTATCCCTTGCGGCAGACTGACTTGACCAAGCTTGGTCTCATCTCTCAGGAAGTGGATGGGTCGTATTCGTCCACTTCTGTGGCGCCTCAGCGGGACTACACCCCACCCGAGCTCATTACGCTTCTGTTTACTGACCTTGGGGCACTCACCCCGAATGCAGTGAGCGATGAGCTGATTAAGCTTTATCAGTGATGATGGAGCGGCGTTGTTTGAGTATCCGGTAAATCAGAGCTGTCTTGCTGCGATAGAGTGTGGGGCGTGGCCAGTGAGGGCGCCTGGGGCCAGGCGGCTGGATCGAGTTTGAGTCGGTATGACTGCAACGAAGACGAATGAATGATGAATCGCTGGTGGGGCATATTGCTCGTTATTCACGCTGTTACTGCTGTTCATTTGTATCAGCAGACGCTCTTTGCTGACCAAAATGACACGAACCTTGACTTTGGGCACGCTGTGCGCCTCAAAGGGTCTGTAGCCGCCGTGGGCTCAGTTTTCGCGCTATTCGCGAAAGAGCTAGACAAACCAGTGGGTAGTGTCACTGTTCTTGAGCGTATTGGCACCGAATGGTCTCTTCAGGCCCTTCTCTTTCCGATGATCGAAATGCCCGCCTTCTTCGGGCATTCTCTCGGGCTTGACGAAGACTGGCTCATCGTGGGATGTCCTGGAAACAACTCGCAGACTGGCTATGCCGCTGCATATGCCCGGTCAGCCTCTTCCGTCGACTTTTTCCAATTTCTCCTTCCAACCCATAACGAAGCTTGGCGTTTCGGTCTGTCCGTCGACATTCACAACGGCTCAGTGGCAGTAGGCATCCCAGGCCAATTCAGCGGAGCAGGCGGTGTTCAGATGTTCGAATGGGCGGACAACCAGTGGGGGGTGGGCACGCTGCTCACCTCGGCGCCAGAGGTCGGTGGGGCTCAAATGGGCACAGTAGTAGCTATGCACGATGGCTGGCTGTTCGCTGGGGCGCCAGCTCCCAGCTCATACAAGGGTTCGGTGTCAGTTTATCGCCGAGTCGTCATGAATGACCAACCCGCTTGGCAGTTTAGGAATATGATCACAGCGACAGCTAATACTCATAGCTATGGGCGATCACTTGCGTGTGACGCCGGTCTACTCGCGGTTGGGTTCATTTCCGAGCGAGAGCGTGATACTGGGGAGTTTGTCGACATTGGGGCAGTCAACCTTTATTATTATAGCGACGATGGGCTTACGATCGTCCAAAAACTCGAAGCTGCGTCGACTGTCGAGCATGTTGGCTTCGGTCGTGCCATTGCCACCCTCGGCTCCGTCATAGTTGTGGGCGACACAAGCGACAAGACCAGCGGCGTAGGTACCGGTGCAGCACTAGTCTATCGGTATGACGCGGAGACCTCTCAATTCGTCTTCGAAGCCCCAGTATTCCCCATCAACTCTGTGGCTGGGATGACGGGGTCCAGCGTCGCAGTATCCGACCGCCTCGTAGCCACTGGTGCTCCTGCCACCATGTCACACGCTGGCATTGTATACACCGTGGCTGCTGACTGCGTTGTGGGTGACCCGCCCTTGGCGTGGGACCAGTGCGCCCCACACCAGCCTGGGCCGGCTGTGGCGGGCGGTACGAGTCAGGTGCGATGGGGCCTGGTAGGGGCCGTGGTGGCCGTGGTCGTGGGCGCTGTGCTTGTGTGTGGGTGCTGCTCGGGCGGGGCGGTGATCGCGGCGGTGGTGGCCGTGGCGCAGATCGTCGGCGACCCGTACCGCGAGCCGCTCGCGTGGAAGTGACTGCAGCGATAGTTTATGTATAAAAGGGGCGCTCAAGCGAGGGGCATGTAGGTGCGGGCGGCGCACATGCCGGTCAGGCCGACCCATAGGGAGCGCTCGATGTCGTTGATGAGGGAGGACGCGCCGATGCGGAAGTAGTTGCTGTTGAGCCACTCGACGCCGAGCTCCTCGCGGATGAGCGAGAGCCAGACGAGGGCGGTCGCGGCGTCGTTGATGCCGCCGGCGGCCTTGAAGCCGACCATGTGGCCGGTGAGCTCGTAGTACTCGCGGATCTGGCGCACCATGGTCATGCCGATGGGGAAGGTGGCGTTGACCTCCTCCATGCCGGTCGACGTCTTGATGAAGTCAGCGCCGGCCATCATGGCGATCATGGAGGCCTTGGCGAGGTGGGTGAGAGTGGGCAGCTCGCCCGCGGCCATGATGACCTTGAGCGTGGCGCCGCTGCAGGCCTCGCGGAAGGCGCGGAGCTCGTCGTAGAGCTCGGCCCACTGGGCGAGGGCGACCTTGTCGCGGGAGATGACGACATCGATCTCCTCAGCGCCGTCGACGACGGCCTGGCGGATCTCGGCAAGCTTGACCTTGAGGGAGGTCTGGCCGGAGGGGAAGCCCGTGGCGACGGACGCGACGGGGATGCCGGTGCCCTTGAGCGCGCGGACAGCGTCCTTGACGCGGGCGGGGTAGACGCAGACGGCGGCGGCGGTGAGGTCAGCCTTGCCGAGCTTCTTGATCATGTCCTGGCGCACAGGCATCTTGGCCTTCTCGCAGAGGCGGAAGACGCGCATGGGGGTGTCGTTGCCCTTGAGGGTGGTGAGATCCATGCAGCTGATGGCGCGCATGAGCCAGGCGAGCTGGTAGTCGCCAGTCACCATGCGGCGCGTGCCGAGCTCGCCGCATCTGCGCTCAGTCGCCGCCTTGTTGACTCTGATGGCGTTGATGATGCCCATATCGAGGGGCATGCCGGGATTGCGTTCTTGCTGGACCATTTCACTGTTTCTGTGCCTTCAGGGAACTGTAGCACCGATTCATTGCGCTCCGTAGCGGCGGGGATCAAAACGTATCGACAGCTGACGATCATGATCGCAAAATATCGGCGGCATCCGGCGTCCCCGGGGCCGTCCAGGGAGCCCCCCGCGCGGTGGCAGCCGCCCGATTCGCCCGCCTTCCGTCCCGGCGTGGTTGGCAATCGCTCGCTTGAATTACTCAAACGAAGCGTGCCGCGAACGCTCAAAACCACGAGATAAAGCCAACATACGTCCAAGTAATCAAGAATTTAGTACACGCCGAAGGCCGCCCCAGAATGGACAGGCCGGAGCTCGCCCGGCAGCCGGAACCAGCCGAGGACACCGCTGGGGGCGGGGGCCTGGGCATCTTCAGCCTCAGCCTCCTCTGTCTCCGGCTTCTCGGCCTCTTCGGGGGCCTCCTTGGGCTTCCCTTTGGTTTCATCCTCGTCATCAGAGCTTGATGAGCTGGAAGAGCTCGAGGAGCTGGAAGAGTGATATTCGGAGTCGTCCTTCTCTTCCTCTTCCGTATCGTCCTTCTCAGGGGCCTTCTCCGCGGTGGGTTCATCCCCATTAGCGGCCTCTGCCTTCGTGGGGCTCGGAGGCGCCGCCTCAGACACGCTCAGGCCGATGGTCCGTCGCCCGTCCGTTTCCATCAGCCGGATGTTGCGGGTCGACGTGAGGGCCATAGTTGCGTGGTCTCCGACAACGATATGGTGGATGGTAGCCGACTTGCCGAGTGTCAGACGGCTGACGGCGGGTTCCAAACCTGCCGCGAGCCCAGTGTCGCCGAGCACAAGGACATACATGGGGTCAGTTGTGCTGCGACTGGGGAGCGTGTCGGCCAAGGCCAGGGCTTGCGCAAGACGGCGGCCATAGGCTTCAATAGGGAACTTCTTAGCAGGCTCGCCCATGTCCATCGAGATGTGATACACTTCAGTGGGGCGCTGCATCGTCTTCCCAAAGTAAACGAGGGCCTCTTTGATGCCGCACGCTTCGAATTGAGTGACAGCATTGGAAAGCGCCTCATAGGAGGCGAGTGCCTTTTGAAGGTCGCGAACACCCTTGCTCTTACGCTTCACAGGACTCGCCTGACTGACGCTCTTCTTCATCTGCGCGATAGTGCCCGGAAGCTGGCCTTTGCGGCACATGAGGAACGTGAGAAAGTGAGTCAAAATATGTCCTGTTGCGGGCCCAACAGGAAGAGGTTCCTTCATGAGAACAGGTGAGATGGTGTCATAGTTGTTAACGACGATGCGAGGATTGCTCCTTCGTGGGGATGGGCTTGGCATCGTAGGAAGATGAGAGAAATGCTCCAACTCAGCATCACGCGCTCTTGGCGACGTTACTTCGAGCTTGTTTGTATTTGATGGGGATTTGGTGCTCATTGGAAAAGGATTTGTGCCTCTTTCAATCGACGAGCTCATGTCAGCAGACTTCAAGACGAGTCAAAGAAACGAACACGAAGCTACATGGATGGCGTGTCCGCGTCTATCAGTGTGTTCAGGTCACCCGAGCCTCAAGATTGATTCAAATCTTCCCGCAGTTTAGCCGGCGATTTTGAACCCGGCCTCATACAAGGCAGAAAACCGAAGAAGAGCACGCATGCCGAAAGAAATTGATCCAACTAGCTCGATTAAGGACAAAACCATAGCAAAGGAGGCAAAGGCGCTCGCAGAGAAGCTGAAGTCGATCACAGGAGCCTATGAGTCGCAGGCTGAGAAGAGCATCTTTGTTCACATGCCCAGCAAGATTCTCCTCTTGCATGAGCTCCTTGAGACCCACCCTCTCCTTCACACGTCCTATCCCGGACAGTACAGAACAGAGATGATGGCAAAGTTGTCCCTCAGCGCCGATGAGACCGACGCTACCACTCTTCCTAGCAAGCGCGCTCGCGTGGAGATCGATGATGCCCCCATTGACATTAGCGATGAGCTGAAGGCGAAGAGGAATGGTATTTTGTCCCGCAGCAACGAGAGCTTCATTGAGCTCCTTGCCCAAATGAAGGCGCAGGTCCACGATCTTCTCGAGATCGTCGGGCACGCCAAGATGTGGATCCAGCTCAACATCCCCCGCATCGAGGACGGAAACAACTTCGGCGTCTCGATCCAGGAGGAGACTGTTGCTGAGCTGTCCCGCGCTGAGGACGCTGTGCTCGGCCTTCTTGACGGAAGCTTCAAGTTCCTTGTTCAGCGCGGCCGTCTTGTAGCCAAGATCATCAAGCATCCCGAGGTCGAGGACTACATCCGCGCCCTCGTCGAGATGGACGAGAAGGAGCTCCTCAACTTCAGAATCAACTACAACGACCTGAAGAACAACTACCAGGTGCTCTACGACATCTTGCTGAAGAACATGGACAAGATCCGGAAGCCGAGGGGTACGACTTCTTCTGACGCTTATTTCTAAAGTACATACGGGCAGCTGAGTACTACTTAGTGTAAGAGTGATTCGGGTAACTTTCAGACATCTCTGTCGTCAGTCGCGGTCCGCTTCGTTTGAGTAATTCAAGCGAGCGATTGCCAACCACGCCGGGACGGAAGGCGGGCGAATCGGGCGGCTGCCACCGCGCGGGGGGCTCCCTGGACGGCCCCGGGGACGCCGGATGCCGCCGATATTTTGCGATCATGATCGTCAGCTGTCGATACGTTTTGATCCCCGCCGCTACGGAGCGCAATGAATCGGTGCTACAGTTCCCTGAAGGCACAGAAACAGTGAAATGGTCCAGCAAGAACGCAATCCCGGCATGCCCCTCGATATGGGCATCATCAACGCCATCAGAGTCAACAAGGCGGCGACTGAGCGCAGATGCGGCGAGCTCGGCACGCGCCGCATGGTGACTGGCGACTACCAGCTCGCCTGGCTCATGCGCGCCATCAGCTGCATGGATCTCACCACCCTCAAGGGCAACGACACCCCCATGCGCGTCTTCCGCCTCTGCGAGAAGGCCAAGATGCCTGTGCGCCAGGACATGATCAAGAAGCTCGGCAAGGCTGACCTCACCGCCGCCGCCGTCTGCGTCTACCCCGCCCGCGTCAAGGACGCTGTCCGCGCGCTCAAGGGCACCGGCATCCCCGTCGCGTCCGTCGCCACGGGCTTCCCCTCCGGCCAGACCTCCCTCAAGGTCAAGCTTGCCGAGATCCGCCAGGCCGTCGTCGACGGCGCTGAGGAGATCGATGTCGTCATCTCCCGCGACAAGGTCGCCCTCGCCCAGTGGGCCGAGCTCTACGACGAGCTCCGCGCCTTCCGCGAGGCCTGCAGCGGCGCCACGCTCAAGGTCATCATGGCCGCGGGCGAGCTGCCCACTCTCACCCACCTCGCCAAGGCCTCCATGATCGCCATGATGGCCGGCGCTGACTTCATCAAGACGTCGACCGGCATGGAGGAGGTCAACGCCACCTTCCCCATCGGCATGACCATGGTGCGCCAGATCCGCGAGTACTACGAGCTCACCGGCCACATGGTCGGCTTCAAGAGCCGCCGGCGGCATCAACGACGCCGCGACCGCCCTCGTCTGGCTCTCGCTCATCCGCGAGGAGCTCGGCGTCGAGTGGCTCAACAGCAACTACTTCCGCATCGGCGCGTCCTCCCTCATCAACGACATCGAGCGCTCCCTATGGGTCGGCCTGACCGGCATGTGCGCCGCCCGCACCTACATGCCCCTCGCTTGAGCGCCCCTTTTATACATAAACTATCGCTGCAGTCACTTCCACGCGAGCGGCTCGCGGTACGGGTCGCCGACGATCTGCGCCACGGCCACCACCGCCGCGATCACCGCCCCGCCCGAGCAGCACCCACACACAAGCACAGCGCCCACGACCACGGCCACCACGGCCCCTACCAGGCCCCATCGCACCTGACTCGTACCGCCCGCCACAGCCGGCCCAGGCTGGTGTGGGGCACAGCTCTCGAGCTTGCCGGAGTTAGCCTCGGCGTGCATGACCCACATGTGATGTCCCATGTCGACTCAGGCACATCGGTTCTCACGTCCCGTAACAAGGGTGTGGGGACTCTCCGCGTGGCTCTCCATTGGATCCAGCAGTTCGCCTGGGTCCGTGACTCGAGAGATTTTTATCAACTCACTCGACCTGGCCCCGGCACGAATCCGGCAGGCAAAGTCTGTGGCAGACATCGACCAGACCTTTGTGGACCTCAGGTCTGAGCTTGACGTGGTCTACTCCGAGGTAGGGGCCCCTTCTCACTGCCCCTTCTCATGGCTATAAGGGGACTCACCGGATTGGTCGCAGAATCGGCAAAAATGCACGTGACAGGGCATGTGGGCCAGCTTGTGATGAAGCTTGGAGGTGTGCTTGAGGCCCCGGGGGGCGTGACGATCAAGGCGACTCTGCTTCAGGGTGACGTGGAGGGTTGTGTTCGGACAGCCTGTGTTGACCTCCATAAAGGACTGGGGAGGCTGTTGGAGGGCTATGAGTGATTGACTGTTGCCTGTGAGTTTGAGTTGGCACGTTTTGATTATTGAAAGTGAGCAGAAAAACGGAACAGTTTAACAATAAAAATGGACGAAATAGCTCCTACTTGGCGTCGTTGTGCATGGCCAGAACTCGTTGTACTGAGGTCTTGTTCGTAACGCCCTCCTGGACTACGCCATCGATGATGAGCTGATCCAGGACATAGTATGCGGCGGATACATTACAGATGAGGTCAAGCTCGCACACACTCCCAAAGTACCGGTCGAGGGTCTCCACAAAGTGATGGATGGCCTCAAGCGCGAGGAGCTCGTTGCTCTTAAAGTCAAGGCAGAATATGATAGTCAGGGAAGCATAACGCCTCATGACGAGCTTGTACTGGTCCCATTCCTTGATTGCAGTTGAAGGAGACTTGCGCGTTGTGCTAACCATCAATTCCAGCTCCTTACGGATCCTAGTGCGCTCAGCGTCTTCCACAGCCTCATAATACCTCGAGAGACGCGTCTTTCCTACTTTTGATATTACAAATACAAAGCGGATCATGTTTGTTATGGTTCGTTTAGCTTCTTGACCGAGTTCGGCGTCGACAGCGATGCTGAGCTTTTTTTCATGCAAAAAGTGAACTCGCCCCGCGCTGCTTCCACGAGCCACTGAGCCCATTTCCAGTCTGGCCAAGGCTGCCAGTATAGATTTGACCGTTTCAGAAACTCTGTGTCAAAATTTTCCCGGTTTGTTGATGGCTGGAAGATACGAGCGAGAAAGTGGCGACACGCGCAGGCAAAAGTCAGTTACACTTCATTTGCACGATTCAGCAATGCCCGTTTTTAACAAGCACACATACCATGCCCCGTTGTTGGATGGCGGAGCCCGTCTTTCCACGCCGCAGTCAAGAGATGGCAGTGGAATTACCAAGCCGCTAACTCCACACGAACACGCGCTCTTTCCTCAGCTGTACGAGCTATATTACGAGCTATCCGATCTTCTTCAGCACCCTCGAGCTCTCCGTCAAGTTGTTCAATTCGCCCGAGTCACCCACAACAACCCCATGGCCACCGTAGACAACGTGCGGCGCCTGCTGTACCTGCTCCCTCCAACCGTGTTCCCGCTGACCTGGTCGGGCAATCAAATCGTCGTTTCTTTCAAGCGAATGGCCGATCACGAGATCAGAAAGGCCATAACGGAGGGGCTCGGCCGACTTGGACACATCACAGAGGTCACGCAGGTGCCCAAGGTGGCTATGCCTGCGCCAGCATCGAGAGCGACAGTCTCTTTCGCATCCAGGCGCAATGCCCGGCGCAGCGGCAGCACCGAGAGTCCTTTCGTTGTCGCGAGAGACCCAATCCCGACGAATTCAGAGTCTCCCGTCTTACTACTTGTCGATGATCATGCCGAAAACCCCGCGCACAAAACGCACGCCCGACTCATGCAAGAGGTGTCTGCCCGAGCTCATATCCGAAAGGCCTTGAGAGTGCAGCTTGAAAAGACGGCGAATACCACCCAACCGATCGAGTTTGACGATCTTTGTGGAACAATCGCAGCGATGACGAGCATTCAGCCGCAGACGGTGTTCGCGGAGGCGCGGTCCCTCATAGCATGCACGCCCGGAGTGGAGATTGAAGGGGGGCCGGCCGGTGTGGATGCGACCCCCTCGCCAGAGATTGTTATCGTCAGAAACATCGGGCTGGCCCTAGAAGGGCTTAGACGCAGATGATGATGATCTTTTGATCGGCTCTCGGTTGAGTGTATCATACGTTATGTATCTCGCCATTAGAACGCGGTAAATGCATCGAGTTGCAATAGTCTTTATCGTACAAGCATTACTATAACAATAAACGTTTGTCTGCCCCTCACGCGTGTGATCGAGCCACAGTAATCTGCTTGAATCTGAACAAAAGAAGCGCAAACAGATTCAAGAACACCACCAGCTGTACCCAAAGCGCAACAATAACGATGAAGGAAGCAACAATGCTCAGCTCCGCGGTGAATATAAGAGTCTTGGCTGATATCGACCCGCTAGATGAAGACTCTTCATACCTGGCAACAGCTTGGTTCGAGAGCTTGGGACGCCAGAACGAGTTCGTCCACCATGAGGTCGGATTCATGATGAACTCTGAATCTGTATCATATCTATTCAGATACGCAGCGATATACTCGAAAGGAGCAACCACCGCATCGCATGCTCCCTCAAACAAAGCGGCCAGCGCGGTGGTGTCCATTCCGTGGTAGACTATACCCGTTCCGGGGCAATATTGGGTCACCAGGTTGGCAAGACTGCCGACACATAAGGTCACGTCTGGCAGGTTAAGGCTAGCGATGGAAGGCATATTACCGTGGGGCCAGCTGGTTGCGTTGTATACCAGGCCAAGGGCGGCGTACATGTAGGGGCCGGCCGTGGTTGTAACTGAGACAAGCTCGGCGTTTTCTGCGCCGACGAAGACCATGTCGACTCTCGTGGTGTCGTTGGTGTCTACAAGAGTGGTCGCGACATCATCTGGTGTGATCATTGTGTATCTCGTGGTGATATTCTTGCCGTACTGGGTGTAGAGCGAATCTACAAAGAAATCGACCAAATCTACAACATATCCTGTCGCGTTCCCATAAGAATCATACTCGAAGAACGAGGGGAACTCCTGCACGCCCACCGACAGGATCTGCTTGTCCAAAACCCACCTAAGTAGCCCTGTGGCATAGTTACTACTTTCAGCGTTCGTTCCCAGCGGCTGGGGGATCGCTGGGAATGCTGCTGCAGGATGGGTCCAGCCCAGCCCGGCCAGAGCAGTCTCGAAGTCGTAGTTGGACATGACCTCCTCCCACTTTGCCACTAGGGTCGAGTGGCCCGTCGACTTATCCTCAGCGTCTTCTCTAAACGCGCAGGATATGACCTCAACCATGGGTTGACCCGTAGTCTGGTCAATATACGCCGGCCCCTCTGCCCACTGGGTCCCTGGGTAGTCGGCTGGGAGGTCGTACGTGATGGCCCGCTCGACAGCTGGTTTGTCTAGGAATAAGAAGTGACAGGCGCCTGCTGCCATTTGGTCGAGGTAGTCTGTGAAGTCAAGGGGTACTGAAGTTGTGTCGGGTAGGACTTCGACCTCATAACGGCTGAATGAGCGGCCAGCCATGGTGCCGAGCTTGTATACGGGGTCGTTGAAGTCTTCGATGCTCATAGTGGCGAGCTGAGCCGCACTAATCGAGAAATCATCGAAGAATGCTGGCCCGACAAGGAGAACTGGAGAAGACGTGAGCTCGGCGCACCCAAAATACGCCCCGCTGTCGAGTCGGCTTGTAGTACGAGTGACGGTGTTGCACGTGATGTCGGCATTGCCTGCAGTGACGTAGGCCACGAGCGCATCGTTCATCAGATCTTGTTGGATGAATTCGGGCTCGATCTCAACACCAAGGGTGCTCGAAAGGTAGGCTGCGAACTGAACAAGCATCTTGTACTCAAAACCGCGGGCATCTCCAGTGTCATCGGCGTACCAGAAGCCAGGGAGCACGTGCGAGGCCATGGCGACACGGAGCTTGCCCGACGACGTCAAGTCCGAAAGGGAATCGATCTCGAGGGCATAGTTTGGGGTGTAGCGCTGCTTGGAAAGGTCGCAATTGTAAGACTCGAAGTATGTCTGATCGTAGGTGCCGATCTCAGACTCGTATAGCTCGATATAGAGCCCAGTGTACGCCATCTCTCGAAGGAAATGGTTCTAGGTGAGTTTGAAGGTCGTAACAAACGTATATGTTCATTAGAGCACTAGATTGTAGCGAAAACGCCACCAGAAGCAATATAGCAAGGACTTCTCTCATCGGTGACGAGTTCGTTCGACCGGTCCCGAGTTGATCAAGTTGGTCACGCTCCATCGCCCCTCGCCTCTCAGCACGCTCCACACAGTGGAATAGTACCTAATATCAACCCACCATCCCGCAATTGCCTTTATAGTTCCTTCAAAGTATACCTCCATCCTACTCATAAACAGCCTCGTCGTCTGCGGCCTCCTCCTCCTCATCCATGCCGTCTTCGAAGTCAACCTGGCGAACCGTGTCGAAGTCTGCCTCCTCGTCACTGGAGTCTTCGGGGGCGACCTCGTCAACGTCATCGGCAAAGGTGCTCGCCTCGTTGTCGCGCTTCTTCTCACGGCCGTCTTCTTCGTCCGTGTCGGCATCGACGTATAGCTCTGCATCTAGCCCAGAACGTGCCTTGCGCTTTGACAGCTTGGCGTGGGTGTCCTTGAACTCTGCCCAAGCAAACGGGGGAGGGCGTCGCAGCTCTTTGGGGACCTCTGACAGTGTCTTACGAATAGCAGGATCAAGTTTCGAGCTGATATTGGGACCAGTCCAGCCCGCTGCTGCAAACTCGTCGGGCGTGGAAGGCAACAAAGCTGTTCCCGCGGCGATTCTGGCAAACAAACGTTGGCTCTGTGTTAGAAGGAGTTTGTAAACGAACCCATTGTTGCGCTACATGAGCCGCCTGATCCTCCCTTGGCATCTCAATTGGTGGACGCTTCAGGTCCTGTGTAAAGGGATGGCGGGTGACGAACTGGATATGTCTTAGGAATCATATTCTTCACAGCGGCTGCAGCACCGCCCTTGGGGAACCGTGGAGGCATACGCGATGGAGTCAGGAGAGCTTGCCAAAACTGGCAAATTAAAATATCGGTCGCGCCAGACAACAAGTGTGAAAAGGAGTATGCCCAGCATATAATTCGAGGCTAACGACGTATTGCCCGCGCGAATTTTCTATTTTCCTTATCCTGCGTATTCAGCTCCGCCGCTCAAATGGGGAGCCCCGTGGTTGCATATGAGGCGAAAACATTTGAGAGCATCACAGACGAGCCAAGAGACAACGTCAGTGCGCTTGATCTAAGCTATCAAGCGTTTACTAGCTGGATTGGCTTCAGCGATGCCATTTCTCGGCTTTTGAGGAAGCCCTCTTATCTCTCCGTCCTCGACCTTTCCCACAACCAACTAACCTCTATAGATATCAGCCTACTTTCGTTCAAGCGGATTTCCACACTCAATCTTTCTCACAATCTCATTGCAGACATACAGGAAACAAGCAAGCTCGCCAACCTAACCCTCTTGAGCCACCTATACCTCGAGGGCAACCCCATAGAGATCACTCTAGGTCCCGAGTACCGTCGCTCAGTAATCGCCCGATGCGGCAAGGGCCTAAAGCACCTTGATCGTATCAACATCACTGTCTCGGAGCGGAGGCCGGCCTCTGCTGCCCGGCCCACGCGGCCCCGCGCCTCATCCATCTCCTCTGGTCAGAGTAGGCCAACATCTGCCGCCCCCGCCGCTTCTCTGAGACCTTCCAGCAACAGGGCCCGCACACCAGTGATGGTTGGCACCAGGCCGGCCTCAGTCGGACCACGGGCCGAGCGACTGACAATGACCCGCGCCACCATGGAGCGGCCGACCGTGTGCGGTACTGCTACTGGAACACAGCGGACAGTGCAGGCTCGCACTGTTGTTCGAACCACAGGCCCTCTCAGGGCCACCGCACGACCCACCCCTACTGCCAAACCTGCCACCCACACCGCCAATGCCCGACCGGCATATTCCAATGTCCGGCCCTCAAGTGTCACTCGCGTCAGAGCAAGAACACCCACGACTTCCCGTCCCAGGTCTGCCTCGAGAGTGGTAGCCACCCCAGGGCCCCAGCCGGCACCAGAAGTCAGTGCGGAGGAGCTGCTGGAAGTTGTACTGCTCCAGGCAGAGGTTGCACTCGGTAGACTCAAAGCTTTTGAACACGGTCCGAACAGCATGGAAAGGCAGCTCGCTGTGGCTGTGAGAGACGCCGTGCAGGCCGTGGATAACGCCACAACTAGTCGTGTGACAGCTGAGCTTGATGGAATCTTTACTCGCATGGAGGCGGAGCTGGGCGAGGCATGTACTCTCGATGAGGCTGAGCTCGCCGTGCTGGGGCGAAAGGTCGATCAAATTTCGGATTTGATTGGTGATCTTGAGTCTGCTATGAGTTCTGGTGCAATCGTCCTGAATCAGCCCATAGACGGCCGGGTCCTCCTCGCAGCAGCAGACCAGGCAGCGAATGAGCCTGTGAAGATGACTGAGGTCGACCTGGCTGGCGTGTCGCAGTTCAGTGAGGCACTCGAAGCTGTGAGCAATGCGGCACCGGATGCGAATACGCTCAATAGCCTGCTGGTCGAGGCATGCTCGTTGCTGCTGACGCGGTACTCGAGCGACTGATTATATAGCTTATGTAGAACGTAAACGAAGGCCCAGAGTTGAGTTGAGTCGTGACTTGAACGGATGTCATGACAACTTGCAACGTACGAGTAACTCTTTGAGGTGTTGAAAGAATAATGGAGCTATTTGAAAGCAAATACATCTCACCAGCAACCAGTGAGAAGCCAGAGTATCTTCTCGCGCTCCTCCATGGCTACAGCGGCAGTATTGAAACAACGCTGCCTACAGCACAGAATCTGTCGAAGCAAATGCCTGAAGCGGGAATTCTAGTGATTAATGGCTGTGAACCCTTTGAGGACAATCCCCATATGCCCATTGAACGCCGTCCTGATTCGCGACAGTGGTTCTCCCTCATCACGCCAGACTCTGCAGAGTTCTCCGTCCCAGTGGCGCACAGCAGAATCGCTCGTCTCGTGCCAAACCTGCACAGCTTCATTGAGGCCCAGGCTGGGATGCTCGGCCTTGACCTGGGTCGGGTTGGCATCCTTGGCTTCTCTCAAGGTTCCCTCGTCGCGACCTTCTTGGCGCTGGCGAGGCGATATGGTGCATGTGTAGGCATATCCAGTGGCTTGGCGGTCGATATAGACAGCCCTACCGTGACGGCAGACATCCCCGGCTTCAACACGGCTGCCTTCAAGACAGCCTGGAGCAATGGAGGTATGAACGGCGACTGCGACACTTCCGCCCAATCCCACAAATACACCCCAATACTGCTCCTTCATGGAGACCGTGATCAGAGGATCAACTACACAAAGACCCAGCTGGGGGCGAGGGTGTTGACCTGCATCGGAGTGGAGGTTGAGGCTAAGATCTTCAGGGGCGTTGGTCATGAGGTCTGTGATGGCATGATCGACGCGTCTGTGGAGTTCTTGAGGCGACACATGCAGTTCTCGTGAGATATTCATAAAGAAGCAGAGTCGAGGAGTGTCTCAAGATAATAATTTATCACCGCTTGGGCGCCCTTGCAGTCGCCCACACCCTGTCCATCGGCTCCATGGCCTTCTCCAGCTCACAGAGCCCGGCGGTATCCAAGGGCAGTGCCAGTAAGTCTCCGGCAACAATCACCTTGGGCCCAATGTCCTTGAGCAGACCCCGGGTCAGGTGGGCACTCACCCGGCCGCTGAAGTGGGTGAGGACAACCCATTGGCACCCGCACTCCTTGCCCGCGGTGACCGCTTCAACCGCGGTCGAGTGGGCTTGGAGACCGAGCTTGGTATTCTCATCGCGGTCGGCTGAACCGCCGGGGAACGTGGCCTCGTGGATCAGCAGGTTGACTCCGCTGCATGCTTCAATCAGCGTGGGCGTGGGTGGCGTGTCGCCGCTGAAGGCAAAGGAGAAGTCGGGCAAGTCGACCCTGATTCCGGACGAGTCCGGAATATGCGGCACGGGGAATGTTTTCAGACACTCAATACCATCCGGCAACCCAAAGTCTCCGGCACTCCGGCAAAGGCCGACTGTGTTGACTCGAGTTACAGTCGACCCGAGAATTGACGAGAAGAACGACCACACGAGGTTATCACACGCCAAGAACAGCGGGGTAGTCGCCCCAGCCTTGGTTCTCTCATAAACGAGTCGAGTCAGCCCGACAGTGTGGTCCGCGTGGGAATGGGTGATGACAACGGCCTGCAGCCTCGTAATTTCATCGCCCAGGCTGGCCATAAGCATCTGCCGCCACGTGCCCTCGCCGCAGTCGAAGAGGACTGATCCCCCAGACGCCCTGAGCAGGATCGAGGTCACATTCCTCTCGGCCACAGGCATCATAGCGGACGTGCCGAGGAAGATGACACTAGGTGTGCCGGATTGTGACCCGTCTTGTAAGAGGGAGGAGCGGGGGGTGATCCGGTCGAGAGTCAGTGTCCGTTTGGTTGCGTACTCCTGGATGACTTCGGAGGAGAGCACTCGACTGGGGGCGGGGGTGACCGTTCGATTTTGCATAGATATGATAGATTCAGTGTGGATTGTGGATATCGACTCAGCCCCAAGATACAGTCGCGGAGTCAAGAACCGGTCCGAGTGGTACGTCTTGATCGCCTGCACCGTCGGGTACCGGAGCCCCACGGGATGGCCGCCGTACCGCCACCTCATGAAGCATTCGCAGCCCTGGATGGCTGGGGCAGGACATGGCTGGTCCGTGGAGAAGACTGCGACAGTCGGGGAGTACTCGGCGACGGCCTCAATGGTTGCTGGGTCGGCCTTGTCCTTGCAGAGGGCGATGACGAGGACACCGCCCGGTCTTACGTCACTCAGGACCTGGTGCGGCTCGACCGTTGTCCCGTTGACAACGACGCTGCGGCCCTGGGCCAGTTCCCGGCACAGTATCCCCTTCACCCCGAGAGACTTGGCCTTGAGCCCATCAAACTTGGGAGGGAGCTCGGGGAACTCGGCGCATACGAGCTTGGTGTCTCCGACAGTCCTGTAGTGCATGACGACGGGATCGACGACGAACCTTGGCTCCAGGGCCCGCCACACCACCATGTCCTGCATGATACCGTTGATATGGGTCATCCTAGGGTCCTCTGTGTCTGCAGTGTACACTGGCAGGGTGCGGTCAGGGAAGTGGGCGGTGACGGTGTCGTGGAAGGTGAATAGGGCGCCTGGGAGTCCCTCAACGTGCGTAGGAGTCATGTCTGTGAGTATCACTGCTTGTAGACGGCGCATGCGGATACCACTTTCGAGCAAGGTCCGCTGGGCGCTGCCTGGGGCGTTGATGAGAATCGCTGGGTCTTGTTCATCGTAGAGGATGAAGCTATCATCGCCGGGCGAAGGGGAGATATCCATCAAGCTCCAACGCATGGCGCGCTTCGTGATACTCATCGCAAGCTCCTCTCAACCTGGAGTTCTGGCGCTAGCGTCACTGGTCAAAACTGACAAAACTATTCTGATGTATCCAAGGGCAATCTTGCTCCTACGCTGAGTTCCAGGGCATGAGGATGAAGCATGCCACAGCCCGAGCGGGTTAAACTGCACTTTTAACCGACATCTTCTGTCGATCGCAATACAACCAAACAAGATGCTTGTAGCACTCATCGACAAGCTAGAGATTTCTGATGGCGCCATTGAGGCTGCTAAGGCCAAGCTTGAGCAGAATGGCCACTCTCTCGTTGTCTTCAACTCGCGGACAACTAATGAGGGTGAACTCGTTTCCCGTGCCGAGAACGCCGAGGCTGTCATATTTGCCAACATCCCGTTCAGGGAGAGCGTCATTTCTCGCCTCCCCAAGCTCAAGATGATTTCCGTGGCCTTCACAGGCACAGATCTCGTCGACGTTGCTTACTGCCACGCTCACGGCATCACCGTATGCAACGCCTCAGGCTACAGCACCGTCCCCGTGGCTGAGCTGGCCCTGGGCATGGCCATCTCCGCCCTCCGTGATTTCGTCCTCAGCGACGCAGCCACACGGTTATCCGAGGGCCGCGATGGACGTGTTGGCCAGGATCTTCGCGGGAAGACGGTAGGAATCATTGGCACAGGTGCTATCGGATGCTACACTGCGCAGATCTTCAAGGCGATGGGCTGTGAAGTTCTGGGCTTCAGCCGGACGGAGCGCCCCGACTTCCCTGGTGTGTATGCACCCCTGGATGAGGTTTTGCACGGTTCAGACATCGTCAGCATCCATCTCCCACTCACCCCAGTCACGCGCGGCCTTATTGGAGCCATGGAGCTTGCCACCATGAAACCTGACGCTATCCTCATCAACACTGCCCGTGGCCCCATTGTAGACCAGGAAGCATTGGCAGCAGCACTGCACGCAGGCCACCTGGCGCATGCGGCCATTGACGTGTTTGACATTGAGCCGCCACTGGCACAGGACCATCCAATGTTGGGTGCCCCGAGAACATCGCTCACACCCCACATCGCATATGCCACCAAGCAGGCGTTCGAAAGGAGGGTCGAGATTGTCGTGGAAAACGTTGTGATGTTCGCTAATAACGACCCCGTAAACGTTGTTTAAGAGTTGGCTGTCTTGTGTCGTGTTGGTCACACAGCTGTTTGTTGAACTGCCGAGCTCAAGCGAAGCTAGGTAGCTCTCTCCATTGTCTGTGCGCCAGCGTGGGCCGTGGTATACATACTACACGTAAACCTAAGCCAGCGTTTACTGTGAAATAAATGGAGTAGCGTAAACGATAAATGGAGAGAATGACCACCAAATCGAGCGCTATGACATGCTACCGCTGAAGTATGAGCCTTTTCACGTCCATTCCAAGCTATAGTGTCGATGAAGTGGTAGATTTGCACGACCAGTATCTCTCAGACCCTAATGGGAGGAAGCTATGGCTCTTGGCCGACATATTCAACGATACTGCAGCTGTATTCCCCTCCTATCAATCAATCAGGCATGCAGAGGGAGAACTATTTACCTCAGAAGCGGGGAAAGACCACATTCCGTCTCTTGGCCTCACCACTTTCCTGGAGGCCTCTTCCAAGCTTCTTTTCGGACCCATTTACAGCACTGTTCGGAACCGCACAGCCAGTGTCCAACAGACTGGATTCACGGGTGCCGTTCGCATGGCTTTCGACTTCATCCACGACCATATGCCGGACGCTCTCGTCATTCTCCCAGCAGATACCCTACCGACCTACACCACTATCCACAAGAAGGTCATGGGCCACCAAGGGCTAAATACATACACTACAACACACACGGGCTTCGTCGTAGACGTTGAGCCGATGCTCGCAGACCTCCAACACGCCCCCGCCGGCTCCGTGGTCGTCCTCCACACCCATGCCCACAGCCCCACTGGCTTCGACATCCCTGACAGCGCCTGGAGCAGGGTGCTTGATGTAGTTGAACAGCGCGGGCTGATCCCTCTGTTCGACAGTGTGTTTACCGGTATGGCGAGCGGCAGCATGGGGCACGACTCGAGAGTGATTAGGGCCGCTGTCGCCCGAGGCATGCCGATGATGATCGCCCAGTCGTTCACTCATTCGATGGGCCTATTCGGCGAGAGACCCGCGGCACTTCATATTGTGACCCCGGGCCCGGAGACGAAAGCCCAAGTCGAGGCCCAGCTGACTGACTTGGTCGAAGCCACTCGCCACGCTCCAGCATGCCACGGGGCGTATATCGTGGAGAAAGTGCTGTCCACGACGCATCTTAGAGAGCAATGGGAGCAGGATGTCCACGCCGCGGCGGATCGACTCAGAGCAGTTCGTTTGATGCTTTATGACGCACTCAAGAAGGCAGAAGTCAACCTCCTCCACGCAAACGAGCATATCCGGAACCAAACTGGCGCTTTCGTGACGACCGGGTTGACTCCAGGTCAAGTCAGGGCGATGCGAGAAAACCACAGCATTTACATGACCGAGTCTGCCTGGATTAGTCTGGCCGGACTCGACGGGGAGCGGGTAGACTACCTGGTAGAGTCTCTGGCCGCAGCCATGAAAGAGTCCCCGCCGCAGGAGGGGGGTGGAGTTTATGAGCTGCCGGATGTGTGTGACAGTCCGACGCAGTATATCGCCTGATAAATGATAATAATAATAAAATGATAATAATAATAAAATAATAAAGAGAGTGACGTCGGCAGGCGGGATACTTGAGGGACGCTCCCGCCGCGTTGGTCGGGCCGGCTGGGTCAAACTGTTGTGCCGCATTAGCCTGCAGGGCACAAAAAGAAGTTTAAAAACGCTGAGGAGTCTGGAACACGACACGTGGCTGGTGCGAGGCGAAAATTGTGACATGAGTGGATTGGATGATTGATGCATTCAGACGATATGATTTGCCGGAATTAGCCCCGCCTCGACTCGCGCCTCCAACACGCCATACGCGCGTCTCCCCCACACAGGTGCAGCACTCCCGGCGATTCAGCGAAGTGCAGCTTTGAATTTCGTTCAATGACATTTCGGGCTCGCCTCAGAAAGAATCACGATGGAGAGCTTTGGGGTGGTATCTTTGGAAAAGAAGAGCGATCATGTTCAGAGCCTCTCACAGAAGATCCTTGCAGCCTTCGGGGAGCTCGAGCGGCTTGATGAAAGCGTTGATGCTCTTCCACGTCGCAACGAGCTCATGAGTACTGTCCGCGAGTCCTTTGAGGAAGCAGAGCATCTACTACGCCAAGTGAACGACATGTTACACGTTATCCCAGCAGCAGACAATGCTGAATGGAGCTCCCGCATCCACGCCCAGCGGGAGTACCTCGCCTTCCTCCAGTCCGACCGAGAGGTCCACCTCCGCATCCAGGACTCGGTCCAGATGGAAGCAGACAGAGAGCAGCTCCTCGCCGGGTCTGCCCCCATTACCCTGACGGCGGCCCAGGCTGAGCAAAGAGGCCGGGACAACCTGGCGGACTGGCAGCAGCAGGTGAGCCAGATGCTAGAGATGGGTGGGGCGGCCATCAGCGACCTGGGCAGACAGGGGGCACAGCTGAGGGCGCTGGCACACAGGACGAGGGTGCTGGTCGCCCGGTTCGAGTACGGCAGGAAGCTGCTTGGTGCGATCGAGAGCACAGAGAAGACTAATCAATTGATTGCTGTTGGCGGGATGAGTGTGCTCATCGTGGGGTTTGTCATCGTCATGTGGCTGCTGCGGTGACTCAAGCAGACTTCTACGACGACATCGCCCCTGCCAGACCAAAGCTCGGTTTAAAAAGAATAAACTCTCGTGCTTTCTTTAAGGTGCATGAATAGCTTGCGACATCCACCTATGACACTGGGCGGGGAAATACAGGGCAGTATCATCCAGGTCAACAAGAGCAAGGTCTCTATGTTTACACTACGCCGGTGTCTTTCTCGCCAGGATGCGGTTACGGAGCACGCTCGCCACCGCCCGCTTCACTGCCCGCGTCTCTTCATGCTCGGGCCCGAACACAGCCTCAAGCACAGCCAGCGCGCTCTGAAGCTCGGCCAAAGCTGCCTCGTAGTCGCCAACCGCAATCCCGGCCTGGCCGAGGGCAAGTCTCGCATGAACTGTGGCCATGTGGTTCTCACCGAAGCATCGCTGTCTTATCGTAAGACCGTGTGTGAGGAAACGACGGCCTTGCTCGCCACGGTCGGCAGCAACAAGAAGCCCGCCGAGATTGATGTATATCGTAGCGCAGAGGCGGTGGTTGGGCCCAAGAGTTCCCTTGATGGTTGTAAGAGCAGCCTTGTACATCGAGGCAGCTTCTTTCAGCTTCCCTGCTTGCCGCCACACGTTTGCGGTCGAAACCTTAGCCGACGCCGCCTGGAGCGACCTCTCACCAGACGCGGATTCTCTTGCCTTGAGTATCTTCGCCCAAGCTGTCTGCGCCTCCTCGGTCTCGCCGTCAGCTAGCAGTAGGTCAGCAATCATGGAGGCCGCGGCGAGAGTCTGCTCGTGCGATGGTCCAAGCTGCTTGGAAAACACGGCATGGCACTGTTCGATTGTCTGCCGCGACTCAGCAGTCCTTCCGAGCTGGAGGAGGATGCTTGCATGCACCGCATCTGCCGAGGCAGTCAAAACATGTCCAGGTCCGAGTACGTTGTTCAAAGTCTGCCGAGCCTGCTCAACATACTCCATGGCCCCGTTGTAGTCATAGCTAGAGGCAATACAACGGCCGAGCTGGAGCTGAGCAATGGCTGTGTTGAGAGAATTCCCCCCGTATGTAGAGATTCGGAGCTGGAGAGCATCCATGGCCGCCTTGTTGCTGACTGGGGCGCTGGAGTGGGTGGAATTGACCATCTCGCAGATTGAGATATTCAAATAAAGCGTCGCGAGGTCGGGCGACCGTTGGGCCGTATCACCTTGGCCTTCGAGGATTTTCCGGCACTCCTTGAAGATCTTGAGCGCTACGCCGGTCTCGCCGTTGTGCATGTAGACTGTGGCAACGTGGCAGGCCGACAGTGCTGTGTCGAGTGCGGTTGAGCCGAGTATGGCTCTACGCTGGCGATAGGCGGACATGTGGGCAACAAGAGCCTGGGAAATATGGCCCAGGCCGAGTCTGCACGTGCCTATAAACGTGTTGAGTACTGCAAGGCGCAGTGTGTTCATTCTCCTGACAGAGGGCGCCAAGTCAGTTGTCTGATTTGCCTCCTCGCCGTCGATCAGCGTCTTGAGCTCCGTGAATGTCTTAAGTGCCTCCTGGTACATCCCGTCGTACACCAGGACCTTGCCCTGATCCATGAGGTACTGGCGATAAAGGGGATCCGTCTGGCGGACTCCTGGGGCGCCGGTGATGATCTTACGGGCAGCGTTGAGGCACTTCTGGCTGTGTGAGAGGGCGGTGTGGTACGCACGTGTTGTCCATTCGGTTCATCTTGAGGTGGATCTCGGCTAGAAGAAGGAGGGGGTAGACGACCTCGGTGTGTCTCGATCCATACATCTTCTTGCACGAATTGAGCGCTTGGTTGGCAAACTTGAGAGCATCTGTGATGTAATCGCTGCATAGAGCATCATAGGCTTGCTTCTGAAGGTCAAACAGAGCCGATGAGTGCTGGTGCCGCATCTGGACTTGCGAATTCACACGTTCGAGCTGGTCCATGGATGATTTGCTCCAAGAACGCTGGAGTGGCGACATGCCAGCGCTGATGCTCATTGCTAAGGGCGAATTCTGGTGGTCTGCCCAAATGCTCCCGAAAAATGCTCCACAAATTAACCCAACTTCCGGCCCTGCCAGATCGCCCTTCCTCAGTCATCTCGCCCTACCCCATGACTTGTTGACAAATTTTGCGCAAAAATGAGCCATTCATCCATGGCGCGCCAGTTGCTGACACCAGGTATCAAAACAAATGTCCGGTGCTCCTAACGGCTCCATTAAGAAGAAGAACAAGGCATGTAATTTCAATACGCCATTATGCAGTCTAGATCCGCGCGTGCTGGTCTCCAATTCCCCGTCGGTCGTATTCACCGCATGATGAAGGATCGCGTGAACCTCCACGGCCGTGTTGCTGGCAACGCCGCCATCTTCACCGCTGCCGTTCTCGAATACCTTTGCGCCGAGGTTCTCGAGCTCGCTGGCAACACTGCCCGCGATCTCAAGGTCAAGCGTATCAACCCCCGCCACATCCAGCTTGCCGTCCGCCAGGATGATGAGCTCGACGGCCTCGTCAGCGCCACCATTGCCGGTGGAGGTGTTGTGCCCCACATCCACAAGAAGCTCCTCCGCAAGAACGAAGAGATGGAGGGCGGACTCATGGGTCGTGCTGACAGAATGCGCCGTTAAATGTATAGTTTCTGTTGTTGTAGAGGGGTGGATGGCGCTGGACTTAAAGCAAGGTGTGACTTTCATCGCTCTCTCGGGAATGCTGCAAATTTATGTGAGGGATTGCTGTGGTGTCTTAGAGCTGTACAACACCAACAATGCCTAGTTAGCCGCCAACCCGTCTCGTTTGAGCCTTCTGTGTGCCTCCTCTATATGTACAGGACAAAGCTGACCCGAGTCGCCCCAAGACTCCTGGATCGCCATCGCCTCGGCCATGAGCTCAGTCATGTAGGTCTTGCAGAAGCTCTGCATCACTACTATGGCGTCTGCGTCGATGGATTGTCCTCTGCCGCCTTGTTCTACGGCTGTGGCCATGAGACGGCGGAGAGAACCTTGTCCCATCATCGCATCGCCGGCAAATGAAGTCTCGCGGTGGATCCTGTAGCGGAGACGAACAGACTCGCTTTCATTCATGAGCAGTTGGCGCAGCTTGCTGAGTAATTGAGGGGAAAGTGGACGTACTTCTCTCTGCGGTTGTTAGGATCGGCGATAAGCGGCCGACGTGACTTTTCAGACTTCTCTTGTGCTTCTAGGTAGTTGATTGTGCTTGCAGCTTGCCGGGCTTGAGACATCTCGTGATTTAACGAATGTGCAGAATATGTCCAAACTGGGGTCTGGAGGCGCGCGTACAGTCGAGAGAGGAGCCAGCCAGCCAGGGGTGCTATCCGTTGATACACTGTGTCCCATCATTTGATTGCCGAGCACGGCCGCCTCTCTCAGATGCAATGCTCGGGTCCAAGCCAATGAGGAGCAGACAACACACATCCCGCCCCTAAATACAAAGAAATGTGTCCGATTTTAACGTGATCTACTCTGTTGTATTTTCTCAGGCTCACTCGTTCCTCTCGACCATGACCTTCTCCTTCTGGGCCTGCTTCGGGCGGGAGATCTTCGCCTTCTTGGGAGGTACCATGTTCTGAACAGCCTGAGCAGCAGCACGGATCTCTTCGGGGACTTCCTGGTGGGTGGCCGCGGCCTTGGCCTGCTGAGCAGTCTCCTTGGCGTTCATCTTGGCAACAGCCTCGCGCATACGCTGCACGTGGTGGCGCTGCTCGCGATCAGAGCGGATCTTGTTGATGCGGCGGATGGCGTGGACAGTAGTCTCCATCAGATCGCGGTTGTAGCGGACGGGACGGTTGCGGCGACGCTCCATCTCGAAGGTGGAATCACGCATAAGCTCCTTACCAGCAGCACGGCGGTGGGCCTTGGTCCATGCGGTCTTCTTGGGCTGGCGCTTCAAGTTGTGGTTCTTTCTGCACTTGCTGCCACAGAAACGGAAGATACGAGCATCATTCCGGACAAACATAATGCCATGACCGGGATAGATCGGTTTTGAACAGAAAGAGCAAGGTTCAATGCGCATTCTCCACTAACAACCCACGACGATCACCGCTGTTCGAATTTGCATGAAAAAAAGCTGCAGCCCCAAATTAAGAAAAACGAGGTTTATGGGGCCAGCCTGCACACTAGCATAGCATGCCCTGGGGCTGGATGGCCTCAATCATCCTTCGCAGTTTATGCAAATTTCCACACAAACGAAACTTCGTTCTTGATGATGAGCGGCACGAAGCGATTGCTTAATGGCAATCTAATGAGCATTACGCCGCCATCGATCAAATTCGACGTGTCTTCGAACTCTATATACTACGTAGACATCTCTGTGCAGAATATCACTGTGAACGAGCCTATTCGTGTGCGTCTATCCTCCAAGACTCCTGCTAATCCTCACATAACCGCAGTATTCCTAGAGAGTCAGAAGAACGCCGATCCGAACAACCCAAGCGCAGGCCGCGAGACCAGGCAGCTCTCTCCAGGCCTCGGCAAGATCGTCCGCATCTATCTAGACGCCACGGATCCAATCACACGCACCCAGAACGACCAACTGATCATCACAGCGCAGTCCACCTCCGTCGAGGCGCATAAGGAAGAAGTCGTAGTCCCCATCAAAGTAGTACCCGCCCACCCAGAGTTTGAGCTCGACCAGGCCGGACTGGACTTTGGCAACGTGCTTCTGGGCCAGGACGTCGAGCAGGTGGTCCGTATCACCAACATCGGACCAGGTGAGGGTGACTGGGAGCTCAAGCTCGAGAGCGGGGAATCACCCACCGGTTGCATCACCGCCTCGCCTATGACAGGCTCCCTCGGCCCCGGAGAGAGTCAGGAGGTCGTCTTCACTGTCCAAGGCTCCGCTGTGGGCGTTCTTAACGTCGTAGCGGCATTTTCGTACGCATCACCCACGGCAGATCCCCTGCCTGCCATCCACATCGTCATCAACGCCTCCATAGTGACCGCGCTGGTCGCCCTGATGCACCGTCCGACCAAGCGCGCCCGTCCAGCTCCCCTGACAGCGATGACCCTCGGCCGAGTCTTCTATAACACCGTCGTAAGCAAGACTCTGATTGTTTCAAATCCTACAGCCGTCCCGCTCGACTACAACCTGCGCCTGAGAGATGCTGCCCAGCCCGAGGAGGATGACATGTCAACATACTCTGCGGTCACAGTAAGAACCCGTAAGGACGTGCCCGAGGCGACCAACGTCTCTTTCGAGCCCCGGGAGGGCACTATCCCACCCTACTCTGAGCAGGAAGTGCTGCTCAAGTTCACCCCAGTCGCTGACGAGAACGTGCTCGAGCAGGCTCAACGTTTTATCAACAATGCCACGGCCGATGCATCCGGCGGCGTAGTAACTCACCTCGAAGGCGACAACCGCCCGCCCTCTGCAATTGGCACAGAGACCAGGCTCGCCCGTACAGACGCGGATGAACGTCAATACGACCTGGCACTCGACCTCATCGTCGGGGCGACGGGGCAAGTCATGGCCGTCCCATTCACTGCCACCGCAGTTCGCCCCCATGTGGTGTTGTCGACTAATAAGCTCGCTTTCGGTCCTGTGATTGTCGGGGCAGAGCGTACGATGTCTTTTACACTCACTAACAAGTCGGAGCGCGTCAACGTCCCAGTTGAGGTTCTTAAGATGCCCCATGCCTTCTCCATCCGTCCGGAAGTCACATCACTCGGCCGACTTCAATCAGTTGATTTCCATGTAACATTCATACCCAAGAGTTTGGCTCCAGTCCCCAAGAACGCGGCCATCGTCCTTCGTCTGGCCAAATGCATTGATCTCCAGGTCGCCCTCACTGGCAGCGGCCAGTACGGCATGGGAAAGGACAACAGGTCCAGGGCGTCGACCCGCACGCCCTTGACTAAGAGAATGCTCAGCGGGGGGACCCACAACAGACTGGTCGACCAGAACGCCACGCTCGGGGCGACTAAACCCACGTACCTCGCCAAGAAAGCCAAGGAGGCAGCCAGCAAACGCAGTGCTTTCGACCCGATCTCTACCCTCCGCGAACCGGTCCTCGAGATGCCCAAGGTCGACGCCGCAGTCACTGGGGGCACCGGTGTTGTAGGTCAGGCCCCGGTGCTCTCCAGGCCCCGGCTGGATGAGATCAGGAAGCTCGTCAAGGCGAAGTTCAAGTCGGAACCAACTCTCGACGCCGAGATGGAGGGGTGCTCGAAGATGGTGGACGAAGCCATTCTTTCCAGAGTCACCACTGGACCCAGACACTTCGACTACGGGGTTCTGACAGTTATGTCGTCCGAAACACTCTCTTTCAACGTCGCCAATGATAACTCACACGCCGTCAAGGTCTCGCTCCACTGCGACGGTGACGACCAGGTGGTTGTCCGACCCAAGTCCCAGGTACTCAACCCAGGCAACATGGCTGGGTTCGACATCACAGTTTCCTGCCACACGCCCGTCGACGCCTTTTCCAGAGTGATCACGGTTGCCATCAACGATCAGCAGTGCTTCCAACTCAGTGTTGTGGCTGTCGTTCGGCCCGTTCGTGTCGTTCCCTCAGTCCGCGAGCTCATGTTCAGTCTCTCGAGCGGTAATATGTTCGACCGGGTTGTGCCCAAGCAGCTCGTGCTGAGAAACGAGGGGAACACCATTGCTCAGTGGTCAGCGTCTGTGACTTCGGAAGACTTTAATGTCATTCCCGCGTCTGGGGAAATCCCGGCCAACTCTGATCGCCCAGTCGACATCCAGTGGCTGCCTGGGGCCAAGGCCTCGCTTGATGAGTCGGTCAACTTCGACGTTGTCGGCGGCGAGACTGTTTCTGTAGCAGTCAAGGCATCCATCACCCCAGCCGACCTCCGCGTGCTCGCCCAGGCCCTGCCTTTCGGAGTAATCTCGGTCGGAATGGAGAAAACCCTCAAGGTGACCCTCAAGAACCCTAGGTCGACCGAGGCATACTACCAGGTTGGCTCAGCAGTCTCGGCCATCTCGGTCACTCCCAAGCAAGGCTGCGTACCGGGTGGAACCACCGCTGAGCTGACAGTCACAATCTTGTCCAACAAGGCGCAGGTCCTGGACACACCCATCACGATAGGCGTGCGGGGAGGAGCCAAGCAGACCCTCCAATTGACCGCAGACATTCAGGTTCCGGACATCCGCGTGACTTCAGGCCTTCCCATCGACTTTGGTCGAGTCCCAGTCTGTCTGACTGTAACCAAGTCAGTGCAGCTTAAGAACAACTCGCCCATCCCCGCCCTCCTCTTCGTAGACTTCTCAAACACCCCGGAGTTCGCCATCCACATCCCCTACGACGCTGACAGAGACGCCATTGCTCCAGTCACCAAGGGGCAGATGGAGGCCGAGCTTTCAGGTCGGCCCGACGAGGGTCATGGTGAAAGATCAGAGGACACGATGGAGTCTGTCCACTTGGTCCGAGTCATTCTAGCTCAGATGGGCGAGGTCAGCCTTGACGTTGCGTTTACCCCCGCCGGAGATGTGACTCACGACTTTAGACTCCCAATCACAGTCGCGGGTCTGCCTCAGCCCCCGGTTCACCTCGAGCAGGCCCGGATCCTTGCGACGAGCACCAGGCCCCAGCTGCTCGTCTCTCGCCACCTCATTAACTTCGGGGTGAGACCTGTCTCCGCCTCGAATATAGCTGGCAAGCACTCTGTGTACAAGGCTGGAATCGAGCTTTCCAACCCCTCTTCGACCCCAGTCCCGTTCTGCGGCCTGTTCCCTGAGGATTCATGCTTCAGTGCCTCGCCACAGCACGGAGTCGTCGAGCCGCACTCGTCTGAGCAGCTGACGATCACCTTCCATCCCGTATTCCACGCTCGCTCTGTCCAACAGCAGCTTACGCTCCACTACGGCCCCATCGCGAACGACTTCATGCGCCCTACCGCCGGCAACGGACCTCCTGACCGGAAAGAAGCCCAACGCAAGGCCGACGAGGCCGCTATTGACGGCTACCGACCTCACGTCGTCGATCTCCGCGGTGTTCCCCATGAGCCTTGCATCACCTTCGACCGCCAGCACGTGGTGCTTCCAACTGTGCCTGTCGGTGTGCCGGCTATGGCCACTTTCCACATCATCAACGTCGGCCACCAGAGCTCAGAGATCAGATGCATCTTGCCCCCGGATACTAGCAGGACGCCGTTGCTCGTTACGTTCCCCAAGGGCAATCTTCTGGCTTACAACATCGCTTCTATTCCCGTGACCGTGTCTTTCGCCTCAAAGAAGCCCATCTCGTTCACAGCCAAGCTGGAATTCGCCGACCCGTCCGGGAAGAAGGCCGCTGTCTTCATCTCTGGCACCACAGACACATCCCTCATGATGGCTCTACCCTTTATTATGGGCCACAAGAACCTGCTCACACTCAAGTCCGTACCTGGAAAGCCTATAGTAGCTCAGCTACCCAGGAACGGTCTCACACTTGAGCCTGACGTCATCAGCGACGCAGCAGCTGTCGTGGCAAGCGGCCAGACTACTTTCTCCCGCATGTTTGTCGCCGGTGCGGCCGACGGTACTGTGCCTCTCGATCACCCCATCCTCAAGTCCCAGTACGCTGGCCTGGCAGTGCTCGCTAAGGATGTTCCCATCCCTGTATCCCACCGCGACGCTTACAAGGTTCGGGCCGGAGTTTTGTCAGATTTGCTCAGTAGGTTTGTCACCGCAGCATTGTCGGATGTCTCAGAAACTGCCGTGAAGCCTGTCATCCCTTGGGCGTTCCCCTGCGGCGCTGGCGTAGAAGACGACCTCTCGAGCGCCATGCTTCTCAAGTACCTCGGCACGCTCTACCCCCGCCTCTTCGCCATCGGAGACAACCCCGCCGCCCTCGCCGACAACCCCACCATCGCAGTCGAGCTAGTCGAAGCTCTGACGGGCCGCCCCATTCAGACGAAGACCCTCCCTCGTACCGGTACTATTGACCAGCGCGTGGACGCCAACCTCAGCCTGATTGACGGCATATTAGTCTCTCTCAAATCACACGGAGCGCTGATTAATCACGTCATGCCCGCCTCTCTGCTTCCCCAGAAGGAGTTCATTCACCATTGTCAGAGGACGGTGGGCAGCGGCGATGTGGTACCTCCTGTCATTGTCAGTGTTCGGATGAACGCAGTCTTCTCCCAGGTTTGGGAGATTGTCGCCCCCTCGGCCTGGAGCTCGATTCTTTACCAACTGATCAAGCTGTTCGCCATGAACGCTGTCAAGCCGCTCCCAGCCACGCCGGGCGCCAAGCTCGTCGCTGCGAGACTTCCTGCAGCCAGCGGGAGCAATATATACTCTGCCCAGGAGCTCAACCTGCTCAACTGGATCAATTTAACCGCGTACGAGTTTATTTATGGTCCAGTTAAGGAAGAAGAGTTCCCAGCCGACGCGGCCAAGGTCCTCCAGCGCATCATCGTCAGCAAGGGCGAGAAGGTCGACACAGACGTCCCCCTGGAGGTCAGCCTTTATGCCGCATCCAAGAGGATAGTGTATACCACATTTGACGCTCTCTCCGACTGCATCGCCTTCGCCGCGGCCATGCTCAAGAACGTACCCTCGCTCTCCGTCCTCAAGCGGGCATTAGTCGCGTGTCTACTCGGCAGAGATCTCGTCAACATCAGCGACTTCGAGCCTGGGCTCAGAACATACGCTGAGAAGATGGATACCCCAGACTACGATCCTGAGCGTCTCACGGCCGACCTGCAGAGCGCCGTATGCGACGCCATGACCAGACTTAAGCTCGACCTCGGTGCCGTGCCCGCTGACATCTCTAAGGGATCAGCACGCGATATGGCGATCTTTGCACTCTACCTTAACCAGCGCATGGCCGCTTTTGCCCCCAAGCTGACACTGTCCTTCTCAGCCAAGCTTAACGAGCCTCTTGTGAAGCACGTGAAGCTGACCAACCCTACCAAGAAGCAAGCTCAGTACTCTGTCTCCATGACTGGCACTGGCGACTTTACCAGCGACAGCGAGCTCGTCAAGATCGAGTCCAAGGCCACGGTGGAATTCCCTGTGACCTTTACTCCTGTGTTCAGCAAACCAACCACGGGCAGGCTGGTCTTCACCCCCCATAAGATAGGAGCAGCTCCATACCCTGAACCCATGGTCATCGAACTTATCGGCGAGGTCGAGCCTGGCACGCCGATAGACACTGTCAAGGAGATTTGCAAGGTTTATGAGACACGCACCATCGACTTGGCCATCAAGTCGCCGTTCACCAGAAAAGGACAGTTCGACGTCCGACTCGGTCAGAGTCGTGATACTACAGCGATCACGGTCAGACCGAACGCCACGGACGCCAAGGCAATCGCCATGAGGGCCCGGCAACGGATCGAAGGTCGCCTGGTCACACCCGACGCTTTCACTCTAGGCACGAGCTCGAAGACTGTCAGCCTCGAGCCTGGAGAGAAGAAAACGCACCGTATGCGGCTCAGATTCCACCCTCTCCAGCCAGGCGCCTACCACGCCATCCTCACCTTCTCTGACGACGCCCTCGGGGAGTTTACCTACGCCGTCAGCGGCACAGCAGTCCTGCCCGACCCGACCGACACGTACCACCTCACCACGACGAGCGAGGAGACCCAGCGGGACATCGACTTGCCCTGGGACAACCCTATTGTCAAAAGACTCAACGGGATGCCCGGTCTGCCCGTGATACAGCAGGCGTTCAAGGACTCTGACAGCCTTGACTACGCCGTGGAGTTCTCGGCAGACCATGTGGGAGGACCTCCAGAGGTGACTCTGTACAACCCCTCGAAGAGGACTGCGGGCCAGGAGACACAGCCGAATTTGTATCCCCTGAAGGTCAAGGCTCTGTCTGCCGGTACTTACCCTGTTCGCATGACTATGCGCTCAGCCTATGACGTCCGTGTGGCCGATATCGAGCTCACTGTCCACGAGCCTGGCGTGGATATGCATATCGAGTTCGAGGCCCGCGTGAGAGACGTAATTAGTCAGAAGATTCCGGTGCATAACTCAAGCACGAAGGAGATCGCGTACAAGGTTCTTCTCACTGGTGAAGGGTTTACCGGCAACTCTGGCTTCCGGGTGGGGCCGGGCGGGTCGACCAACTATGATCTCACTTTCACTCCCAAGCGGACAGGCCTACACGAGGGCAAGCTGGTGCTCATCAACCAGGAGAGCGGCGCAGAGTCGACCTGCACTCTTGTAGCAGAGGTAGACGACCCCGCAGCTGAGGACTACCTCACCATCGAGGCTACCGCCCGCCAGCCCGAGGAGCGTACGATTGACGTGGTCAACCCATTCGACCACCCAGTAACATACGCAGTCTCGTGCGACGAAGAGTGGATTACCGGACCCACTGCGCTCAACGTTCCCAGCAAGGGCACCGCCCCCTACACCTTCCAGGTGTTGACAAACAGAGCTACCGCCGTCAGGGGAACCATCACGTTCACGGCGCCGAGCGGGCAGTTTGTGTGGTACGCCATAGAGCTGCACGCCACGCCCCCGCAACCTGAGGCGGCCATTACTCTTCAGACAAAGTGCCACGAGCCTATCTCGACTGAGCTTACCATCACGAACCCTGCAGATTGGGCGGCGCAGTTTAGCGTTGACATTAACGGTCCCGCGCTCTACGGGGACAGTGTCGTCATGATTGGTCCTCGTGAGTCCGTATCGTATCAGATCGTATATTCACCCATGATCCCGGGCTCTTCCCGCGGTTCCATCTCGTTCATTTCCGACTCTGAGGATTTCTGGTTCGAACTTAACCTCGAGGCCGAAGTCGCCGACCCAGTGGCCATGCCCGCGTTCAGCGCCGAGATCGGGTCGACTCAGACCCAAGCGGTCACCCTCGACAACCCCCTTGCTACAGCTGTCAAGTACTACGTCCACAACACCAACCCTCAGAACTATGCGACTGTTCCTGCTGGCGACATCATCGTCCCCGCCCAGGGCACAGTTCACGTAGAGTTCGTGTACACGCCTACGAGCATCACTGCAACTGAAACCGGGCGTATCTCTTTCAAGTCGCGGACGGCAGGTGAATATGTTTATGACGTCACCGGCAACGGTATGCCGCCCTCCGAGCAGGTGCCGATCAGAACCCTCGCCCAACCCGGGGCCACGAACACCACTATGGTCATGTTCAAGAACCCGTTCCCAAAGTCGCTTCACACTTCAGTCTCGCTCATCTCGGACACGCCAGACGCTTGGCAGCTCATGATGAAGAAGCCCGACCACGTGGTCACACCCCCCTTCGGTTCCCTGCAGGTTCCCGTCTGTTTCTTTGCTCCCACCATGGCGCAGTTTAAGGCAACTGTCCGAATCACGGACCTCAACTCCGATGACGACGTCCCTCTGGCCTGGGATAGCCCCATCATCGGCATCGCTGACATCCCTGCCACAGGTCGGACAACAAAGCTGGTCACCCGTGCACGTTCCGAGCTTCGCCACAAGGCCAACTTTGAACTCTATCGTCTTGCCGAGACGTGGACGGATAGCCGCGACGCCCTTCCATTTGCTGCCTCTCTCCGCTTCCCTGATGATGATGAGAGTATGATCGCCCAAACTCTTAGTGTGTCGCCCACGATGTTTACGATGGTCCGGGGGGAAGTTGAGGTTCCTCTACAGTTCACATTCAAGCCCCTGAGATCGATGTCCTCGCCTGTCGAGCTTATCATCGAAGACACCTCCCGTGGCGGTCGGTGGCACTTCGACCTGCTTGTAACTGCAACGGTCCCTGACATTGATGACACTATATCCATCGCCGCGGCTCCCAACACGTCTGGCCTGGTCACCCTGGCCCTGAACAACGTCCACTCTGCGTACTCCCCGTTTGCAGCAACTTTTACGCCCGAGTCGCCTGTCGAGTTTGCGGTAGAGCCTCCTAATGGTGTCCTCGAGCCAGCCGGGTCGACTCCCACCCAGTTGACGATATCCTACAGCCCCACATCCTATGGGAACCCGCAGGCGGGCATCCTGGTCGTGACAACCGACCGCATGGAGTGGCGCTACCAGGTGAAGGGCTCATTCCCGACTTACGAGGTACCTGAGGCCAAGAGCCGGATTCGAGAGATCATCCAACCGACAGCGTCGCACCCTGGGTCGTCTGCGGCTAACCGGGCGCGAAAGAACTTCATGTCTCGGAACATCACAAGTGTGAAGGGGCGCAAGGCTTCGGCGACGATGCTACGGCGGACTTCGACGAACGCGACATTGCAATAATGTACAGAATCAGTGCACATATCTCATGCTTAAATCTTGTTTATTTGGCTGGGGTGGAGTTGGATGTCGGCGGTCGACCCAATGGATTGATCCTCATTTTTCCGTAGCAAGGAGCTGACGCGATGCTCATACTGTCATACGTCTCATATTTCTTGAAGATGGGGGGCCTATGTCCATTCGGCTGACCGCGTCGGCAGCGTGGAAGACGGTCTCGGCCATGAGAGGCCGCGAAGTCCAACAAGGACAGGGTAATGTCAGTGGTGCAAAGCAGCTCAACCGATCGCTTGAGAAGGAACCTACCGCCGTAAGACAGGTTGTTGAGGCGGTAGCGCTGGCGAGTGTACCCAACCGGCATGCAGTACAGCTGGCTTGCCAAGATCACCGTGGCAGTCGTTGATGGAGCCGCACTGGTGAATGACATCAACGCGTATATCGCCTGTCATTCGAGGTCTTGTGAGAGCCTGTGGTGAGCGCGTCGTGCCAGCGGTAACGTTACAGGTCGACTGGCTGGCCTGGTAGGAGCCGTTCGCACGGCGTCTGCTTGGTGTGGTAGGCGTCGATGTAGTACGCGGCGTCTGAGGTGATGATCTGGCCCTCGTCCGGCCCTTCCACTCGTCCACCACGTCGCCGCAACACAGATTATAAGGGAGGCCCGATAGGAACCAGACATCGCTACCAACGGTCACCAAAGTAGCGCCAGAGCGGGTGTGTGTCCATCCATGCACAATCGAGCAGTTTAATGCGGCTGCATTTGGCAGCAGGCAATGACACAAAACGAGAATGCGGAGCCAACACCGCAAGAAACAGAAGCCAAGTCTGAGAATCATGCCATGAATGACCATTCAAAGATCGATCTTCGCGTTGTCCCATGCGTTGGTCGCAATTTGCGGAACCAGCTCGCGGATCTCATGGTTACAGCATTCGTTGACGATCCGAACGCCATCTGGCATCACAAATCATACAAGTCCGCCGAACACAAGTTCCGACGCCTTCTCCACGACCTCTTCATCGCCGAGATCCTCTCGGCAAAGGCCCATGGCCTCGTTCAGTGCACCATGCAGGGCGACACCGTCGTGGGTGGCATCATTGCCGTTCCCAGCGCGCATATCAAGAAATTTGACACGATGGTAACTCTGCGTTACGCCAAAAGAGTTCTGGGGCACTTGCCAACAGTTTCAACGATGGTCAACCTTGCCCTCACAGATATGTGGGACGCGAGACACAGGAGCAAGATCATGAAAGGCCGGCCGTTCATCTACCTCTTCGCAATCGGGGTCAACCTCCGCGGGCAGGGTGTAGGCGGAGTCCAAATGAGACAGCTCACCGCAATCGCAGACATCCTTGGTCTTCCCATTTATCTGGAGAACAGCAAGGACAAGAACCTGCCATTTTACGGCAGGTTTGGGTTTGAGGTGCAGGAGAAGGCGGTCGTTAGGGAGAAAAAGGATGGCCCCGTACTCTGGTTGATGGTGAGGGAGCCGCAGAAGGCCGGACCTGCCCCTCCTGCGAACGCTGTCTGATGATTTGATACAAAATTTTCTTTTTTGGCTTGTTTTCGCCGTTTATGGTTGTGGTAAATGAGATTATGTTAATCGCATCCAAGCGACGAAATGACTCCTCTTTGCCTTCTGGTCATTGCTGTATCTATAGTTTCGACGTCAATCTCCGAATTCATCTCGTGGCTGCTTGTATACCGGAAGCCCGCTTGGAAAGAGCTCAAGCAGAACGGCGAGAGACTGTATGAGCAGTACGAGCTTATCAGCAGCATGAAGCTGCAGCACACAGCGGCTAAGGGCAAGCTTGACTCATATAGAGAGCAGATCAAGGCCAACAATGGCCGTATGTCCCGACTTCGCATGGTTCCCAGCCTCATCACCGCCGTCACCATCTTTTCCGCCATGTTCTTCGTTCGCCGGTGGTTCAAGGGCCGCGTAGTCGCTATCTTGCCCTTCACTGCCGTCGGATTCATTGCCCGAATCACCCACCGCGGTCTCGAGGGCGACGACATGACCCAGATGTCTATGATGGGCCTCTACACTCTTTCTTCCATGGCCACGAGAGCGATAATCCAGCGGGCATGCGGCCACGTGCCCCCCAGGTCGCCACCGATCATGGAGCCCCCCGCCCCCGCCGAGGAGTGAGTGTGTTGTCTGATAAATGCGCCGGTTTATGAATTTACCCGTGTTTATGTGTCTGGTATGTATACATGTATAGTATTGAGTCGGCCAAGGTTGAGTGAAGCATAGTGTGACGGAGGTTGAGGGAACATAACTTTTATAACTATTGTACCAGCAAGCGAGGATCTCCGGTTATTGCAGGAGAACCAAGCCTGCCCTCACTTCCATATAAGCCTGCTTCCCCTCGCCGACCTCTCCCTCACGACCTTCTCCCCCTTCTCCGGCTTAGTTTCGTCAATCAAAGTCACGAAGTCCCCACATTTCTCGAGGTCCGGGCTCTGGTTGACGCCCACCGTCCTCGTGCTAGGGTCCATGAGATCGGGCGGGACCACCAGGTGGAAGAGGTCCTCCATGAGCTGGGTTTTCAGCAGTCTATCAGCGAGGGTCGAGGCTGAGAGTGACGGCGAGGCGTTGACCTCCACGAGCCAAGGCTTGAGCGTGTCGTCGATCAGCAGGTCGTAACCGTAACACTCGAAGCAGTGCCTGTCGCTGACCATCACAGGCTGGACCGCCTTGAGCGAGTGAATGATGACGCTCTGTATGTCTGAAAACATCTGGTCCGCCTTGGCACGGCCGTAGGAGGACTCGACGAAGAGCTTCAGGTTCTCAATAGACCACTTGCCGCCGTTACCACTGTTATATTCGCTTCCGTGCTTCTGGATGGCGACGTTGGTCAGATGAGCGAGCGTGTTATCCAGGTCAGAGGCCGCAGGGGTGTAGCGGATGGTGCAGAAGCGGCAGAAGCCCTGCTGGTATATGTACGCCCGCAGCGGCTTGTAGCTAGTTACTGCGACGTAGAGTCTAAGGTCAAACTTCTTTCCTCCGACGAGCAGTGGGTTATCGATGTAACGACAAGCCAGGTAGGCGTGACTGCCAGTGACCCTGCCCGTGGCCCACTTCTTGACCTGGGAGAGCCTGTTGATTATGAATATACCTTTCCCCTGTGCCCTGGCAGTCGGCTTCATGATCCACACAGCGTTGGGACGCCGCTTGTATTCTTCGACGAAAAGGGAGTAATCTGCGGGAAGGAGGAAAGACTCGGGGAGGAAGTCAAGGGCTGAGTAGCCATCAGGGCCCTTGCGGAGGAAGGGTGAGTCGTCTTTCTTGAGCTCTCGCCTGTACTTGGCCAGATTCTTGGTCATCAGATCCTTGCGAGTAAGCTCTGAGTGGTTTGGAAAATGGTTGATAATCTGATCGTCGCGGAAGCGAAACCCCGAATCTGGGTCGAATAAACGGTGAACGGTGTGAATTCCGGCCCAAAAGAAGTTCCAGTCGCTGCTGGACGTCGTCTTCTGCCATCCATTCATCTCAGCAGCAAAGCAGTAGCAGTGTCGTTCAGAATCGCACTTAAATCTCACTCTTTGCATCCACTTTCATGCAATGTTTCGATCCTTAACCTGCGATGTGTGAATTCTGGGACTAAACCGGCGAGGGTCTTGTAAGAGACATGCCGGTCGTACCGCACCTCGAGCTGCGTTCAGTTGGACAAGATGGCAAGCGTTCAATCAGCATGGCAAGCTGCCACAGAACCCCTTCTCCCGCCAAGACATTCATTGCCACGACGCTCCTTTACCTACAAACTACACATGACCAACCCGCTCACCTCTCTCTCTTTGGCGGCGTGATTCTCCCGCCATTAGGCAGAGACCGCTCGCATTCCTCACACAAGCAATACCTGGCACTACCTCTGAGCAGCGGCGTGTATCCGCAGCTGACGTGCCACACTGAGCGGCATCTAATGCACGTGACAGCGAAAGGCTGCTCGCGCTCCTCTATAGGCTGGTGGCATTGAGTGCAAACGTGGCTGGGGCAAATAAAAGTGTCGCCCGCGGTCGTGATTCCAGGGCGGGTGGGGTTGCGAGACAGGTTGACTGCCGTAACTATGTCGAGACAGTGCTTGTGGTACCAGACACCACAGGACCCGTCGCCGAACGAACAACGAATAAGGCCACCGTCATTGTCACCGAGGCCGGCGCGTAGGCTGACTGGGCCGCTCTGGCCGCATATGGGGGCGGCACACTGGTGATGGTCGCGGTCGCAATCGATGCAGTGGTACACGTCAGTTAGATTGTCCACGCAGGATGAGCAGAAGCCGCGCTTGCACTCCCTGCATGTTTCCGTGGCTGGGCCGAGGCAGTAGTAGCATACATCGTCGTCCTGGACGGCGTCAACGGCTGTGTTTTGGACAAAGACAGAGCATGGGGATGGGTTGGACGGCGGTAGTGGTGACAGCTCGGCGTTGGGCTGAACATGAGCGGTTCTTTGCGGTCTTTTGTGCTGTTTGGATTCAATCCATTCATCGTACTTCCCGAAAAGCGCCAGTGCTTCGTCATCATTGAATTCTTCCCTTGAAACCCACTTCACTTCATGGTCGTCAAACAAAACCTCGTATTCGAACTCATATTTGCTCAGTATTGGCCTTCTACGGACAATACTGAAGTGGGGGGTCGACATTGCCAAACGAACGTTCCGACTCGGATTTCAGAGTTGTCCATGACTTAGAGAGTCGGGCCGGGCAGAGTCACGCGTATATGGCGCAAATTACGCTGCACCTCTGTACTGGCGTCGTTTTTGCGCTCGCTATTCGTCTCAATCAGATGATCACTGTTCTGCGCGATGCTGACGCTACGCACAGTTCACCCACACTAGCGTGTTTTGGTGCCGCCTCAGGTGTACACAGTGCCACACGACATCCAATCTCACTGCGCAGTTTAGAGTTCGGGCGGTCAAGCGCTGTCAACAGACCACGTGCCCTGAGCCTCGAGACTGCCATAAGCCTGAAAATGCTCTCAACTATCTCTAACGCCCTTTCTAACACTTTTACCGCCCGGTTTGCTTCCACTGTTGCTATTACCTTCAAGAGCAACAACTGGGGACCAACCGAGTTCAACGTTCCTGAAGGAGAGGTCCTTGCGAAGTATGTTCTTGACCAGAGCATGCCAAACCTCAAGATGTCTTGCGGCGGCGATGCTATCTGCGGCAGATGCAGACTGAACCTCGAGGAGGAGCTCTTCAACAAGCTGAAGGAGTCCCAGCCCATCACCGAGGACGAGGACGATACTCTCGACTCTGACGAGCGCACACCTACCACACGCCTGGGCTGCCAGCTTAAGGTCACTAAGGAGTTCGAGGGCGCCACTATTACTATCCCCTCTGAGTAGACCCGTGGTTCACATAAATTGGCCACTTTGCCGGGACGTTTGGTTGTAACGTTAGGTGTAGGCTGTGGAGCTGGCTACTAGTCTGTTGATGGTGTCCGGGAACGATTTCTCAAGGGTGCAGTTTATGATAAGTTTATGATTCAAGACTTCGACCTGCCCGAGCCCACTGATGTGTTCCAGATTCCACTGCAGAATGATGTCTGTGGGGGAGGGGTTGCAGCGGGATACAAGCGGAGCTGAGTGTGGGCATGTGAAGTATCATAGAGTGCACAGTGCAAGCAGTAAAGTAACTCTCAATCATCTATAGCAGACTTCAGCATGATACGGTGCATTTTAACAGTTCGCTCTCTGTGGTATTTAGAGGGTTTATGTGGAGGATTCATGTAAAGGTGACTTAGGCTGTCGACCCCTTTAGACTCAACAATTCTAATCCTGCGCAGCACACTACCTCCACTCACCCACTTCAGCCCTCGTCTGTGCCATCGGGCTTTCGTGCTTTCAGTCGTCGGTCTGCACGAAAAGATGCGTCGTCCATCGTCTGTGTCGAACGCTGCTGTCTTCTTTCGCGTCTGTGCTCGTCTGTTACGCGCTCATCTGTCGTCCATTGCTGGCGTCTGAAGCTCATGTCGTCGTTGTCTTCGTCATCTTCGTCTGTTGTGAGAGACACTAGTGGTGGAAAGCGGTTGTAGCTGGTAGTAAAAACGCTTTGTGTTGTATGATGCTGGTTTCTTGTGTTTTGAGGGATGCTGCTAGCTGATGAACCCTGAAAAGAAATGATCGATGCAGGCAGCTCAATAGACTCCGATGCCTTCCAAGATATGCACGGTGAAGGCTTCCGTTAACAAGGCCATTGGCGAGATTAACGGCGGAGGCGATAACAACGCGCCGCGGCGAGGAAGAGGAAATCTTGAACCCGGCATGCGTTCTTTCACGCAGGCTAAGTACACATTCACTTGCCTGCTTGCGTGCGTCTCTGCATCTGCGCACGCGTTGACCCCACCGAGGACGGTCAACCTGTTCGACCAGGAGGTCCTCAAGCAGATCGTCAGCATTGCCAAGGGAAAAGTCCAAGGCAAAGGCAGCGGATCGGTGCAGGTGGATTGGCGACCTGGCGATGTGGAGGGACCCTGACATAACCCCACTCGTCGAGGACTTCGTCACAGCTTATAGCTACCCATGCTTGGCAGCGCCATTTCAGAGTTGGTTGGGTGAGTACTCCACAGCCACCCGGGTCTGGCTCTCGCGCGCGTCACCCGCGTACCTGACCCGTCTTCGTGCTGGAATAGAACGGGTGCGTCCGCTCCTCCATGATCGGCCGGGTGTTCGACAGGATTTTCTCCACACCCTAGGCGAGCTCGACACTGAGGTTGCCGCCATAGCCGCCGATCATGGCAGGTATCATCCTCAAATGCATGCATTGCCCGAGGAGCAACGGGTGGGTCGCACTGGTACCGTGGCCGAGGCTCTCGTCGGCGTGCTGTCGTGCGTCACGCGCATGAGTGCTGCAGTGACCAAGCTGGTCACACTCACTCGTGCCGTGAACCTCGAGCTCAGTCAGGCCCTGCCAGAGCCGAAGCTCATTCCGTTCGTGCCGATGGCACCGGTCAGGCCTGGGTTCATAACCATCGAGCACGGAGTAACAGCGCTCACCCCAGCGATGAAGAGGCGCCTCCGTGTGCACGTGAATTGGTCAGCAACTAAGAACTAGACCACTGAGCAGGTTGATAGATACGAGCGTGATCACGGCGACATCACCAAGCTCCGCAGAGTGCTCTCTGTAAAGACTGACGGGGTCTCTGTTGCTGTGACAGTTTGGGTGGGTCGCGAGAAATACCGTGGCGGTCGGGTGGCTGACCGGTCCACGTACAAAAAAGGTAGCAGCAACAAGCGGGCTCGGCTCGGTCAGGATGACGCCGAGGCTACTCCTGCCCCGGACATTCAAGCTCTCATGGGCTTCGACCCTGGTGCTCGGTCGCTGGGCGGCTACACGATCCGCCGCCCAGACGGGCAGAGTGTATGCATGGGGCTGCACTGTTCGGTTCCGCCGGCACTCCCTTCTGTGCTCCGTACCGCCACTTTGCTCGAGCTCTTCTTGGCATCATGCTCCGGCACAACGTCGTCGTGACTGTCACGATGGTCTCCGAATTCCGCACTTCCATCGTGTGCCCATATTGCAAAGCACACTTCAAACGTGTGGTGCACACACACCGCACCATGCTCTGCCAGAATCCCGCGTGCGAGAGAGCTCCAAGGCGCGTTGAACGGCAACGTCGGCATCCCGAGCAGAGAGACATACTTCTCAATCTCTCTCACCGAGATAAGAGCGCCAGCGAGAACATCCTTTGGTGCACCTTCGATGCAACTTCAGATCAGATAGAGCAATCTCCTTTCCACTACGACTCCCAGAGAGGTGCTCTTCCTCGCTATCATTAACTTGCTAAGTTGAGCAAGCACGCGCTGCAGCGCGCGTGATATGCTGCGCACGATTGATAGAGTATGATGAACCACACTGCGATCCTGATGCTGCTTGGATCACTCTGTGTTTTGGACTCAACAATTCTATCTTACCCTTTACGTGAGTTGGCTCATAAATGGATCATTCTAATCCTGCGCGGCACAATCTCACAATGAGCGCGTACACCGAGCTCGGGCACGCAAAGCGGGTGGATCCTGCAGAATACGAGCTTCCACATGAAGCTAAGTACATGCTTAAGCGATTCATCCGCGCCCTGACGAACGTTCAGCCGGACGGGCCTACCAACCTCCAGAAATTTGCCGCAGACTGGTTTGTGTCGGAATATCTGGACACAGAATCCCATAAGGACAGTGAACTACGTGAATTCCGTTCAGTGGTGACTCTGCAGCACATTAATGAAGTGTTTGTTCTCCCTTGGCCTCTCGCTCACCAAGAATTCTTAAGCTCGAGCTTGTGTCCAACCGAGACGATCTCTTCATCCCGAAGAAGCCGCTGCTAGACGTGTGCGAGATCGTTGGGCTCAACCGCAACGTCATTAGAAGCATTTTCGACATTCTCAAGCTGTCTCGACCCAGCACGGGCGACGTTTACATTGTTGAAGTGGTTTGTTACATGCAATGTATACTCTAACGCAGGTTACTATCATGATGATCCTGATCAACACGTCGCTTGACACTATTCTCGACACTTTCTTCCGGACGCTCGGCCAGCCTTCAGGGCCCTCCATGAAGATCTCGAGAAGGGTGCTTGGAGACATACTGAACGTATGCGAGGGGTATGGAATGCAAATCCTGCCTGCCGCGGACATCACCATGATTCGTCAGCTTCGGAGTCGAATTAAGACCGTCCCTGCAACAACGCCGTCCGTGGAGTTCTCGGCCATCGCTGCGTGGATGCGGAGGTGACACTGTTGTTGTATTATAAATTTGCAGGCCGTATGGATTGCTGGGGGCAGAGTCGTGCTTGAGACAACTTCTCAACTCCACCAGGCAGCGATTGCCGACAACCCGACCGAGCTGACAGCTCCCGATGGCGGGATGCAGGCCGCCGGCCTCTGTGGCCGGCTTGTTGCCAGTCCTGGTCTGGATTGCCGTTGAATTAATCACTGAAGTCGCTCTCGAGTCATTCTCTTGCCTCCCCTCCTCAAAGGTTCGTCTCTGGGCTTCCTATGATTATAATGAATACAGCGGAGAACTACGGTTGCTGCAGCACGTATACAGTCATAGTTACTATGAGGGCCAACCATTATTCATCTCACACAGCTCAAAGGGTCCATTCCTCGGGCCTTTGACGTCCAATCGTTCATTTGATAACAACATCAACCATATATTACCAGCACCCAACCATTTTTGTCTCATTACTAATCACTAAAGAATCTGTTACACACAACAAACGCTGCTCGCGACTCAGCCTCCTTCTTTGTCCTCCCATGCCCCACCGCCGTGATGTCCTGCCCATTGCACTGCATGGCCACCACAGATTTGAACAGCGGCAGATGGTCAGGGTGGCCTGGCCTAAACACTCTGTCGGTCCGATACTCGGGCGGGGACGTGGCGTTCTGCTGAGAGTACTCGTTCAGCACGCCTTTGTAGTTCATATTTTGGATGTAGAGCTCTGGGTTCGCGGTTGTTATTTCAACGCTCTCGCCGATTTTCTTTGGAGTTGACGCAAGGTGGACCCCCATCGGAGGCCTCTGCGAGATTGACGAGAGTCCAGTAATATCACTAAACGACGCCTCGGTCGCTCCATCGTCAGGGAGGTGGTCTGGGTAGGCCGACGGCTTCGGGATCGGCAAATCAATATCATCGCTTGGCGGGTCATTGAAGAAGCTGTCGTCACCGCCAACCGACATCTGAGCCATCTCCCTCTCGAACGGCTCCATGGGCTGGGGCGTGGTGGGCGTGGGAATGTGGGACTTGCCCGCAATGCACTGCTCTGCAAGATAAATGATCGGAGTGAGCGAGTTTGTCTCTGAAGCATGGGCATAGATGAAGGCAAAGAAGCCTTCTCCCAAGGCAGCGCAGTGAGGGAAGTGCTTCTCTTTGAGAACTTGAGGGAGGCCGTTTCGGACGGATTCCAGGTGCCATTTTTGGTCATGGAGCTTGTCCTCAGCAGCCATACACATATCAATCGCCGTGTCGAAGATGCTCTTCCCGACTTTGATCTTGCTGCGGTCCTTGATGATGGCCGCGATCTCAGGAGCTTGCCAGGAGTAGTAGAACAGCTTGTTCAGCTCAGTAGAAAGCTTTGTCAGTTGATGCGACCAGAATACGTACAAGTGCGTGCTCGCTTGTGTGCTGCATCGAGGATTGTCGGTCTGGAAGCAAAACTGCCACGTCACGCGTGGACCAATGTTGAATGGCGGTGAATGGTGGCGAAGTCTGTGCAAGCTATCACGGCGTCTCTCTCATTTACGCTGACGTCATGAAAGAAGTGTTTTATGTCGTCGAAAACGACACCATCTCGTCCAATAGCCTCATGCTCACCCGCGGCTGGACTGACCCAGACCCCGACCCCGACCCCCATCACACTGATGCTGCCCGTTGGGCCAAGGTGGGCCTGGTTGCTGTCCTCCTCGCCCTGATGCTGGCTAAAGCTTACTAAAGTTCCCGTGTATTGTGCCAAATGGGACCTGTCCTTGGGAGAAGGCTTCTTTGCCTTCATCTATGCCCATGCTTCAGAGACAAACTCGCTCACTCCGATCATTTATCTTGCAGAGCAGTGCATTGCGGGCAAGTCCCACATTCCCACGCCCACCACGCCCCAGCCCATGGAGCCGTTCGAGAGGGAGATGGCTCAGATGTCGGTTGGCGGTGACGACAGCTTCTTCAATGACCCGCCAAGCGATGATATTGATTTGCCGATCCCGAAGCCGTCGGCCTACCCAGACCACCTCCCTGACGATGGAGCGACCGAGGCGTCGTTTAGTGATATTACTGGACTCTCGTCAATCTCGCAGAGGCCTCCGATGGGGGTCCACCTTGCGTCAACTCCAAAGAAAATCGGCGAGAGCGTTGAAATAACAACCGCGAACCCAGAGCTCTACATCCAAAATATGAACTACAAAGGCGTGCTGAACGAGTACTCTCAGCAGAACGCCACGTCCCCGCCCGAGTATCGGACCGACAGAGTGTTTAGGCCAGGCCACCCTGACCATCTGCCGCTGTTCAAATCTGTGGTGGCCATGCAGTGCAATGGGCAGGACATCACGGCGGTGGGGCATGGGAGGACAAAGAAGGAGGCTGAGTCGCGAGCAGCGTTTGTTGTGTGTAACAGATTCTTTAGTGATTAGTAATGAGACAAAAATGGTTGGGTGCTGGTAATATATGGTTGATGTTGTTATCAAATGAACGATTGGACGTCAAAGGCCCGAGGAATGGACCCTTTGAGCTGTGTGAGATGAATAATGGTTGGCCCTCATAGTAACTATGACTGTATACGTGCTGCAGCAACCGTAGTTCTCCGCTGTATTCATTATAATCATAGGAAGCCCAGAGACGAACCTTTGAGGAGGGGAGGCAAGAGAATGACTCGAGAGCGACTTCAGTGATTAATTCAACGGCAATCCAGACCAGGACTGGCAACAAGCCGGCATACACTGTCCAAGAGCCCATACATGCCAGTGGCGACGTTCTGCTGTCGTCATTTTCATCGTGGACGAGTGAGTTGAAGGTCGCGCGGGCCAGGGCGCGGCTGCGGTCTTTGCCCTCACACGATAACCGCCGTTGCATGGTAATATCCCGCCATGTAACGCGATGAGCTACCAATCAAGCAAGCAGCGCCACATGCCGTTGTAGAGGCCAGCACGAATGTCATCTGCGAAGTGCGAAGCTTACAAGGTCTAGAAGAAGAAAGCATGAACCTCACTGACACCCACGGGTATAGAGAAGCAGTTCGTGGAAAGCAACAACGCGCTAAGCATAAGATCCAACAGCCGAAGAAGCAGAAGGTGCACCTCCATGCCGAAGACGGCTCTAGTCTCGCGAAGACGCATGCCAGAATATGGCGTCGCGCTAGTAAGAGCAACTAACGATGAATAAACGCACATGTTTCTTTGTTTTAACGAAGCATTTTTGGAGCAACCGACAGTGAGCGAGTGACACTGTGATCAGATCAAGCTCTTCCAACCAAGCGCCAGTGCTCGAAATGCACAGGCATCCGTTATGTTTATGGCAGTATTCCGTTCTCAGCGTTTAGCCTGCTTCGCCCTCGACAGCCTCGCGCCCGTCCTCTGGTCAAATAAGAACAAGACAAAGGCAGCGCACAGAGCCACAACGGCGTGCCCTATATACGTCATCACCCCGAGCTTCCACGACTGGCCAGCAAGCATGTTTTGCATAAAAATGACACCACCAATAGTGGCATTCAACCCAGCGTTGAATATCCCGTAAGCGATGCCAGAAACCTTTGGACTGACAGTCAGCGCGAAGGTAGAGTAAACGGCAGAGCCCATGGGAGAAGCACATAGCCCAATGAGGAACGCCATGAAGTTTGGGGAAAATCGGGTAAATAGGATGAGACAGAAGACGATGATCGAGAGGGCGAGAATCGCAATCATAAACAGACAGCGTTGGCCTAGTCTACCGACCACTACTACCCATATTGGGGTGAGTATCATCGCGAAATAATAAAACGACGCGGCCGACGTAGCCTCCGTGTTCGACAAGTTGTTCCTTCCCTGCATCATTGCGCCAGCAACAGACGGGAAGCTATAGAAGAGCCCGTACATAAGACTAGCAGTCAGCAGCTGCCACCAGTAGAATCGGTTAGACCACAACGAGTCTGGGTCGGTTTGTCTAAGAGCGATGTCGACTTGGGCAGCGTCGTTCTCCCTCTCAGCGTGGTCTTCGTGGTGAAGCTGGTCGACCACAGCACTCATGAACGGGTCAAAGGGGACTGAGGCGACGAGATCGTCGGACAGACTGGCCTCAGAGTCGAGCTCGGAGTCGGACCTCAGGCCGTCATGGTGGCTGGCTGCTTCGTCCTTGTAGCGTGCGTCGTCAGGCTCGGGTGAGCGGTATTCGTCCATGATCGTCTCCTCGTCAGCCGGCAGCTGCTCTTCTGGTGGCGTATCAGTCTCTCCAAAGTCAAGTCGGGACCCAAACCGCGGGGCGTGGGTCAGCTCGGACTTCATCGTCTCCGTGACTATGACCTTGACTGGCGACTGGGGCGAGGTCTCGACATCGGCCCCAAGAGACTCGACTGAGCCAGTTTTCTCCCATGCCACGCCGTGCTTGGCACCGTATTCCACATCGTCCTCTGCTGGGGCATAGCCTGACCGGAACTCGGCCGGGGTTTGAGGGTAAGAGCTAAGGACGAGGTAGTCATCGTTGTCCGAGTCCGTAGCGTAGTCTCGGATAGGCACGGGGATAGAGCCCATGGATACGATGGTAGACACCTGGGACACGGTCTTGTTCGTGTGGTGCTTCTTCTTGCGGCGATCATTAGCGTGCAGGATAAGGATGGCGGCTGCTACGAAGGCGGTGGGGGCGAATACGATGCCGCTAAGGAGAGCAGTGGTCCTAAGCCCGAGTACTACGGCCAGGCGGGAGAGGATTTGGAACACAGCGGCAGAGCCGACCTTTCCAGCCGAGATGCAGGATGAAAGAGTGAGGGAAACAAGACCAACGCCGAAGATCTTCAAGTTCAGCACATCGTGGGAGGTATAGATGGACTGGCCGCCGAATGCCAGGGAAACTCTGGATATCAAGAGAATAACAAAGGCAATGAGAGAGGAAGATGGTAGGCCAGAGATCATAAGGAAGAAAACCCCGATAACCATGAAGATGGTAGATCCTGCGAACGACTTGGAGGCGCCGAACCGGTCTACAAGGACGCCGAAGATGATGGGGATCAGGCAGTTAGGAAGGGAGTAGATCGAGGAGAGAACTGACAACTGGATGGAGGAGAAGCCGTACGTGTCCTTGTAAAAGGATTGGAGACTGAAGTACGCGTCATTTCCCCACGAAAAGAGAATGTTGACGACTACGAAGAGCACAAGATAGATAGGGACCCGGAAAGACCGGACCACCGCTGGAGCCAACGGTAGATGGTTTTGAAGGCCACTTTGTGCTCTATGGAGCCTCTTGACGGACGACGGAAGCTTCTTAACGGAACTAGGCATCGGCTGCGGGCACTGGAAACGACTCCCGGACTCTAAAACTTGATTCATTCATTATCGGCGATCCTGCCCAATATCTTGTTTGACATGTTAAGTAGTGTATGGTTTGAGTGTGGGGCAGGGCGTGTCTTATTGTCACAGTCGGCAGGCGACCGAATCGGGACCAACCACGACTTTCGAATCGAACCAGATTCGATTCTTGGGAAATCGAGACTCGGGCAGATAGTCAGTAGCATGCGATAGGATCTGTAGTGTGAGAGAGAAAGCCGGGGCAGGTGACTTCGCTGTTGGTTCTCCAACCTTACCCAACGGTGCAGATTATGGTCACTCACGACCTCACGACAGAACACAAAGATTGGCTGAACTTTGCCGCCTTCACTACGCGGATCATCGCCCCAGGCTGATCTCACGCCCGTGGTGCCATGGCACGTGACTCGAGCGCAGTCGACCATCGCGCTGCCACGAGGCGAACCTGACATGGTCACGCGGTCCTTGTATTCCAACAGCACGAATGGCCTCCATTCAAGCATGAGAACAAGCGTCTCGAGCGAAACGCTGAACTTCTCGCAGACTCCAAGCCAGATGCGTATTCGTTCCCTCACGACCAAGCTGAGCGGCATACAAGTGAATCTGGATGAAGATAAGCAACACCGCCAAGCAGAATGTGAACTCAAGATCCGTCTTATCGACGAACGCATCGACTCAGTGTATTCAACCGACGCCGACCAAGGGAACATTCGGACAGCTCTCAACCGTCTCCAAGAGGCATTAGCCTCCCAGCATGTTGGCCTAGAGATGCTTGCGGAGCAGGGAACCAAGGAGCTTCGGCTGGTCGAGTCATCTGTCGTTATGGACCTTCAGGCTGAGCGCCAGCAACGAAAGGAGCTCGAGTCAAAGACAATTAAGTCTATAGACGAGGAATGCTACAGTATACGCTTGGACATGAATAAGGAGTGCAAGGCATCCGAGGAGGAGTTCGAAAGAACACAAGCAGAAATCCGCGAGAGAGCCAACCGACTCGCGGCCGCCAACCGCAGCGCCAGCGCAGAGAGAGAAGAAAAGCACGAGCAAATCATAAGGCGATACACAGAAGAGCTCATGATACTGAAAGAGACACTGAAGGCCGAGGTGACGATGCGTGAAGAGGCCGAGCAGACCCAGTTCAAGATGCTAGAGGACGTCGCGACTCGGATGACTGCGGATGTAGCCAAGGAGCGGGCGGAGAGACAGCACACAGAGGACACACTTCTGAAGCTACTCGAGCAGACCTGTCAGGGCATTGAAGTCTCGCTCAATCAGTAGGCAGCCACTTTGTTGTAAAACTAGTTATCTTTCGCGCGTAAATGGCAGTTTAAGGTCAATGTGAGTAACATGTGCCGGGGAGAGTCATGTTGATGGAGCCAGCACTGTCTCGGATTGGCGATATGGTGTTGGACGCCAGAGGTCAGTGCAGCGAAGCATCGCTTGATAAGTTCATATGTACGCGTGGAAGTCTCAGTAATGCAGCTATACATACGGGACATGTAACTGATAAATGGTCTTCAGCACGACAACACAAGAAGAACATGGCTGAGCAAAACGTAGCAGCGCAGATCCAAGCGCTGCTATCGACATTAGAAGGAGATCAGCTTGCCGCAGCTCTTGCGCAGCTTCAAATGGCGAAGCCTGAGACCCCCGCGGTTGTTACTCCTGCCAAGGGCGTTCACCTTTGCCCTCAGCACAGCAAAGAGCTCGATGTTTACGACTATGATGAGAAGAAGATCGTCTGCCACATGTGCGCGCTGTTCTCTTCAGCAGGCCACGAGATTATTACCCTCAAGGTTCGTCTTACCCCACACGCCCTCTCTAACACAGGAAGCGCTCGCCCGATCCATCCCTGACCTTGAGGAACAGACCCACATTCATGAGCAGCAGCTTAAGGATCTTGTCAAGAGAAAGGATTTGACTCAGCGACTCAGGGCCGAAGCAGCCGCGACCCATGCCTCCTCATACGACGCGGTCCAGGCACACTTCGAGGACCTCCGCAACACAATCAATGCCCGTGAGATCGCTCTGCTCGAGCAGCTTAAGGTTGACGCTGACAAGAAGGATGCCCACTACGACGACGTCCTCGGCCGCCTCAGCAAGGACATCCAGCGCTCAGAAGCCGCCATCAAGGAGCGCAAGGCCAAGCTGGCGACCTCTGATCCCTTCCAGATCCTGGACATGCGCACCGTCCACGATTCCCTCCGCACCGAGATCGCCGACGCTGTGGACACCGTTCACCCCCAGGCCGACGGCTCCCTCGTGGTTGCCCTGCCTCCTACTGTGAAGACGATGCTCGAGCAACACGGGTCGAGCGAGTACCATCGCAGCGTGGCCGTGCTAGAGGAGCAGAAGTCGTTTGAGACCCTCACTCTTGCGGACTTCAGGTATATTTGCGATGACGTGATCTCCAAGCGCCGCGTGACCATGCAGCAGATGCTCAGCATCATTGGCACAAGAATCGAGATCAACAACGACATTCGCCGCGATCTGACGAAGCTCAAGAGTTGCTCCTCGCCTGATGAAGGCGCCCTCATGCGTTCGTTGTGGAATACAGTCATCGCCGAGCACGCTGAGACAAACAAGGCCATTATTGACTCAGATCACACAACGAAGGAGACGGTTGTCAAGGCCCTGAACGCTGCCCGCGACGCTGTGCCGCGCCAGGTGGACCAAGTGAACCGAGTCGTCGAGGGTACGGTGCGAACCTTCCAGAGTTTCGTTACTGGCATTAAGAAGAGCGTAGCAGACGTCCAGGCCCAGGAGGCGAAGGTCAAGAAGCTGCAGTTCGACCATAACGCTGGCAGAAACGTCGATAAGAAGCTCAAGTCCGCCCATGAGAAGTACCTTAAAGTGCTCGAGGCGTACCGTGAGAAGCAGACGGAATATCAGACGGCCAGAGGCCAGCTCGACGCCGTACTAGCCTCCCAGCTCAAGGAGCTCGAAGCTACCGAGCTTACTCGGATTGTAGAGGTCAGGAACGCCCTCCAAACATACGTTGCGACTCGTTCAGTTGAGCTCCGCGCTCAGGATGCGTATCTGGCGAAAATCTCGGATCGGATTGCGGCTCTGGAGCCGAAGTACGTGATCTCCCAGATCGCTGCCATGTCACAGCGCAAGGCCACCCCTGTCGACGGCTTCGAGGTCGACATTCCCGAGTTCCCCGCCTCTCTCATGGAGGACGACCAGACGAACCCTCTCGCCGGCCTGCCAAAGCCTGCCACACCTGCCCAGCCGCAGTTTAAGGGAAAGAAGGAGGAGAAGAAGGAGAAGAAGGACAAGTCCGAGCCTGTACAGTACGGTCTGGCACTCTACGCATACTCCAAGCAGGACCAGGATGAGGCCGACATCGAGGAGGGCCAGTATGTCCGTATAGTCAGCGTTGACCCCAATGGCTGGGCTAGTATCGTTAACATGCACACGGACGAGATGGGGAACGTGCCATACAACTACCTGGATGTCATGAGCGAGGAGGCGTACCTTGCTGCTTGCCATGCTGCTCAGGAAGGAGAAGAACCTGCTGTCGAGGCACATGCTGAGCCGGAGCCTGAGCAAGCCCCTGCCTCTCTTGCCTCAGCTGCTGCAGCCACAGCCAAGCCTGTCTCAGCCGCAAAGGCCGACCCAGATCGGGCCGACCCCGCCCAAGAAGGGCAGACCCGCCCTGGGGGCATGAACCCTGTCGCCGCCATGCTCGCAGCCAGACTTCAGGGCAAGGCTGCCGAGGAGGAGTCCGACGATGACTGGGATTCGGAGACTTCGCCTGAGCAGGATACGGCCGAGTCTAAGCCTGCCAGCACCGTGCCCAACGCAATCATGCGCGTGGAGGCACAGTTCGACTATGAGAAGAGTGACGACGATGAGATTGACATGGCCAAGGGCGACTTCTTGTCAGTGACTCAGGTGGCCAGTGAGGACTGGTATATTGGGCTGAATGAGAGAACTGGGAAGACTGGCATGTTCCCGTCAAACTTCGTTCATAAGGTCGAGTGTTGATTATAAATAGATATTTTTGATATCTTTGGGGTGAGTGGTTGGGTTGGGTTGCTGTATGAATGGTTTGATGCGCCTGCTCCGAGGTTGTGATGTCTGGAGATCGATCCGGTCGAATTGATCGGACGGCGCGGCAGCCAAGCCAGGCAAATCGAGCCGAACGGGCTAAGATAACTCCGCTGGTCGGCTAGATCGCTTTTTGAACGCACGATGATGGTCATACCGCCAACGAACTATGCCTGACTGCGACGAGCAAGTTGGTTGCAACATGCGCGGCGAACAACACTGTAAGTCAAGTATGACCGAGTTGAGACCATGTCAATGTTGCTCCAACGCGCATGAACCCAACCCAGCACCGCCGACTGAGTCAAATTTTTATGAGAGAAAAAATCGGTTTCATGCGCGATGGGATCTCTTGCAGGATAGGCTAGCTTTCCGGCAAAAGGGCGATAATTGGCTAGATTTCAGAATATTCCGATGATTCATTTGCGCGATCTCCGCTCTTTTTAGCACCGGATCCATTTTTTTCTGCGAAAAAATCATATCAAAGCGACCACTTCCGCAAAAATGTCAAGAATCAAGCTCTTTGCTCTTCTTTTCCTTGTCACCGTTGCTGTGTGCGATACTACATCGCGCACTGCTCGTATCTCCTGGACTAACCCCAACGTCACCAGATACCTCCCGACTGACATCGATTACCTCCTCCCCAAGGCCGACGGCTCTGGCTTTGACGCCCTCTCCACCTCCATGGACACTAACAGCTATCCCTGGAAGTTTATCACCTTCAACTTCTACCGCATGGTCGTCGAGGACCTCCTCACCCATCCTGCGGCTGATATCATCGACATCCCCGTCGACCAGACCTTCACCTTTGTCACCACCCTTGACACCCCCACAGGCGCCCCCGTACCCAACCCCACCTACGAGGACAACAAGCCCCACATCTTCGTCCGCAATGCCACCGATTCTTTCTGGTCCCTCAACTACCATGGTTCCACGCTCAGCTCTGCTTCCCTCGGGCGTTCCACCGAGGAGCCGATGCCTATGTTCTGCGACGGCTCCAGCGTCTTCATTTACACCGGGAACGAGATCCTCAAGTTCGGCATGGACCTCACCCTCCAGGGCAACGTCACCGTCGACTCCACCGATGTTTCGTTCCAGCAGATCATGAACTACGACAAGAACGGCATCTCCAAGATCCTCATCGGTGCCAACGATGCCGACGAGGCCGTCATTGTCAGCATCAACACCGACTTCTCTGCTGTCGTTGCCACCAACGTCGTTAGCATCATCGACAACGTTCAGATGACCGACTTCGCCGCGCCCATCTCCGCCTCCAAGAATGTTGCCCCGGATTCGATCCACTACGGCTTCATCGACTTCGACACCACCGAGAACAACTGGGTCTTCACTGTTGTAATGTGATATTTATAGTTGGGTCTGCCCCGCAGGTTAAAGCAGTTCATTCGTTCATTGAGGATCCTAGAAGAGCTACATTGATCAATGGCTAACAACAACAATGAATCAAGCGGAACCCTAGAGAAGCTCATGGCCCTATCGGAACGACAGGCGCAGATGATCGAGAAGCTCACTGCGGCTCTTGAAGCCAAAAGTGGTAACGTGCAGCTCGAGGCCAGCGTCCAAGAGGCGCCAACACTGCGGGACCTCAAGGAGGCCAGTGTGCGGTGGTTCCTCAAGCGTTTCACAGAGTACAAGTCTGCTGGTGGGACCAGGAAGATGACCCAACTCGTGGCGCCTGTTGAGGCAGAGCTGAAGGGAAGGAGCGGCCCGGTCGATACGGAGGACCAGTTACGTACCGCTCTGACCAACATCGTGTCGCCCGTGGACGCGGCGGACACGCTTACCAAGATGGCGCAGGTGGAGGTGACCCAGTTAAGGGCAAAACGATTGACGAGTGTGTGATTTACAAAGAATGGTACGTAGACCATAAATATATGAGTAGCCCCGTGACAGAGGTCTCGTACAAGGGAGACTCTCTTAAGGAACGCGTCTCGCTGGTCAACGCTCGTGTGAATCAGTTCCTCGAGTACGTGACCGAGTCGGCGACGCCCAAGCCGAAGGAGACTATCCGCACGTACCGCAAGCTGATCCAGAACACAGCACTCGCAGAGGACCTGAAGAGGGAGGGTGTCAGCGACGATACCCTCGAGAAGGTTCAGGCCCGGGCAGCGGAACTCGCCGAGGACTACGATGCATCGCGAAGGCGCTTCGCACTGGCCTGGTCACCCGACCGGGAAAGAAGGCCAAGACCCGGCAAGATGAGCCGGTTGAGCGGAAGGAGGCTCAGACATCGTCTCAAGGCGCGGGTGTACGGGAGGCCAGGTTCAAGTGTTATGCTTGTGGCGGAGTGGGTCACAAGGTTGGCCGCTGCCAGGCTAAGGATGCGGAGCTGCTCCACGGCTGGTACCGGGAGTACGACAAGGACAAGAAGCAGTACTGTCATAAGGCATCCACGTCCGCAGTTTATGTAAATGTTCCAATCTCTTCGCCCCGGCACAGTGATCACTTTCCGAAATGAATAATTGGATTCCGCCATCACTATCGGACTTCTCTAGAGAGTCCGTTCGCGCGTTCAAACGCGCCCTCACGTTCGCGCAGAAGCATGCTCCTACCACAACCGTCATAACGGCTTACGAGTGCCTCACCGAGGATCAAGTCAGTCATGTCCGATTTGTCCGCAACGTCGACGTCGAAGCACTCAACGACGCAGAACTTCTCGCCGAAATCACCGCTCTTTCTTTCCCGAGAACCCTTGAGAAAACCATCCAAGAAATCCGGGCCCTCACGCAGGACCGAACCAAGTCCACGATCGAGGCCGTATCTCGTCTCATGGCTGAGACCGAGGAGCTGCGCTCCCACGCCCATGCCCTTCTCAACGCCGAGCTCGGCGCCAAGCCAGAGCCCGAGCCCGCCGAGGTGGATGAAGACGAGGCCGCCCTCAGCAAGGTCATCACCCAGAAGCTAGACAGCACGCCGAGTGAGCAGGACACCCCGAGAAAAGCCAGCCCCACCCGCGGACTCGATAAGATCATCGCCAAAGCTTTTATCGCCGCCCTTCGCCCGGTCTCACTTGCCAACCGTATTCAGCAAAAGTGGGACCTCTCTGGCGCCCGGGACATCGATAGCTTATTTGTGCACACGCGCGAGCTCATACTGCACGCCATTGACGCCCGTGAAGTCCTCGGAAGCGTGATTCAAGACATATCCATCACATCCTCCAGCACGAGCTCCATCACGAGCTCCAGCACTGGCCCGAAACATAGCCAGAACGCCAACACCAGATCCCGCCGCGAGCGCCGGCGCCCTCCTCCATACGCGTGCTCCTGTGGAGGCATGCACTGGAAGGCTGATTGCCCGCACCGCGGCAGCACGCCCGGACAGCCCCAGGCTACCAAAGGCCACCCCGCCGCGGCCCGCGACGCCAGACCGGCACCTCAGCCGCAACGCCAGCCCCAAGCGGCCAACAAACCGGCTCAGCCACAGCCGGCACCAGCTGCTCAGAAGCAGCAGCAACAGTCATCCCAGCAGCCACAGCCTCGCCCCGACGAGAGACGCGCTGGGAACATGGTGCTCCGGGACAGATCCAAGCTGATCAACTCTCGTCCAGGAGTCCACGAAGTCGAAGTCGCACACAATGCTTGTGATGATGCCTTTATCGAAGAAGTTGCCGCTTCAACTGCATTCTCAGTTAAGGGAGCTGTGAATGACCAAGAACAGGTGATATTGATCGATAGCGGCTCCGCAATCACGATCATCTCCACAACCTCCGTTAAGACGCTCCAACTCGTCACACATGAGCTTGAAAAGCCATTTACTGTTCAGTCCGTTACCAATGAGCCCATCCTCATCACTCACTACGTCCAAGCGCGGATCACGTTGCCCAGCACATCTGGAAACGTCATCGTCGATCTCATCCTCTACATCATGACGCGCGCCACTGAACGTGTGCTCATTGGATGCGACGTGCTTCGCGCGCTCGGTTATCTCTCCGAGAGTGGCCTCCACATCCCACTTCTTCCGGATTCACGCCCGGAGGACGCCACCGATGGCCTCCCACTCCACAAGTACCTCGACGCCCCCGTCGAGGCCGTCTCCTCAAGCGAGTTTCACACCGACGCGTGTGAGATACACGAGCTCTCCACCAAGGCCCAGACCGACGAGCTACATTCGATCCTCCGTCGGTTCGATCACCTATTCGACCCCGTCATAAGCAAACAGCCGTGCTCGTTTGCCCCTATGCGCATCCCGCTTTACGACAACGCCCCTCCGATCCGTCTTCGCCCGCGCAACCTACACCCGAAGAAGCTGGAGTGGCTGTTGCCATACGTCGAGCGCCTGCGCCAGGACGAGATCACACAGCCCTCTGAGGGGCCTTACGCAAGCCCCATCGTCCTGGTCGCAAAGGGCGACGCCTACCGTCTCTGTATCGACTACGGCCGCCTCAACTCTTGGACAGTACCCGACCGGCACCCGATCCCCAACATGCGAGAACTCCTCAACCTCGCGTCGGGCTGCACACGCTTTGCGACGCTAGACCTGACGTCGGGCTACTGGCAGGTGGCCATGCACCCAGACGACGTGCCTAAGACGGCCTTCACCGCCCCGGGCGTCTACGAGGAATTCCTCAGGATGCCGTTCGGCCTTTGCAACGCGCCTTCTCACTTCCAGCGGGAGATCGAAGGCATGCTCGCCCCACTGTTGTACAAGGGCGCCAACCCCTACATCGACGACATATTCATCTACGCCCGTGACGATGACTCCTTCCTACGCATTCTCCGCGACCTGCTCACACGCGCGGACGCTGCAGGCGTTCAGTTCAGCGCCAAGAAGGGAGTCTTCGGCACCACCAGCGCCAAGATTGTCGGCTTTACGGTCGACCAGGCCGGAGTACACGTCGACCCAGCCAGGACCCAAGCCCTACGCGATCTACCTGCACCCACCAACGTCCACGAGCTTCGCGTAGTCCTCGGACAGTTCCAGTACCTCGCATCATTCGTTCCCCATACACGACACGAGTACATGAGACCTCTCAACGATCTTCTGCAAAAGGACCGTCTGTGGGAATGGACAGCGGAGCACGACGCCGCTTTCGACGGCCTGAAGACCCTGTTCACTGACGATCTCTTTATCGCACATCCGGACGCCGACGCCGACTGGACGCTCGAGACAGACGCTAGCAACATCGGAGCAGGCGGCGTACTATGGCAGACAAAGGACGACAAGACACAGGTCCTCGCCTACTTCTCTCACACATTCACGTCAACCCAGTCGCGCTGGGCCACGTGTGAGCAGGAGCTATTTGCCATTGTCTTTTGCCTTACACACCCGACCCTGTCACCCCTCCTACGCCTGAAGAGGTTCCTCCTACGGACCGACCACCGTAATCTTATTTACATGATCGCCAAGTCATCCGAGAACGACAAGATCAACCGGTGGAGACTGACATTAGCAGACTACAAGTTCGATGTCGAGCACGTTCCCGGCCTACAGAACGCAGTCGCAGACGCGCTGAGCCGCTGCGGTCACTCGACCTCGCCCACTGTCGCAGCCATCACGACTGACTCCCGCTACCATGACACACTCATCAAACACCAGACAGACGACTCTACCGTCTCCAAGCTGACCGTAGACAGCGACGGTCTTCGCCGCAAGGACGGCCTCGTCGTCATCCCTACTTCAACCGTGTGCAGACCCCTCCGAAAGGAGCTGATACAGATCGCCCACAGAGGACACCACGGCGCCAAGGCTACCATCGAACGCCTGAGAGCAGACGGCTATACCTGGACAGGCTGCACAACAGATGTCGAGGAGTTCATCGCCTCATGTGACGAGTGCCAGAAAGCTCGCCTACGCAACTTCGCCGAGGCAGAGCTCCGCACAACAGCAGTGTACAAACCGTTCCACACTGTCGCAGTGGATACTATTGGTCCAATCCCGGCAGACGCAGTCGGCTCCAGATACATCACAGTTATGGTCGATATGTTTACTCGCTACACTGAGTTGGCCGCGACGGACGAGAACACAGCTGATGCAGCGTCAGAGGCCCTCTGGCGCCAGGTGATTACCCGTCATGGGACTCCCCTGTTCATCAAGTCCGACAACGGGCCTGAGTTCACCGGCAACGTCGTCAAGGCCCTGCTCGAAAGCGCGGACATCACCCAGCAATTCACCCTCCCCTACCACCCTCAGTCGAATGGGCTGGTAGAGCGTCGTAACGCGGAGGTCATGAAGCATCTTCGCTGTTTGATCCTCCAATTCGACAAGTTCTCCCGTTGGAGCGACCTCCTTCCGGTAGTTCAGCTGCTGCTGAACACAACCACCTGCAGCGCCACTGGGGTCACACCCCACGCCATGCTGTATGGAGACCAACTCGACCCCAGCTCCACAGTCGCTAGAATCCTCCGACCGAGCGACAATGACTCGCCCCTTGCCTCAGCCTCAGCCTACATCACTTTACTTCGAGCCCACCTCTCCAAGTTGACCTCTAGGGCGGCCGAGAAGCAGCGCGAGACTGTAGACAAGCGCCTCGCCAAGGCCAACGCCGACCGCCAGCCGACTAGCTTCAAGGGAAGGCGACCTCGTCCTGCTCAACCGGACGAAGACCCCAAAGCTGCATGGCTTCGCCGGCCCGTTCAAGATTCTCGCCATCAAGGACAACAACACCCTTCAGCTGGTCGACCTTTTTCGAGAGCGCCCCCTTCATGGCTCACGTAGACCAGGTCCTTCCTTTCAACACCAAGTCGGGGCTCAGCCGCCTGAAGAACCTCGCCGCCTCCGACGAGCAGACGTACGTCGTGCAAGGCATCGAGAAGCACCGTCGCCGCAACGGCACACTGCAGCTCCTCGTCTGCTGGGAGGGCGACTACGATCCCACATGGGAACCCGCTGACGGGCTCCGCCACGTCACTGCGGCACGTGACTACCTCAAGTCCCACAAGCTCAAGCTTAAGGGGGGTAGGATGTCATAAGGCATCCACGTCCGCAGTTTATGTAAATGTTCCAATCTCTTCGCCCCGGCACAGTACGGCCGACTGACCCGGGGCCCTATCCCCGAAGGTCACCCGCGGTGGAAGGTGCAGTCTGTAAAGGCTGAGAAGTACGCACACACGTGGGAGTTGGTTATGGATGTTCGCGTGAATCCGAAGAAGCCGGCGGTGCGGATGCGCGTCGGCCCCGACACGCGGGCGAACGTTGCTGTGGCGAGCCCAGCCTGGGTCGCCGCACGGGTGCACGCAGGGGCACGAGAGGTCACCCCTCCGGACGACCTGGTGATCCAGACTTTCACAGGAGACGGACGAAGACCAGACAATGCGTGCGAGGTATGGATCGGGCGATCGAAGGCCCGAGGGCTCGGCACGTATGTGCAGGCACGGGTGACCGTGTATGGGTGTGCCGGAGTGACAGACACGCTGATTCCGTTCCAAACGGTCAAGGACTTGGGCCTGTTGGCAGAGGACACGGACGACGCGGACGAGGGCGAAGTAGAGGCCGAGCTAGTGGAGGAGATGTTCCGGGTGCAGCAGGCACATGCGGAACTCCGGCACAGTCTGGCCGAGAAGGACCCTCAGCTTAGCTCAATGCTGACTGAGTTCGGCGAGGTGTTCGGGCCGCTAGGGCCAGAGCCGGCAAAGGCGCCGCCTTACCCGATCGACCTAATGACGGAGCAAGAGATTCGAGAACCCGCGAGACAGCTATCTCCCGTGATGGAAGAGGTGGCGCAGAAGCAGGTGGAAGAGTGGCTCAGGCAGGGTATAGTGCGGAGGTCGACGTCCGGCTACGCGTCACCTATCGTATTGGTTAAGAAGAAGAATGGCACGTGGCGACTATGCGTCGACTACCGCCGGCTGAATGCGACAACGAAGACCCTGGCCGCGCCCGTGAAGGACGTGAAGAGACTACTAGCCCAATTGGCGGGGGCAAAGCTGTTCTCGACACTGGACCTCACATCGGGATATAATCAGTTCGCAGTTCGGGGAGCAAGACCGCGCGAAGACGGCGTTCATCACGCCGTTCGGCCTGTTCGAGTTCGAGAGACTGCCGTTCGGGTTGAAGAATGCTCCTGCGTTCTTTCAGACGGCGATGGACGACGTACTCAAGGGAATTCCCGGTGTGTTGGTATATATTGACGACATCCTGATAATGGCGAACTCACGGGAAGAGATGAGAGATCGAATCAGGACTGTGCTTGACCGACTCAAGAAGCACGGGCTGCGCGCGAACCTGGAGAAGTGCAGGTTTGCCCAGTCGAGCGTGGAGTTCCTCGGACACATTGTCGACCAGGACGGTGTCAGGATCAGTGACGACAAGGTTCGGGCAGTGCAAGAGTTCGAGCGGCCGACCACCCAGAAGCAGCTGCGGAGGTTTATTGGCTTGGCGAACTGGTTCAGGGGGTTCACCCCCGACCTAGCGATGCATTTGGCCCCACTGAATGACGCACTCAAGGACCGACAGACGGCCTGGACAGACGAGAGGCAAGCCGCGTTCAGCGATGTGAAGAGAGCGATCGCGGACCACCTGAAGCTTGACACACATCGACTATAAGAAGCCGTTGATAGTCAGAACAGACGCGTCGGACATCGGTCTGGGAGGGATTCTATGCATGGAGACGGACAAGGGCGAGGAACCAGTCGCTGTCTATAGCCGGGCGTTCAGAGGGGCAGAGACACGATGGACTGTGGGTGAGAAAGAGTGCTGTGCTATCGTTGAGTGCGTGCGGCGCTGGAGAATGTACCTACAGGGCTATCCTTTCCGCCTAGAGACGGACCATCGGAACTTGCTATATATGGAGCGGAAGGCCGCGAGTCAGAAGGTGCAACGCTGGAAGCTACTGCTGCAGGAATTCAGTTTCAACGTGGTTCACGTTGCTGGAGAGAAGAATGTAGTGGCGGATGCGCTGTCACGGGCATTTGTACAGCAAGTAAGGAGCGATAGGCCCGCTAGGACCCGTAGACCACCGCAGCGACTGATGGACGATGAGTTTTACCAGATAGCGAGCGACGACGAAGACTCACCAGTGCAGGATAGCGCGGAGGAAGAAGTCGAAGTCGAGGAACCCAGAGAGGATCACTCTCGCGAGGCACAGGCCGACGCCGAGCGGCGCCGAGAGATGAGCCTACGGGCATCGCGGGGCGAGCTGACGGAGGATGACAAGGTGCAACTGATCACATGGGCACACCAGGGCGAGGGCGAACACCTGGGGCGTCTGTCGACGTACCACACGCTTAAGCACAAGGGGGTACCACTGGAAGGGAATGTGGGACCAGGTGCAGATGTTTGTCTCGACCTGTACCTGTCAGAAGCTTGCCTCGGTCGATACTGTGAAGTTGAAGATGGGCACAGAGATGGTTGACGGCCCGATGCAGAAGGTAGCAATCGATACTATGAAGGTGACGCCGGAGAGCGAGGAGGGTCACAAGTACGTGTTCGTAATGGTGGACCTATTCTCCCGGTGGCTGGAGATCTTCCCGACCAAGGACAAGACAGCGGAGTCAGCAGCAGAGGCTGTAACATGGTGGATTGCGCGTCACGGACCCATGAAGACTCTGCATTCCGATCAAGGGACGGAGTTCCTCAACGAGACTATCAAGGAGATCCTGCAACGTTTCGGCTCTGGCCAGACGACGACATTCCCGTACCATCCCCCTGGGAACGGAGGGTGTGAGCGGGCGAATCGCAGGGTATTATCACGGTTGCGGGGTATGGTGTTGGATTGGGGCGAGCCTGAGCAGTGGCACAAGTATATCCCCATAGTCCAGCGACAGCTGAATACTGAGTTCTGTAGCGCCACAGGGACGACAGCCGCAGCTATTATGCAAGGCATGTTCGGCCCAGAGCCGCATGGCACTATGCCAAGGGCGGTGGAGGCGAAGATCCAACTGGACGTAGAGGAGGCGGATCAGGAGCAGCAACTATTCATACGGGACGTTCGGAAGCAAGCCAATGAGGTACAGCAGCGTTTGTTGGCCCAACGTGAGCGGCGCATGCAGGGTTGGACAGTGCCGTCCTGGACAGTGGGACAATTAGTCATGGTACTACCAGGAGTGCGAACAGCGAAGCTATTGCCGACATGGAAGGGACCGTACAAGGTTCTGGGGGTAATGGAGCATGGATGCAAGTTGCAGAGCCTGGAGGACACAAGTTTGCAGATTGACGTTCACAATGACCGCCTGAAGTCATTCCGAGCAGATCGACTGTCGGAACAGCAGTTAGTGGAGTTGAATGGGAGAGATGCTGCAGAGCTGATGGTGCTCCGGATTACGGACCATCGGGACTCCGAGGTCCAGGGCCGTGAGTACTGGGTCGAGTGGGCAGACGGGTCCAGCTCGTGGGAGCCCTACTACGTGGTGGCTCGGCTGGAGGCGCTAGATGCCTACTTGACTGCGGGTCAGCCACGGGAAGGCGGTGTAATGTGATATTTATAGTTGGGTCTGCCCCGCAGGTTAAAGCAGTTCATTCGTTCATTGAGGATCCTAGAAGAGCTACACTGTCGACGGCTGGGCCAACCAGACGGGCACGTACATGTCAATGGCTCGGATCGGGAAGGACGTCCGTAACGACCGCCTTGTTCTCAACACCATGTGGATGTCAAATGACTTCAGCTCTATGGGCCAGAAGTGGCAGACCCTCAACCTCGACCAGACCCCCATCGAAGGCGAGTCCGGAACCGTCGAGTATGATCTGTCCGACCCCGCCTATTCCTGCATGATGGAGGATCCCGGTTGCTTCGATTTGACCATGAGGGTGTATGCTGACGTCCTCATGAAGACCCATGAGAGCAAGCCCACTGAAGACGGTGTCCAGGATTTCGTCAACGAGTTCATCTTCACCAAGGCGAACGATCCTCATGACTCCGGCATGTGGGTCAAGGCCGGTCTTCTCGCCGTCCTTCTCGCCCTGGCCCTCCTGGCTTAAGGCTGAGTCTGCTAATGTAAACACAAGAGTGTGAGATGCCGTTAGAATGATCATGCCGAGGCGAATGACTCTTTAAGGGGTCACGCTTGTTGCGCAGTATAAACACATTGTTCGAACATCCCAGACAGGGCCTGTAAGGAACGATCAAAGTGCCAAACTGCACAACATCATCCGTCCGTAGACGAATGTTGACGGTTAGCCAATTGATGATACTGGAATGATGTTTGAAGACGTGGGATCAATGTGCGACTGAACGGAGAGCCACTGAGCTCATCTTCCGTGGCAAGAGAACGCCACAGGATGTTCTCTGCAGCACTCTTGTCCCGATGATCAACATTCAGAGCATCAGGAACTGTTGCGCGCCACTGAGCACCACGGCACTGTGGATTTTCGCAGAGCATCACACGATGTGGGTGAACGTGCTGGTCATCACGCGGACGAACTCGCTTGTAGGGGGCGTGGCAGTTAATTGCACGATGGCCGCGTAGGCCTGACCCGGATGACCGCCGCGTAGACGAGTGAGCAGTCCTTTGTGGAAGTCGGCGTCATGTACTACAGGTGTGCAGCTGGTCATTGATGAAGATGACATATAAGAGCCGACGATGAACACCATTACCAGCATATACAAGTGTAGAAGTGAATTTAATGTGGAATAGAAGACAATGAGACGACGTGTGAGCGATTGTGAAGTTTGCAGCTGTGCTGACGTCCACGAAGAAGACGCTTTGTGGAAGCCCTGGAGAAGACGATCTCCCTACCGACTTAAGACGTGAGTAGGAGGGAGACAGGGCAGTGCTGCGCAGTATAAACACAACGCTGGATGCCTTATCCTGCTCGTTTCTCCAATGAGTGACTTCAGTGATATCGATGTAGACGCGTTGTTTGACGGTATTGAAGACGATTCCGATACTGAAATGCAGAAAGAAGACGAGCTTCAGCTTCATGAGACGCTAGATCTTGCGGCTGTCGAAAGACTTGTCGAAGAGTCTTTATCTTCAAAATCAAGCCTTTCCTCATCACTATCACTACAAAGGCGTTTGAGGCAATGTCTTTTTGCACTGCAGGCAAGGCTCATTGGCCTAATATCCTCCGCGATCCCAGAGTACGATCGCCTTACACCCCCCGAGCTCACCCCCCGCCAGTTCGTCCATTTATGCGCCTGCTACATCAACGGCCGGGACATAGACACACTTATAGACCAGGGAATTCTCAGTGAGCCCCAGGCAGCGCTCAGTCGTCTCGTGGTCCTCCGGGCACCCTCGACACCCACCCCTTCACCGCTGATAGACAACATGGCACGGTTCGCAGACGCCCTGGAGGATGCTGTCATACGACTTGACGACTGGCTTGCAAGTGAGACATTGGCTCGTTATCCCAACATTTATAATTTCCTGGCAAACCCAAGAGTTGCAAGCGTTCTTGCATCCTGCGTGCAGGACGACGAAGCGGGGCGGGTAAACCCAGGCGACGGATTTGCTCGACGTACTACTGGCCAGATCAAGATGGTGGGGAAGGCTTATAGACTATCGCAGCGAAGAAAGCCGCAAGGTGGGGTGCTCGCCGACATTGCGGCAGACATTGTTGAGGAAAACGGTCTAGATGAAAAGAAGATGGGCAATAAGATTCTGACCAAGCTTGCCAACAAATTCAAGCTCGTGGCGGCGGTTGACATCGCGTGTACCGATCCAGAGGGCAATTTTGGGCAGAAGACCCGCGACCAGGTTCTCAAGGCATTCGAGAACTCCCTTGCACCTAATCAAAGGATTACTCAACGCCAGCTGAAGATAGCGATGCCCGGGGACAAGAAGAAACACCGCGCCGGCCGCAAGTACAATGCTCGCCGGAGACGAACCCAGATGACCGCTGTCCGCGAGCGGGCCAACCGGGTCGCCTTTGGTCAGGGATCGTCATACATCGGCGAGGATATGGGTTTGCTGGGTCTCGGAATCTCTTGAAACGATCACAATATTGCAAGTTGAGGTAGAATTTATTACTATTAATATGTAAAGATCCGACCCCGAACAGTGCCAGAGTTGGTCTGTTGATTCTCCGACTTTTTTCTTCTTCTCGAATCGCGACTGAATTTGCGATTCAGATTCTGTGAGATTGAGCACATTTGAAACCCGAAATCTGACGGAATCCTAAATTAGCAAACGGCGATTCGGACAAAGCTGGTCAGATGGCTTGTCCCAGCCCTCTTACTCGACCTAGCCCCAAGTCTTGCAGAATCTTCATGGAACCCCAGATGCTCATTCTGAGATTGTCGGATCACGTTCCCGGCTGCAAGGCATCGTTCAAAACAAACAATGATTCTACTACGGCTTGTGCTTCTCGTAGCGGTAGTGTTCCAATGTTACTGTCTTTCATTCTCTTCTTATGATGTTCACTTTGCTTCGACATCCACGGATTATTACGGACAATCCATCGCAACTGACGGTGAGACGCTTGCTGTTGGAGCAGGTTCAGCCAGTGAGGGCTGTGATACAATGTTTGTCCCCTTTCTACCGCTCGTTGCTCACGCAGCTTCATATATGAAGACCCACTTGACCTTTCGTCCGAAATCAAGCTCCCCAACCCAACCCGAGGAGACTCCTTCTTTGGGCTACATATAGCCATGTCCGAGGGCACGATTCTAGTTGTAGACTCGAATTCTACGTCCAACATCGTCTACTTTGCAGAGAAAGTCGATGGGACATGGTCCCTTGCTGCAGTCGCCATGCCCGCAGACCTGCAGGACGTCTCCATGCGTACGACTGGCTATGACATTCGGGGCGACACGGCGATGGTTACTTTCAGCAACGGCACCGTCGGTATCTTCCGTGAGTCCAACAATATCTGGACCTTCACCCAACGTTTCGACTTTGGCGATCGCTACTACCTTGGAACGGGTGTGACCATCTCTGAGACCCAGGCTGCCTTTACCCTCTTAGAGTACGACACCAATGACACATGCGCCGAGCTTTCACTCCAGCTACTCGACCTCGACCCCGCCACTGGCCAATACACGGTCGGGCAGACACTGAACGACACATTTGGGTGCCACGGCATCAACGGACGACCCAATTTCTCCCCTGACGGCACCTCTATTGCTATTGGAGCATGGTTTGTCCATGAGAATGAAGTGCCCTTCGTTACGGTCTATTCACACGGCGAAGGGGCCTGGGCCAAGGCCAATATCACCCTGCCCGAGTCGAACCGGGATTTGACTTATTCAATGTTCGGCGCCAGGTTGGCCTGGGTAGATGATGCCACTCTTGCTGTTACAGCCAACCTCTACAACAATGGAGGTAACTCAGATGGCGCCGTCCTCATCTACACGCTGACTGAAGGCGACTGGGCGATAGAAAAGATCCTCTTGCCTCCAGATGAAGCGATCATCGGCACACAGCCCCAGTTTGGGTCGAGCATCGCCTATTGCTCTGAGTCTGACGCCCTAGTCGTTGGTGCTATGGGCGCTTCAATCCTGTCGTCCAGCTCGGGCAAGATCTTCGTCTTCCACGACGGCACTGGCGCGGGCGACGGCGCGTCGTCGGACAGCACCGTGTTCCTCGTGCTGGCCATGACGGGCGGCTGGTTTGGCCTGCTCGCCCTGTGCGTCCTGGCCGTCGTGCTCTTCCTAGTGACCATCTTTGTGTGCAGCGCGCTTGCGATGACTGCTGCTTATTCTATCACCGCGGAGGTCCGCAACAAGGCAAGGGATGAGGCCCAGATCCTCGGGTCTACCCTGGCCTCTGCTGCTGTGAGCCGGGTAGTCACCCCTTCGGCTGCGGTCGCCACGATTGAGGTGCAGGGTGACGCGTCCACCGATGAGGAGGGCGAGGAGTCGACCCACACGAGACACCCGTCCCAGACCACTTTGGGCAGCAAGCCCGTCCTCACACCTGCCCGCCTGTCGCCCATGGGCGCGGCCAAGTTGCCAGCACTGCTGACGCCCCCTAGGACGATGCCTGTGCTGCCGCCGATGGCCCGCCCGGGCGTGTCCCTCGTCAAACGCGAGGATGCTTAGATTTACGTCAGTTGCTTTGATTTACATTTGGATTCAGAATATTAGAGATAAACGCTACCAGTTTCAGTGCTTGGGTTGAGTGTCGCTTGCTATAGGGTAGGCGCGAGGCCCTAGAGGGCTAACACTGGCAGACAAGGCCAGAGAGGATGAAAAAGGAAGACGGGTGGTCTGCTATGGCTGAAGTTCAGTCAGATGCTTCTCCAAGAACGCCCAGATCTGGATCCGACTGTTCAACTTTCGAAATGAAGGGACGATTCGCCGTTTTGGTTCTGGCGCTTCTAACGGCAGTTCTTTGTGCATCATCTATAGCTATAACCGACATATTGTCGGGTTCCATCGTTTTCCCATCCGAATCCATCTCCTTGGAGCCTGTTGAGATGAACTGGACGATAGGTCCCGATACATCACTGCTCAACGTCACTGATACGCTTATTAGTGTTTCTGTGCTCGTGGAGGACTACATTTCCGACAGCGACGATGTCTTCTCTGTTTGCGGATCTCTCGAGGGAACGACCATCGCCAACGCATCCAATTGCATCGATGCCTCCAGCTACGCTGCCAGACTCGCTGTATACGACACGGCACACCTCCCAGTCCACGTGTACTACAAGACATCGCGGGTTTCTGCAATGAGCGGGTTTACCATTCGGTATTACAGCGCCATCAACTCGACGGGCGAGTGCAACCGACAGACCGTACTTTCCTCTGATGCGACGCTACTGAATAGAGCGATCGTCATCTCGTCTGAGAATACGGTTGAAGGGGAGCCTGTGTATTGCAACTACGTCGCTCTGGCGACGGCCGGGCTTGATCAAGTTCTTGACGTCATTCCAAGCACACAGGCTCGCGCTGCGTTGTATATTGCTGGGAATTCCACCAACAAGGCCGACTTTTCGTTCCCTGGCCCGCCCGCAAACTTTCAAGACTTGAAGTCTTTCAGAACGAACACGTCTGCCGTTATCCAGTTTGACGTTCATATCGACTCATTCACTCACGCTGACCACGACTATAGCGCCAGTATCATCTTCTTTGCGTACATGCAGTTTATATTTGACGACTTCGAAGTGACTCCGCGTATCTTCTCGTTTGTTGACTGTAATACGACGGCAAACGTCGACGCCGTCTGCGCTATCACGCTAAACCACCCCAGTGGACTCGTAGCAGGCAGTGCCATCACCTACAGTAACACGACCCATTTTTCGTCATCCTCGCTGAACAGGGTAGACCTCCAAACGCTTCATAACTCAGTCCGCAGCGTAGGCCCGTATGTTGCCGCTCGCTACTACAACGGCGACGCCTCTGGAGTTGCCATTCTCCCGGTAGTGTCAGACGGGGCGGCCGGGTGGATCCTCGGAAACTGGACAGACGGATTCTCCATCATTGACCCAACCATCGGCGTCTCCGGAGCTGTGTTCGGTGTGAGTCGACCATGTTATGACTCTACAAACCCTGATCTGGCGACCTCGGGCTATCTTCCCCCTCACCTCGTTGTCAGCAACGCCAACGTTCCTGCAGTCTACACGCTAGATTGGTCTTCAGATGCGGTGCTCAGAGAGGTTTACTTTTCTCACTCGCTTAACGGTAACGTTGTGGCCATAGATATTGTCGAGTCGGTTGCAGTCATATCTGTTTGCATGGTGGAGACATACGGGCTTACGTATGCCGCATATATCGTTTCAATCGAGCCAGACGGTGCTGTTGTCCTGGGAAGCTTTACAATGGACGACGCCAGCGAGATGACGTACGTGAGCACATGCGACACCAACCCCGTGTCTGTGATCATCGACAGCGGCGGCACCGACCGCGTAGACGTCGAGCTCGGTGTTCCCAGTCGGAACCTTGTCAAGCACGTCTCCTGTACCGCCACTTTTGAGGACGGATATGTAACAGCTTTAACCCAACTCGGCCATGCCTACCAGATCACGGGCCCCGCGGGATTCGGGACCGACTTGACCCTGCGCCAGGCCTCTGACGGTTCGCTGGAATCTATTGTCATGGCCTACGGTCAGATGTACTTTTTCGATGTCACTGAAGGTCCAGATTCCACCAAAGTCGACGCGGCAGACTTCGCATCGTACGTTCGACCAAACCACGTGCAGACAGAATTCTCCTCAACCGAGTCATCCTCCGACGGCTACATCCCCTCGTACACAACCCTCTCATCCTTTACAGACCCCCAGTTCGAGGTGGATGGGCCGAGGCTGGTGCTCATCCCGACTGCTGTCTCGCCACTGGGCTATCCTTCGTACTTCTCATACCCTAGATACTCCGAGTGCGACCTTTCTTTCGAGGAATCCGACTCGTTCTTCGGCTCGTGCAAGCCGTGCAGTTTTGGTCAAATCCGGCAATACTCTTCCTCCGACTCGACCGACTCGGTCTGCGTCGACTGCCTAGACTCTGAATACTGCCCTCCGCTGAGCCTGATGCATCTAGACTACAAGACGCTGACTGATATGAGAACATCGACTCAGGTGAACCTCACTGCGAGAGATGCACAAGAGTTTACTGATTGGGTGCTTGATAACACCACCAGCTTTACTGTCGGCCTGACTATTGTACTATTCACTGTTCTCATCCTTTACGCACTTTTAGCGTGCACCGTATTCATTGTCAAGGTATGCTCGAGTCTCATTCCTGTATACGCCACAAGCAGCAAGCTCAACCCACTTGTATGGCCCCATCTGGTCTACAAGGACGCCATCCTCCCTGTCTCTCGGCAAATTGACTTCCACCCGCGTCTCTTCGTGTCATATGAGGCCAGACGGTCCGGAAAAGACGGCGTGTACGTAAGTTCACGCGGTACATTCATCGGCGGACTTTGCACACCGTTTGTCTGGATCATTTGGTTGTATATCGCGTGGTATGCGGTCCAGTTCTACCTCTCGTACACCGAGGAGCCCGCCGTATCTTCCTCTGGAATCAAGCATGACGCCAACGCAATTGTCAGGGCCACTTCTGTGATTTGGTCTCAGGCCAGCAATGTGGAGCAAAACTTGTACGACGCTGCGATCGCCCAGGGCGTGACTATGAGGGTCACGCTCGTGGGGTATGACCACCTTGATTGCTCAGGCCAATGTCTAGAGTCTTTCGAGTCAGTCGGCTGTTACGCCAACGGAATTGTGTGCAGCGAGACGGTGTATACCTGTGACAGGCTCGCTGACGCTTATGACAAGAGTGGTAATTGCACAGTCACGTTTCAGTTTAAGAATGTGAACGTCGAGTCTGATGCTGCCATCAGCCTTGGCTTTGGCAATGCTTATGCCATGGCGATCCACAGCTCTGTCGAGCATAGCAAGGTGAATAGTGGTTTCATGCCCGATGGGAACGATGCCGACGCCGACGCCATTGTCGCTACCTACTGCACCGATGAAGCTACCGCGAACATGTGCGAGCCGATGAGAAGCACTGACATCGTTTTTATTGATCAGGCCACAGGCGGCGACACCGTCATCGCGGGTCTGGTTTCCAGACAGCTGTCAGTCACGCCGACGCTTATCCGAGTCCAAGAGGAGCAGTCGCTGCGACCGAGCTCGCTTTTACGTACAAAGGATCGTTATCGGTGGAGTTACGTAGATGTATACCAGTTTGGCACAGTTATCGGCTTCGAGCGGACAACGACAGCAGACTATATCTACGGCGCGGGTCACCCACTTGTGGTGACTATAGATATGACCACAAATGAGACAAATTATCTGAGTCGCATTCGGGTCGCAAGTCTCTCAAACACATTGCTCACTTTCGTTCTCGCGATCATCACCTTGAACCGTATTGCAACGGCAGTCAACTCGTTCAGGATTAGTGTCATGTATACTTTCACACCTGCTGTTGTCAAGTTTTGTCGCAAGGCCTACCATGTTTTGATGCGAGAGGAAGCTGAGAAGAAGGACGTGAGAGTGATTGACTCGAGGATGAACCCACTGTATCCCTCAGCTGAGTCGGATGTGACGTCCCTGTGAGCTTTGATGGAGATATTATTAATTTGCTGTTTGATAAATGTTACCAACCGACCCCAAGGGCGCCAATTTTCGTGATTGACTGTGAAGAGATCAAGTTGACAGCAAATGACGTGTTGCTAGGAGAAACAAAGAGAAGAATCAAGAGTGACAGCCTGCTTGCCTCAACCCCTGCAGAAGTTGATCAGGAATACCTATTCCGAAAGCAACTAGCATGCCATTTCGTCACCCGATCCAAGATGCCACGCCAGTATCTGGTCGATATCTGCCTGACTCAATTTCTGCTTTTCAGGTCTTCGACTGCGTCCAGAATTCTCGACGCGATGAAACGAAGCACTCTCTTCTGTGCATGGGCGCTTTTTGCCTTGATTGCTACTTCATTTGCAGACGAATCATCATTCTCTGCTTTCACGGATCAGGAGGCCACCGACATTGTGAGCTCGATCATTTCCAACACTGACGGCGTCAAGCACCCCATTCTCTTCGTCCCAGGCCTTTTTGGCTCACAACTTGAGTGGAAGCTTGATCCTACCAAGACTGCGTGCAACAAGACCACGAAGGGCACGTATGAACAATGCTGGATTCATGTTAGCGACCTCTTGCCCGGCCAGGACACGTGCTGGGTCCAGAACAACGTCCTAGGCCTCTCTGCCGACGGCATCACTACCCCCCGCGACGGTGTAGAAACCCGTGTCGCGTTCTGGCCGCTGGTCAAGTCTGTCGAGTATCTTACCGACACGCGCGTGGTCAAGAACGTCGCATACTACGGCCACAACCTGTTCAAGCTCCTCCGTGCTGCCGGGTATGAGGACAACAAGACCTACCTTGCCCATCCATACGATTTCAGGGCCTCGCCCCTCGAGTATTACCAGCCGGGCGGTGTTCTCGACAAATTTGCTACCCTCGTCGAGCATCTTTACGCGACCAACGGGAACACTCCCGTAGACATTGTTGCCCATTCTATGGGCTGTCTCGTGACCACTCTTTCCCTTGGCCAGCAGACCCAGGCCTGGAAGGACAAGTATATCCACCACGCCTACCTTGCAGGCCCACCCTTTGGAGGTGCTCCGAAGCTTGCTGGTGCCGTGATCAACGCACCGCACGAGTTTCCGCTGGTTCCGCCCGTGTATGCTAGCGAGGCTACCTTTATTCCTGCTCTCTCCACATGTTTGTTCCCCTTTCCCAGCAGTTTTACCCAGGGTGTGGCGGTATCTGGCTCGCACCTGACACTGGTCTCCTCACCAAGGACACTCACCTCATTACCCATGCCGGTAGAGAATACAAGCTCAGCGACATGGGCCTCTTCCTCAACCAGGCAGCCGCAGCCCAACCCCTTATCTACCAGTGCTTCAAGCAGACTCGCGGCCTGTTTACTGAGCGGTGCAAACACGACTGCGCGCCAGGTGTTGACACGACAATTCTGTACGGGATCTCATTCCAGACTCAGTCAAGCTTCAAGCTCACCAAGGGCGATTTCGGCGACCCCCTGCTCGACATCCAGGCGGAGGTTGAGAGTTACGTTGTCGGCGACCAAACTGTGCCGGTCGACTCGGCCACGACTCTGCCCAAGCGGTGGGCGGCCTCTGGCAACCATGGACACAGTGTTAACTTCGTGGCGGTGGAGAATGTGAAGCATCAGGACCTTGTTCGCAGCAAGGAAGGCGCTGAGAAGCTTTATGAGTCCATTTTCGGATAAATTTGTCCCAACCCTTTTTTTTGAATCAGTGAGGTTAAATTGGCAAATATTGCCAACAATGCACAGAAAGCAAACCACTATTGCGAGGGACAAGTCAATCAGCGTGGCCGTTTAGCCTTCTCGACACCAACTTTTTTTCGCGAAAAAAAGAGAGGTTGCTTGGTGTAGGTTTGTACGACCATCTGTTGCCTCTGGCGATACTTTTGAGAGCCTAAAAGCTTTATTGCTTCATAGCTGCTCGTACTCGTTCATTTCGCGCAGATTCCTCGTTTCTCACACAGCGTATGGACTCTTCTCTCACCGTCAAGATCCCCGAGGGCGTTCGCATTGAGTGCGGTCGCCGTGTTGTTCGCGTCACTGGCCCCCGCGGCCAGCTCGTCAAGAGCTTCAAGCACGCCAAGGTTGAGCTCAAGTCTGCTCCCGACGCCATCGTCGTGACCACCTGGTTCAACAACAACGCCCAGCTTGCCCTCCTCCGCACTGTGGCCTCCCACATCCAGAACATGATCACTGGTGTCACCAAGGGCTACCGCTACAAGCTCCGCTGCGCCGCTGCTCATTTCAACATCGTCTCCACCATCAACGAGAAGGAGCGCACTGTTGAGCTTCGCCATTTCCTTGGTGAGAAGATGGTCCGCGTTGTCAAGCTCCAGGACGGCGTCACCGCCACCCGTGACCCCAACTCCAAGGACGGTATCGTCCTCGAGGGCAACGACATTGCCGCCGTCTCCCAGACCGCTGCTTCCATCCAGCAGTGCACCCGCGTCCGCAACAAGGATCTCCGTAAGTTCCTTGATGGTGCCTACGTCCAGGAGCGTGGCCCCATCCCCGACGAGGAGTAAGTGATTAAATTTACTTCGCCACCTTCTTGCTGCTCATATTTATTGTGGTTGTACGGATTTGTATGACTGAAGACTCTCATGTTCTGATTGTCTCATCATGCCATCCACTTTTTTTTCAGGCATGATTTTTTTTCGGAGAAAAAAACTGGTTGAGAAGAGAATGCGCCAGTTCACCGTTATTGGCCGTGCTGCTCCCACTGAGGAGACCCCCGTCACCCCCATCTATCGTATGCGTATCTTCGCTCGCGATGAGGTTGTTGCCCGGTCTCGTTTCTGGTATTTCATGCGCAAGCTCCAGAAGCTGAAGCGCGTGAACGGCCAGCTCCTCGAGTGCAAGGAGATCTTTGAGGCCCGCCCCACCGTTGCTCGCAACTACGGTGTTTGGGTTAAGTACGATTCCCGTACCAACACCCACAACATCTACAAGGAGTTCCGTGACGTTTCCGCTGTTGATGCTGCCAAGCACCTTTACTCCGATATGGCCGGCCGCCACAGCTCCCGCTTCAGCAACATCCAGATTGTGAAGCTCGCTGAGATCTCTGCTTCCGAGTGCAAGCGCCCCACCACCACTGCCTTCCACAAGAGCAACCTCCGCTTCCCCCAGCCCATCCGCAAGCCCGTCCGCACTGAGAAAAAGCACCGCACTGTCTTCCAGGCTTCCCGCCCCAAGATCTTCTAAGCTCTGAAGTAAACACGGCTAAAGCCTTTTACCGGCAATTTAGTATTCGATTCTGTCTGCCTACTCGGGCAACTCATAAGGCATAACCCGTCGTGGGTGCAAGTTGAGCCGACTTTGTTCTGACCATTTTGATGACGATGAGCGAAGCTGCGCCTTGTGCTTTCGATCTCGATCAGTTCAACTACTTCGCTGAAAACAAGGCTGTATTGGATGCCTGCCAGGCAATGCACAATATCCGGTTCGTTTCCCCTGTTCTCGGTGACATAGCGATCTATTGGAGCAATTAGCGACGCTAAAGCCGTCTCACCAATCTATATTGCATCTCCAAAGCATCTTGAACAGCCTTAACAGGCTATATGAAGCCACAGCGCCCCAGTTGCCCGCCGAAGACCTCACCGAACTCGCAGCCCACAAACGCTCAGTCGCCGCCCTCGCCTCCCGTATCGTAGGCGGCTACCTTGACCAGCTGATCCCCGCCCTGCCCGTGCTCTCGCTTCGCCCTCCAGTGACCATGGAACACGCCCCCTCGGCCGATCCCGTAGCGCTCGGTCGTCTGGTCCAAATCGCGGAAGAGTGTCCCGTCGAGGGGCTCAGCAGACACATCTCACTCGGCTTGCTCAAGTTCTTCAGGCGGCGTCTGCTCGCATCTGCTTTCCTCGACCAGGGACACACTGTACTTTCGTCGTACACCGAGTTCTGCGTCGACTTGCTGCCACGGATCGCAGAATCCTGCGACAAGGAACTCACAACTGAAGGAGCGGCTGGACTTGGCATGAGAGCACCCTTGGCCATGCTGGGGCAGCTCAGGTCTGTAACTGACCTTATCTACCTCGTCCTCGTCATCAAGTGTGATATTTCCGGCACAATTCCCATGAAGCCCGATTCCGGCAACCAAGATGCCGGAAACTTGATGTACCACCGTAAGTTCCCGGTACTTGACACACTGGATGAGATCGCCCAGTTCATAATAACCACGCTCAAGGCCGCCAATGACATTGAACACGCCATCAGCGGTTTCGAACCTCCGTTCGTATCGATTCCGACCGCTCTTGTCACGCTGCCTGGGGAGATCGACCACCCATCTTTGTTTGATGATCTCATGTGTTCAACCCTGGCTTGGGCGATCACTGGCGATCAGGAGAGCGAGTTGTTTGGGCCTGATGGAGCATTCATTCGCCTCATGACTGACATCGCTCGAGCGAATATGTTTGACGCCGAATCTCTCATAGATTCGCTCAAATCCAAATCTGCCAGTGAGATTCGCTCATTCTTCGCCTCCACCATCGCCGACTGCGTTATCGAGTCATTCAACTCAGCAGCCGAGTCTCGCTTCACTGAGGATGGCTGGGCGGTGAGGTCGCACACCTTTGCCTGTGTTGCAGACACCGTTTCTTCCATCCAGGGCCTCGTTGTGACCTGCCGATCCTTCGCGCTCCAGTCGTTCTCCACGGCTGAGGCAATACAGCAGGCGACGGCGAATCATATACTTGCCGCGGTGCTGCCGAACATGGTTGGTCGGTGTCTTGAGATGGTCACGGCGTTCGTACTCACCTCAGAGTCGCCGCAGTTTAAGCCCGGTTTCCACAGCCTGAGCGCGCTGCTGACTATTCTGAACAGCGCAGAGCTATCGCCCTCTCTCATCGCCCTACTCGACCCCCAGGGGCGACAGACTGTGTTGGATGCTCAACAAGACACCCGTAATGCTTTCGTTCGTCTCGTACAAAAATACGCCGCCCGCACAATTAACGACATGTCTCAGCTTGTCTCAGTGATCTGTGCTCCCTCGGGTGCGAGTAAGAACCTGCTCAACACTCTCAGGCGTACAACCACGCTTTTTAAGAACACTTCTGAGGCTGAAAAGATTGTGATCAGAGATGTTAAGGCGGCCGCCGACCTCCTTGACGAAGCAGTCAATGACCCCTCCATCGCGAACGAGGGCAAGGTCCATCTCGCCATCCGCATCCTTAAAGTGCTCGTCCGATCTCCCAGCCCTGAAGTCCCAGTCGAGGATATTTGCCAGAGTCTGGGCAGTATCGCGAGAGCGTTCCTCGGGTCGGGGGCCGGCTGTCTTCTTACTGAGGCGATACAGCCACTGCTGGTGAGCAACCCTCTGGCCGTGTTGCAGGATTTGAAGAGTGATCCAAGAGGCACGATGCAGGAGCTGAAAGTAGCAGCGTTGGATGAGGAGATGGTGACGGGCCTGCTCAAGTGGCGTGTCGGTATTTAGGTGATATGGGTGGTAAATAGTGCCCTAGAGTGTCAGGTGCGGGTCTTTTGACGGCGTGTTGGAGATTGAGGCCAATGTGCAGGTTTGCCGGGTCAAAACGATCCCAGAACAGAATGTCTCTCAGAGAACACTTAAAGACTCGTTTGTGCTGAAAACTTGTATCTAACACAGATCTAGAGAAGAACCTGCTCAGTCTTACTGGCAAGCTCGAAGGCACTTGGCAGTTGGTGCTTGATGCAACGACAATCCCAATCATTTCGTCAGTTTTCACGCAAGCTGAGCTAACAGACCACGGTATCACTGTAGCAGAGAACATATCGCTGAAGAGAGCTCCTCGCCGCTCTGTTCTCTCTCTGTATTTCGTCCAACCAACCGAGACGAACATCAAGACGATTGCCCGTGACTTTGGCTGGTCCGACAAGGGCAAAGACGGCATCATTCAGCCCAAGAAGCGCAGCAAGGCCGAGCTATACCGCGGCGGCGTCCTGGCCATGACTATGCGCGTTCCGAACCCTCTGATCGAGTTCATGGGCGAAGCTGGTCTCGTCCACCGGCTCCTGGACCTGCAGGAGGTGTATTCTGAGTATCTCACGCCCGAAGCCCGTCTCGTAATCTGCCCAGCGACCTTTTCCGAGATTTTCGGCGCCCAACTCGACGTCAATGTCCGCAAAGAACGCGAGATCGTCCTCCAGACCATCGGCAAGCAGCTTGCGACCATATTCATCTCCATGGGCGAGCTCCCCGATGTTGTATACGCCGCCAAGTCTGGCCGCAGCAAGACTGTGGCCACAACGGTCTCCTCGTACATCAAGTACATCGCCGAGAAGCACAACTACCCTTTCACCAAGCCCAACGGCCAGCGCCCGCTCCTAGTAGTTACAGACAGATCAGCAGACCTCTGTGCGCCCCTTATGCACGAGTTCACGTACGAAGCACTCATCAGAGACATCCTCGACATACGTGGCACGGAGTACGAGTACAAGCCGGCCGCCTCAGACGGAAGCGACGCTGTTCCGAAGACTGTGATGCTCGACGAGACTGATAGACTCATGATGAAGGTCCGCAACCTTTTCATCTCCGACGCAATCAAACAGATCCAAGAAGATGGCCGCGAAATGAAGGCGCGTTTCGGTTATATGGACGATGGAGGCACAGAGAGGCTCGCAGACAAGCTCAAGGACTTCTCTGAATACGACAAGACTCGTACGGAATACGGCACTCATATTAGCATGACTACCAAGATCGCCGGCGACCAAGAACTCATGGGAATGCTCATGGAGATCGGGAAACTAGAGCAAGATATTGTAGTCGGCCTCAGTGACGGCGAGAGGATCCGTCCGATGACTCAAAGTGAAGTCGTCACTGGAGTCGGGTCGTTGGTCAGGAAGTACGGAGACAGACTCAAGCAGTCGGACAAGCTAAGACTCATCCTACTCGCCATCATTGCCCTCGGCGGGGTGCCCGCTGATAGACTCGACAGGCTCTCTGACCTTTCTGGACTTAGTCCAGCAGATCGTGTTCAGTTGGCAACTGTCACAAGACTAGGGAAGTCGGTGGTCAAGTCGGATGCCAAGAAGAGCGTCTGGCCCTTCAAGGGGGCAAAGAAGGACAACGCCGCGACCAAGGCCGGACGAGATACTCAGTATGAGATTTTCAGATTCATGCCCGATATTCACTCGGATATTGAGTCCATCATTGAAGCTAAGGACAACAAGGCGCTCGATGCGATTGGCTTTTCTCGGGACGACACTACTCTCGACTCTGGCCTAGCCACAGTCGCCGCTCCCAAGGGCAGATGGCGCCAGAGCCGTCGCAAGGTCGTTTACTTCGTTCTCGGCGGGGCCTGCTACAGCGAGCTTCGGGAAGTTTATGAAATGAGTGATTCAAAGTCCGGGCTTGACGTCTGTGTGGGTGGGACCGCGATCATGACTCCGCTGGCCTTCTTGGATGAGCTGAAGGGGATTGCAGAGTAGTAGTAAATGTTGTGAAATGGGAAGCAGGGGTGGGAGGTGAGGGCGGGGGATAGAAGGGAGCCGAGTCGGGGCGGATGAGCTAAGTTGCTTGGGAGGGCAATGGGCGCACAGTAGAGTGTGGGGTGCATGAAATACTGCATAACTATGGGGTTAGTCGGCCTTTTCGTGCTCCTTGAGTGATCTTAGTGTGATATCCTTAAGGTTCCGATAACTATCTTTATAAACTGCGCATTCCGAGTCAGGGAACTAGTCACATTAAATCCGGGCCATGACATTAGTCGTCAGATTGAGTCGATGGTGTGGCCTTGAGCTCTTATTGAAACACTTAATCGAACTTCCGCAGTTTAGGGTCACATCAAAGAAAATCCAAAACCGAATAGGGTGGCTTATCACGGGCTGGATTGGCCGCTCACCACGGCCGGTTGGCTTTCTTAACGGTTCGGTCTTGATATAAAATCCGTTGTGCTCAATCTTGACTTCTCTTGACGTCTTCGTTTTCGGGACACAGTTTTTGTCTCGACAAAGCCTTGCTAGTTTGTTCGTTTTGTGTACGCTACAGAAGCTACAGTAGCGTCTAACACCTCCCTTTTCTTACCATAGATGGAGAAGATTGAATCTATCATCAAAGAGCTTAAGGAGCTCAACATCGACCTGTACAACAAGGACTGGCTTCGTACATGGGACATGACCCAGGAACAGATCGAGGGCACTGCCAAGATCGCCCTTGCTCTCGAGGCTCTCTACAAGGAGAACATCGACTGCCGCGTCTTCCAGAACGGCTCTCTCGGTGTTTCCCAGTTCCGCGATAACTCCACCCGTACTCGCTTCTCCTTTGCCTCCGCTGCCGCTCTCCTCGGCCTCCAGGTCCAGGACTTCGACGACACCAAGTCCCAGGCTGCTCACGGCGAGACTGTCCGCGAGGGCGCCAACATGATCTCTTTCCTCACTGAGTGCATCGGCATCCGTGACGACAAGTTCGTCGGCGAAGGCCACGAATTCCAGGTTGAGACCGCTGAGGCCGTCCAGGAGGGCTTCGACGCCGGTGTGCTTCACCAGCGCCCCTCTATCGTCAACCTGCAGTGCGACCAGGACCACCCCACCCAGGCCATGTGCGACCTCCTCCACTTCGCCAAGACCTACGGTGGCCTCGACAAGCTCAAGGGCAAGAAGATCGCCATGACCTGGGCCTACTCCCCCGCCTACGGCAAGCCCCTCTCCGTCCCCCAGTCCATCATCGCCCTCATGACCCGCTTCGGCATGGACGTCCATCTCGCCCACCCCGAGGGCTACGACCTCCTCCCCGAGACCATCGAGGTTGCCAAGAAGCACGCCGAGGAGTCTGGCGGCAAGTTCACCGTCTCCCACTCCATGGACGAGGCCTTCAAGGACGCCGACATCGTCTACCCCAAGAGCTGGCTCGGCTACAACTTCGCCGTTGAGCGCACTGAGCTCCTCCGCAAGGGCGGCAAGGACTTCCAGGAGAAGCTCGACGAGCTCGAGAAGCGCCTTCTCGAGGGCAACAAGAAGCACATCGACTGGGAGTGCACCGAGGAGCGCATGAAGCTGTGCGCCCCCGACGCTCAGTGGTGCCACTGCCTCCCCTGCGATACCACCGGCCTGAACTGCGAGCACGGCGAGGTTGACATCCCCACTTTCGAGAAGTTCCGCGTGAACTCCTGGAACGAGGCCGGCAACAAGCCCTGGGCCATCGCTGCCATGATCCTCGCCACCCGCTTCAAGGACCCCGCCGCTACCCTCGAGAAGATCGTCGAGCGCGATGCCAAGCGCCGCCTCGATTAAGAAAGCTGCCAGATGCATATAAAGCTCAGCACATGTTTTGTATGACGAGAGCCATCCTGCGCCTTTCCATGGTTGGGCATTTGTTGCGAATTGACTCGTACTTTGATCCGGATCATTGCTGAGTGGCCGATGGTGTCTCATGGAGGGCAGGTGAGGCGATCCAGCATGCTTACGTCTGATATGTGGGTTTCATCATGACGTTGGCAGAGGCTTGTTTCTCATTTATGTGAGATAACCTCGGATTACATTGATTCACGTAATTCCAGCAGCACGAACTCGAAAAGAGCTGGAAAATGCTCGAAGCCTTCGCTCATTTCCCTTTGAATGGAATTATTAACCCCAATGTGACCATTCTGCAGATTCTGATGTATTGTGTCACCTGGGTATGCGCTGTATTCCTTCTTTTTTTCTTTTTTCAATTGGGTGTTCTCCTCTTCCTTTCTGACCTGGAGCAAGATTTCATCAACCCCATCACTTTCTGCCAGAAGCTGAACCGGTGGATGTTCCCCGAGGTCTACGTCACTTTTGCCGCGAGCGTCCTCCTGATGCTCTGCTTTGACTGGCTCGGTTTCCTCGTCTTGATGGTCCCACTCATCGTCATCCAAGTACAGCGCATCAGGAACAATGCTGTCAAGTTTGATTCATCCAACATCTTTATCCACTTTGGTGCTTCGAAGAAGTCAACAATCATCAGAATGGTCATGTATCTACTTCTCTTCTTCTTCATCCTGTACCGCATCATGTCCTCCCTCTTGGTCCGTATCATTCCCCACGACATCATGGACCAGCTCAGGTCATGATTTGTACCGTGAGACATATAAAGATCCAGTGCCCGGTGAACGTGTGAGTGGGGAGTGGGGCGAGTTGCAGGTGGATGAGGCCTGATAGCCGTACGGTTATGCCAATAATGCATGCCTTGACTTTGCGTGTCATGCAGGTTGACCTACTTAACTTTCAAAGACCGCCGCCACAATACATCTGTCGTCCTCTCCACCCTGCACACACACATGCAAGTCCAGCAGCGCTGTTTTCATCGTGATTCAATCGGATGAGCATAGCCTGCAACAATCCTCGGATGGTCGTCACACAAGAGTATGACGTCGATGGGGCCGCTGAATCAGCGTGGCTTCACTCTCTAATCTATGTTACGTTCAATATCCATGAAGTTCGTTTTCTCCGAGCCTCTAACACAGGGCCAGACAGTGGAGTACGTCTATCCAGAAACCACGGCGCTTTCAGAGAGCGATAGGGTGAACCTTGCGTTTCTATCGTTCCCAGACTCCAACGATTGCATCGAAGGAGACACATCCTTCGCCTTCGTTTTCAAACGTCCTGAAGGCCCGATCAAAGAGCAAAGCCTCTTCGGCATGACCTTCTACCGCCAGCGTCCCGACCCCACGAACCAGAGAGGCCACTCCCAGTGCGCTATAGTTGTCCTTATGCGCCACAGCTACGTGGACGTCACCGAGTACATTACCAGCATCGTCGGCCCCACCGCCCTCGAGCATACCAACGTCCTAGAGATATTCAAAGAGACGTACAGGTCAACAACCACCTGGCCCGCTCCTCTACCCGGCTCTGTTGCCTGTCTGCCTCTCCTTGGCACGGTCGGCACTTTCGCCTTACCTCGACCCAAGACCCAGACATGCGGCAAAGGTAAGGTCCACGCCTCGACCCAGATGCATGACCTGGGCGATGCTTACGCTGAGATAGGCCACAGGATGGTCCAGTCTCCCCCGGCAGCTCCCCGGCCCCGGCTGAGGAGATCCCGGTCGATGTCCGTCCACGGAGTGATCCCCGCCTGCCCCATCCCTGGTGCCCCACGCCCTGGCTTCTCCTACCTCTATGCGGCCTCAGATGACAGGTCGGAGTCACCCATGGCTCTAATCGAACACCACTTGCCCGTTTGCGGTCCGCAGACACTCATTACCCACTTTGGAGCCAAAGTCAGTCGAGTCAAGAGTCAGCTCGAGTCGCTGTGGGCATGCTTCGAGGCTGTGCTGACCGGCAGATCGATCCTGGTCTTTGGCGCACACCCGAGGAACGTGGGGCTCACCGTCCTTGGTCTCTTGACCCTCACTGACCCATGTCCCTTTGGCGGAGATTACAGACCGTATCTTCCGATATATGACCGAGATTTCGATAAGATTTTTACTACCCCGCCACCCAAGGCGACTATTGTAGGAGTAACCAACCCCGTATGTGAACGTTGGCTTGAGTCCTGGGACGTTGTCATTCACCTCGCCACACCTACCAAGAAGTTCAAGATTGAGATTAACTTCCCAACCACGCTTGCACCAGATTCAGCGGTTATTAAGAACGCCAACAAATGCCGCGGTGCCGATGACATCGAAGCGGTTGTCCGTAACCACTTTGGCTCTCTTATGGACGAGTTCCTGACTCCTTTCGACAGATACTTCAGGCCACCGCTGATTAACACACTCGCGGGCGAGGCTTTTCTTCAAGATCCCCAACCTATTGATTCATTCAGCGAGGCCGAGCTCCTCGCCAATATCGGCAAGCCCAAGCTGTTCTCCATGAAACGCAGAGACTGGCGTGCAATGTATCGAGCCTTCATCGACTCCCCATCGTGCCGTAAACTGCTCGAAATACGAGCAGACGTCACACCGGGCGAGCTGAGGCAGGTGTACAGGATGGCGCGGATCTCTCTCAACGTAGATACGATGTGTGCTGGAAAGGATGCGACGGAATGCTATGTTTTGACCAACACGCTCAGCCGGCTTTTGTTGAGAGTAGCTAAGGAGACTCCGGATGATGTGACGCTCATTCAGGCGCTTAATACACATAGAAGAAGGCTCGCGATCCTTGCGGAAGAGAGGGCTGAAAAATGATTGTGTTAATCAATTGATTAGGTCTGGCATTAACGTGCACAATGAGGAATAAAGGACAACTTTTTACTCTGTGAGCCCGATGTATTGCTGTAAAATGGGGCGCTTTCGTAGCTGAACACGACACCGTTGTCTCCAGGCTTGCTCAACGCAAGAGCTGCAGAGTGGACGCCGTACCTGCTGGACCCGCCCGACCCACGCTTCCTCGCCGAATGTGAGCGCTGTCATCCTGTTCGATTATGGCGTTATATGGCTGGCATGGCGTCGACGAGCCGATCGGTCGGCCACAATCAGCGCGAACCGGAGGCAGGTCATGTGCCGCGGGTGCAGCCGGACCATTGACGCGAGAGCTGTGTAAGTTGTCCTTTCATTCCTCCCTAGTCGCGTCCACCTCTAAGAGCTCCCTCCGGACTCACGACATGACGTGCCCGCGCTCGGGAGCAGGGTAAACCCTGATGTATACGATAAATGGGACATGTAATTTGTTCGAATGCCAAGGAGGCATGCCACCTCGAGGCTCTGTTGCAGAAGGAGCTTCACCGTCAACACAATCGAAGTCTAGTGCTAGTAGGCGCAATACGCTGAGCTTACGGCAGCGTGCAGTCAGCATGGCCACACCCATCCTTGGTTCGCCCTTTTCAAAGCGCGGGGATGCCACGAGCGAGGCTAGCGTACCAATTCACGGTCGTCCAGTATCAAAGCTGAAGCCTCCTGCTGGCTACGGCAGTCAGAACGCATCAGCACCGACTTCGCCTCGCAACGACTGGCTGACGATCGTTGAGAGTGACAGTCTCAGCAACGATCTCTTCGATCTGAAGGAGATGATCATGGACCTGCAGCGTGATAACAAGGCGCTCGCTCAGGTCAACTCGACGAAGGAGGAGATTGTCTTTTGGGCCACGCGGGAAAACGAGTGGCTCAAGGCCGAACTGGCCGTCCTCCGCGCCCACGAGGACGCCGAGACTGAGGAGGAGCGGGCCAAGATCAGGGACATGGACCGTATTAGGGAGACTGTCCGTTCTTTCGGCGAAGAATGGGTGAGCCAGGCGAAAGACGAGCAGCGCGTGCTTCGGGAGACGATATCGACCCTCAGAGCCGAGAAGGAGCGCATGGACAACTCATTCTCGGTCATGGTGGAGCAGCTGCGTGATGCGCAAGGCAAGGCGCTTCGGACCGATGCCCTCGAGGATGAGCTGCGCGAGATGAAGATGCGATGCGACGCGCTAGACCAGCAGAGGGCCGCCATGGAGCACTTCGTGGTCGAGGCCAACGAGGCGAAGGCCCGGCGTGGCTCTAGTGTTGATCTCGAGGAAGAGCTTAACGTTCTTCGTCTCCAAAAGACGGATTTCGAGACCAAGGCTGAGGCTGCCTCACGAGAGCTCGACGGACTCAAGAAGGAGCACAAGCGGATGTCCAAGAACTACGGTATTCTCCGTACCGAGCACGCTGGCCTCCAAGCCCGTGTCGCGAGCCTCACTTCCGAGCGCGAGAAGAACAACGCCGAGCTCGCCGCACTCACCGAGACGACCCGCGACCTCAAGGTCTCTCTGATTGAATCCGAGCAGGTTTACAAGGTACTCAAAGCCAAATACGATGAAGTTGCCACCTCACACAAGGACAGCCTGCAAGACCGCGAGGACCTCGAGCAGGCCGTCGAGGACGTCGAGGCCGAGAAGCAGCTCGTGGAGTCCAAGCTGAAGGCTGCTCGGGCGGCCAAACTGGCTCTGACGGAGAAGATTGGCGAATTATATGATCTTCTTGAGGCATCCGAGGCCAAAACCCTCGAGCTGGACCAAACTCGGATTAAGCATGAGACGAAGCTGGAAGCAATGGAGAAGGAGAACAAGGCCCTGGCCAAGAATCTTCAGTTAGTCGCGGGTCGAGGGCACAAGGCGGTCGGTGGCCAAGCACGAGCACCCAACGTCACGGAGGGTCGCCCCGTCTCTGTGGTTGAAACGCAGGAGCGGAAGGCAAGAGATGATGTTGCAGAGCTTGGGGAGACCGTTACAGCGCTGAAGGGTGACCTGGCTGGCATGCAGCGGGCAAAGGACGTCGCCAACGGAGTAATCACGAAGCTGAGACAGACTGTGGCCAAGCTGGACGGCGAGAAGACGCAACTGCAGGGTCGAGTCGCCTCGCTCGAGGAGGAGACCCGTGCCGCTGCCCGGCACACAGCAGAGGCGCTCAAGGACCGGGACAACACCGAGGCCACCCTCCACTCGAGGATCGCGGCTCTGACCGAGGAGACCGCGGCTCTTCAGACCAGACTTGTCGAGGCGCAGTCAACGACCCAGGCGACTCAGTCTGACCTCGAGACCGTGGTGGAGGCGCTAAGGGCCGAGCGGGCAGAGCTTGAAGGGCGGCTCAGAGACCAGTCCGAGGAGCACAGGCTGGCCGGGTTTGCCCTGGAGCAGACAATCAGCCAGATGCTCGAGCAGCGGGCGAGCGGGCTCGGAGAGGCGGAGGCGAGGGCCGATGATCTCAAGGCGAGGCTGGTGCAGGTCGAGGGCGAGTTGGCGAGTGTCCGCGAGCAGAATGAAAGGATGATCTGGAAGAGGGGGGTTGATGAGGTCGAGCAGGATCAGGCAGTTTATTGCGGGACCGAAGACGCGAAGTTCGCGGAGCTCCACAAGGAGCTGAAGGGCAAGGTCGACTCCATCGCTGACGAGAAGGCTGCGCTGGAGGCCGCACTCGTCTCGACGACTGAGGAGCACGAGGTCGTCGTCGCCGACCTTCTATCCGACAAGGCCGCGCTCGAAACACGGCTTGCAAGCTCAGTCGACGCCAACAACGATGCCATTAGCCATCTCGAGGCTGCTCTAGCCACAGTCACCGCCGAGAAGGCAGCGCTGGAACAAGAGGTCGAGAGCCTCAGGATAGTGATCGCCCAGCACCAGGAGCAGACTGCTACTGGGGCTAAGGATTCTGTGGAGGAAACCACGGAGCGTGCGGTGGTCGGAGCTGAGGTCCGTCGTCTGAATAACGGCGTCCGCTGGGGGTTGATGGGGGCCGGCATCGCCGCCAGTTTCGGTGCTGGCATGGCACTTCGGAGCCCGAAAAAGCCAGGGTTTAAGTAAATAGATGGTTAGATGTAGACGAGTTGAGTTCGTAAGTATGCTGTGCTTACATCACGCAAAGCGACTGCCGCGGAATAATCTGCACTACGAATTGCGATGTCGTAGCTACACCGTGAGTTTGTTCAATAGACAATGTTTAACTATAGAAGAGCAACTGTTGCTGCTCTGTGGGGCATCTGCTTCGTTAATCTGGGCGTCATGTGCGTTTTGACGGTGGTGGCTGCCCTTGCACTTGCCTCTTACTACCTTTTGCCGATTGTGGCCTTGCTACTGATCGTAGGAGTCCCAAGCCTGATTCCAAAGCGTTTCTTCTTCCGTTTTGGCCTCGTTGCATACTTCCTATTGACCTCTGCCATCCTCTATGTTGCGGCGTTCATCATGGTGCTTGCCCTCCTCAGCTCTTGCTCAATATGCTCAGGTAACTTCTGGAATGCCCAGTTTACGCTCTGGGTTGTTCTTCTACTGAGTACCGTCCAAACTACGTTTTACAGAGTGATCACGATCCTTACACACGCCTCGCTTCCCTTCATTTTCAGCGCTTTCATCCCGAGATTGCGGCACAGACATCGTGTAGTCACCCGCAACGATGGTGTACGCACGCTGGTCCCTAAGACGCGCGTGTTCAAGCCAGTGGCCGGCCATATCATCTCCAACAACACACCATGCGTTATCCAATGCGGCGACCAGTTCGCAGTGGGTCAGCCATGTTCTCCAGCATTTGACGACGCTGAGCTTCAGCCTGACTCAGTTGCGGTCGTGTTCTGCAAACGGTCGCGGGACGGCAGGCTGCTGGCAAAGGATCGCAGAAAAATTCCATGCAGACAGCGGGACCTATACCAGCCGAGCTCGGTCCCGGCGCTGTCGCCTTGTCGATTGGAGGGCTGGGAGTCAAGTCAGATTGAGTCGAAGTTTAGCGCGGGCGTGTCGCCGAGAAGAGCGCGGCGCTCGGCTGTCAGCTCGCCAGGATAGGGACGTGGGGCTGATTAACGTAATGGTTAAAGTAAATCTCAGATAGGACGTAACCGTGGTTTATGTTATGTGTGTTATATGCGTCGGATGTGGAAAAATATTGATCGAATCAAAAGACAGAGCATGGTCAACCGGACTGAAAATCGTGCAGCCTAGGTGATGCGGCGTCAATAGCGAGCTTGTGGCTGAACACGTCGCACGCCATCGAGTGTACAAGAACCCTAGCTCGCTCCTCCTCAGCGTCAGTGCGAACCTCGCGGCAAAAGAATGAAATGTTGTACAAGAGCGTCCTTCTATACTGCAGCCACTCATATGCAAGCCTCGCTGTGAACAAGGAGACTGAGCCGATGGAGTAGTCGTCTCTATAGACAAGAATGGCCTGGGACGTGTCCTGGACGAGCATGGCCATGGATACGAGTAGACGCACAGTTACTGCTCGGAAGGAGAGGCGTGTGTGTGAATCAGTAGGGATCAGCATGCCTGCGGCAAGCTGGTCTGGGCTGAAGATGATGATGGGGACTTTGTTGGTCGTCAGGCCATGGACGGAGGCGGTAAAGGTGCACGTGCGGCCCTCAACCTCGTACTGGTTGGCAATGGTGAAAGGACGCATGGAGAGCCTGTCTACGGCGTGGCCGTTGTTGAGCAGGAGTTCTTGGAGATCCCTCATAGCAACAGCTTCTGTGGGCTTAAACACTTGCGGTTGCGGTATAAAGGGCGTTAGATTGATGTCGAAGAATGATACAAGCGTCTCTATGGAAATTGATGATGGATTAAGGTCACTGCGGGAGTTTCTTCGTGTTGTAGGCGCAGAGCAACTGGTGATCTTAAGAGATGGAGGCAACTGGATAGCGGTGGGAAGTCCACGCATGATTTTGACGAGTGCGTTCATCGGGCCACTGTCATGCAAGAGCAAATCGTCGTTGCGAAATTGGAGGCAGACCAGTTCAACAATGGTCAAACGACATTTTTACGGCGGTAGGGCCCATGGAGTACGGCGGCAGTTGTGATTCCCGCATGTTTCCGTAGTACCAGTCCCTTCCGTTCCCAACACCGTCTTTAGAACCAAAATGATTGACCACCATAATCTGAGACGGTGGGCTCTAAGTGGCCTCCTGGGCCCACTGCTTGACGCAACACAAATAGCGGGCGACCCCATCGCAAAAGATTTGATTTGGTTGGGTTTCAATACCACAACTATCCGTTTCTCGGTACCGGCCCGCGCTGAAGAAACGATGCTCTCACAAGTTACCGCACGCAAGAAGGGGAAGTATACTTGCCGGTGCGTTACCACGGCGAATGGTTCCAGCAGCGTCTGCAACCAATCGTTCCCCACCATCACCAGTAGGACAGTCCACATGCTCGAGGTCCATCGCCTCGTGCCCTGCGCGAAAGAAAGCTGCGGCCAGGGCTTCGCCTCAGTGGATGAGGTGTATAAGCACATGAAGCACGCTCATTCCCACCTGTGTTGTGGTGGATGCACATTCTACAGCCATGTGCCGAATATAGTCGTCAAGCACAGGCTAGCGCACCACGCCAACGAGATTACACCGACCGAACGAGCTCGATATGAGTGCCCGAAGTGCCACACTCTCCATTACGACCTCCACGGTCATTTTGCAACAGCTCACACCGAGCTATTGGCCCCTAGCGAGCGAAGCAAATACTGGTGTGAGGCGTGCCGCAAGTACGTGCCTCAGCTTTCGAAGCACCAGCGTGAGGTGCACACTGATCAGTTCGTCTGCCCCTTGGCCAGCTGCCACGCCAAGTTCAGCAAAGAAAGCGCAGTCTCAGCCCACCTTCGCAACCGCCACTCGATCATAGCTGCTGAGCATGAGCTTGTGATGAACATTGTTCGCATGGTTCACTCGAAGAACGCCGACTCGCCCCTCACCCTTGCTGTAGGCCGCCCAGGGCCTGAGGCGCACATGGAGCACTCTCCATTGTCTACCACACGCAGCGAGGAGCCGTCACACGGTATGTCGCCCTTCCAGAGCAGCAGTGATCTGGTGGGCGACTCGTATGATTCGGACGACGAGGCGGCCATCATTCACCCGAACGCCATTCCGCTGCAGGTGTTCGGTAAGCTAGTGTAGATAGTTGCTAGCTCTCTGTATTTGTAAAGTTTTATCCCATGCTCTTGTTAAAAACGTGTCTTCATTCAATCATCGTTCAGGCTGGGCTTGCTACTCAGTCGAGCTCAGCCAGTACCTCGCCTCGGCCCCTTCTTCGCCTTCTTCACACGCCTTACAGGGGACTTGTACTTCCAGTCCTCGGGCTTCGGCGTGAGATGAACTGCGCCAGCTTTGATCTTCCGCTCAAGCCCCTCTGCAACAGAAGCATACTCGGCGTCCTCCCCATCATCAGCCAGGGAGAGCAGGGCTGCCTGGGCGGCCGAGTCCTCGCTTCCCATGGCCGCGTGCGTCCCGAGGCCGTTTCTTACGAGCTCGGATCTGATTAGTTCCTTGAGGATGTCGACTGAAGGGAGTTCGATTGGTCCAGAGGTCGAAAATGCACTTGAAGGTGTCTGTAGAAGTCTGTCTGCTCGCTCAGGGGTGGTTGGGTGGCTTGTCCTGGGCGTCCTAGGGCGGATGGCGTCCTCTTCAACGTCCTCGAACGAACGGCCCATAAGTGAGTCGGCCGCACTCAAGGTGGAGTTGGACCGACTCGTGCGGGTTGGAGTGAGGTTCTGGCCGGCTGTGGCTGCCTTATCTGAAAGAGACAGGGCGCTGCGGATGGCAAGGCCGAGCTTGGAGGACGGGGGCGTCGGTAGGGACGGGGTAACGGCACTGGCCATGCCTGCTTTGATTTGAAGGCGCTTGTTTTCATCGATGAGGCGATGAATTGTTGCCTTGGCGTCGTTAAGCTCGCGTTCTAGGGCTTTGATCTTGTCTTCCTTATGAAGAAGGGCGAGAGAGCAATCTTGCGACTTCTTGCGTTCATTCATCAGCATTCTGCGCAACGCTGTTAGTTCTGGCGGCTCTTCGAGGCTCATTAACAAGCTTTGTCGACGAGCGCTCTACCAATCCTTAAAGATGCGAAGAGCTCTCTGAGCCACCCCAGCAAGCAGACAACCCCGCCACACTCCAAGCTAGCCACAGCCATGCCCAGAATAACAATAAAATATTTATCCGCGGTGCTTCTTGGGGTCAACCCCAACCTCCTTCCGTAACGCCTTCACCAGCCTAGCGTCACAGTACTTCTCCACCTGCGCCTTGTCCACCACCGTGACCATGTTCAGGAACACGGCCTTGTTGGGGGCAAACACTGACGTCGGGTCAGTAGTAACATACTTGGGTAAAGCATCCCCACTTTCCTTAGCAAGCCCTGCAAGCGGAGAGCTGTTGTGAATACGAACAAAACGGTGGCCGTCGATCCTACTAAACCTGTACGTCCAGTCGGCTTGGGTCTTCTTACCCCGGACGGCAACAGTGTCCCTAAAAGTGCACAATATTAATCCACGGAGCATCGCTTTGAATCCTCTCGAACCATCCTTCAGCAGGTTATTCGGGGGTGTCAGCGCCAGAGCACGGGCGAGTGCGGCAGGGTCGTCGGTCACTTCGCCCAGCTTGGGCAAGACGACGGCATGCTGGTCGACAGCGACTCGGACAAGCTGGGCGCGGACGTTCAGGATCTCTCTCACGAGAAGATCAGCGGGGTGGGGGTTCGAAGCAGCGCTCTCGACGATTTGGGCGATTGTCAAGTGGTCTGACCGCTCGTCGACCAACCCTGCTGCGAGATACTCGGCACGCTTGGAATCTGACACGCCGCACCACAAGGTCTCTGGGCGCTTGTCAACGGCAAGTACAGCAGCAAGGGTGAGTGCGGCCCGGAGATAGTCGAGCTTGGCGGCGTTAGATTCTCTGGTGATGGAGCTGACGACGACAGAGATGAACAGGGCTGCTCTCGGCTTGATGGGGAAGGCAGCGACGCGTTTGACGACAGCACGCTTCATTCTCTTAACCTTGGCCTTCTCCTCGGCCGACTGGGCAGAGGCCTTCTTTCCCAGTGAGACAATGGCCAAGAGGTTGTCTAATGTCTCGCTCGCTGCTGCTAGACCTGAAGGCACCCCACCCGGGAATGCGAACTCCTCGGGGCGGATCCTGAGAGCTCGGAGCAACACCACGGTGTCCAGCAGCGACGAATGCTCGACCTGGGCGGGCGGGGCGGGCTCCATACGGTCTATTTGGTAGTCAGCGTACATGTGTATGACCTCACCGTTACATGTGCGGCCAGTACGGCCCTTGCGCTGCTCTACAGACATCCTTGAGATCTTGACTAGCTTGAGTTCAGTCCGTTCAGAAAGTGGGTCAAAAACTGCACGTTTCTCGACTCCAGAGTCGACTACAAGGTCGACGTCAGGGATGGTAAGAGACGTCTCCGCGATGTTGGTGGCGAATACAACCCTCGCAGCCGCCACCCCGTCGACGAGGGCAGGCGAACACCCGGTCCTGCTGGCCCGGCCTCAGGGTGCCGTAGAGGGGCAGGAGCTCGGCCCTGGCCTGTCTCGTGCGTATGAGTCGACCCGCGGGGGTAGGTGTCTCTGTTTCGTCGTCTGAGTCCTCCATTGTCTCGTCAAATGCCCCCTCGTCGCCCTCAGCGCCTAGTTTCTCGGCAGTGAGTATGATGGCCTCGAGGATCTCGCCCTGGCCTGGGAGGAAGGCGAGGATGGTCTTGGGCACGTAGGTTGGGTCATCGGCTCCTCTCGAGCGGTCTCTGACCTTCTTGGCAACTATACTTGACACTGCATCAGCGACCCACCCCGAGAACTCTCTGGGCCTCGCCTGGAGCTCCTTGAGCTTCTCTAGGCTATCGCCGAAGTTCAGCTTCTCGTTGTTGAGCGTGGCCGGCGGCTTGACTACCACCTTGTGTGGGTTCTTCGCTGGAACAATAGACACGCATGCCACGGTGGCCCCGTGTGCTGCGAACACCGTCTTGAAGACCTCTTCCTGGATGGTCGCCGACATGATCACGACCTTAAGGTGCGGCATTCCAGCCTCCTTACGGGCTTGGATGGCTCTAACGAGGAAGCCTATGAGCGTGTCAGTCATCACTGTCCTCTCGTGCGCCTCGTCCACTACCACTACGGAGAACTGGGGGAGCAGCGGGGCCGACAACGCCATCTGTCGGACAACGCCGTCGGTGGCGTACAGGATGCGGGTCTGATCGGAGAGGGACTTGTCGAAGCGGACGCTGTGGCCTACGAGGTCGGGTTGAGTGCATAGAGCCATCTCTGCCTTGACTCGGCGCGCGAGACTGATTGCCGCGACCCGGCGGGGCTCGGTGACCCCGATCATGCCGTTAGCGGCGTAGCCTGCCTCGAACAGGATCTGTGGCACCTGCGTGCTCTTGCCTGAGCCCGTTTCCGAGGTCAGGACGACGACGTCGTGCTCGTCGAGGGCTCTCGTGATGTTGGTCTCCCCCATCACAACGTCGAGCTTCATTCTTGCCTGCTCGGCCTCAGAGTCGATGTCCCGAGGGATCATGTACTTCTCCAGGTCCTCGCGGAGCTTGTGCTGGAAGGTGTCGCCCAGCTTGACTGAGTCGAGCTTCCTCCCGTGGCTAATGACGGCATGACCATGCTCATCCCTTTCTACCGCGTCCATGCGGGCATTCCACTCTGGATGCTTCAGCTCTCGGGCTGTCTCGGGCCACAGCACGGCGGGGGCGGTCTGGCCGTCGGATTCGGAATCCGTGGACTCATATTCTTCCAGGTCTTCCTCAGAGATCTCGCGGGGCTCGTTCTGCGGCTTCTCGAAGAGATACTCGGGGAGTGCTGGTGGTTCGGCGTCGGTGCGGGCCCGTTTGTTCAGGCCAAGCTGTTCGCGCTGGTGGGAAGCGATACGACGCTCGTGGTCGGCACGTTCCTTCTTCGTCATCTTTTGGCCGTGGTTGTCGGTGTAAAGAAGCTCATACTGGTCCGTTGGAAGCGCATGCTCGCCGACTTCGCTCAGAAGGTTGTGGAAGGCCTTTCTCTTCTCACTCCGGGCACGGCGGGCCCTCAGTTTCATCAAATCACGCATAGCAGTGATCTTTGCATCAACCTCCTGCATCTATCGTCGTGATAGCGCAGTGCAGTTTATGGTCTGGCGCTGAGAGGGTCTACTCGGGCATTCGAGGCCCTGTCAAGCACAGTGGAGCAGTTCTACCCCAACGGCTGTGTCTCCGCCCTGGCCACCGCACTTTAAGACACAGATTGTGTAGCTCTGTACGCATCTGTAGCTTTGATGCACTACTGATTGTTACAGAGCCATAGTATAGCTTACCTATAGCTGTAATTGTTAATTTGTCGGCGTTTCTCGTTCCCGGGAACAGGATCTTCTGGCCGGCGTCCTCTGTTTTCTCATGTAGTTCCCCAGAACGTCCTCCAGCGACGGTATCGGAGCCCGTGTGATCTATCCAACCCGCAGGTGGGCGCAGATCCTCCCAACATGGCGCAAGGCTTCGTGTTCCAGCGGCTCGCCATGGTCTAATACGGCCGGAACCCAACTGAGTGGGGAGCTGCGGGTCCACGAACAGGGGCTCATGGGGCCGGTAGCGATGTCTGGACCAATGCTGCTCGGCGCAGCTGATCAGCAACAAGGCCAACGCTCGAGCACGTCGACATCGCCCTCGACATCTAGTTGCCGGCCGCTGAAGGCCGCGGGTGTGGGGGATGCGACTGTGAAGAATGCCCGCGTCATCAGCTACCAGCTCTCCCTCCGTCCAGCTCTAAAGTCACAATTCATCAAGTTCAAGATCTCGTCTTTTCTGTTACTCATGTTGCAACAGGGCCTGAGCAATCACGTTGCTCTCACGCATGACAACAATAAGCATCGGGTAGTACCCCAGCAATTTGTCGCCCGGGCGACGGCCAGTGGCGGCGGCTGACGAAAGTTAGTGCGCCACGGTCAACGTCTGTCGGTGCAGTTTATGCTGACAGATGGTCGAAGAATTGCAGCGCGAAGCTGCAAGACCGCGCCAATTCGGCGTCCGCCTCGTGGTAAGTGAGGTACCTTCGTAACTTACTTAGTTCAACGGCCGACGGTGAGTTACCGAATATTTACACAGTGAAACCAGGGGTTCTTGAATAAATATTCTTCCCCCGTTGGATTTAGTACAAGCGTAGCGGGTCAGATGGCCCGTTCATCGGGCGTGACAAAAGGACTCAGAGCTTGGCTGTCTGCATCGGCCAGCTCACCGAATTAACGGCCCAGCTTACCTCAGGCATATGCTTTGTCTCATCACTGTCACTACTCGGACTCGAACCCACGCCTCTTGCGAAACGCGCGCTCGAAGACTACAAGTCAACAAAATGAGCCGCGAGTATAATATTTTTTTTCAGAGAAATTGCGCCAATAATTTGGTAAATAGACCGAAACGAAATACGATCATATAGGCAGGCATAGGCAATGTGGATATCGAGCGAAAGTTGTCCAGACCCGCTGATCAGACAAATGTGAACCACACGAAGCAATATACGTCACTTTTCTGTCTTTTCAGCCTCAGCCTCAGTCTCAGATCACGTGTCTTATCGATTTATGTATGTGCATTGCATGTATTACGTAACCGGTCCAACACTGTCAGCGGCTCGGCCGGGCTTAAAGCCCAGGAGCGGAGCGTGTCTTATCCTGCCCGAAGCAGAAAGTTGCAACGAGCGAAGGCCCAAAAGAGCGGTTGGCACTGTTATGAAAGAAAGAGGATGGGATTCATATCGTGAAAGATGGCTCGATTCGATGAAGGTCGATGTCCTTGGAGAGCAAATGGCCTTCCAACAGACAGATGCGCTCGCCGGGGACGGAAACGTTGGCGGCACCCTCTGGGATGCCTCATTTGTGCTTGCAAACTATCTTCCTCTCAAATACAAGTCCATGAAGGGCATGAAAACCGTTGAGTTCGGCTGCGGCGTTTCCGCGATCACAACGATCTTCAGCGGAGCCCTCGGCGCTCATGCAATCGCCACAGACCTACCCGATGTCACCAAGCGTGCCCAAGAGAACATAACACGCAACCTCGCCGCTGTCCGCAAGCTTACCGCCCGTAGTGGTGGCGAGGTGCACACCCAGCCCTTCGTATGGGGCCAGGACAATGTCACGGCCCTCCCCAAGGCCGACCTGCTGTTGTGTGCAGAGACTTTCTACTATGAGCATTTGGTCGACCCTTTGATTGATGTTTTGATTGGAATGATTCAGCATTCGCCTAAAGCTGTCGGGATAGCCGCCCATTGGTACCGGGGAACAGAGGGAGAGAAGATATTCCACACTAGAGGGCCAAAGGTGTTCAAGCACTGGCGAGAGCTGGACCCCAGCGAGCTTCATCCTGACTATACCTCGGAGAACGTCGCCGTTATTGTATTTAGCGGACTGCTCTGATTTTAAACTTTAAAACAACTTATTATTATACCCTGCCATTACAGGTCCGTCTGCATCACTTAACGCCCAAGCCGCCATGACGCATATTTACAAATCCGATTCTGTATCTATCTGATGCTGGCACCCAACACGGGTTCCTCCAACGACGCCGCGATCGCCTTGTCAGCCGCTGCACCAATTACACCCGCTCCCTTGACCCTGAGCGAACGACGGAGCCGCACCCGTCTAGCGTGCAGATCGCTCGCACGGAGCCTCATCCTGCGCTGCCGGGCAAGAGCACGCTTACGGATATCTGCGAGCTTGAGTCTGAGGTCGACCTGCTGGACCATAGTACGATACGCCAAATCCTCGTGCAGAGCCTTGCGGCGACGAGCTTCTTGGAGCTTAATCGAGGCGACTCTGGCAAGCATCATACGGTCACGCATGATGGCGTCGCGGCAGGAGGAGACAAAGGACTGCTCGATCTCGATAGTCTCCCCAAGACGCTGGATGGCGGCCTCCTGAGCAAGCCTTGTGGCACGAACGTTCCTCTGGCCCCGCAGGACATGTCCTTCGATCCTCTGGCGCTGAAGCTCCGCGATCTGAGCCCGACGGAGCGACGCAATCTGCTGCATCACGTGGTACGTACCTGCGAGCTTAGCCTCTGGTCTAGCACGGAGCCTAGCCTCAAGCCTTGGCCTCGACCTGACAGGCTCTGGGTTGGGTACGGTCCAGGTCACCCCACCCCGAGGCCGACGAGTGCGGCCGGCGCGGTACTTGGTGGAAATAACGCGGACACGCGCCCAGTGTCGGCGGCAGGCCCACTGACGTGCAAAGATGATGTTGCCTCTGCGCTGGTTGGCGTGGTAGATCTGGAGAGAGGTGGCTGGGCGGATGGTCCTGATTCTAGTCTCGAGGCGGCGCTGGACGGCCGGCTTGGCTCTGGAGCGAGGCCAGGGCTTCTTGAAGAGGCCGGTAACGTCGAGAAGATAGGCCTTCTGGGCAGCCACAAGGCGCTCGTGTTGTATATGATCGACCTTGGCGATCTCCTTGCGGGCAAAGGCGGTCTTGGCGGCGATCTGCTGCTTGCGGGCTTGGTTGGCTCTGAATGAGGCGAGGAATGATGAATGAATGAATGATGACCTGGGCCTGAGCTGGAAAGTCAGACGGGCGTGGAGGCGAGGGCTGGGCCGTGTGCGAGATCTGGAGACCGAGATGGTGATACGACGAGCCTCGAGGGCGCGCTGACGCCTCATGCGCGAAGCTATGTCCGCGGCCTTCGCGGTCTGAGTATGTGCCTTAGTTCGGACCTCGCGAAGCGCGCTCTCTCTACGGTGCACGGCAGCCGTGTGGCGTGCTCTGAGCTGAGCCCGTGTGGGACGGCGGGGGGTCATGGAGAGACGAGCAAGGAGTTCGACAGAAGGGAGCGCGGCGTTGGTAGTAAACCATGCGGTGGGGACCTCGATGATGTTGGCGTCCCGGATGAAGGCGCGGTGGGCTCGTTCGAGGGCCTTGGCGCGGCAGACTTCGTCCACGTGGAAGAGGTGCTCGCGGATCTTGTTGGTCTGCCACCGCAGGCGGGTCTTGCGGCGGTATGCAGCCTGGCCTTCCTTCCATAGGGGGTCTAGGAACTGAAGGGACCAGCCCCGCTTGGCGAGTTCCTCGCGCTTGGCCTTCGTGCCGCACGAGACGGCCCACGGAGTGATGTCGACGTCTAGCACGCCCATGCGGCGCTCACGCTCACGGAGGGCGCGGTAGGTGTGGACGCGGCGGGCGATGGTGAGAGCACGCTCGACGTGGTTCGCGCTGTACAGGCGGCGGCGATCGAGGATTGCTTGCTTCATCGTAGTGGCGCTCAGATGGCGATAGTGGCGCACTCTTTCCTTCGATTTGCGGTCTGAGGTGGCATGGGTGTACAAGATCTGATCGATGTACGGCTTGTAGGAGTAGCGAATGCCTGTGGGGACGACGAAGGCACAGTAAGCGCCTGTTTTTTCAGTATAGTTGGTGTATGGCTTATCTTTTGCTGCTTCAGCCATGGGTTTTTGCGTTTCTGCATGAAGTTCGCATCTGGCTCATCTTCGTACTTCGCAGTGTCAAATCTGGCAAAACTGGTCAGGCGACGCAAGAGCAGCAGTGCAGTACAGCGAGGCAGGGGGGTCAGCTAGGGTGAGATATGGGTGTCTCGATTGGTCAAGGTAATATCGAGAGGATTTCGGAAGCACTGTATTGCCAGCGGCTGAAAAGTTGGCCATGGGTAAAGCAGTACCAACTTCAATCGAAAACCACATACATGCTACTCTATCAACGCAGATTATTGACACATGCGTCGTTCATAACCATGTTGGCGACGAATTCATCACGGCGCTCTCGCCCAAGGCTGTACACATCTATTCCATCCGCCAGGGCTGTTTGAATCAGCTTGCTGTGCATAAGCACGGCATCAGGGATCCTAGAGCCGTCCGAGCGCTGAATTCAGGGCGCCTGCTCGCAATCCATGAACGAAAGAACGTGAAGGTCCTCTCGGTCGTCTTCAGCACCTCTGAGCCTGACAAGTGCACGATGAACCCCATCCGGTTCCGCAGCTCTCTCCCCGACGTCACCGCAATCAGCACTGGAATTGCAGGCACGCTTCACTTTGGCACCAACGTAACCATCGCCCGTGTTGGTGTCAATGACCTAGTACCCACCCTTTTGCACGACCTGTCCACCATGGTGAAGAGTCGACCCGCTTCCATAGTCGATGTTGCCTCTGCCGGCAGAGCTGTTATCGCAACCCTCCAGAGTCCCGCCGATCGACGTATTGTGATCATTCAGCCGGGGAAATCAGCACAGGCTCTGCCTGTAGACAGGCTGGCACTCCTTTGCGGAGGCCATATAGTCGCTGCAGCTCGAGGCCAGACAATCACTACACGTCTGGTCGAAACAATGCAACCACTCGCCAAATACACACACGCAGGCCCGATAGAAACCATGGCACCCGTACCATTCGGGTTGGTAGTGTCTAGCGGGACGAGTGTCACAATCCTGTCACACGCGCTCGTTCCATTGGCCACGTTGACACTCCCTTTCCATTGTCCGAAGGTGCAGTTTTGCGGGAACTCGGTGCTTTTTTATAATATGAGACTCGTTTACATGGTGCCTATGTATACCATTATAGGCCCACTCATGGTGTCGCCAAGCTCGGTCTCCTTTTCCGCAGGACCCACATTTCACTCAGAAGTCGTATTCGAAGCCGAAGTCTCCTTGTATCACGCGACACAAGATCCAACTACCCACACTATCACAGCCTTGTCACACTACGGCACACACACCAGAAACCCCAGAGCTGTGTGGTCAACAACGCCGGACAGGGCGTTCTGGGCCACTCGTGTGGGCAATCGGGCCTTGATGCTGAGGCTCAGGAGTGTGTCAGAAGCTACGGAGACGGTCAGCAGGGCGGAGGCGACCGTGGGGCCGCAGGCAGGCAGTGGGCTGACCGTGGCGTTGATGGACGCGACTGGGGTGACGCTTGGGGTTGACACCCTGCCCCCATTCTGCTTCCCGACTACAATTGTGGCTACAAGCGATGATCTAGTCGCTTGGGCTGTATATTCAACGTATCTTCAGGCTTATTCTATCATTTTGTATCAGATCGAAAGCGAGACAATCTCGACAATATTTGCATATCAGCTCAAATCTATCCATCAGCTTGAGTCTATCGCTGTGCTTGGGGCGACCAACCCAACCGTGATCGCCCACACACAATCTGGCACAGTGATTGCGGTCTGCGCCAATCTCGCTCAGCCAACCATCCTCGCCAGCTCGGTAACAGAACTCGTTTTTATTCCGGCAAAAAGTATCCGGCAACTCGGTATTCCGGCACATGCCGTGGTGCTTTCCCGGCATCGCTATGACAAGCGACCCGACACCCTATCGATGCTCATACCCATCGCGGAAGACGGATCTTTGCCAGATCCAGAGTCACTCATAGATTCATCGGATCTAGCGCTATGTTATCCAATCATTGATCCCGCGTGCCCGCTCGTCGGTCCAATATTCTCCCCAGGCACTCTCCCCAAGATGGTTGCTGCCCACTCTGATTCAATCGTTCAATTCGAACCAGTGAGTTTGGGCGATATGATTATTGCCAATGTCATTAGGAATCGATCGACAGACGAGCTTGTGAAGATGACTGAGTGCGCTGTGGCCAAGCCGGTCGCGAACTCCTTCGTCTCTGCCTGTTCGAGACTATTTGTGTCGGTTTTCGCGGATTATCTTACTGGTCCATTCGCATCGAAGATTACTGATTCATTCTGGTCGATATTTGATGCGATATCTTCTGTATCGCTCCAATCTCTGCTGATTTCCTACATTTTCAAGGGTCTCGAAGATGTCCAGTGGGCAAAGGCCGTATCTGCCCTCTCGACCGCAAGATCTCTGCCAGATACAGTCAGATCTTTGATTGTTCAGCAGCCTACTGAATCTTCCCAGCTTGTTCGAGTTCTTGTGAATCTGTCAGCGCAAGGGATGGTCGAGACTGGGCGATCTTTCTGGGCAGGATTCCTCGATGCTTTGATTAGCTCACAATCTCCAGATCTGGACAGTATCACTGGGTTCCTTGGCGAAGTCTGCGGCCTCGAGTGGGTTGAGCGGCGCCTCCTTGCCGCGAGCTGACGCATGACCCAAGACCGAATTGTGCTTGCCGAATCAACCTAGCGGGTAGAACCTCGAGCATTCCCCGCAGCGATAAACTATCGGGCCGACGCTCTGGTTTCCTTATCTCTTTACACACTTATTTTTGTCCGGTGATACTCTGCAGGATGTCTGGAATAGTATAAATAGTCGGCTTGGTGCACCTGTAAGTGTTATCTAGCCCTGCAACCATCTTGCTGATGATCTCCGGCCGCCTGGCGCGTGACCCATGACCAACAATTATCCCCATGAATGACAACGCGCCCAATCCGGAAGTCACGACCACAACGGCTCCCACAATCACAACGGCTCCCACCCCGCTCAAGCCACAGCATACAAGCACGAGCAATGCCACGCCCAGTGTAGTTGTAGTCATGAGGACGGACTCGGCCGGCATTGTAAATGATACGGCAAACACACCGCCACTCTGCCCATTCAAACCGGGAGCTCCGACGAGCATCTGGCAAGCGTCCAGGTCAACTGTGACCCCTGCTCCGAACAAGACGTTGTCATGGTCTAGGACCTCATCCGTGACCACCCCGATCAACACGTGAGACACGCTGGGGTTACCGTCATTTGCTGCTTCTTCGATTGATATGCGGTACATGTATACTGCTCCTCTCCGCTCGCTGTCGCTTGGCATCCCTCCCACAACGAGCACATCGCCGTTCAACTCCATTGACCCTCCGCCAAAGATGTCTCCTCGCGCGCCATCCTCTGGGTAGACCATGACCGACCCCCAACTCGCCGTCTCAGCTCCACTGGCAGACTGTTCATACCAATGGTAGACCTCGACCATACCTGTCCGTGTCTCTACGTCTGGACCACAGCATTGTGTGGAGCCAGGTGACCCGATCGCCAGCAGGTTCATCTCCGAGTTGAGTGCCACCCGACGGCCATACAAACCACCCTCCTCACCATGGATAAATTGCTCCCAGAGGACCCAAGCGTCGGTCTTCTCGTTGAATCGGTAAAGGTGCACCAGGCCGCCTTGTGCTCCGTACGGGTCGATGAACATGTCCGCGCCGACTGCGATGTAGGTCGAATCGACTGCAACGGAGACTCCGAAGTTGCCGCTCGGTTGGGTCAGCCGAGTTTTGAATGAGAGCGTCTCTCCGGAGATCGTGTATACAAACACCTTGCCAAAGTTATAAGTTGGCGAGCCCACCACCACCAAATGGTCATCCATGGAAATATCAGCGCCGTAGCTGGCCGTGCTTGTCGCCCACTCGGTAAGGGACAAGGTCTGGATCCAATAGCCGTTGTCGTAAACAAAAGCATAGATCGATCCTCTGTGGAATCCGCGACCTGGCGCCCCGACGACAAGAAGACCGTTGTTGTTCATGGCGAGGCTAGAGCCGAAGAGATCGCCGTCTGCTCCGTTGCTGGCAGACAGCTCGTGCTCGTACGAGAGAATGAACGGCTTCTCAGGCGTCCACGTGGAAACAAAGACTGCACCGGTATTGTTATCGACCCCACGAGCTCCAATAGCTATACTTGTGCCGTATCATACAATATTAAGACCGTACTGGTCTCCAGCGACAAGGTCTCGAAGCGTATGTGGGGTAATCGACACTGTTGAGGTGAAAGGCTTCGATGTTGACCATATCGGTGTGCCACAAAGCGCAAATGTTGTTAGTACCGCCAAGAGCAACCATTGAGCGATGACCATTCGTTTGTCCTGTCACATTCTCCCTGTTGCGCAGTATAATAATAAAAACAATAATATTGCTTTTTTCACCTTAAATCAACCACGAGCTTGTTTATTTTGAGTCCTGAATTAAGCAATCAAACACTGTGTTTTGAGTGCTGAAAACAGGTGAATTGAGCGATGGACGATGAGGGAACGGATGTTACTATTAAGGTGAAGAAGTCTCGTAACAAGGTACTTTGCACGTTTATAGTGCAGATGAAGCAAGAGTGGACAGCTATGGAAGCCTTCGTGCGTGATATTCGCAACTTGGTCAGCGAAAAGGGGTATAACATTGCAGAGAGCGTTGCAAAGCAGAGAATTCAGGTACGTTACAAGCTTCCCAATGATAAGGTCTTCTTAGAAGACATTACTATGGCTGCCTGGAGCAAGTTCACCAGATGCAGCAAGCCTGAGGCATATGTGTGGACTGCTGACCCCAACAAGACCACAGCTTCATCTCAACCTGTCCACCAACCGCGAAACGCACTCGTCGGCCGAGAGGCTTTGCATGAAGCCCGCGAGATCCTTCGTGCTGCCAATCCTGGCCTGACCGAATCTCAGCTGATGGGTTGGGCTCACTCCCTGGCGTCAGGAGTTGACGGAGTCACTGCCCTTGATCCACCGGCTGGCGTTCAATACGAGCGGCCACAAGCGAGCCAAGAGCTTGCAGAGACACCTCAGCATCCTAGACGGTCTCCCAACTTCGACTTGGATGCGTATGTCCTCGTTCCAGTCCCCTATGAGCGTGTAACTGAAGTCCGAGCACTACTGAGACGCGCCCAGACAACTCCAGCTCCGGTCAGTCGTCCCCCGCCGCCTATCATGCCCAACAGCCTCAACATTCCCGACTACGAGCACCAGGAAGACTGAATAAAGCGTTTATCTGAAGTGTATGTCCAGCTGCCCGTCGTGGTAGCCATGGGAGCTGAAGAGGTGTGATTGACTGTTGGTCACTTCAGCGAAGAGCCTGCTCAGTGTGGATGCTGGAGCTTGAGCAAAAGCAGCTTGATCTCTCTGTATGCGAGACTTGATGATGGAGAACATGACCTCTATGGGATTAAGGTGCGGACTGTATGGGGGCAGAAAGATCATCTTGGCGCCAATGTTGTCGATACATTGCTGCAACTGAGGAAAGTGGTGAATTGAGGCGTTGTCGAGCATTAAGATCGACCGTGGCCCAGGCCATGGATTCATTTTGTAATACACATTGGCGATAAAGGAGTCGTAGAATAGCTGCCTGTCGAATGTCCCTGGCGTTATTGTATGCCCTAGTATGCCGTCATGACCCAGCCATGCGCACACACTATACCTCTGGCCGCGGGAGAAAGGCAGAGTGACTTTGCATCTCTGGCCAACAGTGGCCCAGCCGCGAAGCCTAATCCCAGCACGAAGGTCTTTTGCCGTCTCGTCAGCAAATATAAGCTGATCCTGACAGTGGTAAACGGCGTTGAGCTCGGCACTAAACCGGGCAAACTGCATGCTTGTTGCTTGTGTGGCTCGTCTTTCGAGGCTCTTCCGTGTCATGTTCAAGCTGAAGCGTAGTATGCGCCACACTGTGGCGGTGGAGATCTTTCGGTTGAACTTGTGAACGATCTTATCTCGAAGCTCGTCCAAATAGAAACAGGGATCTGATCTAATCAGCTCTGTAAGGTAAACAATGACTTCCATCGGTACTTGAGGCTTTCGCTTGTCTCTGTCAGTATGACGAACACTTCCTGTCTTTTCAGCTCGTGAAACCCATTGGCTGATAGTTGTATGGCTCTGAATGTGCATAACTAAGGCTATTTCTCGAAAGGACCATCCATATATGGTGGCTAGAAACACACAGCGCCACCTTAGGTCTTCAGAATACATTGCGCAAAGCTGACTTTTGAGCGAAAATCAACCGAATTAAGCGCTTAAAACGGTTGATTTTAGCTAAAAATTCATCTGTTTTTACTTAATTCAGCTCATAAAAATCTGAACAGTGGTCGATTTTCCCTGAATTTAGCAATATAGTAAACACATTGTTCGAACATCCCAGACAGGGCCTGTAAGGAACGATCAAAGTGCCAAACTGCACAACATCATCCGTCCGTAGACGAATGTTGACGGTTAGCCAATTGATGATACTGGAATGATGTTTGAAGACGTGGGATCAATGTGCGACTGAACGGAGAGCCACTGAGCTCATCTTCCGTGGCAAGAGAACGCCACAGGATGTTCTCTGCAGCACTCTTGTCCCGATGATCAACATTCAGAGCATCAGGAACTGTTGCGCGCCACTGAGCACCACGGCACTGTGGATTTTCGCAGAGCATCACACGATGTGGGTGAACGTGCTGGTCATCACGCGGACGAACTCGCTTGTAGGGGGCGTGGCAGTTAATTGCACGATGGCCGCGTAGGCCTGACCCGGATGACCGCCGCGTAGACGAGTGAGCAGTCCTTTGTGGAAGTCGGCGTCATGTACTACAGGTGTGCAGCTGGTCATTGATGAAGATGACATATAAGAGCCGACGATGAACACCATTACCAGCATATACAAGTGTAGAAGTGAATTTAATGTGGAATAGAAGACAATGAGACGACGTGTGAGCGATTGTGAAGTTTGCAGCTGTGCTGACGTCCACGAAGAAGACGCTTTGTGGAAGCCCTGGAGAAGACGATCTCCCTACCGACTTAAGACGTGAGTAGGAGGGAGACAGGGCAGTGCTGCGCAGTATAAACACAACGCTGGATGCCTTATCCTGCTCGTTTCTCCAATGAGTGACTTCAGTGATATCGATGTAGACGCGTTGTTTGACGGTATTGAAGACGATTCCGATACTGAAATGCAGAAAGAAGACGAGCTTCAGCTTCATGAGACGCTAGATCTTGCGGCTGTCGAAAGACTTGTCGAAGAGTCTTTATCTTCAAAATCAAGCCTTTCCTCATCACTATCACTACAAAGGCGTTTGAGGCAATGTCTTTTTTGCACTGCAGGCAAGGCTCATTGGCCTAATATCCTCCGCGATCCCAGAGTACGATCGCCTTACACCCCCCGAGCTCACCCCCCGCCAGTTCGTCCATTTATGCGCCTGCTACATCAACGGCCGGGACATAGACACACTTATAGACCAGGGAATTCTCAGTGAGCCCCAGGCAGCGCTCAGTCGTCTCGTGGTCCTCCGGGCACCCTCGACACCCACCCCTTCACCGCTGATAGACAACATGGCACGGTTCGCAGACGCCCTGGAGGATGCTGTCATACGACTTGACGACTGGCTTGCAAGTGAGACATTGGCTCGTTATCCCAACATTTATAATTTCCTGGCAAACCCAAGAGTTGCAAGCGTTCTTGCATCCTGCGTGCAGGACGACGAAGCGGGGCGGGTAAACCCAGGCGACGGATTTGCTCGACGTACTACTGGCCAGATCAAGATGGTGGGGAAGGCTTATAGACTATCGCAGCGAAGAAAGCCGCAAGGTGGGGTGCTCGCCGACATTGCGGCAGACATTGTTGAGGAAAACGGTCTAGATGAAAAGAAGATGGGCAATAAGATTCTGACCAAGCTTGCCAACAAATTCAAGCTCGTGGCGGCGGTTGACATCGCGTGTACCGATCCAGAGGGCAATTTTGGGCAGAAGACCCGCGACCAGGTTCTCAAGGCATTCGAGAACTCCCTTGCACCTAATCAAAGGATTACTCAACGCCAGCTGAAGATAGCGATGCCCGGGGACAAGAAGAAACACCGCGCCGGCCGCAAGTACAATGCTCGCCGGAGACGAACCCAGATGACCGCTGTCCGCGAGCGGGCCAACCGGGTCGCCTTTGGTCAGGGATCGTCATACATCGGCGAGGATATGGGTTTGCTGGGTCTCGGAATCTCTTGAAACGATCACAATATTGCAAGTTGAGGTAGAATTTATTACTATTAATATGTAAAAGCGACTCCATTCGACTCACCCTGATACGCTCGCGATCCTGTAACTGAGCCGCCAAATACTTGGCTGCCGCAAGCAAGGGTATACAAAGTTTAAAGGCTTACTTGGTGATGGGATCAGCGCCAATAGTGCCAAACAGATGCTCAAGATACGCGGGGTCGCGGAACTCATCCAGCATTTGGTGGGCGCGCGCCATACGATCGTCAAGGTTCACTCTCCGACGCAGAGAATCAGCCACGCGGGTGCGGGAGGAGAGCTCGGTCATGTAGCCGATGAACTTGGCCGCGCGGTTGATGTCGCGATCCCGCTTGGTCTTGAGACGCTGCTGGTACCATTCGGACTTGACGAGGGCCTCGCGGGTGAACATGGCGCGGATGTCGGGGTGGGTGATGGGCTTGCCCTCGTAGTGACCGTGCGCGGCACACTCAAGAACGGCGCGGAGGGGCGGACAGGCGTTCTCGATGGCGCCGTCGCGGAAGTAGCGCTCGGCAGTCACGCGCTGGGCGTTGACGATGGCTTCGATGCCGTTGACGTAGTCGTCGAGACCCTGCATCTCGGGCTTGAGGTGCTCGTCATCGAAGAGGGCGTCGGGGGTGTCGAAGATGCGGCCAAAGAAGTGCGTGATGAACTTGCGGGTGACGCGGAAGCCCAGGCGGGAGGCGAGGACCTCCTTGCCGTTGTACTCGAAGTCCTCGAGCTTCTCAAGGAAGCCGTGTTCGAGCAGATAGCCCGGCTCGCGCTCCTCCTCGGTCATACGGCAGAAGAGCTCGGGCATCATCAGCGAGAAGTCGTGGTCAACGCGCAGTTTAGGGCCGATGTAGCCGGCGGCGGAGGAGAAGACACCGTGCTGAGTGAGGAGCAGCGAGACGAGGGCGTTGTTGAGGTCGGCGGTGGCCTGGAGGCAATTGAACGGACCCTTGGTGAGGGCTCCCTCCATGCCGAAGCCCGTGGTGGACGGCGAGGCGCCAGTGAGGCACGTGGCGAAGTCCATGAAGAGCTCGGGCAGCTCCTGGTAGTGGAGGGGCGAGTAGACGGCCAGGCCGGGGATGCCGCGGGCGTGGTCAACCTGGTTGAGACGGCGGCCGGGCAGGACGCAGGTCACGGGGAAGTGGACGGGGCACTCCATCGGCACGCGGCGGTAGAGGCGGGCGCAGACCTCGGCGACGTAGCGGGGCAGGCGGTTGCTGAGAGACTCGCGCGTCTCGAGGTAGCGGACGTTCTTAGAGGGCGCACCGTTGACGATACGGGGTCTGTCGGAGCAGATCCAGGTGCGGGCGCCGGGGTTCTTGCTTACCATGGTCTCGACGAGGTCGACAACTGGCTGAGTATAGTTGTACAGGTCCGTGGAGTCCTCGAACACCTCGACAGCCTGGTCAATCGTTAGGGGCTCGTAGTTGGAGCAGAAGAGCTGGCCGTCCATGCGGGACAGGTCCTCCTCGGCGTGCTTGTCGTGGCCGCGGATGACGGCATCGTCGGGGCGCTGGAAGAAGCGGTACTCGCAGTTGGTGACGAGCTTGACGGAGCCAGCAGCGCAGGCTGCGGGGGAGCCGCAGTACTTGACGACATCCGTGGGTACAACGGTCGAGGCGGTGATGTCGTCCTCGAGCTGGATCTTGCGGGAGGCGTGGAAGTCCTGACGGAGCTTGAAGGCGCGCCACATGGAGTCAGAGTAGAGGCCGATACGGGCGTGGTTAGAGGAGATAGTGTGGCCGTCGAAGAGTAGCTCGTGGCCGCGGACGCCGTTGATGAGGTCGACTCCGAAGTGGGAGGCCCAGTCGTCCTTCCACTCGGGCTGGTAGTACGTCTTGACGATGAAGACGAAGCTCTTGATGTCAGCGGGCAGCTGCTCGACCCAGGTGTTGTACTCTTCCGTATACTCGCCGTGGTCGGGGGTGAGAAGCTTGATGACGGAGCCGAGGGAGCGGTTGGGCGACAGGATGGGGCGGGTGTCCGCCTTGTACTCGATGTGCTTGAAGCGGAAACCGTAATCCTTCTTCAGAACCTCGTCGACTCGGCGAATGGTCTCTGCAAAATCGCCGACGAAAACGGGCTTGGCAAAAGTGTTGTCGTCGAAGGACTTGGAGATCTCGGACTGTGTGAGGGTGGGGTTGGGTACATACCTTGCCGCCGCCAGAGACGGTGGACGGCTTGTGGCAGGTGATGCCGTCAGCCTTGCGGCCAATGAGGGCCCACTGCTTCTTGCTGGTGGCGTTCTGGCGCTGGATCTCGAGGGTGACCATGTAACCGCAGGGAAGAATGTAGTTCTTGCCATAGAGTAGCTTGGTAGAGATGTTGGCGCCAGTCTTGGGGTGCTTCCACTCAACCGACTTGCGGGTGATAGAGATGTGGGTCGTCTCGGGCACATAGATGATCTCCGAGAAGTTGCGGTCGAAAGCACATCCGAGCTCCTCGTCGAAGTTCATCAGATCACCGTAAGTCTGGAGTTGATCGATGAATTTCGTCTCAGCGTTCTCCACGCGTGTGTCAGCGGCGAACTCAAGGCCCCAGTTATAAGTGGCAGCGCAGATGGCGCCACCGGCGTGCTCCTCCTCGGATAGGCCGAAGAAGTTGGCAGAGAACGAGAGCATGGTCTTGACCTCCTTCTGTGTTAGCGTGGGAAAGGGGAGTGGCACAAACCTTGCTGTAGCCGAAGTAGTTGTCCGCGATCAGGGTGACCATCACGCCGTCAGCCGTGCGTGCACACAGCTTGAAAGCGCCGCCGTTGTGGTAGAAGAGCCCCATGCCACTGTCCTCCTCTGACCAGAACATACCGTCCCGCAGCTGGCGCTCGGTGGCCTCGGACTTGTGGGGGAGGCCGGCCTGCTTCTTGGTGACCTTGCGGAGGTGGGGGCAGAGGATGATGCAGCCCGTGGTGCCCGTCCAGTGCTCGATGTCGAGGCCTGCGTCGTTCTCGGGGAGGAATGGATCGCCGGCGTTACCGAAGATCGACTCGACGAAGTCAACGTTGGCTGCAAGGGAGGCGGGGGCGAAGAAGCGCACCTCCATGCTTTTCTCTGACTCGTAGTTGTGGACGCCAGGCTGGACGACGGGTCGGAGGAGGGCAGAGACCCAGCAGTGGGCGCGCTGGTCTCTGGGCTTGGTGGAGGAGTAGGGAAGCTCCAGGATGTCCTTCGAGGTCGGGTTGAGGGCGTAGTGGAGCAGGTTGGCGAACGTCTGCTTGGGAACGGCGATCTTGTCGTCGGGGATGGGGTAGCCGCCCTCGCTGATATGGAAGACGCCCTTGGTGGTACGTCTGTCGTTGAAGGGGTTGTGAAGCACACCCTGCTTGACGCGGTAGGACGAGATGTTCTCGTTCTTGTACTCATCGCGGTCGATGGGGATGCAGATCTCGCGGGCAATACCAGCACGATCGCAGACAAAGGTGCGATCAGGGAGGTCGACGGGGCCACAAGGCTTGGTATCGGCGACATACTTGTCCATGAACGTCTGGATGCGGCGATCGGCGGGGCAGAGATGGTCGCGCATATCGGAGGAGCGCGCCTTGTAGTGGTCGAGGACCATCTGGGCAACGTTCATGAAGCCCTCGGCATCGGATACGGGGGGGAGCCCGGCGGAGCTGAGCTTGACATCAATGAGCGTCTTAATGTCGCGCTGGTCACGCAGACGCTGCTCCGCCTCTTCAGGAGTGTACTGAGCAAGATAGCGGGCACGATCAAGCTCCTTGGTGCTGGTGAAGTGGAAAGAACTGTCCGCAAGCTTCTGAGGCTTGCCTTCCAGGTCAAGGAAGGGATGAGGGGAGTGCTCTTGGTTACTATCAGGCGCGTTAACATCGGGAAGCAAGTCCAGGCTACTTTCACGGTGGCGAATGGGCATAATTACACGCACTGTCGGAATTATTGTTTGGATGACAGCAAGATGAGGCCATCAAATCTTTTGCGATCGAAATCGGATCACCAAGATGCATTCCGGTGATTGTCCAACGCCTAATGTCTTTATCTAGTCAAGCTCTATCTTGCTACAGGCAGTGCCTCGGGCTACAGCCCTCCAAACACTCAGATTGCCCCTCCTCAGTCGAATGATTTGAAGAGGATCAACTGGCTTCAGGCGATATTGACCCAAATTCAAGCCTGGTATGGACTTAGGCGAAGAATATACGCACGTTAGGTGCGCAGTTTGTAGATTGAGACCATGACCGCTTGGTCCGGGAAAACAATGTCATGGTTGTCACTCCCAGTAAAAGCTGTCGGCGATTCTTGAAAATCGTGGAAATCGCTTAATGAGGCTAGCGAACAGTGTGCAACAGGGCTGGTCCGCGGGAGAGGTCTGAATACTGTGTTTGTGGCGGTCGTGACTCCAGTGGAGTCGCATTGAAAGCATGGCATTGAACTCGGACTAGAGACATGTAGAGGGTATGCTACTGTGATTTTGAGCATCTATTCGAAATAATATGCTCTCTAGAACTGTTTTGCTTTAATCCTGTTTCAGTTTTGCTTCTATCACCAACAAGGCGCTCATTGTCGGCGGGATCGAGCGCAGATGCCACGATTACCCGTCTATTATGCCATATGACGTATAAGTTGTTCTTGTATCTTCTTCAGATTCATTGATAGTGTCGCAAAGGTCTCGATCTTCCATGCCATGCCCCGTGGAGGCCCACTGGCAACACACCAGACAGCGAGCAATGAATCTACTCCCCCAACTCCCACCGATCGTCCATGGACAGTACAGGCTGTACTTATGAGCGGCGAGGCGACCATAATCGACTCATCAGTCGCACGCACTTTAGAGGAAGACCCATACGCTCTCTGTGTCTTTCTCGTGGCGGTGTCATGTCCCTCCCGCCCATTACGGCGGATAGAACTGCTCATATTTTTTCGACTCGGTTGGAGTTACGTTGGCATTGTCACGATGCCGCACAGTTTTAACCTCCAAGAGGTTTTTTCTTCTTCTACACACATCTTCTTCTTCATGGGACTGCTAAGCAGCGGTAAACAGACGAAAACCTATGACGATGGCCGTGTATACAAGGGATACTGGCGCAACGGCGTGCGACACGGCTATGGCTCCGTCAAATGGCCAGATGGATCAAAGCTCAAGGGCATGTTTGCAAACGATGAAGCAAACGGCCCTGTAACATGGAGATTGCCCACCGGCGATGTCTTTCAGGGCACAATGGTGGACGGTCAGTGCTGTGGCTTCGGTGTCCTCCGCTACGATGACACAAGTGTCTACGAGGGCGAGTGGAAGGACGATATGTTCCATGGACACGGAGTGTTGACCAAAGACACTTGGAGCTACGAAGGTTTCTTCAAAGAGGACAATGCTGACGGCCTCGGTGTTCGTAAGGACACGGATGGGGTCCGCGCCGGTATTTTCAGCAACGGGACCTTCAAAGGCCCTCCAGCTTCGATCAGATATCTCGGACCCGAGCCAACCAAGAGCAGGTGCCGCACGATTGTCATCTACCCTGACGGTCATGCGTACGAGGGGTGGGTCAAGGGTGGGGTCGCACACGGAGAAGGAGTGATACTGTTCCCCTCAAGCCAGGCTGCAAACGCTGTCTGCAGTATCACTGGCAAATTCAAGGCGGGCAAGTGCGTGGGAAAGGCGGAGGTTAAGTTCTGCAATGGACGTGTATACAATGGCGAGACAGCTGAAGGCAAGGCGACTGGCAAGGGTGAGATCCGCTTCCCCGATGGAGCTGTCTACAAGGGCACCGTCAATGACGGAGCAAGACAGGGCCGGGGCAAGTTGAAGTTCAGCGATGGTAGCAAGTACAAGGGAGACTGGGACAACGATAGACCACACGGCTGTGGCAAGAGGACGTTTACTACCAAGAACACATACGATGGCGAGTGGAGGAGCGGCGACTGGTACGGTAAGGGCACATACACCACATGCAACATGGTTGCACGCGGGATTTGGACCGCTATGCTTACTGGCGAGGCAACTGTCACATACACGAGCGAACATAAGTCGTACGTTGGCGGAGTGAAGGAGGGCAAGCCACACGGCTGGGTCAAGTTCCAATGGAGGGATTCGTCGGCCAGACTGACTCAAGAATACGAGGGGCAGTTTAAGGACGGCCAGATTCACGGTGTGGGGGCGATGTGGTGTGATGTCCATGAGCGAGGCCCAGTGAAGGCTGGCAACTGGGACAACGGCAAGTTCCTTGGTAACCTCGGTAAGTCTTTTTATCGGGGCGCCAGTCGAGACGGTGATGCCCACGGTTCCGGTTTCGTGATATATCCCGACGGCAGGGTCTACAAAGGGATGTTCTCACACGCCAAGCGCGATGGCTACGGCGACTACTACTTTCCTTCTGGTGGATTCTACCATGGTTCATTCTCATCGAGCAAGTACCATGGTCGCGGCACGAAGTACTGGAGCCAGAGCTCAGGGAGTTGTAAGAAGGAGTACACTGGTGACTGGGACAACGGCCGCATGCACGGCGGGGGATCCTGTACTTATTGGGACGGGGACCGTTACACTGGTTGCTGGCGCGACGACGACTGGAGAGGCAAGGGAACGTACTGGCACGGCAAGGGGACCATCGAGGCTGAGTGGACTGCATTTGGAAAGGGGCGCGGCACTATATCGCTCGGCTGGATCAGCTCGGGAGCTCAGAAGTATGAAGGCGAGATCGAGCGCTCGGTAGCCAATGGGTGGGGTGTTTGGTCGTTTGCAAGCTGCGAGTCAGACTTGAAATCGGGTCGACTGACTCAGGAGTACGAGGGGCAGTTTAAGGACGGGAAATATCATGGCGTAGGGGCGCTGCGGTGTAACATCCAGAGCAATGGGCAGGTGAAGGCTGGCCGCTGGAGCAATGACAACTTCCTGGGCACGGTCAGCGAACCCTGCTATCATGGTGGATCTCGAAACTACCAGGCACACGGCCTTTGTATGATAGTATACCCGGCGGGGATAGTGTACAAGGGAGAATGCGCCCATGGAAGCCGGCAGGGCAAGGGTGTACTCCGCGATCCCGATGGGTCCTATAAGCAGGGAGACTTTTACGATGGCCTTCCCCATGGCCACATCGTCTCAGTAGATCATGGCAGTAATGGTGAACAAAGGTACGAAGGGGAGTTCCAGAGAGGCAAATACCATGGCGAAGGCAAGGTGGTCCTGCATGATGGCGCATATTACGATGGGCACTGGCGTAACGGCATGCCCGACGGGTATGGGACGGCATACAACTATGGCAAAGGGTACCAAAGCGGATATTGGGTCAGGGGACAGATGGATGGTCACCGTTTTGGCGCAAATCTTGCAGAAGAGAGTCGATAAAGTTTTGTCAGATTAGCGCAGATCGTATGTCCGGAAAGCCATTTCCGAGAAAAGAGAAGAATCGCGTCTCTTAGGTCACCATGGACGATATCGACGACTTCATGAATGCTCAGATGGGCAATCCTTTCGACATGCAGCAAAATGGAGCCGAAGAATCCAATTTCACGCTTATTGGCGAGAGCTGCACGCCTAATCCCAATAACCGCTCAAGAAATCTCTCAAACGCTGCATCTACGAGCAGAATCACGCCCCACACACTCTCTAGTGTTGAATCATCCGTTGCAGCGCTCACCATTGAGAAGAGCGGCTTCGTGTCCATCTGCATCTTCTTCACCGACCGGAATACGGTCGAGCTGTACCACTTCACGGACTCCAACACCTTCGTCCACACCTTGGGCCTTCTCTCACTCGTCATGCCCCACGAGGTCCTTGTGCCAACAAACCTAGGCGCCGTCACCCTCCTCCAGGGCCTATCCGAGGCTGGACTGCGCGTAGTAACCCTACAACGCCGTCTCTTCCGAGCAGGAGACACTCATAGCTACTTCCTAGCCCCAGTGGACACAACTGACTTCGGAGACTGCATTGGTGCTGCTGGAGCTGCGATAGCCTACCTCGAACAGACCAGGAACGTCATACTAGGCCAGAAGACACTCACTGTCACCCCAGCTTCCATCCACGGCCGCCTGCTACTCGACTCCCACACTGCCCGGGCGCTTTGCTTGACTCCCACCAAGCAGGGCCAGCCCAGCGTGGCTAGCGTCATCCCTACACGCACGGATGACGGCCGCAGGGCTCTAGTTCGAGCGCTGCTCCAGCCATACACTGATATGGAGACCTTGGTGCAGCGCCAGGACGCAGTGGCGGAGCTATTGTCCAACCGAGACCTGCACTACACTCTACAAGCCGCGATCGCCCAGTACGCGGACCTAAACATCGCCCAGGCCGTCGCCAGGCTCTCAGTGATCCCCAAACAGGGCATCAACGGCGTGCTCAGACCAGTACTGGACGCCCTGCTTCGAGTCAGAGCGGCGCTGACCCACACAGCCGAGCTAGCTGCAGCCCTAGCCCAGTCAACCCACAGCGCGCTGTTCGCCTCCATGGGCGACTTCCTGCGGAGCGAAGAGGCCTCCTTTGCCCAACTTCACTCCACTCTCGACGCCGCATTGACCCCCGACCTCCCACCCCGAGGCAACGCGCTAGTCACGCTGATGCGAGAGACGTTTTCCATCCGGGGCGGGGGTAACGGCGTGCTAGACGCATGCAGGGCAGTTCTCACAGAGATCGTCGATGACATTGAAGCGCACAAGGATGCTGTGGCCGCCGACACCGGTCTGGCAGTCGGGCTGAAGTTTAGTCCGCAGTTATTGTTCCATCTGAGTCTGCCGAGGGGCACGAAGACCCTACCCGACCCTCTCCTGGCCCTACCCGGCAGACGCAAGCTGATAGCGACAACTGATGTACTTGATCGCCTAAACACTCGCGTGTCGGCCGCGCTCAAAGAGATCTCCGCGGCAATGGCCGGAGCAGCCGAGGAGCTCGTCCACGCTGTGCGCCAAGACCTGCCGCACGTCATGCGACTCATAGACGCAGTAGCCCTTGTAGACGTCCTGCTCGGCTTCGCCACCTTCGCCGCCACCCACGAGTGCTGTCGCCCCACGCTGACCTCGGCCGGCCCCGTCCTCGCCGCTACCCAGCTGACAAGCCCGCTGTTACCTAGAGACGGGCTTGTTGGCCAGGATGTATCCCTAGACTGCGGGCACGTCGTCTGGGGGCCTCACGGGGCAGGCAAATCCGTGCTCCTTCAGTCTCTAGGCGTGGCGACTGTGCTGGCCCATGTTGGCTGTCCGGTGCCTGCTGAGCGGTGTGCCGTACGGCTGACAGACTGTGTGCTTGCTCGAATAGGTACAGAAGACGATGCCAGCGCCACGGTCTCCTCGTTCGCTGCTGAGTGCTCTAGTGCCGCTACCGCTCTTGCCCTGGCTGAAACCTCCTCAACTGCGCTTGTCCTGCTCGACGAGTTCGGTCGCGGCACCTCGGCGACAGACGGGGCCTCTCTCGCATGGGCGCTGGTCGAGTTCTTGGCCCAAGCAGGGGCCACGCCGGTGCTTGCCACGCACTACCCATACCTCCGAAAGCTCGCAGCCCAGCCGATGATCCAGCCCTTCGTTGTCACGCCCAACCATGCCGTCGTCAAAGGCACGCCACAAGGAGCAAACAACGCGTGGGGCGTGGAAGCGGCGGCGAAGGAGGGCTTGCCTGCGGCGTTTATCCAGAAAGCAGAGGAGGTGCTTGTAGTGCTGAGGCAACGGAGCAGCGCGGACGCCGCCCCATCCGCCGGCGCGGTGCAGGGCGAAATTGTGAGACGGTTGCGGGCAGCGTGCTGGTCGTCGCTGGATGATGCGGCGCTGCGGGTGTGGCTTCGAGAGCTCCAGGCAAAGACGTTCAGACGCAAGGAGGCTGACAGCGGAAATAAATAGACTGTCTAAAACTAAAGCACTAAAGTGCACCATGCCGTTCTTTTCGATCGAAGCATCTTTATAATTGCGGTATTGTTACATCACACAGAGGGGCTGTGCGAGTGCACGGGTGGCGCCTGGTGCCGCGCCATCGCCCCAACTCGGTCGACGAGCACACCAATATCGGCATCAAGCAACTCATCATCATCGTCGTCATCGTCGTCGCCGTCGTTGTTCTCGCTATCGCTGTCCGGGACGAGCGGGGCGAGCACTTCAGACCCTTCATCGTCACCAGACCCCTTGGAATGCCTGCCCTTTGCCTCACCCGCCTTGGGCAGTGCTGGGCTGGCCATAGCGGTAGACCCTTCGTGAATGGTGTCGGCGAGAGCACCAAACTCCGCCCTGAGTCGAGCAACTCGGGCATCAGCGTCCAGGCTATTCTGTGCCAGCTGGGTACGAAGCTCGCTGTGCGCCTGCCTCAGTTTCCCGAGTTCTAGGGCGAGCGTTTGTTCATTCTCCTTCATCACGGCAAGCTGAGTAGTCAGCTCCTGCACGCGCCGCTCCTTGGCGTCCGACTGAAGCTTTGCCTCTCTAAATCTGGCATGCTCCTTCATCCGCGCCTGGTCAAGCGTCTCCAGCTGCTTCTTCACGTGCCCGTCATCGACTTCAGGTGGGATGGCCGTCTCGTCCACTTGTAGTGTTCCAAGCTGCTCGATGAGGCTGGCAGTGGTTCTCTCAAGACCGCTACGTCTGGCCTGAAGCTCGCGGTGTCGCGTGGTCTCGCGTCCAACGGTCGGAAGTTCCTTGACGAGCTTAATATACTCTCTATGAGTGTTAACTAGCGACTTCCACAAGTCTTCCCGCACTTTCTGTGTCGCGAGCTGCTCCCTTAGGCCTCTAACTCGGCCCTTCATCTCCTGTATCCTGGAGTCTCCGTCCTCGACAAGGCTCTGGCGCATGGTTTGGAGTTCATCTGCCATGTCCGCGTGCTCCGCCTCAAGGTCTGCTAGTTGTGTCTTTGTGAGATGCAGTTGGACTTGGAGCGATGCGTTGTCGTCGACCACGGTGTCTTTGGCTGCAATGAGGCTTGCTCGGATCTCCTCTACTTCCATCCTGTGGCCCTCGGTCATCTCCGCGACGGACGCGACATGCATTTCTCTCACCGACTGTAGCTGCTCGAACAGGGCCTTGATATAATGTCTGCACCTGATTAGGCGATCAGCGTGAACCTGCTCGGTTCCAATCATCTCCCAGAACACTCCCCGGAGCAGGCCGACTTCCTCTTCTGTAAGCGGTGTGGCCGTGTCGAGGTTCGAGAGAAGAATACGTGTCTCACTGCGTCTGGCGTCACTGTCATCGGCGTTGCCGTCGAATGTCTGGGTCAGGTCAGGTAGCCAGCGGGCCATAGCTGTGGGAATCGAGTCGAAGGGCTCGCTAGCGTCTCTGGCTCGCATACGAGCCAAAGCAGCTCCGCTCTCGTCGATTTCAGCGTTGAGTTTGTCGAACAGCGATGATCTCTGCCTTAGATACTGGTTTGCCTGGACCAGACGCTGCAGATCTCCTCTGAGGCACGTGATCTCAGCCTGCAGCTCCATTTCCCTGTCCGTGCCGGTGGTGGCACCCTCCACCTGGAGCTTGAGGCGGCGGATCGTCTCCTTGGCAGCGTTGAGCTCACCAGTGAGTAGGTCTGTCTTGCTGCACACGTCGGTGGGCTTCACACCGCCCTCGCTCGTGTCCAAATCCTGCGCCTTGTTGGCGAGCTCCCCCACTCGGCCCTCTAGCGCCTTGCTCCGGGCAGTGGCCCTGTCATACGCCCTCCGCATGGCGTCCAGCTCAGTGTGAAGCGCTGTGATCTTCTGTACAAGCTCCGCAGGGGACTCGTCGCTCTCCTCAGGGGTAGACTCGAGCGCTATCGCGTGCTCTGACATCTCGGCCATGTGCCTCTCCTCAGCCAGACCAAGCTCTCTCTGTACCTCTGCTAGGTCCACAGTGTACTTCGAATGGAGCTTGTACTCGGCTGCCTGGACCTCGATCTTTGAAAGATGCTCGAGATCATCAATTCTCTTCCTCAGGGCTTCGTCTACTAGCGAGCGCTCGTGTTCTGCAAGGTCTAGTTGTCTCCGTAGTGACCCAACCCGTCTGGTGAGGACAGTAATCTGCCGATCCTTGTCCAGCTGACTCTGGCTGCTCGATGCTGCCCGTTTCAACCTAGTATTGTCCATCTGAAGCGCCTCGAGTCTGTCCAGCAGCCGCGCTACGTTGATACCCTCAACCTCGGCCTGTAGCTCTGTCTTGGCCTCCTTTCCAGCCTCCCCCTTCGCTTCCCAGTCCCCCCGCGACTCGGCCACTGAAGCAGGTCGAGGAGCAGGCACGGGCGACACCATAGGCGAGAGCCCCTGGCCCTGATCACTCAGAGGGCCGTCGAACACGTCCTGGAACTTTCTAGTCCTGTCAGACCGCACGGACTCGCTGTCGGCTGGGGACTCGGTGCCCTTGTCCTTGTCCTTGTCACTCATGGCGTCCACAGCGTTGCTGTCTCGGGCCTCGTCTTCCGTGGCGTCGGCTGAAATAGGTCTAAGCTGCTCGAAGAAGACTGAATCGACCGTGTGGGCCGATGTCTGGGGCAGGACGGTGACTGTGGCCGTGCTGTCCTCGCCCTCCGCCTTCTTTGCCGATGTGGCGCGCTTAGGGGGGTTCTGGGCGCGGTCGATGGCGTCGAGAGCTTCTTGGCCTTGGAGGAAGCCTGCCAAAACAGGGTCAACGGCGTGAGCAAAGTCGACTTCGATCTGCCTGTCTTCGAGGACGGTGTCGAGGAAGAAGAAGAGTACGAGGAAGTTGTAAGCGGCCGTCAGGTTGCCAGACATGATGGCGTTTTCAGCACAAATTCGATCGGGGATGCCGAGATACTTGAAGATGGAGTGAAGCGTGTCCCAGTTCTGGTTCAATTCAGACCTGGAATCGGGCTTGCGGGAGTATGGGAAGCGTTCGTCAATGAGAGAGGGGAAAAGGCGATCGAAGAGGGAAATGAAGATAACACCGTTCTTAAGGTCATCAATACGAGTACAGTTAAGTCCACATACGCTTGTAGCCCACTTGTACAGCTCCTTGCGTCCAATACGAGCTCGCGCCTCTCGCATTGCTTCCTTGCCGTTGTTCGCCGAATTTTATTGAGAAATCTCAACCGATCTCCGGCCAATCGGACTGAGTCTGACCAAAGATCGCCCAATATGACCCAGCACAAGCATTTACAACACTCGTATGACGGTTCCTACGGCAACAACAAACGAACAACACAGTGAGAACTCACCGGACGCTTTGGAGCACCTTAGTGTTCAACGACTCCCGCACAGCCTTCCAGTCCCCGCCAGCCACAAGCCCGCCCACGGGCTCGGACACCCACACTGCCATCGCCTCCCCCGCCGCGGTCAGATCGGCCATGCCGTCCTTGACTGCTAATAAACTTTCCTTGATCGAATCTCTGAGAGTGGTGACTGTCTCATCTGTCGACTCTCTGGCCGTGTCGATCTTAGCCACACTCTGGGCGATTGCGGTGGCTGTATCAGAATTCACTGAGACTGAAGCCTTGGCGTCCCGAGGCTTGCTGGAACCGTGGCTCTGGGCGATCGAGACTTGGGCGATATCCCGGGCAGGGTCAATTGACCGAAGAGCATCCAGGTCGACCCTCCCGAACGCCTCGAGTTCCGTCGAGTTACACGCCGAGAAGTCCCATTCCGCTGGGAGCTTTGCCGGCACGATGTTTCTTCTCAGCCCGAATTCTGCCGCAGCCACCCTGTTCTCGGTCCACAGCGCCGTCAGCCGCCTCTTACTCTCATCCAAAGTCTCCTCGAGTGCGGCGATCCGCTCAGACTGGGCCTCCGACCTGCCTTGGGATGAGTCCTTGAGTCGCTCAGTCAGCTTGGCTATGATGTCGTCGCATGCGGCCTCAGCTGCGGCGAGGTAGGCTGGGTTTCGCTCGTTACACCGGGGCTGGGCTGAAAGCTCGGCCTCAGCCTCCTCGGCCATGACCCACTGAGTCAGGTGGATCTTCTGGAGATCTGCTACAGTGAGCGTGGTGTCGTCTGCGTCGACCGCCACAGTAGGCTGGGGAAGAGTGGTAGCGGCGACAGACATGCCCTGTTCTTCACAGTGCTCGATGGCCGCAGATAAAATAGAGCTTGGGGTGAGTGTGAAGAGAGGCGGGTATGCGCTCTCGTGCTCGTTGGGGTCTATGTTGTGCAGGATCTGGCGTTCGAGGGCGGCGGCGGCAGGGGTGGACCGGTAGTTCGCGACATGGTCCTCTAGAGCCTTCTTCGCGGAGATTATGCGGTTAGTATAGTCATTGATTAAGGTGTTGGTGTGCATTTGCGTCTTAAGGAAACCCTCGAGGAGAAATTCTCGGGAGACTTGGTTATCAGTCGCAGACTGGCGTGCTTCCGCTTTTCTGGCAGTGGTAGCTAGCCCTTTGCGGAGACTTTGGACCTCTGCCATCAGCTTATCCCTCTGCTCCTCCAGTTGCTCGAGATTGGACATCACGAGCGTTTTTTCATCAAATGATTAGGTGCATAGCCAGACGGCCCCGGGCTTCTAAGAGCTCAAGCTGACTATCGCATGGGACGTGACAGAGTTACTCTCGTCGTTCTAACTAATTTACATGATTTACATCCGCAACCGTAATCCCTGCGTGTGCTGACGTCATCACGCCTCAGCACTGCCAACCAGAACAGTTTCAACAACAAAAGACCATGGATTACTTGAACTTTCTTCCTGATGGTCCTCAATTCGTTCCTCTACCTATCCTACCGGGCTTCAATGACCCAAACTTGAACTCACCGGCCACAGACTCTTCTGACATCCTCAGCGAGGCTCCTCGTAGGCGAAAGGCGCTTGAACTCTCTCCTATGCCTATGGACAGCAACTCTGACAGCGAGCCGATGAAGAAACCGCGTGAATCGCTCACCGTGGAAGAGAAGAAGGCCCGCAGGCGTGAGTCCAATCGCGAGGCTGCCCGCAAGAGCCGTGCTAAGGCGAAAGGGAACATCTCTGTTCTTGAACAGCAAGTAACTGAGGAGAAACAGCGCAACGCAGCACTTGAGGAGGAGCTTCAACGGATGCGAACTGAAAGAGACGCTCTGAAATCACAGGTCGCGCAGCTTCACTCGACAATCAAGGACGTAGCCACCAGCAAGCCGGAGGACATCCACGCTGTAGCCGAAGAAGCTAGTGATCTCCATAGCGACGTCAAGGAGCTTAAGCAGGGCATGGCGACCATCTTTGAGTTTATGAAGGCCATGCAGCAGACCATGACGGTCGGGGCCAAGGCTGCCGGGCAGACCGGCGAGGGTGTGACCCAGCTTCTTGCCATACTGGTGATCTTCGGCCTGTTTATGACACCCAGCCTGCCTCATCTCCAGCTGATGAAGCCCTCATACCAGCTGCACCTAGACGCTGGCCGGGCACAGATGACCTTAGATGCGGGTGTGGGTGTGGGTGTGGGTGTGGGTGACCTGGGCATTCGCGCCACTGGACTTGGACATGACGGCGGTTTTGACTCTGCACTGAGTAAGTCTGGGCCGGTCGTAACTTCAGGTGGCGGTGAGCTGCTAACTGGAGTGTGTCCCCTGGACGGTGTGGGTGTGTTCGTCGGTAATCAGTTCAACGTGGTTTGATCGGGCGACTGAGGGGCCATCATCGAGCACTCTGCTTCATACGTTATAAACTTGTACACACTGTGAATTCCATCGGTGTTCAGCTCGACAGCATCAGAATTCGGGGAGAGGGGTCGTCGACATCATCCTCACCATCCATCCAAATATGAACTCGACGCGACCATCGACTTCTCCCTTACTACCACTACAACACATGACGCTAACCTGAAGTTTTAATTGCGCTTACTGGAACTTGGCGAACTCGGCATTGACGAAGTTCCAGTTCACGAGATTGTGGCCAAAAGTCTTGATCCATCCAGGACGGTTGGACATGTGAAGCAAGTAGTAGGCGTGCTCCCACACATCGATGGTGAGTAGAGGCTTGAACTTGCCCTCGTTGATGGGGGTCGCCTGGTTGAGCGTCTTCATGATCGACAGCTTCTTGGTGGCGGGGTCGATGACAAGCCACGCCCAGCCGGAGCCGAACTGGGTTGCAGCAGCGTCAGCGAAGCCCGTCATGAAGGTCTTGAAGTCGCCGAAGTCGCGCTCGATGGCAGCACGCAGCTCGGGGCTCATCTCGCCGCGCTCGCTCTCAGGCTGGGTAAGAATGGGGTGTGGTGTGTACAAACGGCCATGCACTTCCAGAAGAAGGAGTGGTTCCAGGCGCCGCCGCCGTTGTTGGCGATGAACTGGCGCTTGGCCTCGGGGACCTCGTCGAGGTGGCCGAGGACGTACTCGAGGGCCTTGTCCTCCATGCCGACTTCTTTGAGCGCAGCGTTGACCTTGTCGATGTAGGCCTTGTGGTGCTTGTTGTAGTGGACATCGAGCGTTCTATCGTCGTAGTGGGGCTCGAGGGACTTGTAGGGAAGAGGGGCTTGTTCGTAGACCATTGTTTGGTTATCTTTGCTGATTGAACGCGTTCTGAGGGTTCACGCTGCCGCCGGCATTGCCTCTGCGCTCGATGCCGCGGGAAATTGACGATTTCATTTCATTTCCGATCTCACAGGCGACGACCACAGCCAGCAAAAGACACCAAACTACACTCAATACCCGCCAGCAGCGATAAGTTTTACCGTAGCAGTACAATTCCCCATGCTTTCACGAGGATGAGGGTCCGATCAACAAACCCCGGATACTGCTCCAATTCTCGATCATTCGGCGAAGGACGGCGATCTGGCCTTTCATGAGATCCGGATCAAATCCAGGCGGCTGGTGGAAAATATTCTGACCGAAAATCAGGGCCAGATTGTTGGCATCCATCCGATTTTCCTCAATCTCGGCAATCTCAACGAGCAGATCCATCAGCGCACAGAGCGTGTTCCGTTTCTCCGCGGGCAGCCCATTCATAGTCGCCACCATGCTTGTCGGAGGCTTGGTCAGCGTATGAATCAGCTTGTCTCCTGCCTCATGGCTTATAAGGGCGCCCGGAATCTCTCGTACAAACATCTTGAGGAGAGAGGCGACTAAGTTATGGTCGTTGATCGGGTCCAGGGGCAGCGTGTGGTCGTAATCCAGAGCCAGGCGCCACTGCTGCATGTCAGAGGCAGACGCTGATAGTCGGAAGATCCCCTCTGCTTTCGTGGCGCATGTGTCTCTGAGATAGTCAATAGCATGGGTCAGGAACACGGGCACGTTCGTCCTGTCCTTATCCAGCACGCGGGCGAGGTCTGTAGTGAACAGACGCTCGTCCGGCGGCGGCAGGATCTTGCGGCCCTCGTTGTCGTCTGATCCATGCTGCAGGAAAGCCTGTATGAGGCGCCATATGACCTCCCACGGCGTGTTTCCCGTCGTACTGAGTGATGCGAGCTCTCCCTTAGTAAAGTCAGGCCCCGTCATCGCTACAATGTTGGCGAGTTCGTCTGAATCGTCGGCCTCAGACTGGACTGCATGGAGTTCCTCGACATAGTCGAAAGGGAACCATCCTACTGCCCCGAAACCTACACGGCCGCGGGCCCAGCCGTCGGGACCAGGGTCGGTGACCTCGACTGTGTCGCCACGGGAGATGGTGAGCTCGCCAGGACCTGAAGCGACGTAATCAAACAAAACTGTGGCCATGAAAGGGAATTTCGGCCCATCTGTGGTTGAAACGGGGCGATGTGTCGTTCTTCGTGAAGCATTTGCTGGTCTTGAAGGATGCATGTCTCAAAGCGGAAAAGATGGAAGAGTTGAGTGTTACCAGAAGATATTCTACTAATTTTCTGTTGAAACGTCAAAGAAACCTCTCACAACGCCTTCTTCACGCTGAGCCTCTTGCTAACTGATAAAATGCGCGTGATGCGGGCTGGGGATCGGATGGGTCTCCAGTAAGATATCCACCCATGAGAGACCTGGAGAAGAGTCCATGCAGGCTGGCTTATCTAAAGTGCATTTTATGCTTGAAAACCTGCATTCGGATGCCAACGCTTCCAACTGACAATATATTAGCAGGAATTGAGTCTAATCCAACGTATTCTCGTCAATATCAAATGCTTTATGCCATTATAGCGAATTCACAGGAAAACTGCGACTACTTTGCCGACAATAACGGCCTGCGACGTCTTGTAGCCATATATCACCAATTACACCCATTAGTCCACTTTGCAGCATTCGAAGCGAACTCAAATGAGCCAGCAGCTGTTCTGAATAGCGCCCGAACCACCTTTAGCCAAATGTCTCTCGGCTCTGGCGCCTCCATGCGCTATGATGATGACTCAGATGAGGGTCGTCCCGGAAGTGCTGCTTCAGGAGCGTCCATTTTATCAGGTTATTCGGTTCTCTCTGACGCTCCGACCGAAGCTCCCGATTTTATGGATGATCGCGAAGGTGATCTATTTGTTGAACTGCAGCCAGAAGGCATTGGGAAGCACGAGAGGAACTTTTCAGGGAGTAGAAACAGCGAGCGGGCAGTGTCAGCAGGTGTGAAGTCATTATTCGAGTCACCCGACTCTCCCACGAACGACATGCTGGACTCTCCACCCGTAGCACGAATGGTTCCAGCCCTTGAGAGGGTCCTGGGCACATTCAATGACTCCAGCTCGCAGTACCGGGCTGGGTCAGGTCGTGGCGATAGTGGGCGCAGCATGATGGCCGGACGACGCAGTGGGGGACGTGCTAGGCTTAATAGACCACTCGCTACCAAGCGGAGGAATGCCCAGAGCACCCAGCGTAGGCCTCCGAACGTCCCACTGCTCAACCTCAACGCCCTTCCCGCCTTCGTTCCTACACGAGCCCAACGCCGCCGCGAGGCCGACCGCGAGGAAGCAGGCAAGGGTCGAGGACACAAGAACAGGAACGTATTCAACGACCTTGCTCGTAGACTCGGCGAGTCTGTCATGTCACGGGACCTGTCCATCGTAGTCGACCTCCGACGCCACGTTCAAGCCGCAGGACTCGGCGGACGTTCGTTCGTCGCACCGTCCATGGTCTCGGCCGCGGAGTATTTATCTAAGGATCAGGGTGACCCACTGGGCACGCTGTGGGGCAGAGCCGAGAGAGATACTGAGGTGCCGCTGGTCATTGAACACGAGGGGATGGAGATCATCAATTCGGCAGCAGTAGGGTCGCTCAGAGACGTCAGGACGCGGTGTCGCGTGTTCCTCCTGCTCTGTATCTCCAAGGGCCTCGAGGGGAGGCAGGCGTCGCTGTACCTGCCAAACTTTACCGGAGCACTTGTGGCTGAGCTTTATCTGGCCTCGAGGACGCCCACTCCGCTGCTGAGGCAGACTGTCGTCACTGCGTCGTTTATGGTTCTCCAGAAATACGCCCTCGAGACTGAATCTTTTTTCGGGATATGGGCAAGATTTGGTTTTGATTCGATGGTCCACCCCAAGCGAGTAGACCAGATTCGCCGTCGCAAGGACACCTTTGCGTTCACAGTAGGCGAGCGTCTGGTCACGATCTTCTCTGCCAAATCCCCATCACTCTCGATGCTCGAAGACGGTGCCGCGTTTGTCACCATGTTGCTTGGCTACATTGATCGATGCCACACCCGCGTTCTGATCGGAACCGTCTTTGAGGACTCGGTTCCCGGCCTTTTAGCCACGCTGAGCTTCGTCTCAACACGGGGTCGGGCGGCCACGTCGCGTCATTTATATATCCTCATTTGCCACAGATTACTTGAGGTTATAGACATCGTTTGCTACCGGAACAGACAGACTCGGGGTGACATTCTCCTTCTTACGGCCCTCCTGGATGCCGCGACGCTTGATTGGCTAGAGAGTTACACCCGAATGATCCTGCTGAACTCAAGACTTCAAGAGGAGATCGTGTCTTTTTTCCCTACAAGGTCTGAAGCTCTCCACGCTCTCTCAGCTTTCCGAGTCCGTGCTGCACTTCACGTGGACGCTGTCTGCACGCTCATTACCCGTTATGTCAAGCGAGATGCAGGCCACCCCCTGATCATGACCGGCCTGATCGCTGGAGAAGTCCCCCCAAACTACCAGAGCTCTGTTAGGTTCGGCAGGCGGGAGTTCCTCGGCTCATTCTCCGTTCCTCCAGCCAGGAAGCTCGGCCAGAGACGGACGCACACGTTTGCATGGAACGAGCATCCATTGCACAGGCTCGACGCGATAGTGGCGCCGAAGACGGGTATTTTGGCCCAGACGCTGATGACGGGCCTCGCTGCGTCGAATGTAGAAGTCAAGACAAGTTGCTGTAGGGCCATTTGCAAGCTGTTCTCTGTGCCAGATTCGCCGTTGTTGGAAGACCGAGCGTTTATTGACTTTTACGTCACCCACCACTATCTTCTTTTCGTCCAACTCTACACTTCAGTCGACCCGAGCTCCGCCGTTAATCAATTGATTACCGCTCATTTATCAGTTCTACTGGCGATCGCCCGGCACCATGTGCCCGCTGCAAAGTCCCGGTTCAAGCAGCTCCGCGTGGTCGAGTTCTTGGTGCGAGAATGTGGCCTCGAACACGATTGTCTACGAAAGGACACCATGGGAAGCCGCAAGATGGCCGCACGAGCCCGTGCCAAGAAAGAAGCGGGCGAGCGGAGCCGGCGTTGTGACAGCGGCGGGGCTCGACCCAAGGCCAACGTCCAGGGAGTCAATTCTCCGCTCGCCGCAGCGATGGAGCTCGCGGTGCCCCCGCCCACGCTTTCTCTCAACCTCTCAACGGTCCCGAGGAAAGGCGAGGGCGACGGTCTTGACTCGCTCCAAGTCACACCGGTCATATCATCAGATGATGAGGACGATTCCGCACCATCCTCGAGCCCTCTGCCCGGCCTGGGGCTGACTCTAGACCTCGGACTCGTCCCCAAGAAGGGAGGCTCCGACTCAACCCCCGACTTTGGCGGGTCGCCGATGTCTCTCACTCTCGACCTCAACAGAGTCGCTCAGAAGGGGCAGGATAACGTCACTGAACCCAATCAGACCCGGCCCGACTCCACCGACTCAACTCTGGGCGATTCCGAGCAGGATAAGGCCAAGACAGAAGACGAGGCCAGCCGTACGGCCGAGTACACCCGCCTCAGGGGCTACAGACGCGTCTACAGTGACTCCAGACTCCATGTCACAATCCTTGACATGGTTCTTACTTGTCTTGTCACTAAGACAGGCACCCTTGAGTCTTCCTACACCACACAGTTCCCGATGGATAATCTCGGCATCAACATTCCTCATTTACTACACCATCATCTCAATAACGACGCCAACGCTGATATTCTCCCCGAGCTTCTCGATCGGGCCCAGCAAGGCGGGCCGGGGCAGGTCAGGCTCCTCAAACTCTTGTGCAGACAGCTTTTCTCCCCCGCAGCTTACCACTCGATGCGGCTCATTGGGGAAGGCGCATACGGCTCAGTGTACGTCGCAGATGTGCGGCCGTTCAATGACGATCCTACGCTTGTGGTTGCGAACCCGAGCGAAGTCGCCGTGAAGCTGATGGAGATGCCTGAATCTATTTATGAGAGATCTGTGCTACACGATATATTTAGTGAGATTGCGATCATGGAGACATTCCGAGGGTCCAAGTCAGTGTGTCAGCTCTACGATTATGGTGTGACATTGGATAGATATTGGGTGGTTATGAGAAGATACGCATCTTCTGTCAGATCCTGGCGTGAGAAACGCGATCCGAATTTTATGCCAGATCTTTTACTGTATCTGATGACTTATCGCGACATCATCAAAGCCTGCCGCGAGCTCGCCCTTCGCGGTGTCAACCACTTTGATCTCAAGTGCGACAACATTCTAATGGACGATCGGCCAACGGTCGACCTCCCATTCAGTGTGGCAGTAGGCGACTTTGGCGAGTCTAAGCTTTTTACCGAGGAAGAGGACGGTATTACGACGAGAAACCGCGGCACGGAGTACATCAAGGCTCCCGAGATGCTTGGTGCATCCAAGAAACGGACAAACTTCGACCGCCGCCGCAAGGCTGGGGCCGGTCAGCCCGCCGACGTCTGGAGCCTTGCGTGCCTCCTCTTCGAGCTCCTAACCTGCGAGTACCTGTACTACGATGACGACTGGGTCAGGTTCTATATCCGAGTAACTGGCACTGACGACGTATTGCCACCCGACAAACTCGCGAAGATCAGTACGTGTCCCGCGATCGAGCAGTTCCTACGCGCTGTGCTCGTTCGATCGCCCACACAACGTCCGCCCATCACAGAGCTCGCAAGGATGACTAACACTCTCATCGGCGAGCTCCAACTCCCTTCATACGTGCTCGACGTGGACATCCCCATTCCTTACGGACTTCCCCGCCCCTCCCGAGATAGGAACCCAGACCACCCAGACAACCTCAAGCTATCGTACAGCCACATAGTCACTCACGTCACCCCGCACCTCTGTATCGCCGATATTTCCATGGCCACAGACGCCGACTTTCTCCGCAGTTTAGGGGTGACTCGGTGCATAAACTGCTCGACTGAACCAAACCCGTGCCAAGACATCCTCCACCATGAGCTGTCTCCGCTGTTTAGACAGCTGGCGAACGGGATCATGGACCTAAGGCCAGTTGATGGACCGTCAGGCATCGTGCTCCAGGGTGAACGCTTTGAGCGTGACTTTGTGCACACTTTTAACACTGTGGGAACCGCCAAGCAGGGCTATATCCTGGCTCTAGAGGATGTCTTCGACTTTATCAGAGGTGGTCTTGCCCGGTCGGGTCGAACCTTACTCTACGGTCGAGTCGACCAGCCCTCGATGGCCGCAGCCCTCGCTATGGCCTATCTGATGGACACCAAGAGCTACAGCGCCTACCACGCCATGCTTCAACTCCGCCGGCTTCGGCTGACAGTCTTCCCCTCACCGCCCATCACTCGGTTCCTCCTCCTCTGGGACCACCAGCGTGCTCGGGCAGATCACAACAACACCCATGGAGATGCGAAGTTCCAATGTCTTTGCGGCAAGGTGTTCTTCGTTGTCCATGATCCATCGCCCGTCTTAAGCTGCTCGTGTACGGGAGAGCCATCAGCATGTCCGACGCTTTCCTGCTCGGCGTACATCAAGAAGCTTACGGTGCTATACGGTTGGCCCTGTGACACGCTACTTTGGACGTTCGGCAATGAGGTCACCTCCAACTGGGTGAGATCCACCGAGCTTATCACGACGATCTCCACAAGTGGGATGGCGGCACATATGGTCGGGGTCAAGCAAGGCTGGGAGCTGTTTGGTTGTAGAGTTTGCAGCTGCATCACTCATGCAAGGCGGGACACTGAATACGGCGAGGAGTACGCCGTTGTTAGTAACGTCCCGCTTCCTACATCTGTTATCTGAGTCGAAATAAATGACGGGGCTGGCCGTGGTTCACAGCCGTCCTCGTGAGTTTGGGCCATCGCTTTCATGAGTTCAGACAATGCAGTCGGTGTCAATGATATTGAGTGTGGTGAGTCAGATGAGTGCTATAAGTATCGTCGGCAGCGATCAAGGTGGGTCGGGCTGATTTTATCGGCTATGACTGTGGCGGGTTGAGTCATGCCACAGAACGAAATCGCCACGTCGACCGCAGTAGCTGAGCGAGATTCTTGGCATACGCCTAGTACCTTATTACCAAGCTGTCAACAACGCGTGGAAATTTGATAGATTGTATGTTCAATCGGAGCCATGCTGGGCAAACGATGTCAGCTCGCTCATTGTCCGCCTCACTGTCTGAATATCCAGTCATCTAGGGCAAGAAGGCACGTATTACCAACAGAGTATAGTCCGCTGGAGAAGTTTGACGGGGGGTTCCGTCTCATTTCGATTAAATGAGTAACGCAGTTTAGCCACGAGCAGTTTAAGGTTGATGACAAAAACTCCGATCAGCCGGATTTGAACCAGCGACCCCAGGATCTACAGTCCCATGCTCTGCCAACTGAGCTATGATCGGATGGCATACCGTCGTAGACGCGATGCGTAAGTACGCCTCGGGGCGTGGTACAGGCCCAGATGGACTACCGGCCATCTGGTACAAATATTCGAGAGAGATCGAATATTGACCAAATATTCGAATCAAATCTACGGTCCAGTTCAGACCAATTTTACCAAGGGGTTAAAACCCCATTCCCCGGTAGTTCCGAGAAGATGGGCGACGCACAGCCCCCCGTGACACTGGAGAGCCTGGAGGCCCTGGTGCGGTCACAGGCTGCTACAATAGCATCACTGAGCGAGAATCTTGACGATGTCCGCACGAATGCTGAGGATGTACGCAAACCCACCAAAATCCCAGCAGTGCTCAAAGAATTCCAACACCTGCGCGCCCTACATGGAGAAATCAAGTCAATCCTGGCTGACCCCAGCAAGGAGACGATTGCTGACATAACCACAGCCATTAATCTTGCCGTTGAAAAGCGCCTCGAGTTCCTCCGAGTCCTCGACTCTGCCAACGAAGAAGCGGCCGCCTACTTTATCGTCACCGCCGAGGACATATCCAACGTCAAGGACCTCGTCAAGGTCGCCGCCAAGGCCAAGAAGGCCATCCCTGCCACGCGGGCTCACACATCACACCGGTTCGCCAAGCGTCCCTTCCGAAACCACGGATACAACAACCACAGATTCCAGAAAGCCTCGGGCAACCGCAATGCGGCCCCGGGGCAGCAGTAGTTGCCCAAGTGAGGTTATGCCATCCTCAGATATAAAAAGGCACCGTCTACGTTTTGAATACAGAGAAGAATGTCACAAGAGCAAGCAAGAAGCGAAACAAGCCAGGACACATGGCACCTATTGTCCGACGCTCAGCCCGTCTCTGGTCCAGGTCAACGGACACACGTGGTTGGCTCAATGAGTCGAGCGTGGAAAGAGTGGGAGGCCATGGGGGCCAGCACGAGCGTCGTGGACTTACTCCGGCAGGGAGTCCCAGTACAGGACGGGCAGACGACGAACTCGTCGCCCAACGGGTCACAGGGCCCGATCACAGACACAATCAACGAGCTAATGGAGCTGCAAGCAGTGGAGCAGTGTGCACCGACAGAGGTAGCGCAAGTCTGCCCAATCTTCATGACGCTGAAGAAGAACCACATAGACTGGCGCCTCATCCACGACCTGAGGCCGGTGAACTGGTACCAGACAACCAGGCGATTCCGACTGAAGGGATTGACCGAGATAGCGAATGCACTGACCAAGGGGGCGTGGCTCGCCAGCGTGGACCTGAAGAGCGGATATTACCAAGTCCTGGTCGAACAGACGGGTCGGAAATGGCTAGGCTTCCAGCACGAAGGGAACACGTACCGCTGGAACGCGCTTCCTTTCGGCCTCAACACGGCCCCGGAAGCATTTCAATCGATCACGGCGCAGGCGGCGAAGATCATCCGCCGAGAGCTCTCTCACAGTGTTCGTCTACCTAGACGACCTGTTGTTCGCCGACCCATCACAGCAAGAGCTAGCACGAAAGATGCCCGAAGTCCTGAAGATAATGGAGCGGCTAGGAATGATAATCTCGAGAAACAAGTGCGTTCTTACACCGACACGACGAATCGAGTACCTGGGAATAGTTATCGATACGCGCAAGAACACAATGTCTCTTCCGAACGACAAGCGCGTGGAGCTGAGAAGAATGATCGATCAGGTGCTCAAAGAACGAAGAACAACGAAGATAGAACTCCAGCGACTCATTGGCAAACTCCTTTTCGCCAGATTCGCAGTAGGAGCAAGAACGCTTCCTCGACTGAGAGAACTCCAGTTAATGGTGACTGCGCCGAGTCAGCGATTTACGAGAGCCTCCATGCCCCGAGACGCCCGCACAGACCTCAGATGGTGGGCGCGTGTGATCGCGACAGACCCGCAGTACGCAATGCAGGGGTCACCGCGACCGGAGATCAGGGTCGAGACAGACGCCTCGGACGTAGCTTACGGCGCGACAATATGGACAGACAGCGAGAGGATGGAGATCCAGGGCCGGTTCAAGCAGTCATTCATACACAAGTCGATCAACTGCAAAGAGACGAGGGCCATAACCACGGCGCTGCGACACTGGGCACATGTGATCCGAGACAGAGATGTCCTGATCGCGGGAGACAACACCTCGTCACTCGCGTGGGTTGCGAAGAGTTCGACGAAGGCCCCAGCCCACATTCGCCGGGAGATCGCCGACCTACACGACTTCCTGCATGCCAACGGTTGCCGCTTGAGAGTCAAACATATCGCAGGTGTATTCAACACAACGGCCGATGCTCTGTCGAGGTACAAGAAGCTCGATTGGGCCATGCCAGCGGCCCTGCTGGCAGCTGCGATAGAGAGGTGGGGAGCAGTGGACCGAGCGCTGTTCGCGGCCGAAAGGTTCTTACCCCAGGACTACGACTACTGCAGAGACGCGTTCACAGCGAACTGGACAGAGTGCCGGTCAGTGGCGGTCCCCCCGGTGGCCATGCTCGACCGAGTGGCCGAACGACTGGAGGCAATCGTAGACCAACGAGAAGAGAGACATCCCAGTCAACAACAGTCAGGAATCCTAGTTATCGCCCCAGTCAGGCAGACGAACATCGACTTGCGCCTTATCCGAGTCGCACAGGAGACAGTCAACGCATCGCTACCAGCCCACTGGTGGGCAGACACGGAGTTGGCGGTACTGTTCGAGGGCAAGACACACATTCCCTTCAGGGCGTACTGGGTCCCGGTGATGACGTCAGCCTCGGAATCTTCCTATCAGCATCAGCAGTGCAAGCGCGACACCGAGCACTAAGAGCCGCAGGCGTGACACCCGACAGAACCAGAACGCAGATAATATGGTCCCGGGCTAGCCGTCCTAAGAACGAGGACGTCGAGAGAAAGGTCGCGTCCAGCCCGCTCCTGCTCCGCCTCGAGAAGGTGACGCGTGATCGAATTGCAACAGAGACCGCAAAGTTCACATTCTTCCGCAACATGACCAGAGAACCAGATGACTCGGACTTCGAGGCCTACCTCGGACAAAATGACGACCCGGCACCAACCCCACGGGAAGCTGCATGGGAGATCGTACGACAAGCCCACGAGAAAATCCATGACCAGAAGTGGGTGCAAGAGTTCGAGGAGGTGGCAATCGCGGGGGATGATGACGACACACTGCTATGGTTCATTATAGGGGAGGTGCCCTTCCTCGCCAAAGACTCACTGCTAACGAAGGAGGCAAACATCAGAGATGGAATGACCGCATTGGGCGAACCCATAGAATGCCCACCACTCCACCGGGCCCCTGATCAAGGCTTGTGGCAGATTGGCTGGAAGGTGCCCAACGTCAAGCCAGCGTCGAACAGGGGAAAGCATGGCCAATAGCCAGGGAGACCCTGTCACAGGCCGCGGTGCAAGCAGGCAAGAGCGCCACACCAGCATTGACTCAAGCAATAGCTTTCGGGCTGGTCGGGTTCGCGACAATATCTCGGTCGGGGGAGATACGGGGGCTCTCAACATCAGACGTCGAACGACACGGCAGGGACATCACCATCACCATACGACGCTCCAAGACATCGGATGAACCCATGCTAAAGCTGGTCCCTAACGTCCCCGGAGACGACAACCCGGCAGACTGGCTTGCGAGACATATGGAAAACCTCCCAGATGAAGGACCCCTGTGGCGCTCATTCGAGGCCAGGGACGCGCTGATCAAGGACAACAGGTCCTCCCTGATGAACAGAGACCACCCTTGGAGAAGATGGGAGATGTCCATGGACCTAGAGGAGGTGCTGCGCGCGTCGGGCCACTCATTCCGGAGAGGAGGCGCAGTCCACATGATGAAGCTAGGTGTAGCCCCAGCAGTGATCCAAGCAATCGGGGGCTGGAAACAGCTCGACTCGATGCAGACCTACGTCAGTGAAGCCGTGCGCCTCTCCACGAGCGCTTGGGTGTAGAAGGACGAGAAAGACGGATAATACATAGAATATGATTGCATAAGGCCCCATTAGACTGTACAATAGGCCATGTAAGAGTTAAAGATATGATAGAGAGCAGAAGAGAAGGCGGGAGAAAGGAGAAACCGCAGCAGATTGTCACTAATGGTTAATAAGATCGATATATCGAAGACTATCGAAGAATTGGCCGGAGAGAGTGAGAAAATGCCGGCGAATGGAAATGGCCAAAACCGCGCACAAAGAATGACTATCAGGCTGTGAAAATATGTGCCTGAGAGATGGGCATCAATGGCATGCTTGGAGGCACAGGAGACCAGAGAAATAATTTCTGAAGAGAAAATTTTTATTATATGATGGCGGGATACATCAATTGGAGACTTCGACCGTAGTCGACTGCAAGTCGGCATACCGTCGTAGACGCGATGCGTAAGTACGCCTCGGGGCGTGGTACAGGCCCAGATGGACTACCGGCCATCTGGTACAAATATTCGAGAGAGATCGAATATTGACCAAATATTCGAATCAAATCTACGGTCCAGTTCAGACCAATTTTACCAAGGGGTTAAAACCCCATTCCCCGGTAGTTCCGAGAAGATGGGCGACGCACAGCCCCCCGTGACACTGGAGAGCCTGGAGGTCAGAGCATGTTTCCCATCAATCTCGGGTATAAATTTGATCTAATCAATTGGAGACTTCGACCGTAGTCGACTGCAAGTCGTGGCAAGGCCAGCGGAGCCAAAACTTCGGCGCGAGAGGTCGAGGATGATTCGATACGATCTCAAAGACGGGATCGTGCGTCTCATAAGGGCGGTTCAGTTGTTCAAGAGCGAACTGAAACAGATGGGAGACGCCGCCCAAGAGATCGCAGAGCTCAAAGCCACCGTTCAACAGCTTCAAGACGCATTTACTGCCGGCGGCAACGTCCGAGAGACAGTAGATCTGCTTCCATACTGTTAAAAACGGGGTTTCGATGCCTGAGGAAGTCGTGAGGAAGTGAAAATGGCGATATCCGAAACTAGAACCCCTGAAGCCGATTTAAATACAACAGCAGGTGCTTTATAGATGAATAACGCATATCTTACATCGTTGTCGAGCATTATTTTGCTCATCGGCGAGTAAATAGGGAAACGCATTTTATGTAGTTGGTGAAAAGTGGTCGACATGACAAGCTGGTCTGTAAGCAAGCTCAGTACTACTGTTTTACATCCTCTCTTGGTTTCAGCTCTCAGCGATGTCACAGTCGCTGGGTTCTATTGATTCAATCACACGATCTCGGGATTGGTGAAGTGCCCCAACTAACCAACCATACTGGGGTGCTATATGACCTTCATACAGCACCCGGATATGCTCGGCTAGATGGGGCACTTCATCAATCTTGAGATATAAAAAATGTGGTACCATATCTCGTCGATGACAACATTGCAGAACATTTCGCCAACAGTAGATGTGTATCATAGACTATAAGGGCTAATGGTATGCTTCATCATTATCGATGCCGTCGAAGGTGCCCAAAGACGTTGTGAAAGGGGAGCTTTCTCAAATCCTCATCTGTGTGAAACTGAACTCCTCAGGGGATGCAGATTGCAAAACCCTTTACCATTTTCCTCTAGCTGCTCTCGTTGGTGAGTTAGCCTTTTCTTACACCTTCACTTTCGCGATCTAGGTCAATATTGACCGTGAAATTCAGATTCAACTTTTTTGTGCAAGCTCAGAACTCGACAACGAGACTAGCTATCAGCAGTCTAACTTCAGGAGGTGTTATAGATCCTTGTTACAGGCATATCTTCCGCTTTTCAGCTCCCAGCTGTCGCAATTGCACTGATCGCGTTTCGTGAAAATCCCGTTGTGATCACTAAGGAAAAAGACTTTACAAAGAGAGCTCGACACAAGGGTGTCGAGCTGGACGGATCAAGACCGTATCAAATACGTATCTCATATATAAATGGCTGACACTTCCCCCCCATGCTCTGTTAAGAGCATCACGAAAAGGATACCATTGTTAATCAGGTCTTGGGGGAACAGCCCAAGAGTGCTGACCCTATAACCGTCGATCGCTGGGGAATGACCAGTGATCCGGGGATGCCAACTAAGTTCAACTTAGAGGGCTGACCGTCGCGCACACGGGACTTGCGTGTACGCCGGATAGTATCCGTTGACTAGGCTGACGACATAGCGTCCTAAGCCATCGCCCGGCGTGGAGTCCACCCACGGAAATTCTCTAAAGATTTTCTAGATTGCGCAAAGATTCTACAGATTCGAAAAGACTCGTGGTACCACTAAATAAGCGCGCTGTGTCATGGGTATCTTACCTGGGGATCCTGCCCCTCCTAGTAGTCGATACATACCAGTGTTCTGTCTGATTGCATCAAACCGTGCAGGTTATGTCATGCATTCGGCTTGTGGTAAACTGCACTTGATTGATTTCTCTGACCGAGACTACAGAAGCTTCTACAGTCCATATATGAGTCAAATTACATCGCCGGGACGAAGTATCGTCTCGTGGTCGAATTTTATCGACGACTACAAGGGTACTCTACGATCAAGGGAGAAACCCGACTTACTGGTATCCTACCTAAGCAGAGAAGAGGTTCGCAGCATGCTCCAAACTCTGATCACTGCGAGCTACACTTATGAAGCCATTGATGGCACTAAGCACAAGTTCGTGTCGAGCGACCAATTCCTCGACTACCTTGCGAGCGAGACGCAACCTTACCTAGTTAGACACCGCCAGGCCGTGTCACAATCCGAGAGTGAGCACAAGCTCGCCGCCACTGAGCGCGAGGTTCGGATATTAGACGACCTCATCGCCGAGATGCTAGCCGCTGGTTATACGAATGCAGACGTGGCTGAACACCGGAAGAACAAGATCGCTCTCCTCGCTCAATCCTCTACTCTGGCCGCAGCGGTCAAGACTGAAGGACCCGCCAAGCTCCTCGACACCACTAAGCGGATCGAAGCCCTCACCCTACAGGCGAACAACACCCTAGCATACATGAGGCTGGTGTTACACACCCATACGCAAGAGAGCCTATCCCACCTCCGCGCTCTACCCAAGGTGGTGGTTGGGACATCGAGGACGAGCACCATCGCCTCTGCGCTGGCCTACGTCGCGCAGTACGACAGAATCGCCGGGCTGGCACTTGTGGACGAAGATAGGGCCGACTCGAACGTGCAGCGAGACCTGAAGCAGACCCTCATGAATGGGCTGAACTTCCCTAACGCCGAGAGTCGTGCCCTAGTCTTCGGCGAGGGATCGTCCAACCTCATAGCCTCAGAGGACACTACACTCACCGACCTTATCGCAACGGCCCGGACCGCCCTGGTCGAGGCTGACACGTCGATCCGTAAGTATGACCGATTCTACGTCACTACTGCCACAACCATCGACCATGAAGAGACGCCAGGCGCCTCTAAGAGCAAAGATGCCACTCCGCACCACCAGCCTCAGAGGCAGGAGAAGCCTCACGCCTCTCGTGAGACAAAGCACAAAGCATGCGACTGGCACTTCACGCGTGGCCACTCGAACGCTGACTGCGAGGTCCTAAAGCAGCTCACGTCCGACCCGTCTAAGATAACAGACAAGCAAGTACTTATCCACCTCCCTCAGAGCAAGCGAGAAGCATAAGACCAAGCACAAGGAGGCCCTGCGCATTCGCGACGAACGCAAGCTTAAGGAGCTCGCCCAGGGCACGACTCTACTCATGCAGTCCCCGCAGGCACCCATAGCCACGGAGATCCCCCCCGACTGCGACGACTATCTCACTCTCGTCGAGGTTGAAGGCAAGCCTATTGTCGCGGACATGGACACCGGCGGCAAGCAACTCCCCTTCATCATCCGTAAGGACGCCGCGCAGTATCTGGGCATCAAGCAATCTAAGGCTTCCCCAGTAGTCCTCAACGCCATCGAGGGACCAACAGCCCTCGAGGCGCAGCCCTCCGAGCCGTTTAGGCTCCGCCTCATAGATCCGAACTACTTCCCGATCCCCACGACCATCACCATCACAGCCCACATTGTCGACACCTTCCCCGTCGCATGCCTCCTGGGGAAGAGCCTCCTCCGCCGCACCGGAATGGATTTCGGGCCGAACGCCGTAACCGCCGAGGAGCCTCCTCACCTCCATGACGTCTCCAACACCTCAGAGATGCTTAATCTCTTTACACCCGACGAGACGGCGGTCCTTCCACAAGTCCATGACAGAGTGGTTGGCGACATACGAGCCAAGTTCCTGCTCTTGCTGGGGACGTTCGCCTTTATCTTTGGCCCGCTGGGCAAGGAGCCGGCCAAGCTTCCGCCGTACGAGATCCATATCCGCGAGAGTGCCGTCCCTGTGAGGACCGTTCGACGCCTTCGCAGTGCTGCCCACACTGCTGCAGCAGCGTTCTACATCACGCAGATGATTACTGCTGGGATCCTCGCGACAGTCACAACGGACGAAGGATGGCTGAGCCCTATCCTCATGGTCCCGAAACCCAGTGCGGACCCGCCTTACAGACTCTGCATCGACTTCAGAGAGCTCAATGAGGCGACAACGGCTGAATGGCATCGCATGCCCAGTCCTGATGAACTGTTCGAGCAAGTCCGAGGGGCGACCCACTTTGCGAAGTTCGACCTGACATCTGGGTTCTTTCAGCTCTCCTTGGCTGACTCCTCCCGAAAGTATACGGCATTTAGCCACCAAGGTCAGACCCTCCAGTTCACACGGCTGCCGTTTGGGGTTACCAATGGCCCCATGGTCTTTCAGGCCCGCATGGAGACCCTTCTGAAGCCCATTCCACACTGCTTGGTCTTCGTGGACGACATTCTACTCTACGCTTCGTCTGAAGAAGAGTTGCTCGGCCAGGTCGAGTCGCTGTTTGCCGCCCTCGCGGAAGCCAACATTAGGCTGTCACCCACCAAGTCTATCATCGGGGCCTCGGAAGTGGAATACCTAGGCTTTATTGTCTCAGGGAGTGGGGTCCGCATCGACCCGAAGCGCCTACAAGGCATCACCGACCTTCCCGTGCCGCAGTCCTCCAAGGACGCGAAGCATGTCGTGGGTGTCTTTTCCTTTATTCGCCAGTTCATTCCCAACTTCGTTGAGAAGGCGCGTCCCCTACAGGACCTCGCGTCTAAGAAGCACGTCTCCAGCGATGACGCCTCTAATTCATTGTCGATCCTCAAGGCCGCAGCGGCCAACGCAGTTGAGCTCGCTCACTTTCAGCCCGACAAGCCCGTCCACGTGTATACCGACGCATCTAACGTGGGCATCGGCGCCTCAATTATCCAGGATAAGGGGCCGATCGCCTTTTACAGCAAGAAGCTCTCTGATACGGAGGCCCGATGGACCACCGTCGAGCAGGAGATGTTCGCCATCGTGTCCACGCTGTCGCGCTTTCGCTCAATCCTTGCGGGCTCGAACATCATACTACATACCGACAGTCGCAACCTCACATTCATGGCCCGGTCCGAGACCCCAAAGGTCGCCCGCTGGGCACTGGAGGTTGCCCAGTACAGCATCACGGAGCTCGTACATGTCGACGGCTGCGCTAACACAGCGGCCGATGGCCTTTCGCGCGTGCCGACCCTACTAATGGAGTCCCTTCCCGAGCAGCTCAAGAAAGAGCGCTTCCTCTTCGTCCATAACAGACACCACGCGGGTGTCGAGACGACGCTCCGCCTTCTAGATGTCGCTGAACTTTCTTGGCCCGGGGCCAGGGAGGACGTCTCACGTTACGTCACGAATTGCGTCACCTGCGCTAAGCAGACCAACAGAACGAACGTGCAGTTCACGCCAGGCATGATCCAGACAGCACCGCCGCTCTGTGTCGTCCACATGGACCTCATAGGCCCTATCGACCCGGCCGACCAAGGCTTCAAATACATCCTCACATGCATCGATGTTGGCACTCGCCTCACGCGAATCATACCCCTGCGCACTAAGGAGCCGCGAGAAATTATTGACCAGGTCAAAGACGTCATCATCTCCAGACTTGCATGCCCAGACATTATTCAAACCGATTCAGGATCGGAGTTCTGCAACCACGAGTTCTCTAAGTTCTGCTCACAGTATGGTATCGTACACCATAACACTACTCCTCTTCGACACGAAGCAAACGGACTTGTTGAGCGCCAGAACCGTGAGATCAACCGGCATCTACGTGTTGGCATCTCTACACTGATCGACGGCAACAATCGTCATACATGGCGCAGCGTCATGCAACAGACGGAGCTGAACATCAACTCTACGCCTTCGGCTGCTCTCGGTGGCCGTACGCCTCACGAGGCCGCCTTTTCAGCGGCTCTCATCCACCACCAGGTCAAGAACGGGCCCAGGACTGCCCCAGATACATCGAGCGTCAGCCAAGAGACCATGGACCGTGCCATCCACACCATGGCTGCAATCAAAGCTGCTCAGCTCACCAGGAAGGGGGTGAAAGACAGGTTCTATCCCACTCTCGCTTCCCAGCTTTCTCCCGGCGACTGGGTCCTCGTGCAGCGCGACGCCCCAGTTCCTCGCCTCGAGTTCAAGATGCGTGGCCCCTACCGGGTTTGGGCCGCCACCGAAGACCAGGGCTACCTCCTTGAGAACCCTGTCACCGGCAAGACTATCAAGAGGCACGCCAGTCGCCTGGCGAAGCTCCAGGAGCGCCTCACGGTCGACGAAGCTCGCAAGTACTTCGTCCAGGACACTCCCCACGGGATCGTCGACCACATCGTCAAGTGGTTCAAGCGCGCTGACACGGGCATGCCCATGTGCCAGGTGCGTTGGCTCGGCTACGAGGCCGACGAGGACCAAGACGCACCCATCACTGAGCTCCTCACCAACGATGCGTTTATCCAGTATCGTGACTCAAACGCCCACTTCAACAAGGTCTGCCAGGACTACCTTGTCCAACACGCTAGGCGTTCTCGCCACTAGGGGGCGATGTGGTAAACTGCACTTGATTGATTTCTCTGACCGAGACTACACGGCTTGATTCGGAATAGTTGGCGGTTTGTGCTCCTCTTCCGCTATTTCTTACATAGGCTTCAAAAATGCAGTTAACTAGCTCCAATTCCGCTTCCTTGGCGAGATACGGGAGTTTTCTTCTCTTCGTCTCCGCTCGGACTTCTTGTGCCCAGAATACGAGCTCCATCATGAATAACCAACATCAAAACCACGTTCTTCGTATAAACTTTGTCCATTATCACTTCTTGGAGGTGTTTTCTTCCCCTTTTCCTCGAGATCTCGTCTCGGCATAAAACGCGCGAGAGAATACGTGAACGGCTGTCCCTTGGCCAGTATTGGCTATACAGGCGTGCTCAGCGTCTGTAACTTGCGCGGTGGGTGTCCTCCTGAGATTATATAACTCATGTATACATGTAAATCAAATCTGGGACGCCTCCCAGATTTCAAACGGCGCTATGACAAACGTAGAGGAGGAACTCTTTGCTGCAATCGACCAGTATATGACGGCCAATCCTACTGGTGTGCTCATCTCCGATCTTCAGGCCTTGAAGCGAAAGCATGTCGAGCTGCTGAATGGTGACGGCTCCCAGGAAGCTACTGAAGGTTCTCACACGCCTCCATCCACTGAAAACACCGCTGAGAACACCGATGGTGATGCCATTTCGCACCAAGAAGCTGGTTCAGCTCCCGATCGCACCGTTCTCCGACCTCGACGCTCCGGACGGCACATCACCGACTGCCATCCCGAATCTGCTCAGACCACAATCACCCGCACGAGTGAGCTGGGCGCTGAGTTCAACCAGCGTGTCGTAGAGGTCCCTGTCCGCCCATTCCACCGACAGACCCGCTACCGCGCCAATGTCGAAACCCCTAGGGCTATTGTGACCGTCGCCGAGCCGACCGAGCCCGCCGAACCTCTTCCGGCACGCGAGCAGCGTCAGGTCGAGACCTTCCGCACCACCTTTGCGGAGATCAGCACTGCTCGCTTCTCCAACTGCTTCGAAGTCAATTTCACAGCCCTCCTCGACCGAGTTCAGACCGGGAAGCTCTTCGGCAGCGCTATGACCGAGGTCACGGCTGCTTACGTCTCTGCCGACATCCTTCGTCGGTTCGCGGAGGTGACGGCCATCGGGTGCGCTCTCCAGCGCTCCATGGAGGGTGTCCAAGACACTCGCGCCGTAGCCGCGGCTCTGGTCCAGGGCGGGACGAGCGACCGGTTTGCCACAAACCACGTCGCCACAGCTGAGGGAGCCCTCCTGGCGCTGAAGCGCACTCGAGAGCCGGGTGCCACGGTCTCTCGTGATGTGGTGGTGGACCTCCTCAAGCGCGTGGTGATGGCAGGCCGACACCCAGCCATGTTCTCGCTGCTTATGGCGGCTGAGAACCGCGGTGCCTCGCGCCTGACCGCCACCCGCTCCCGCGACTTCGTTCGGGCCTATTGGACCTGTGTCCGGCTTGAGCATCTCCCGGCTATGGAGCTTGCCATGAACAAGGAGCTGTTCACGCTCCAGCTCACGGACACGTCCGCCGCGTACGGTGTGGTGGAGGTCAAAGAGCACATCGAGCTCTACGAGAACGCCCGCCAGGAGGAGTCGTTCATCCTGCTCGTCCAGTTTTCGGGCTATCCGCTGCCGTCACTGACCTTCCTGACCCAGGATCTTTGCCGCACCATGCCTGTCACTCGTTATCTCAACGAGCATAACTTATGGCGTCGTGTTCGTCGGCGCTGGGAGCATGACGGCATCTTCTTTGAGCTTGGTGACAGCCTTGGTGCCATTGAATAAATCAGATTGTGACTCTCTCTGGGCGCCATTTACTTGGCCCTTCCCAGGAATACATCCAGTGCTTCACAACCCTTGACATTCCCATATGGTTCCCATGTGTCCTCTGACGGCTCATATCCCAGCCATCTAACCCGGAACTTCCTGTCTCTCATCCTGGCCTCACTCGTCGACTCTAGTATGGACTCGACCAGATATTCACCGAGCGTGACTGCCGCGAGTTCCTGAGCCCGTTGCTCGGACAACTCACCCATAAAGGCGCGAACTCTCTCCGAGGCGACTTGGAACTCCTTCTTTGTGTTGACATCCTTGACGACATAGCCCACCGTGAGGTTCTGCCTCACGATAGGACGCACTAGCTTCATAGGCCCTCGCCATCCTGACGCCAACTTGGACGGCGGTCCATTCGGGTACTTGACCAACACATAGTCGGACGAGATAGGTGTCGTTGCTGACACTTTGTCTAGCGCATCTTGGTGCATGACCTTGATTCTCGCCTCTGCCAAGTCTCGGGCTAACTGAGCTGCTTGAACATTACTGCTGGGCTGTCCAGCCATACTCTGGACGTCTGCCATCATCACGTCTGCCGGGACACGGAAATCGCTACCGAAGATGACCTCGGCCGGTGTTAAGCGTGTCGCGGTGTGGGGAGACGCGTTGACGATATACTGCGCGACAGGGAGGGAGTCTGACCACAACTCGCTCCGAAGCTGGTATTGCCTGTTGCGTAAAATGCGCTCAATGCGGCTGTTCGCCCGTTCCACAATGCCGTTTGACTGTGGATGGTACGGGGTGGTGACGTGAGTAGCAAACCCTACGCGCACCGATAGATCTGTGAATAGCTTGTTGACGAACTGCTTGCCACCGTCTGTCTGTAGAACTCTGGGCACGCCGTACCGGAGAATCCATCCGTTGACGAAGGCAGTCACAGCTTCGTCCGCCCTTGTGGACTTGAGTGGGACGAGCTCGGTCCACCGCGAGGCCATATCAATAATAACTAAGATGAACTTGTACCCGCGAGACTCTGGTAGGGGGCCAATAGTATCCATGGCTACCCGCTGGAACGGTCGCAGGCTCGCCGTGTGGAGGTACGGTCTGGACGCCTCGGCCGGCTTGGCGGTAAGTTGGCACACGGGGCAACGATCCATGACCCGCGCTACCCTATCCACTGGAGCCCGGAGCCCGTTAGATCTCAGCCACTCTACCGTCGTATAAACCGGGAGGTGGGCCTGGCCGTGCATATGAGCTGCCTGGATCTCGTCATCGGTAGCTGTTGCCTGTCTGGCAGTTGCGGAGAAGACTCGACTCAGCCCGTCCGCCGCTCCGTTGTCAACCCCGGCCACATGCTTCACTGTGAAGTCTAGGTCTGCGATTGACTCGTACCAACGCTGGACTTTTGCGTTAGACGATCGTGACATGTAGACCAGGTTCCGGTGGTCAGTGAGGAGAGTAAACGACGTCCAGCACAGGAAACGGCGCCACCTCTGGAGGGCGGTGACAATCGCATACGCTTCCTGTTCGATCGTGCTCCAACGCGTCTGCACATCTGAGAACGCGTGGGACATATAACACACCGGCTTGCCGTCCTGGAGGAGAACACCCCCGATCCCGAGATCAGACGCGTCTGTCATGACCACATGATCCTTCGAAACGTCAAAGTGCTCGAGTGCCGGTGCGTGGCAGAGGCGGTCCTTAACCTTGGCCAGCGCCTCTGCCTGAGGTAATCCGTCCGGAGCCTCCTTGCCGCTTGCCGCCCGGGCTAACGGTCGGATAAGCTCGGAGAAGTTAGGAACAAAGTCTCTCATAAAGTTGAGGAATCCCATAAGGGCCTGCGTGGCCTTCTTCGTCTTCGGTAGCCGCAGGCCTTCTACATCGCGGATCCTGTCTGGAGCAATCCGGAAACCCGAGCCGGACACAACCCATCCTAGGAACTCCACTTCGGCTAGGCCGAAATGCGACTTCTCCTTGTTCAACGATAGCTTGAGCTCGTCACATCGGCGGAGCACCTTAGCGAGGTTGGCCAGATATTCCTGCTCCGAGCGTCCAAAGATGATAATGTCATCTATATATATAATGCAGGCGTCGCCTAAGAGGTCCTGGAACCCGCGCTCAATCGCGTACTGAAAGTGCGCGCCAGCGTTCTTCAGGCCGAACGGCATTCCGGTGTATTGGAACTTCCCACGGGGGGTCATAAACGCCGTGTATTGCCTAGAACGCTCGGTCAGCTCGACCTGGTGATACCCTTTCGAGAGGTCGAGAGTGGCGAAGACCTTGGCACCAGCAAGCCTGGTCAAGCACGTGTTAACCTCGGGGATCGGATAGTCGAATGGCGTGGTCAAATCATTGATTCTGCGGAAGTCTACGACCATCCTGGTCTTGTCCTTGCCCTTGGGGACGAGCAATGCTGGAGAAGAGTATGGCGAGAAGCTGGCCTCGATGTATTTCTTCGACAGTAGTTCGTTGACGTGCTCGTCGAACAGGCCCTGCTTCTGGTATGTAATTGGATCTCGTGGCGACGACGCGGTCCTCCTTGAGTACGAGGTCGTATGGCTCTAATGCTGAGAACCCTTCTCGAGCATCAAAGCAATGAGCATAAGCTGCGAGGATGCGGTCATGAGTGAGAGTGTAGTCCGAAGACAGAGTATACGCCTGGAGCGGCTCAGGCTCTGGCACGAAAGGCTCCAAGGCGTCTTCATTGTCAGACTGAGACGGTTCACACAAGCTGGGGAGAATACCCCACTCGACCATGGTCTGATATGACAAGAGGAGATCATAAGCACAGTCAACCCCATACGCGGAGACTGTGGTGGATAGACCTTTCGGGGTGAAAGGTGACTTACACATCTTCAACGGCACCTCATAACACGTATCAGTCTCGATCGTTCCACCCGGAGTCTTGATCTTAATGGGTGCAGCGAGCTTCGTCGGAATGAGCTCGGCCGCTCTGGCGGAAGCCGGGTTGACAAGAGAAATGTCAGCACCACAGTCGAATAAGACACGGTGCCATGTGGTAGATTCGTCGCTACCCATAGGGACGACGGCACTCACGACGGGTAGGGAGCGCTGGCCTTCAGCCGCCGACGTAGAAACAGAGACAGAGAAGCATGATCTGGGGTTTACCTGACAGAACTTGTCTAGGTGCCCCGACTTGCCGCACTTCGCGCACACGGCCTTCTCTCTGGTGCATTCGAAAGCGCGGTGGTTCGGCCTGCCGCAGTTAAAGCATACGATGTCTCGCTGGTGACCGTGGTGTTGCGTCTGCTGCTGACGCTGACCGTGACGTTGGCCTTGCTGGTGGAAGTGCGTCTGATACTGGCGGGGCTGGTGTTGCTGCCGCTTGTCTTGGCGCGGCTGATCCTGAGGCTCGCGCTGCTCACGCGGGGGGCGTTTGCGGACAGCGGACTGCTTAGAGCGTTCGCGCTCTTGAGCAGGGGCAGGCTTGGACGTTGAAGTGAGCTTGATTGCTTCCTCCAGACGCTTACATGTCAGGAGGGCGGTCGAAAAGGTCGCATCAAGTGACAGACCCTTGGAGGCGTGAGAAACCTCCTCTCTGAGCGTTTCGTCTTGGATTCCGCGCAAAAACTGGCCGCGAAGGACTGAATCCTTGCCCGTGGGTGCAATGAGACGGCGGCGGGAAGCGAAGCGGTCGATATAGAGAGATAGGCGGCCAATATCGATACCAGTGGTCGATAGGTCGAAAAGGCGGCGCTCAAGGATCGCATCGGAGGGCTTAACAATGTCCACAATCGCCTGGAATACGATGTCCTCGCGCTCGTGCTTCGTTCTTTTGGAACCATCATCGTGATGTTTTGCGGCCTGATACTTTCTGGTAATATCAGTACCCATCGCCTTGCAGTATGAGGTCACCGCGGGTCCGAGTCGCTTAAGCAAGCGCCTCTTTCCGCCCGCGCGAACATGCTTATCCAATTTCTCGGCAAATGAGAGGACTGCGTGAATCTCAGGCTGTGTACATAAAGGTCCCTTATCCATTAGTTTGGAAGTAAGCTTACTGTGATCACTAAGGAAAAAGACTTTACAAAGAGAGCTCGACACAAGGGTGTCGAGCTGGACGGATCAAGACCGTATCAAATACGTATCTCATATATAAATGGCTGACACCGTGAAATGTGAAAATGTGAAATTTCCCAGTTCGTAATCGCTATTGTGATGATCATGCCGCTGGTGGTTTGCACTGGGTACTTTATTAGACACTATACACATCCCCTGAACACCTCAGAATGTAGTTCTGCAGCACACAAACTTCAAACTCATTTGTGCCACTTTTTTTTTCTTGGTGGCACAAAATGGTCTCGGGAGAAAAACATCAAAAAGAATAACTTTGTACCTCTCGCACCTGTATCATGGCAGGAGGTCAGAGACACCATCGTAAATTTTTATTCGCATTAAATATAATTTTAGGTCGATTGGTGTTCGGTCATGGACAGGTCCGGTATCCCATTATCCCACAGCCGAGAGACGCGGGTAACTGCCCAAGCTCGTGAATGACCATTTTCGCCACTGTGGTACCCAAACAATTGAGAGAGTGAAATTTAGAAGCAGGTTTGAGATCATTGACCAAATAAGACTGATCATTAAATGAGGTCGTCATGACACTTCCCCCCATGATCCCAAACCGTCCACAAGCTCAAACGTGCCTCCCAACCGTCAGCAAAAATTCTAACGGTTCAAGTCCGGCGAAATGCAAAACCCGCCAGACCGACTCCAGTGAAGTCAAAAACGCAATTGAGCACAATAGTCTGAAGAACGCTGTTCTAAACGAACAAATAGCGCACAGAATGGTGTAGAACATAAGAAATAACCAATATCAGTAACTAGATTCCAACGTTCTGCTCTTCCCCCCCTAGGCTGCGGTCACCAACTGGGCAAAACCCCAAAATGGCTTTTTGATGAGCCGTTGGTTATTAGCGCTGCCTATAGGAAGCTAATTTCCTTTGACCTCGGAGTTTTCTGCGCAAACTCGGTTTGTCTGCGAGGTACTCCTCAAACGCCCTAAGTTCATCAAGGTCGGCGTTGAAGCGTTCCCATGTCGCCTCTTCCTCGAGGTACCCCTCCCACAGCACATGTAGGTGAAGGACGCCGTCCTCAAATTTGTGAGAGTCGATCGCTTCTACGACATATTCGTCAACTCTCTGGGCCGCGAGCCGTGTCAACTCAGCCCTTGTCGCGTCAGACTCAAAATGTCTTAGACGCTCGGCATGGACCTTAGCCACTACGCCTGTCGTCAGGTTCTCCACGTAGTAAACGTTCGGCGACTCTGCGGGTCCCTGGCACCACATTGGCCCAGCCAGCTTCGTGCGGCGGCCGACAGTGGTCGTTACCAGCACTGGCTTGTTCGATAGGGCCACGTGTGATGCTTCTGATGGTGTTTGTTGTTGCAGCGCCTGGTCTTGGATGACTCCCTGTAGTTCCAGGCTGCGCTTGAAGGCCTCAAATGGCATCTTGCTCTCATTGCTCATGATCTCTTCTGGTCTTACGACCACGTCTTGGTTATAAAGCAAATTCAGTGGCGATAGGCCTGTCCTGGCCACAGATGTTGAATTAATGATGTACTGAGCCAAAGGTAGTAGCCGCGTCCATCTAAACTCCTGCAGATCGAGCATTAGCGTCTCTAGATGCCTCTTAACCTCGGCGTTGACCCTTCCTTGAGAACCCGGGCGGTAAGGCGTGCCGACGTGATGTTGCGACCCGAGCCTTTCCATTAGAGCGTCAATCAGCTTATTTCTATACTGGCTGCCCCCGTCGCTGTGAATCACCCGGGGAATTCCGTAGTGACCCACCCAGGCCAAAATTGCCCCTGCCGCGGCATCTGCGTCCGTCGAACGCGTGGGGACCAGCATAGTTAGCTTCGAGTACGTGTCAATTAACACGCACACGTACCGCAGACCCTCGCTCTCCGCGATGGGTCCGATCGTGTCTACCTGCACGACATCAAACGGCAGGCGACCTGCCGTACGGTGGCGCAAGTGTTGGACGGGCTTGGCCGTCTTGCGCGTGACCTGGCACACAGGACACGACTGGACAAACTCCTCTGCGTCCTTATACATGCCCCTCCACCTCCTACCGAGCGATATAAGCTTGTTCACCGTCGCTCTCGCTCCGAGATGGCCGTGTATGCCTCCGTGAACCTCGGAGATCCACGTGGCGTGATCATCTGCCTCGACTGTTGCACCGCATAGGCGAGATAGCGCGTCGGCAGCACCGTTCGCTTGACCAGGCACGTGTACGACGGAATAGTCGAACCTTTCCAGTGCCATGCGCCATCTAGTTACCTTAGCGTTCGTGCTTGTCGCGATATACAGCAAATTCCGGTGGTCCGTTCTCACAGTAAACGGCCTGCCTACTAGGAACCGCTCGGCCTTGATCATAGCGTAATAAATGCCGAAGCCTTCCTTTTCATAGGTGCTCCACCTTCTTTGAACATCCGATAGTGTCTTGGAATAGAAAGCAATCGGACGCTCCTCCCCGTCTTCGATCTGTAACAAAACTGCCCCGACAGCGTAGTCACTCGCGTCGGTTTGTAGGATTAATTGGCAGCCACGCTTGGGGTGACTTAACATGTTGTTCTGAGATAGGGTCGCTTTGATGTCGACTAGGGCATCTTGTTGGGCCTTCTCCCAACGGAACTCTTCCTTGGCTCTCGTCAGAGCCAGGACTGGCTCCATCATATTGCCGTAGTTCGGAATCATATGGCTAAAATAGTTCGTGAACCCGAGTAAGGTTCTGACTCCGGCAACATCTCTCGGGCTGGTTAAGCGGTCGATGCCTTCTAGGCGGTCAGGCGCGATTCGCTTGCCGTCGCCATTCACAAGCCAGCCCAAGTATTCTATTTCTGTCAGTCCGAACTCAGACTTGGACAGATTCAGCTTCAACTTGGCCGAGTTGAGCTTTCTCAAGACATAGTCCAGATTGTCGAGGTACTCTCTCTGGTTCTCTCCGAATATTACTATGTCGTCTACATATGCGAGACACCGTGTCCACAGTGCATCGCCCAGTACGGATTCGAGGGTCTTCTGACAGAAGGCTGCGGCCCCTTTGAGTCCGAAAGCTAAACGCTTGTACTGGTACTTACGCTTCCCAACTGTAAACGCCGTTAGTCTGCGTGAGCTCTTGGTCATAGGAATCTGGTGAAAGGCCTTGCTTAGGTCCAGCTTAGCGAAGAGGGTCTTACCCTCTAGTCTTGCTACCAGATCGTCAATGATAGGGAGGTCGTGATCGAAGTCCTCCGTCGCGTCGTTAAGGCGCCGAAAGTCCAAGCAGAGCCTGCGGGTGCGATCGCGCTTCCATACAAGCACCGTAGGATTGTTATAGTTGCTCGTAGACTCCTCAATCACATTCAGATCCTCCAGCTGCGCCGTCTGGCGCTGCATATCCTCTCTTTCTTCAGCCGAGACGTGGTATGGAGGGATGTTGATAACCTTCTGGTTTGTAAGAACCAGTTCGAAGGGTGGAACGTCTGCTGGCTGCGAAATGTCGCCGAGAACGTCTTTGTACTTGCTTAGGATGGTATTAGTCTCTTCAGGGAAGCTACGTATCTGTAGTTCGTGCTCCGCTTCAGCAAGGGTAAATAACGTCTCGTCTACTTCATCTTCATCAAGCTCCGCGAAGTGTGGCTCTCCAGAATTCTCCATCGTCGGCTTGACGATCGTGATTAGCCCCAACGCACTTAATGTCGATATTCCCATAACTAATGTCGGCTTCAGCCCGGGTAGCACCCGCAAATTGAGAGCAGCTTGAGTTCTCCGCCCAGTAGATGGCAACACTCCAAAATCTGCACTCAACTTAACAATGCCGGGTGAGTTGTAAATCGTACCAGTGGCCAGCTTAACCTTAGCATGGTCGGGCTCGACGACTAGGCCGAGCTCTTTGACGAGGGATTGGGATATAAAGTCGGCAGAGGCCCCTGTGTCATAAAGGAACGCCAACACTCTCCCCAGGATGCCCACCTCGCCAATGGGTCTGTTGTCGCGGTCCTCCGCGACCAAAGCATTAAGATGAACGTACTTCTGCCCCTTTACTCCCTCACGCTCGTCACGCTTACGCTTCCAACACGTATCAGCAGTGTGACCCTTGCGCTGGCAGTACTCACAAGCAGTTTCCGACTTCTCCTTAGCCTTAGTCATCGTTGCGGAGGTCGCACTCTCTCGCTCCACACGCTGGTGCTCTCTGCGAGCCTTCTCTGCTTCCGTGGCCTGGATGAATGCCTCGGCGATCGTCTCGTCAAGCGTCTTCGCCTTCTTAGCATTCACTCGCTCCTTCAAGCGACCGTACCTGATGCCAGCAACAAATGCATCGACGATGAGCTTCTCCGTGGGCCGAACCTTACAACAGTTACGAACTTGACGCTTATACGCCAGGGCATACGCGGCCATGTTGTCAATGAGGTTACCCTCAGAGCCGCACGACAAGTCCTTAAAGCGATCTAAAGCGTCCACCTCATCCAGAGGCTGCATCAGCTCGTCTACCATGGTGATAAAGGCCTCGTTGAGTTCAGAGGTATCGGCCGGCTCTTCATCCGGCGTTTCGTTAGCGTACTCAAGGAACCCCTCAAGTTCAGGGATTCGGATCTTAAGAACCTCTAGGACCTGCGTTTCGATTAGGTCAAAGGCAACGATCGGATCGGCTTCACGGGCAGCATACTGCTCGTAGTCTTGACGGAAAGTATACCACGACTTGGTGGTGGCCTTTCGCAGGAACGGGGCGTTGTTGAGTTTTGTTTCAGGTAAATGCATGCAGTAATTACTGTGGTACCCAAACAATTGAGAGAGTGAAATTTAGAAGCAGGTTTGAGATCATTGACCAAATAAGACTGATCATTAAATGAGGTCGTCATGACAGCCACTCTCCACCCGGCCTGGGCGCTACATCATCCTCTGAATGATGACGAGAAGGGCTCTAAAGCCTATAGGGGCTCCAGCACGCACCCTCTGCACTTACTATCTCAATATTGCCGAGGCACCCAGCATGGACCATAGAGTTATGACCTCAAAACTTCCTATCTGTGGACTCTATGAGACTTGTGTCTTCTCCGGTGACCTTGCGTGTGATTTAGCGGGGGTGTGAGTGTTCCCCACAAGTGCTGGTCTGCCTCTTCTGCGTCCGCATTTATCACGGTCATTGCACTGCACATCCCTAAGTCCCTATATCGCTAATTGGGGTGAGCAGGGGAGGCAGTGAGTCTCATACACCAGCGAATATTATGACATTCTGAGAAGTTCCCTTTGTTTCACCTGGCTGGGGTCAGTTCTTAGCGCTTTGACAGGCAGCCTGGAATTCGCTGTTCCCAATTCTTGTTCCTGCTCTTACCCCGAGACCCCTTGTTGCTGTCACATGCACAGATGGGCCAGGATTTATCATTTCTCCATGTGCACTTTAATGATTGCAACGAGTGAAACGAACAACAAGTGCTACTGACTATCGAATAACGCTATTCCAACGGCACAGAACGGGTTTATAGCATGCATATGATCCATTCTGGTGCCTTTATCCTCTATAACCAACATCAGTCCATCAAAATGAATCTTGCAACAGAATACTCATCCACACGCATCGAGAACGAAAAAGAAGCATATAACCAACATCAACAACCTAATAGAAGGCTGCATGCAAGCGTAGAGCTCTCCTAGTCGATTCTTCATTTTCACAAGCATCGATCTCCCCGCCAGGATGAAACCGTGCGCCCAAAAGCTCAGAGATGCCGTTATAGATGATATAACGACGTCTCTGAGCTTTTCAGCGATGTCAGTTTCTGGCCACCTCCAAGTTCGGCTCTGCGAAAATAACAGTGCATTGCACTATAAGTCATACATTTGGAATACAGCAATGCACTGTTATTTTCGCCAAAACCACTCTGACCTACCATTGTCCATGGGCTTGACGGGGGTGATCTTCTCGGCTTGGATTTGGCTGAAACTTGGTATATGTGTAGTATTTGATATGTTAGGACGGATCCAAGATTTTTACATATCGTTCGAGTCTATTTACCGAGATATACGTAAAGCAAATTTAGGGTTCAGACTACTTCTACCTGAAAAGCGATATGGCGGGTCCTTAGACTGTGCTGACCCGGGCCCAGCAATTTTACGATAATAAATTGGCGTATTTATGTTGATATACGTAAACAAAAAAATACATGGGGCGCACTTCAAGGTAAACACAGTACAAGTTCAATCACACTACATCAAATGGTTTAGGAGATGGTTTGGGAGACATTTAGTCTCATGAGTCGTGGTGCATCCCTCCCATCTTCCTGTCTCGACATAATATCAATCCGAGGACTAATGTTGGAGTCACGTCAACAATACTCTCATGTTCAATAAGACGTTCTTGGCTATTTAATGCTTCTCTGCGTCGACTATGCGTATTCAATCGCGAGATTTGGCTTCCCGTTTAACATTATGGCGCGACTGGAAAGATTAGAATGATCTGACACACTCGAATAGCTTTCAAAGAGTCAGAGAGGACAATTAGTTGTGATTCTAGTCATCGCTGAGCCATATTCAGTCACCTATACATTCTGTTCAGAGCGGAAAAGAAAATTGTGAGACTTGAAGTCGCATTGAACAACTCCGTGGTCATGTATAAAGAATTTAGCCTGCATTAGATGACTAATATAACTGAGTTGGACACCAGGGTCGACCTAACAGACGTTGGAGACGACAGTGCGGTCGACAGGAGGAGTATCCAGGCTGAGACACGGTCGACAACGACTACATCGGTGACAGGGAGGACATATGGATAGTATTTGAGCATGTGAGTAAGCGTGAAGTTCTGATCAGGATGATGCGAGGGTGGGTCATAAACATTGATGAGATACAACCACATTCGAGGCCCAAAGTCGCTCAAGCTTTGCTTACTGTTACCTGCAGAGTAGCCCTGTATTGTTCAGTGCCTTTCAATCAAGCTCAAACACCATGCACAGGTAGCTGTGCGAAATTCGGTCTTAAAGTGCATTTTGCGACAGCTACCTGTGCGTCGCTACGAGGGAAGCAGCAGCGGAAATAAAGACAGGAATACCTTATGGATAGCATTTATCGACAACATCAGTGATTCTCTTGGCGAACAGTGGTCTCAGTGCAGAGAAGCATTTCGTGAAAATGTGTGAAAAATGCAGAAGCTCACAGATGCATGGAAAGCATGTATAGTGATGTCCTGTACATCCAGGGGTGTTCAGTGCCATCTCTTTCGTTTTCTTGCGCCTTGTGAAAATGGTGAAAAGATTTCACTGAATCTAATGTTTTCACCATTTTTTTTCGTGAAAACGGACTTCCTCATGATTTCCTCAGGCATCGAAACCCCGTTTTTAACAGTATGTCGGCAAGAGACCACCATGACTTGGAAGCGTCCTGCTTCATCCACTATGCGCGAAGAGGCGGAGTTCCTCGAGGAGATCTACCGCAGCTTCAAGTTCAATCGAATCAGTGGCTTCGCCGTACTCGCTCGCATCTTCCTCCGTCACCGAGTCCTATGGGTGAAGGACCGCTACGGCTACCTAGCCGCCTCTGCTGTCTCCACCGCGGGCATGGCCGCCCTTGCCGAGCGTCACGAGATGAACGAGACGGAGATCGAGACTCTCGTCCTCCGCACCCTGTCCAAGATCCCCCGCCTGACCGAGAAGAACACCAAGCCCGGCACCGGACATGACGGCGGCAACCGGGGTTTTCACGGGAAGAAGCCGAAGCGCGCCGGCACGAAGAACTCAAACTAAGTCAAAAGAAACCACCCATCAAGGATCCTCGCCCCGGTCCACAGGTCCTAACTCCTCATCCAACCACAAATCCCACTACTCCTCAATCTCCTCCCCTGTCACCGACGCCTCCTCCTCCCCCGTCCACAGCACCTCCTCCCCCGTCAGTTCCACCATTTCCCTGCATCAACAGGCAGTGGCGCCTATGGAGGCACTTGGGCGCGCCATCAGAGGTGGTTACGTGGCTACGCGAGGGCGTCCCGATATCCCTAAGAGCGCACCCTCGTCATCCGCGCCTACCACCAACTCGCGCCAAGGACCGCAAGGCATTCCGCGACCACCTGAAAACCCTCCTGAGCCTGGGCGCGGCAGGCCCATGCCGGTCTCCCAGCTTGATCTCACCTATCTTCACTGTGCCGAAGACGCCACCAGAGACGCGTCTGATCCACGACCTAAGGGCATTGAACGCAGTGTCAACGGAACATCGAACCTTTCGGCTGAAGGGAGTCAAGCAAGCGATGGCCCAGCTTCGCGAAGGAGACTACATGGCACGCTTGGACCTAGTCAAGGGCTACTACCAGTTAGGGGTCAGGGCCTCGGACAGCCCGCTGCTGGGTTTCGTGGTCGACGGGAGACCCTATGCCTTCAACGTCCTACCCTTCGGCTGGGGCCCAGCGCCATTCTTCTTCCAAAGGGTGATGCTGACAGCAGCGCAGATCGTAGCACGGATGTTCCCAGGCATCAACTTGACCATCTATCTCGACGACTGGCTTCTGTCCGGGGACAAGAAGACACTGACCGCTGCGATGCCCGGCATACTACAGCTCCTAGAGAACCTCGGCCTGGTCATCAACAGGAAGAAATCGCAGCTCTCACCCACGCAGCAGACCGACTTCCTTGGCTTCGTCATGGACTCTGGCCGGCGGGGGATCGCTCTGCAGGACAGCAAGCGGCAGAAGTACCTCTCACGAGTCAGGGAGGCCTTGGCATCGGGGGCCACGACACACAGCATGCAGCGGTTGTTGGGCAATCTCGGCTTTGCAGCCATCATTTGGCCGGAGGGCCGAGCCGCTATCAGACCCCTCCAGAGAGCCCAACTGAAGGACCGCTACCGCACACTCATATCCGGCGAAGCGAGAGAAGCACTGATCCAATGGGAGCGCCGCTTATCACGGCCATCTCCGATAAGGTCCTTCCAAGAGCTGCTTCACCTGTGGGGTCTGTCTCCGACGCTCCACATCACAGCGATGACAGACGCCTCTCACTCAGGACTCGGCGGAGTGATCACAATCCCGGGCCGTCAACCCTTCACCTTCACCAGGCCGGCCCCGGTGGACGAGCACATCACATTGCTCGAGTTCCGAGCAGTGGAACAAGCAGTGAGACTGATCCTAGCAGAGCCGTTGACAGACGCGGAGGTCACCATCTACTCCGACTCGGTGGCAGCAGTCAGCTGGTGGAACAAGCAAGGCTCAACCAAGGCTCCGCAGTTTGTAGACTCAGTCATACGGGACCTGCTACCCACACTGAGCGAAAGGGCCCTCAGGATAAGGCTCCTTCACGTCTCTGGTCACTTGAACGTCCAAGCCGACGCATTGTCGAGGTCCGAAACGCTCTCAGCGCCTCGTCGGATCATCGACAGGATCACAGCCGAGTGGGGTCCCATGCAGAAAGAGATCTGGCCCTCCGAGTGGCTTGGAGCTCGAGTAGAACACAGCCCGTCGACGGTCGACGACAGCAGGTTCATAGACATGGACTGGTCGACAGGAAGGTGGCTAGCAGTGACACCCTTCGCGCTCCTATCAGCAGTATATGCAAAGCTGTGCCACCTCCACATTGCAAGGACCACACAGCCGAGATCCCTACCAAGTGCCCTCGTCCTGCTAGTGTCCGACTGCAGATCGCCGACGGCAGTTGCGCTGAGAGAGCTGACTCCGCACCGCATGTTCTTCAGAGTCAAAGCGGAGGACGCGGACCTATCAGCGATCACCCCCTGCAGGCGGACGGCACATACCGATTGGCGGCCCTGTTTGTGGGAGTGACATCTTCACCATCTCCCTCGAGGGTGACATGTTAAGTGGATTCGTAGACAAGCGCCACGTCGCGGGTGTGCTCCAACAGTTCTCGGGTTTCTGGGGGGTCCTTCCACCTGACACTAGCAGCATCGAAGTCATAAGAGCATGGGCCAAGGACCAAGCCTCGAGGGTCACCAAGGATACAATCACCTCGAAGTGGAGCCTAATCCGTCGCTTCTTCGGCCGGGTGTCATCATGGGAACCACCGCTGGACGCCGACGCAGTCATCAAAGAGCAGGCAAGGAACGCTCTTGGGAAGCTTAGAGGGCCTGCTCTCCCGATTCGCGCGCACACTCTGGTTGACAGGCTTCGGGCTGCCCACCCTCAGTCTCGAGACGACGACCTTTGGAAGGAGGCTTTCGCCTTTGCACTGACCACCTACGCCACGACCTCCAGGCCAGGAGAGATCTATGCCCTGCATGTTGGTGACGTTAGAGCGGAGAGCGCGCGCCGCGGGCTAAGAATCTCCATCCACGGCACTAAGACCCGGCGAGTGGTCGTTGAGAAGCTCGTCCCGAGAGTCGACGGGGAGCTAGACCCGGCTCACTGGCTATCTGAGGTCCTAGTCAATAGGATAGATGCAGGCGCGGTGGCCGAAGACCCTCTCTGGTCGCACCCCTACTCAGTCATTGAGGACCAGGTGAAGGGCATCATCTCCACGCAGGCTCGGCTGCACGGTCTGCGCCGCGGGAGCGCGGCTGACCTGGTTCTGATGGGTATCCCTATCCCGGTTGTTGCGGCGAAGGGCACATGGGCTGACCAGAACTCATTGATCCGTTATGTGGAAGACGTGCTTCGCCTGGACTACAGCACGTCCGTAGCCCCGTTCAGAGCCTTATTAGAGAAGGATAAGAAGAGATAAGCCCCTCAAAGCCATTGAGGAGTGGCTGCGAGGGGTATGATTGTGGGCCTTAGTGAGGCTAATCATAAACCTTGATGGACAAGGTGATATTGGCTATTTGGAAGCCGTTAAGGCTTTAGAGTCTCTTTTAGGCTCGATGGTTCAATATTTGCGCATCAGAAGAAGAAATTGCGCAACAAAAGTGAAAAATCGCTAGAACTCCTCAACGAAGCGCCGTTGAGGGCTATAGACCTCGTTTTGAGCTCTTTGTGTTGGCATATGCAATGAATTGCAGCCGGGGCACAGCTTGCATGAAAGACATCGAGAGTGTCTTAAAGTGCACCGATCGGCTGCAATCGCTTGGGCGGCGACTGGTTCCCTGTGGGAATGGACGGAGTCTACCGGATCGTCAGCCTGTCTGACTGGCAAGGCCAGCGGAGCCAAAACTTCGGCGCGAGAGGTCGAGGATGATTCGATACGATCTCAAAGACGGGATCGTGCGTCTCATAAGGGCGGTTCAGTTGTTCAAGAGCGAACTGAAACCGCGGGGCAGCCTTGCTCCCGATCCCCTCCTTCGGAGGGTGACGCTCGGCATTACGTAAGGTCGAGCGAGGTAATTTACTCCGGCTTACACAGAGATAGACCCGGGACGATGCGAGAACGCGACACAATAAATTACCTACCCCCCCCTGTGGGAATGGACGGAGTCTACCGGATCGTCAGCCTGTCTGACGCATATCATCGATATGTAAGCTATCACGCCTCGGGCGTGGCTCACGCCCTGACACTGCTGGGTCAGGGTGTGTCAGAACAGGATTCCGGGGACACGAGAAAGATGGTCAAAATATTTAGAAAATCTCGAAAGATATGATTGTGGATACGGTCTTGATCCATCCCGATCGCGAGCAGATCGTATCCCTCCAGCAGAAACCGTGAGGATGGCCGAAGGCGACGCGGATGACGGGCCAAGGCCACCAAACGGAGATAAATTTGATTAGATCAATTTGGAATAGTCGATTATCGTCGACCAAATGGGCGGCACTACGGAGCCAAGACTGCGGGCATCCGTGGCCCGGTGCAGCCACGCGCGCAACCCCGCTCAGGAAGCCACCATGAGGCTTCTGGGCGCCGGCGGTGGCCCTGGGACGATTTTCGCCTCCGGGGAAATTCGGCCCAGTTTATGGGTTTGACGAGTTCACTTCAGAACTCCTCGAAGAAGCCGATGCCACCGGCTGTATTAAACATCTTGTTGCAATATTGTCGATTAGTCCGTTGGACTCGTGCAAGGCACGTGATTTTCGAAAATTGCAGGTCCCCTGCGGAACCAGAAAACACACGGGGGGAAGAATATTTACGTCATGCTGTGGCGGCGAAACCAAATTGTGGCCAGCCGAATTGATCCAATCATTTGACCAACCTTGACGGTTGGCTCGTCCCTACGCGACGCACCTGAGTACGGAACGTTTTTAATGCTTATAGACGACACTAGAGGAAACATGCCAGGAACTTCAGATTCTTCTACTGAATTGCGTACCGGCTCCGTGTTACTGAGAAAATTGACTAGACTTACCAATTTCTGAGAAAAGCTCACCAGAATAGCTTTACCAGTGGTATCAAACGTCAATACGATGACGCAAGTGGCTTATTTTACCACATATTCCATACAATAGGCTTGAATGCCGCCGTGGGGCCGTCTGGCAGCATCGTTAGTGATGGCGGAAACCGGTAAGAATTAAGTGAAGTTCATTTTCTCACCGTCAAAGCTCGAAAACTATCTGATCATCACGTATCCACCGCGGATTCGGAGTTTCTAGGTAGATAGGCTGCGGTGGCGGCGAGGGAGCACGCGGTTGGTTCATCCTGGCGGCCTGAGCAGCCCGATTCGCGTCATACTCCTGCTTGACACTCAAAAAAAGGTCATTATCGTTAGGATACGGAACAGGGACCGCATAGCGCCTCCCCTCACTCATTAGCACAATTCTGTTCACAAACAAAATAAATACAAAATTTAGCGTTCTACCAGACCTCCTTAAGTCTGGTGACGACGCCAACAGACACCGTCTGGTCAAACGAAGTCCAGAGCAGTGCCCCTCGCTTGTCAGGTGACCAGTCGAGGCTTTTGATTGGCTGGCTCGAGAAGGCCATGTTCTGAAGCTTCTCCATCTCGCCCACTACACCAATCTTGCCAGCATCGGTTTCTCTCCAGCGCTGGGAGGGGTATTTGTAGTGATAGAGACTCATGGACCCGTTGCCGTTGCCAGTCATGAGTACATCCCGGTCTTGGGGCATATGAGCAACGTCCCATACCGTAAAGTTGTCCTTAAAGTGCGTATCAAGCCCAGCATATCCCTGCGCTTGGTTAAACGTGCGCATGTCGAAAGTGTGGAGATGACCCTCGAGAGTGGCGGCGACGAGCTTGTTCATGGGGATATCAGGCCTGTCGAATTGGAGGGAGACGACGCCATTGGACACGTTAGTCTCCCATGTAACGGTGTTCATCCTCAGGTCGTAGAGTTTGATGTCTCCACTCGCATAGCCTGCTGCGACACACCGTTCATCTGCGTTGAAGGCGTTGCCGAAAGCAACGGACCAGCACTGCGGGGCATCATCTCCCTCTGCTACGAGGCTGGCTACAGGCCGGCCCTTCTGGCGGGGATCCCAGACATGGACGCATCCGTCCTCGGACCCTGTGACGAGCTCGGGCGCGCCACATGCAGGGTTGGAGCCGGCGACACCAGCCATGGCAGCGATAGCCTTCGTGTGGCCGCGTGTCATGTATGTGGGCGTGTCCCAGCGCTCCACATCGTAGATGCAGATGCGGCCGTCAGCATCGCCGGTGGCAAAGGTGCGAGGTGCCTTGGAGGAGGCGCCAAACGTGCCACAGCGGAGTGCATGGCTCTTATCATGCTCCTTTACGAGCTCTAGCTCGCCAGCATGGTAGCGCCAGACGCTGATGACACCAGTTCCCTTCGGACGGCTGCCAAGCACGACAATGCGCGAACTTCCGGGAATCCACTTCGCTGAAAAGACTGTATATGGTACAGATTGGCGACAGGCCGCCACAATTTGAGGTTTGTCCATCGGCAGTTGCTGCAATCACGACAGCTTCCTGACGTCCAAACTTAAACTGCGAATTGATCTCCTGACTCCACCAGCGTTAGTAGCGCCGACACAACGTCCATATACTCTACCCTCAGCTCGCTGGTGCCGTTTTCTGACCCGATCGATCAAATTTTCGATTTGATAGTCAAACTGTGAACTGTGGTCCGTTCCAGGTCATTGGATGGCTGGGAACAGGATGTACGCATCAAGCAGCGCTCCCGACTTCTATCGCTTACTTGCAGTCGAAAACAGTGCTTCCGCGCAGGAAATTAAGAAAGCTTACTACCGATTGGCGAAACAGTGCCATCCTGATCGGATGGAGAACGGAGATGATGGCGAGAAGTTCAAGATGATCTCCATGGCATATGAAATCCTCTCCTCTCCCGCCCGACGAGCATCCTACGACACTAAGCGGGCCCAGCGTGTCCGTAGCGCAAGCAGCATGAAGCCCAAGCGGGCCGGATCCGCCCGCCCCCAGTCTGCCCAACCTCCCCCCAAGCGCGCAGAACCAGTCCTCGTCCGCGGCGAAGTCCAGATCACCCTGGAGCAGGGTTTTGTCGGAGGTTCTTTCAAGGCCGTGCTGACCGACGGAACCACCGTCAGCGTGACTGTTCCAGCCGGTTCCAAGCATGAGCAGCTTATCGCCTTCACGGTGGGCATGCGGAGTTATCATATCACTGTGAAATACAAGCCACACCCACACTTTACCATCCAAGGGAACAACCTCTGCCACACTGTACTCGCACCGGTGACCAAGTTCTTCCAGACAGATATGGAGCTTTCCCTCCCTACGTTCAACCCGCAGAAGAGGCGTAACGTTCGTATCCCCGGACTCCCCCGCGATGGTGCGATTCGGAAGCTCGACGGCAAAGGGTACGTCAATTCCCAGGGCCAGCGGGGAGACCTAGAGATCACAGTTGAAGTCGACCTCCCCACTGAACTCACATCCAAGCATAGAGCAGCTCTGAAACGAGTCCTCGCTCACGGTGAGGCCACCCGCCTCGGCATGTACCTTAATCAGGTGATTGACATCAGAGCAGACTACCCCAGGTCTGTGGTGATGCGTCTGATGCCCTCTGTGGACAGTGCTACCCTAGCCCAGTACGTTCCAGTCCCACTCGATATGATGGGGCTCCACAACTTGTCCGACGGTTTACTACGCCGCCTGATGTGCGCCACGCCTATCGCTAAGCTAGGCGGACTCGAGGCGTTCCTATTCCCCCGTCTCAGCGCTGTTGCAGCCCCTCTACAGACGGACGAGGCTCTCTGCCGTCTCCTACAGCTCAACGGTATACCATTCGTCGCTGTAGTCTCCCACAAGGCACGCCACTATCTACTGACCAACAACACACCTAGCTACATCCCCGGGGAGGAGTGGGTGACACGATACGGCACGTTCAAGTACGGCAGACTACACCTGGACCCGAGAGAGTATTACCACTTCTACGCCCACGTGCGGGGGTATATGAGCTTCTACGCGTCAACTAAGAGCCAGGTTTTCTGCTGGGGAGCCAACTCCTTTGGACAACTCGGCCTTCCATTGACTTTCCCCCATTACGATCCCTTGTGCCCGCAGACCGCGGTGGCCAGCATCCAGACCCCCACCCTCGCCTTCACTGCCCCAGACGGGTTTGAGATCGACACAGTCCATACGGGCGTGGGGTACACCGCCATCAGGGTCCTGGGCGGCGACGAGGACCGCACATTTTTGGCCGGGGTGGCCACTGCTGAGCATGAACGCAGGCCGACAGTCACCCCAGCGTTTCTAGAAGTGCCAGAGTCTCGAGAGCCTCTGTACACCGGTCTGCATGGATCAGCGTTCATCACGGCTGACAGCCAGGTACTAATCTGCGGCGACGGCATGCAGAACGTACCCAAGGCACTGGGACTCGCTCCGTCATTCGAGACTGGGGTCAGATACTCCCTCGTGCCGGTAGGATCGCTCTGGGCAGTCGTGAAGGACACAGACTCGAGACGTTCAGTCAAATACCTCATCGACGGTTCAGCTAAGAGTGAAACTGTCATCGCAGCACGCGGCAAGCAGATTCCCACTCTTCCAAAAGAAAACGGCCGCCCACTTTCTATTGGCAACAAGCTTCCAGTGGCCAAACTCCCCTCGTTCTGCAGCATCGGCCAGGTGGTTTCAACCCCTAACATGCTCGTTTTCGCCCGCACCCCCCGCTATTATCAGACAGCAGACGTGTTTATGAACGAGCCCGATGTATTCCATGCGCTGATCATCACTGATAAGGCGATACGCCAAGTCTCGGTGCCTTATAGAGTTATCGCCGTCTCCCTTGTCGAAACGATGGACACGCTGTACATGTTCTCGTTCGCTAAAAGGGCTGACGGGAACGAGAGTCACATGCATTGTTACAAGGTCGACCGGGGCACAGATGAACTCCAAATATTCGAAGTGAATCTAGTGGCTCACATTGGCCACTCTTACCGCGATCATGGAGCGTCGACGTACTCTCGTTTCGGCACGGACGGCAAGAACGTCTTCCTCGCCACGTCAGGGTTCTCTGGCATGTATTGGCTTAGCGGCAAGAGCTGGTCGAGGGCTAGTAAGGGCAGCGTGAGCATGGACAAGGTGTGTCAGAACTCGGCTTGTGTCAACTATTGTGACTTGACTTTGGAGTATGATACGATTTGATTGACTCGAGAATTTGATTTGTAATTTGTAATATATCATGTATATGGAGTAGCGTAAAGATTTCTACTTATCTTTTTACTCCTCGACTAGGCCATGTCAACAGTGCTGAACACCTCTCTCGCCGACACCCGTCTGAGATAACTGTGGCGCTGGAGCGAGTTCCGCACGGCGACGAGCTGACCGTGAACATCCCGGAGGTGGGTGATGTAGTCGTCTAGATTCTCACCCGGGAAGGTCGCGGCGCCTGTCTTCTTGACTATCTCTCTGTGAAACTTATCAAAGTCAATCTCTTTCCACGCGATGAAGCCAAACAACGTGCGTCTTGCACCCACCCTGACCGACCTCTCCAGCTCATCCTCTTGCAACGAGAAGTGCGGGAGGAGTGCGGTGACGAGTCTTTCCATTGGATGCGACAACCTTCCGAGCCTAGCCACTCGCCCCTGCAGCCTCTTCACAGTGGGCATGGGGGTCGGCCCACAAAGCTCACCGTCAGATAGTACATCCTCAGCTAGCCTCGTGAGTCGGTCGAGGTACCCCTGCTTGGCTTCTGGGTCGGGGAGGGTAATCTGATTGTCTATGGGGACGATGCGTGTGCCCGTCTCGAGGATGTTCGTCCAGTTGCCCTCGTGCTCAGTGATGGTGGGTAGGCGGTCTGTGTTGTTGAGTACGGCGTCAAGGACAGCAAGGGCGCCGAGTTGCTGGGCAGCGCTCTCAGTGCCAGTTTGTCGAAAGTTGTTGATCGCTCGGCCGGTAACCAGGGCCATCTCGAGCACCACGCGGCCTTGCGGTACTGGGCTGTGGATACGCTCGATGATTTGCTCGGCTGAGTCGGAGCCGGGCTTGTGAACACCGTAGATGAGTTGTTGAAAGTTGAACTTGGAGAGAAGAAGGCCGCTGAAGATCTCAGAAAGGGGCCTTGTGGCGAGCTTTGCGACGTAGGGGGGCTTATCTGGCCCCGTGATTTCCCAAACGGACTTGGGAGCATTGTGATCCGCGAAATGGATGGATCCGCGTCGCCGCCTTCGTTGCGTCGGCTGGAGTGCCTCTATGGGGTTCTGTGATGACATAATACACGCTAAGAGAACGCTTTCTGCTCTGTTGGTGCCTTCATCCGGGTTCGCAGAGATCGATCTTCATTGGTCTTCGGACGAACAACACGACCTCAGGAGCCACGGAGCAGCGTCAGTCATAGTCTAGGCAATGTCGGTAGGGGAGGTTGTACCCGGCTGCACGCCGTCGCCTCTGGATTGGTAGAAGTCGCTATATGATGTGACGCCAAGAAACTAGGCCCAGTAGTGATACCGGGAGCTTCACTTCTAATGCGCCCACTCAGTCGCTGCTGACTTGAATTGAGATCTCACATCTCAGATTCGCGCAGCTTACGGCAGATTATTAGAAACGAACACACACGACATGGGCTGGCCCTTCGACAACAATAACATCACTATCGGTCAATTATATGATGCTGCCACACAGTTCATGGACGAAATCGGTAACGGCGGCTATGATTGTCCTTATGACAACTACACGGACACCACCTCGGCCGGCGGCCCTACAATGTAGAGAATCGTTTAGTCTCTTGTAAATTAGTACATAGAACGTTTCATTGGTTCATTTTGAGCGTTTTTTGGACAACCAGTTTGGTTGGCAGAAACGATTTTCGCTGACAATCACCCAATACGTGACAGAACCTGAAGTGTTGATGGTTTACAATGCCGCCGTATGCTATCCCTCACCCCCCTGGGCATGTATGGTTTGGGCATCTCTTCGTCGTTCCCAATCCAGACGGGTATACAGAGCATGCAAAGATGACCGGTGATGCTCTGTCTTCAGCAGCGAGCGGAACTGGGCTTGGTCGTATGCCCTGGATGAGCTGTTTTCCGAATGCCAGTCCTGGTGTTCACTTGTCACCAGAAACTCGTGCGACTCTCAACAATCAGAGGGAAAAGCTGGCGCTCACAGGTGATTTACGCAGCTACCTTTTCGCGTTCCTACATTCTGTTGTCTAAAAACCGCCGCCCTTCACGAAGAAGAAAGCGCCGGGGAAGGGACCGCCATCGGCACCAGGTTCTTCGGGAGGAGTATCCGGAATAGGATTACCTTGACCTAAACCGGGTCCATGCGCAGATTGTACGTTTCCCATGAATAATGGACGAATAGAGTTTTGTGTGGTGGAAAAGTCGCGAGTCATATCCTGCGGAAACATGCCCACCGCCCACCGCAACGCACTGCGACCCTCTTGGAGGTGTCAGTAGCAGCTATAACAGCTCTGAACCCCGCAACAATGAAGTTCATATGTGCGAGCATCGTCTTGCATTCTGACTGTGGTGAGTCGCTTTGCCTCAGCGTTTTAACGGCATCTCACACTCTTGTGTTTACATTAGCAGACTCAGCCTTAAGCCAGGGCCAGGGCGAGAAGGACGGCGAGAAGACCGGCCTTGACCCACATGCCGGAGTCATGAGGATCGTTCGCCTTGGTGAAGATGAACTCGTTGACGACATCCTGTACACCGTCTTCAGTGGGCTTGCTCTCATAGCTGGACATGAGAACGTCAGCGTAGATTCTCTCCGTGTGGTACGTGCGTCCATCTCTGCCGTTGAATTAATCACTGAAGTCGCTCTCGAGTCATTCTCTTGCCTCCCCTCCTCAAAGGTTCGTCTCTGGGCTTCCTATGATTATAATGAATACAGCGGAGAACTACGGTTGCTGCAGCACGTATACAGTCATAGTTACTATGAGGGCCAACCATTATTCATCTCACACAGCTCAAAGGGTCCATTCCTCGGGCCTTTGACGTCCAATCGTTCATTTGATAACAACATCAACCATATATTACCAGCACCCAACCATTTTTGTCTCATTACTAATCACTAAAGAATCTGTTACACACAACAAACGCTGCTCGCGACTCAGCCTCCTTCTTTGTCTTCCCATACCCCACCGCCGTGATGTCCTGCCCATTGCACTGCATGGCCACCACAGATTTGAAAAGCGGCAGATGGTCAGGGTGGCCTGGCCTAAACACTCTGTCGGTCCGATACTCGGGCGGGGACGTGGCGTTCTGCTGAGAGTACTCGTTCAGCACGCCTTTGTAGTTCATATTTTGGATGTAGAGCTCTGGGTTCGCGGATATTTCAACGCTCTCGCCGATTTTCTTTGGAGTTGACGCAAGGTGGACCCCCATCGGAGGCCTCTGCGAGATTGACGAGAGTCCAGTAATATCACTAAACGACGCCTCGGTCGCTCCATCGTCAGGGAGGTGGTCTGGGTAGGCCGACGGCTTCGGGATCGGCAAATCAATATCATCGCTTGGCGGGTCATTGAAGAAGCTGTCGTCACCGCCAACCGACATCTGAGCCATCTCCCTCTCGAACGGCTCCATGGGCTGGGGCGTGGTGGGCGTGGGAATGTGGGACTTGCCCGCAATGCACTGCTCTGCAAAATAAATGACCGGAGTGAGCGAGTTTGTCTCTGAAGCATGGGCATAGATGAAGGCAAAGAAGCCTTCTCCCAAGGCAGCGCAGTGAGGGAAGTGCTTCTCTTTGAGAACTTGAGGGAGGCCGTTTCGGACGGATTCCAGGTGCCATTTTTGGTCATGGAGCTTGTCCTCAGCAGCCATACACATATCAATCGCCGTGTCGAAGATGCTCTTCCCGACTTTGATCTTGCTGCGGTCCTTGATGATGGCCGCGATCTCAGGAGCTTGCCAGGAGTAGTAGAACAGCTTGTTCAGCTCAGTAGAAAGCTTTGTCAGTTGATGCGACCAGAATACGTACAAGTGCGTGCTCGCTTGTGTGCTGCATCGAGGATTGTCGGTCTGGAAGCAAAACTGCGACGTCACGCGTGGACCAATGTTGAATGGCGGTGAATGGTGGCGAAGTCTGTGCAAGGGACAGGTGTGAGTTTCTGCGCCTTGACACACTACTGCAGTGCCACCCTTGCGCCTCTCTTTGCCATGATCTTGCTGAAACCAGTTCTCGAAAGCGCGGGCCAGCGGCTAGGAACACTGGTCCTAGGGCTGCTAGCAGGCGCTGTGTAGCATATTTGGCTCACAACCTTGTTTCGGATCTGAAGACGACAGGGGACGAAGAGATGCAATCCAAAACAAGTTTGCATATTCTGGGCGGAAAAGCATCTATATAGTCACTAGAACAAGATAGCCACGTTTTACAGTTCTCAGATTGACGGTGATGGTATGGCCCGTCGCCGAAAATGAAAAGCGGGAATTCTTGGCAAATATGGCGCATGGCGGAATGCAAACTGGTCTATCCTGTAGTTAGACATAGCGTAAAGGTCGCTGTAAGTTTCATTTCTCCGTCATCGTCTTCAGTGACGTGTATTCGGGTCCACAAAATGACTTCGTCAAACGCTGCGCAACGGGATCGAACGACATTTCTAATATCGCCTCCGCCTGCCGTAAGGACCCTAAATACCAGAGGCCCGAGGCAGGACCGTATACAGTAGCGAATGAGCTTTGTTTTCGACCCTAATCTCCAAAATTGAGTGCATGACGACCTCGAGCTTTCGGAACAAAAAGACCCTAAAGTGGACTATTGGTCCCATTTGGCCGCCGCATGCCCCTCCTTGCCAGCCAATCATCCGAGAAAAATGATGACGACCGTTTTTCGTGACACGAACGGACGAAAGCCAAATGAATTCGACTCTGAAAGCCACTTTTTTCGAGTCATTAGAACGATCCATTCAGCAAAGCTCAGCAAATATGGAGAAATACTACGCAAATGTCGCTTCCAAGTGGACTACGACGGCCTACGATGCCGAAACCGATCCCAGCGTTTGGCCAAATTGCCAGAAGTTCCCCCTGTACACCAACGTCTCCCAGGAAGACTGGGAGGACTGGCGGTGGCAGATGAAGCACTCCCTTCGCACCAAGGATGAACTCGAAGCCCTCGGCGTGAACCTCGTGCCCGAAGAGCGCAAGGCACTGGACAACATGGAAGGCCTCCTCAAGATGAGCATCACGCCCTACTGGGCCGTCCGCATGGACTTCAACGACCCGTCCGACCCCCTCCGGATTCAGTCGATCCCCACCCCCGCCGAGCTCGAGACCCACGCCGAGAACGAGGCTGACCCTCTTGGCGAGGACCACGACATGGCTGTGCCCGGCCTGGTGCACAGGTACCCCGACCGCGTGCTCTTCCTCTGCAGCACGGTCTGCTCGATGTACTGCCGGTTCTGTACCCGCAATCGCGTGGTCGCGAAGCCTGCGCCTTTCGCCGACGAGAACAACTTCCAACAGGCCATCGACTACATCACCAACCATACGGAGATCCGCGACGTCCTGATCTCCGGCGGCGACTCCCTCCTCCTTTCGGACCAACGAATCGACCAGATCCTGACCGCAATCAGGGCCATCCCACACGTCGAGTTCGTCCGTATCGGGTCCCGCGTGCCGTCTGCCATGCCCTACAGGGTCACCCCCGGCCTCATCGCCGTGTTCAACAAGCACTCGCCGGTGTGGCTCTCCGTCCACTTTGACCATATCAGAGAGATGTCCCCCCAGGCCCGCAAGGCACTCACTATGCTCGCAGACGCCGGCATCCCGCTCGGGAACCAGACGGTGCTCATGCGTCACATCAACGACAACGTCGCGAAGATGAAGACGCTCACCCACGAGCTGCTCAAGAACCGCGTCCGCCCGTACTACATCGTATGTCCCAGTCCACCCCCTTCTTATCCAGTACCAGTGCGACCTCAGCGAGGGCCTTTACCACTTCCGGACCCCCGTCGCCCGGGGAATCGAGATCATCGAGAACCTGCGTGGTTGGACCAGCGGCTACGCCGTCCCCAGCTTCGTGGTCGACGCACCCGGTGGCGGCGGCAAAATTGTCCTCCAGCCCCAGATGCTGCTCGACTACAAGCCCGGCGAGGTTACCCTCCGTAACTTCGAGGGCATGATCACCAAGTACTACGAGCCGGCTGAGCTTGTTACTGAGGAGGATGAGCTTCGTATGAGGACAATCCTCGGGAAGCACCATCCTCTCGATGACGAGCTCTTGACTGAGCGCAGTGACGGGAAGGCCCACTCCGACCACGTTTAAGCAGTGTATAATGTAAATGCTGAACATTAACGATGTTGGTGTGATGGTGTGGGTGTCGCTAAACTGGCGGTTTGTGTGACAAGGTGGAGGATGTCAAAAGAGAGCATGGCGCGATGCATATTGGGCAGCCTGAGATCTACTCTATGCATAGATCCACGTTGAATCACATTGTTCGCTCCTACCTTGCGCAACATCAGTATTCGTCGACGCTTGAACAATTTTCCCACGATGAGGCTTTGAAAGACCTAATCTCGCTACAGAGCACCATTTCGAATGATATAGACAGTGGATACATTATTCAAGCACTCGAAACGCTCGAACTCACCCACGGCGACGTCCTTGTGCAGCCCGCCGTCTCCTTCTACTCCGCCCTTCTCCTTTTCCTCGAATACCTGGCCGCCGGTGACCACACCCAAGCAATCATCACCGCACGGACCAAGCTCGGTCCGTTCAAAGACCAGGCGAGTCGGCTGGGGGAGCTTGACCGCGCCTTCTCCTGCTTGGGCGACTCAACCTCACTTGCTGGCGACCTGGAGTATTACAGGGCTAAGTGTACCAGTGAGATCAACGACTCGCTTATGAGTATGTTGTTTCCTTTCTTACAAGTTTTTATGCAGAGTTATCTGGGTTCACAGTCAAGACGGCGCTGACGAACGCACTTGCTCAAACTATGCTTGTTGTAGACAACGTAGCCGACCCAGACGGATCAGAGGCACCTGAGGCCATTGTCAAGCTCATATCGACCGACAATCTGGTTGCTTCTTGGCTCAGCAGCGCCGGTATGAAGCTCAGATCGGGTCGGGCCAGGATGACGCCAGCGAGCATGCGGGAGCTCCCTAGTGAGACGGATCTGACGGATGAGGACGAGGATCTGATGTACAGCGAGACTTATGAGTGATTTTGATTGGTGTTTGATAAAGATGACTTGCTCAAGAACGTTTATTGGTGGTGAAACGCTTACATGTCAGCGTACTCCTCCTCCTCCTCGTCGAACTCACCCTCCTCCTCGGCGGTGGCCTCCTGGTACTGCTGGTACTCGGAAACGAGATCGTTCATGTTGGACTCGGCCTCAGTGAATTCCATCTCGTCCATGCCCTCACCAGTGTACCAGTGAAGGAAGGCCTTGCGACGGAACATAGCAGTGAACTGCTCAGAGACGCGCTTGAAGAGCTCCTGGATGGCGGTGGAGTTGCCGATGAAGGTGGCAGACATCTTGAGGCCCTTGGGAGGGATGTCACAGACGGAAGCCTTCACGTTGTTGGGGATCCACTCAACGAAGTAGGAAGAGTTCTTGTTCTGGATGTTGAGCATCATCTCATCAACCTCCTTGGTGGACATGCGGCCACGGAAGAGAGCAGAGGCGGTGAGGTAGCGGCCGTGACGGGGGTCGGAGGCAGCCATCATGTTCTTGGCATCGAACATCTGGGAGACAAGCTCGGGGACAGAGAGGGCGCGGTACTGCTGGGAGCCGCGGGAGGTCAGGGGAGCGAAGCCAACGAGGAAGAAGTGGAGACGGGGGAAGGGGACCAGGTTGACAGCGAGCTTACGGAGGTCAGAGTTGAGCTGGCCAGGGAAGCGGAGGCAGCAGGTGACGCCGGACATGACGAGGGGAGACGAGGTGGTTGAGGTCACCGTAGGTGGGGTGGTGAGCTTGAGGGTACGGAAGCAGATGTCGTACAGGGCCTCGTTATCGATACAGAAGACCTCATCGGAGTTCTCAACGAGCTGGTGAACGGAGAGAGTAGCGTTGTAGGGCTCGACAACAGTGTCGGAAACCTTGGGGGAAGGCACGACAGAGAAGGTGGTGAGCATACGGTCGGGGTACTCCTCACGGATCTTAGCGATCAGAAGAGTGCCGAGGCCGGCACCGGTGCCACCGCCAAGGGAGTGGGTCATCTGGAAGCCCTGAAGGGCGTCGCAGCCCTCAGCCTCCTTGCGGACAACATCGAGGACGGCGTCGACAAGCTCAGCACCCTCGGTGTAGTGGCCCTTGGCCCAGTTGTTGCCAGCACCGCTCTGGCCGAAAACGAAGTTGTCGGGGCGGAAGAGCTGACCGAAGGGACCAGCGCGGACAGAGTCCATGGTGCCGGGCTCGAGGTCAACGAGAACAGCGCGGGGGACGTAGCGGCCGCCGGTAGCCTCGTTGTAGTACACGTTGATGCGCTCGATCTGGAGCTCGGAGTCACCGTTGTACTTGCCAGCGGGGTCGATGCCGTGCTCGTCGGAGACAACCTCCCAGAACTTGGCACCAATCTGGTTACCGCACTGACCAGCCTGAATGTGGACGATCTCTCTCATTGTCTGTGTTAGAGCAGAAATTCTCGGATGGCATGGTGAGGTGCAAAAAATGTGTCGTTTTCTCGCTCAAAAGAAAGCGACAGCTATTTTGCGGTAACGTGAAGTATCTCCTTCATCTTCCCATTCACTCTAGTGCCACGATGGTCAACATACGTGTATTCAAAGATTCTTGACTCGAAGTGGAGTCGAGAAAATTTTTCTGCGACCAGAATTGGTTGACAACGACAAGCTCGCAACGCCAGGCAGTCCAATATGCAACTGATCGATATCATAACAATCAGATTCGTTTCCCGAAAGCTACGAACAGTGTAGAAATGACATTTAGATCAACAGCAACATGAGGAGTGCGAGCAAAACAGAGCTAAGTCCGACACGAAGCGAGGAATTGACACTCACAGTGACGTTATTCCACCCGTCACGCGACATAAGAGCGATGACAACTCCGTCTTCCCAAGCGGCAAGTTCGACTTTCTGGCTCGTCGACGTGGCTGTGGCGTTCAACCGCTCACGCTCACGACCGTTGACAGTGACATCGAAGTCGACCTGAGCCCCAGCAATCAGGGCCCCAGTCAACCCGCGAGGAATGGTTGATGTGCGTTTCATCTTGAAGGTTATGTCCTCGGTGACGTTGTCCGGGACGAGGATGTGGTACGTCTCCCACGGAGACAGTGTGAATGAATCAACAACAAGCGAGACCTTGCCTTCGTTGTCCTTGCTCTCGCCCGTGATTAGCACTTGAGAGCACGAATGTCCAGCAAAGCCGGCCTCACACTTGCATGTGTCAAGCTCTGCGGGTTGGCCGTGCTTGCATCCTCCAGGGCGGGCGGGCAGTATAGCAGGCGAAGGAGCCCATGAGCCACGGTCAACCTGACCCCACACAGTCAGGGCGAACGGAGAGGCTTCATAAAGCTCACGGGCTTTGACGTAAACCGTGTACGTAGCGCTGGCAGGGGCAGTCGGGTCGGCTGGGATGCGGACGCGAGCTTGAGTGTTGCGGTCATCCTCATCGTCCAGGGTGGCAGTGCCCGCGTGGTTGCCAGTGTACCATGCTCCGTTGGGTCCTTGCACCCACAGCACGAGCTTGTTAAGGGAGAAGCCGTGTGGGGCATTGCCCTGATCATGCCCTGCTGGCACATCAATCCAAGCAAGAGCGATAGAGAGGTCGTGGTTGGCGTGGCTGCCGGTGAAGGTGAAGGAGTAGTGATCTTTGCTCGTTGTCAGCATATATGCGTTTTTCTCGTCCTGCAAGATGACCGAATGACCTTCTTTCAGCAGATTCCCCAGCCCAACCCTGCCCCAGCCGGTCACACAATTAGGGCCAGGAGCAATTGGTACGTTACTACTCGTCTTGTGCTTGGACTTGAGCGGGAAGGGGTGCACGCCGTCCATGTCTTGTGCAATCGCGATAAAAGCTGAGCGGACGAGCGCGGAGGTCGGGAGGAAGCCTGGGGCCGAGCCCTTCGCACCGTTGCCGTAGCGGCCTTCCTTCACGAACTGCTGAAAGAGTGCCACTTGGCCAGCCAAGACTGCCGTCGCCTGGGAAGTACCCTCTTTGGCCATGAAGTCTTTGGCCAGGTTGCATGTAGCCTCGCCTCGCCTGCCAGCCTTGGCAGACACGATCATGTTGCCAGGGACGACGAAGTCCGGCTTAATCCGGCCATCAAAGGTCGGTCCGAGGGATGAATAGGACGTCATCGAGTTAGCGGCGAAGAACGGATCCTTGTTCTTCGCAGCATTGCACGTAGTCTGGAATCCAAAGGTTGGAAGGAAACTAAACCAGTGGTATGCGTCATAAGCCCACTGAGGAATGAGATCGCCTTCCAGGACCCTGGTCCGGTTGGTACAGTACTCGTCCTCCGTCGCCCGCAGCCCACTCTGTGCCGCCCCGACGGCGATAACGTTCTTCGCCCCGCCCGGTGCGGCGACAGACCAGGGTCCGTTAACATCACCAGCGTTACCAGCGCTGAATACGATGGTCATGTGCCTATTCTCTTTCGCTGACCAGTCGGCATCCCAGGAATTAGTGGGGTAGTTGTAGTCCTCATATACTCCCCAAGACGATGAAAACACAGTTGCACCCGCCACAGCACCGTTACCGAAATATGACGTCTTCAAATTTGCAGGAGGGTACATGTTCGTGCCCAAATCGATGAAGAACAGCTTAGCGCCTGGGGCCATGCCCTGGTACATCGACCCAGCACCCTGCACCACGGGGCTGCCCAGAATTGTGCCGGCCACATGCGTGCCGTGGACGCCAGGGGTGTGGCCATGCAGGCGATCGTCGTACATGACGAACTTACGGTGGTTGTCCAGAGTCTTGCCATACTGCATGGGCCCCGTGTAGTTTTGGAAGAAGCAATGGTTCATGTCTATTCCGGTGTCGCCGAGACCTATGATGATGTCGGTGCCGTTGACGCCGAGGTCAGAAAAGAGACGCGCGTCGTGCATAGAAACAGTGGTGTTGTCAGGCTCGGCAGTGCTTTGAATGTTGGCAGACGCATAGGCATTGTGGAGCTCATATTTGGGCGGGCGAATGATGGCGCGGACGAAAGGAAGGTCGGCCAGCACCCCAGCGACATGAGACGGCCTTGCCGAGGGCGGGAGGAGAATAAACACGTCACCGGGCCCCTGTCTGCCGATGTGCTCAACTGATGTGATGGGAAGCAGACGATCGAGAACCATGCTGACGAAGGCGTCGAAGCCCTCGCGATCCAAGGTGTTGTGGAGGACAAGAACAACATATTCAAACGCGGGATAAGACAGAGCATCTTCAGGATAGGTATCACCGCTCAGTCCGAAGGTGTGGAGCTCGCGGTGGGCGGGTTCGTCGGCGAGGATATCATCTCCAATGACAGGCGGCTCAATGTCGATGGTATTCACAAACGAGAGAGCTTGAATGGTTTCATTGAACGTTTCGCAGTAGAAGAAGTAGTGTCGAGAGCTGTTGATCCCGTACAGCTTGAGCCCGGCGTTCTTGAGCGCTTCCGGATAGTCCGTATGGGTGGAAGTAAAAGTAACACGGAGCAAGCGTCCATCATAGTCGTGGCAAGCCACTAGCGCCACCATAATGGCCAGGAGCAGAATCCTTCTGCCCCACATGCGAAATATTTGCGGTCTTGCCGTAATCTGCACATATTCTCGACTGATTAATTCAAAATGAATGGACATTCAAAGCTCGTTTGACCCACTCTGAAGCGCATATTGTGCGTACATGGCCAGACCAACACCGTTACTCGCCTACTCCACCTTTACAGCAGGACCAGGTACAATGGTCGGCCGCCCGTGGGCACAGTACCACGGGCAGCGGCAGTCGGCCAGGTCAGCAACAACCTTGGCGCAGTCCGCAAGCGTGAGTGGCTGATTGGCCTTGATGGACATGCGACAACTGCGACTCAGCACGATTTGATGGATGATGGAGGGGACTCCAGAATCTTGGAGCGAATCTTGGAGATACGCTACCCGATCTAAGATCACGCCATATATCACAGGCACTGCGGTCACAGTGTCTCTATCGAAACGCCACCCCCACCGCTCGAAGTACGCCGACCTGCGTGCCAAGACTGGGTCAATGAGCCACGGTGTGTCGAGTGTCACTTGACCCAGCGGTCGACGAACCCTGGTCACAATCTGACCACTTCCACAGTGCGTACACAATGAGTGGCCGACCCGCAACGGTGTGGCCTCTGACCGAGGAACTACTATTGGCTTGGCCGCGAGGAGCTCGTCGAGAAGAAGCTCCAAGTTAACCCGCTCGGCCGCAGCGTGCTGGTCGATAAAGAACAACTTGGAAGCATGGGAGCAGACGATGAATGAATCGGCAAACTGGCCGACGGCGGTGAGGTCGCTGAGGGAGACACGGTCGATCGGATTCGAGGGCATAGAAGGGATGATGTCTGCCCGCTGCTGTTGTGTCAGACGGGGCTCCTTGCTCCCTAAAGACTGGGTCAACCTTCCATGAGATTTGAAGCTGTTTCCAAAAAGATTCATCCCATTCAGTATGGACGCGCGAGAGTGCCCAGGTCTTTGGTCACCAAGTACATCATCGCTATCCCCAGCAGTGGCGTCTGGGACATCGCTCGACTCCGATTCGGGGGAGAGAGCATCAAGACAAGCATCGACGAGCTCGGCCACTTTTTCTGCGGGGACGACAGGTTGATCTGAGCAAGTTACGAAGGTGACGAAGCGGCCACTGGTTGCCAGGTGCGCGTTCTTCAACATGCCACGATCCTTGACCTGGTTGATTACCGCTGTTCGTATCTTTGGATCATCAAATCTTTTCCCATTATAAAGACAGATTTGGCACCGAACACTCGCTGGTACAGTCACCATCAGCACGTACAGACCCCTGTGCCCTGCCTCGACCACCTGCTCCTCTTCAGGCACACCGATTGCCCACCTCAGGGCTGCGGGCCGACCAAGAAACGGACCTACAGTCTCTACCTGACCCAGCATCTCGACGGTGTAGCGCACGGATGGATATGCGACTGCCATATCGACTACTGTGGGTCTGATCATTGCTGGGTCGACTGTTCGCAGCCTTACCGGGGTCCGGGCGAAGAGAGACGTGACCGAGACGCAAGTTTGCTCCCGATTGATAAATGGGCCTTGCTGGCCACCCAGGGCGAGTACGGGGCGGCCGTTGTGTGCGATAGTGATCCTTGCGACGCTTGATATAAGCAGGAGACTTTGGCCGGCTTTGGCGGGTTTCGTAGATGTGGCCCGACGCTGGTCGAGAGACCGTAATACTGTTTCAGGAAAGCCTCCACCATTATCAGAGACAAACATTGAACCTGATTCGTCCTCCCAGGCAATGTGAACCGATGATGCTCCCTCTTCGACAGAGTTGAGAAGCAACGCTGATAGAACATCCTCCAATCGATTAAATCTCGCTGCTGCAACAAGATAGAAGCCGTCTTGTGTTGTTCGTTCAATCCTCCGCGGAGCTTCCATTGTTGGTGCTTGTGGATCTACAGTAGGTTGTGGCGCCACGACATGGAAAGTGCGCGCTCACCATGTTCGCCCATCCAGGCAAATAGAGACGAGAATGGTATGAAACGAGCTTATTGATGACCATGCACACGTTTATCGGCTTAGTGCGCTCAATTGCAGTCCTGTTTGGGCCTTGCATGCCCGGGTCATTCCTAAAGCAGGCCTAAACTCTCATAAACTGTCATAAACATCCGACACGCATCTCACCACAGCAATATCGCATCCCTCTTCCCCTCCGGTTCCCCCAACGCGAGCTCGCTCGCCCCCGTGGGCTGGTGCTCCACACACCGACCACGACCATGGACTGTGCGCTGACACCGCCTGCCCAGCTCCATGTGGACGCACTGGGTGTACATGTGCTGGCCCTTGTCCGCCGCCATGTGGGCTGGACAGTACTGGCACAGTGGGAGAGCTCGTTGTGTGCAGTCACTGTGGCAGCACTTGGTGTGGTGGTCATAGGTGGGGATTTCTGGTAGAGTAAAGGTGGAGGAGGGATTGCGGGCTCTTGGAGGGGCGGTCTTGGTTGGTGAAAGGGCGGTATGCTGTTTCTTGGAGATGAAGTTGACGTAGAGCGTCCTGAGCTGCTGGTTAATGATGCCGTTTTGACGAATATACACCTCTTTCAGCTTCTTTGCCTGATCTATCTGTCTTTGATACCATTCCGGTGGGGTTTGAGCAGTTGTGCCGAATGTCGATGGGAACGCTGGATTGGAGTTGAGATCGTGGAGTTCGTTGACGACATTGGTCCACATGCCCTGTAATTCTACTGGCCCGAGCGTTGGTTGTTCGGATTTTGGCATGGTTGTCGAGGGCTACCGAGTTCGTTCGTGATTGTGCAGCTTATCACGAAGGCCGCGGGTGATGCGTAAGAGCTCGACCAACGGCCAGTAGTTGGTCTTCATGATAGCCATCGCTCACTCTTGCCTCTTCATCGAATTCCACTCGCCCCAACCGCGACCACCACAGAATACCTTATACCCTATCTTCCATCGTCTACCACTGAATTAACGTCTTTATGTCTACACACGGATGCTGTTGATCACCTTGCTGAGCACCTTAGCCGCCTGGTCCGCGTGTCTAAACGTGGGGACGCCGCTGAGGTTGAGCATGGCAGCCATCGGTTCGTACTTCCAGCCAGACTCAGCCACGACGAGGAAAGGCTTGTGGGACTCTGTGCGGATCTTCAGAATCTTCTGGACAATGGAGTCTTCGCGGGCAAGGTCCTCGTCGAAGTCGGACCAGCCTGGGGGGAGGGTGTGAAGGTTGCCCGTCTCGGGGACCATGGAGAAGAAGCCGACGTCGACCTCAGGCATCGAGAGGAGGGTGCGGAAGAGCTCATCGTAGCCGACATCGCCAAACATGGGGGTAGTGTCGAGCACGCGGTCGATGTCGACGATGGAGCCGATCTTGTTCTTCTGGTAAATGTCGGCAATGAGCTTCATCCCCTCGGGAGTGTAGTCCACGAGATCAGTACGGCCACCCTCGGCGAGATGGTCGGCGATGGCGCACTTCTCGAAGCCGGCATTGGAGAGACCCGCGACACGGACCTTGGCGCGGTCGCCCTTGGCCTTGATGCCGGCGCGGAGCTCGTCTCCGATCATGGTGGTGAGCATCATCGTCTGCTCGAACTCAGTGACGTCGTCAGCGACAATGCCGCCCGCCATCTCGACCATGTGCTTGATCATGGAGTAGTCGCCGGCAATCGAAGCAGTGTGGCCGGCAGTGGCATCCTGACCCGCCTTGGTGCGGCCAGCCTTGTACAAAACAACATAGCGGCCCATCTGAGCGGCCTCAGAGACAAGCTTCATGAGCCGGAGTCCGTCAGTGTCCTGGAATCCCTCCACGTAAAGCCCAAAGGTCGAGACATCTTCGTACTGGGGATCATTGAGCATGTGCTCGAGGAAATCGGTGACAGAGAGGTCGAGCTGGTTACCAGTGGACACTGACACTCTGGGGGCCACGGTGTCGGCCATGTCAGAGCGGCGGGTGATCATAAAGGCGCCAGACTGGCAGATGACAGCAGCATGTGGGACACCGCGGCCAGTCCAACTGGACTTGGATCCGGGGGTGAAGATGGTCTCCCAACCATCGGCGTTGCAGCCAAGGGTGTTCGGGCCGTTAATCACGGGACGCCTGTCGTGGGGCAGGCTGGCGAGGGTCTGCTTGAGGTCCTCCTCCCACTCCTTGCCGCCCTCAGTCTCGCCGAAGCCGCCGGAGATGATGAGGATGGAGCGGGCAACGTTCTTGAGCATGGCTTCCTTCATGACGCCGTGGGCAGCAGCGGCGGGCACACCGACGACGAGGCAGTCCACGGGGTCGCCGTTACGGGCCTCGAGGAGGGCATCGAAGCTCGGGACGGCAGGGACATCCTGGATGGCGTCAGCGGACTTGTGTAGAGGGTAGATCGCCTCGTCAGGGACGTTGGCGTTGTCCTTGAACTTGCTCATGATGACGTTGCATGGGTTGGACGCGTTCTTGGTGGAGCAGCCGACGACGCAGACAGAGCGGGCGTGGAGGAGGGCGTCAACCTGCTCGAGGGGCTTGTTGGCGTGATACAGAGGCTTCTCGGGCTCCTTGCCGTAGTTCTCGTTCAGACGGACGGAAAGAACACCGTCGAGGGCGAAGAGGCCGCCATTGGCGCCAGCAACCATCGGATTGACTTCAATCTCCTCGATGACGTACTTCGACTGGGGGTTGTGTTTCGAATACTGGCGGACAAGTGCCTGGATGCCGCGGATAGTAGGCAGGAGCTCCTTATCGAAGTCTACGGTCTTAGAAACGCCGCGGACCTTGCCGTCGAGCTGCTCTACGATGGGGAATTTGCGGAACTCATCCTGAACAGTGTCGATGTCCACAAAGGCGGGCACGAAGAACGTGCTCTTGCCGTCACGGAAGACGTCCTTGGCGTACTCGACGACAGTACCGCCGACACCAAAGGCGATGGTGGGGCCGAAGAAGGGGTCTTCGTAAGAAGAGAGGAGCATCTCGCCGCCGCCCAGGCCGCCCTTCTTGAAGTCAAGCTGCTCAGCGAAGAGCACGCCGTCGATACCAGCGGGGTCGGTGTTGAACTTCTTGGCGAAGTCCTTGAGCGTCTCATTGCAGTTGTCGCGGGTGATGTTGAAGGCGACACCACCGACATCCGTCTTGTGGATGCAGCCGGGGATCATGGCCTTGGCGACGTACTTCTTCTTGGGGTCAAGCTTCTTCTTGAGCATGTCGAGGGTATCGGTCATTGGATGGAAGTAGTGCTCGGGAATGGTCACGCCTGCCGCAGCAAGAACCTCGTAGGCCTCGTGCTCGTGCAGGTACTTCGTGGTGCGGTGGAGAGCACGCTCGAGGATGGCGTCGATCTTCTTGGTGTTGGGAAGAACTTCGGTGGGGCGGACGGCGGGATCGACGGAGTACTGAACAAGATTGGCACGGTCAATGATGCTTTCCGTGTCAGTGTACTTGTAGCCGGCGTCCGGGATAGCCACGGGGTTGTAGCCAAGGTGTTCAGCAAGACGGGCCTTCGTCTCGGTGCTGAGTGTGCGGAGGCCCATCGTGGGGAACACAGCGAGGTTCTGAGCGGTCACAAGCTTGCCTGCGACGGTTTTGCTAAGTGTAGAGAGCATATGTAAGCAGTGCTGGAACGCAGCGAGTTCTGCCGAAAGTCAAGCGACGTCCGACTCCGTCAAATAATGCGTAAATCTGATTCTGCGCCTCTCTGGGAGGAGGGCCAGGTCATGAACAACCCAACCACGCGGTGTGTTCACCATTATGCCGTGGGCATGGTCGTTGACCGTGACAATTCTCACTACGGCAGTCAACAACGGTCAAACTCGGAATTTCACCGGTCAGTGGCCTTATGGCATCAGTGATACGGGCATGCGTGCCGTCAGGGCCCACTGAGGCTCTTGCTAATCAGACAAACATTTTGATGTCTTGCGAACCAATGCCCGCGAATGACATCAAGGCACCTACGAATTTCGTCAAACGACTATCAAAAGCATGACTTCTATTGGTGAAGGAGTGCTCTTGGACTCAAATGAAGAACACCACGCGTCCGTTGCCGAGAAGGGGATCCGCATCCTCGACCAGGCGGTTTCCAACTCACGATCGCTCGACGAACTGCTTAGCGCCGTACATATTATCACAGACAACTGCTTAAACGAGAAAGTAGTCCTCCGACTGCTTGGCAGCCGCATCATCCCCCTATTGAGCGTCACGCTCCGTACCGCCCTGGACAGCGGCAACTCTTCCGACATCATCACCGTCGTGGAGTGCATATCACTGCTCAGCTACTACGATACGTCTTCCCAAGTCACTCTGAAGTGCGGGCTTGATGGAATCACCGTCATGGTCCAAGAAGCACTCTTCGCCTACGCCTCAGAGCCCCACCTGGCTGCCCCGATCTGTGTTGCTCTAGCCAACCTATCGCAGAACAAGACGCCGGCAATCGGGCTCCTAGATGGACCAGGTCTCGTCCGCGTCCTCACAGAGCTTCTGGCGGCCGACGCGCCCGATGCCACGACACTCACCTGTCTCCGCCACATCATCGCATTCTCAGAGAACCTCGTGGACAACTTCTTAGACGTCGGCGGGATCCCAGCAATCGTCAACCTCGCCGAGCATGCTGACTCGAAGATTGTCGACCTCATCACCACTCTCCTAGAGATCCTCATCCGACACCCACAGGCCAAGCAGGCAGTAGAAGCTGAGCCAGCTATAGCCAGCCTCGTCTTTGGCTCGGAAAGGGACCCACTTAGAGCCCTGCAGAGTCTCTCCTCCGCCACGTCGGTGGAGGCGGCCAAGGAAGCGGCCGTACAGCTGGTTAACCACACATATGTCGCTAGAGAGCCGAGTGGAGTGCTTCCACTGAGTCTGTACGCGCGCAGCCTGGTTGACGCCGGCCTATTCCAAGTCTGCATCGACGCCCTCTCCGACTGGCTTTCGGACGACGTGGCAGCGCTCATCTCTGGTGCTATTGCCAACATCTGCCTCTCCCCCGACTTTCGTGAGATCGCCTTCGACTCGGGTCTTGTCCCCATTCTCTTCCGTCTTTTTTCGCAGTCTAAGGATTCTTTCGTCGTCATGTCCACTGCATCGGCACTGACCAACATGGCCTCCGGTCTCGATATAGTAGCTTCCCAGCTCTTGAACCTGGGAATCCTTGATACGGCGGTTGCAAAAATCCCGGTCGCGCTGCCTCACGCCAAGGCCGTGCGTGCCGTCATGGATTGCCTCGCCGCCGTGTTCTCGGCTTTCCCACGCAAGGTTGCGACCAATGTTTGGTCAGCTCTCGGGATGGTCATCGAAACCCACGGCTCAGCGCCAGACGTCGCACGATCAGCTTGTAGCCTTTACATCGCGCTCATCAGACCGAGCGATGTGTTCATCCCACTAGCATCAGGGGTCGCCCCGCAAGAGCACGTGCTCGTCACGAGAGCCATCCATGCGCTCTGCCAGATTCATTCGAACACCATATTCGGACCGAGCTACCTCTTCCTGCCACCAAGCGCCGTGATCCGATACGCCATGGACCCTAATCTGACTCGCACAGAAGTCGAAGGCGTGACTCAGTCTTTAGAGTCGATGTTCCAGCACGATACGGCCCAAGAGACCAGTTCTTTCAGCAAGGAGCTCGTAATCACCCTCATGGGGCTTCTAGATAGGTTCAGAGACGAACGTGTCGGTGCCCAGATCGTTCGGTCACTGGCGGCCCTTCTCCGAGTCGACCAAGACGGCCGCGGTGAGTTCTGGCACTCAGTCGGGTCGGCCGACTCCTACCTGTGCGAGTTATTAGGCCGACATGGACAGTACTCGGGCATGACTGAGGCCGTAGTGGACCTTGTCGCGACGCTTTCGCGGGATAAGGGGAGAATGCATGGGCTACCCGCTGTGTTCAGCAAGCTGACCTCGATGATTACATCAAGGAGCGAGCGTGTCTCTGTCGGATGCATGGCAATCATTCGCGACACTGCGTTGGCCTCGGGGAAAACTGACCGCAACTCCCCCATTGACTTTGAAGCCGTGGCTGCCCGGCTCGAGGTACTGCTCTCGGCCTCGCCGCCTGAGGTCCACGGGCGCGCGGTGGAGCTGGCTGATGTCATCGCGGCCCAGCTGCCGCGGAAGCCACGAAAGATGCTCGAGAAGCAGCTCAAGCGCAGCGCTACGGTGCCTGCCGCATGAACACCCTGTGTTGTTAACAATTCAAGTTCGATCGGTTATAAATAGCTCATTGATTTCAATTTTTTGTTTTTTAAACAACCCCATCGACACTGAAGCTCCATTTATCCGCGGCAAGCTCACTTCTTGCCCTTCCGCTGGCTAGTCAGGCCATAAGCGTCCATTCTCGCCGCACTGACCTTCCGTCCATCGCCCAGGCGCTTGGCCTTTGCCTTGACCATGACCTTACCGTCCTTGATCTTCTCCCGCCTCTTCGCAGCCTTCTCCCGCACGCGCCTGTCCACCAGAGTCTTCTTAGCATGTGCCTTGAGCTCTCTGTCGTTCTTTCCCGCAGCATAGGGTGCAAGCATAGCAAGGGGGACCTTAGAGTTCAGTGTTCTTTCATCGGAGTCGAGTATTTCTTCAGCACTCATGCCGTACGACTCCGGGGCGACCTGGACATAGTGGAAGCGGCAGGGGATCCCACCGACAACATCCTCGTGCTCAATGGAGTTCAGCTCGGCCAACATGGTGTCGAGCTGCACCTTGCTGTACTCTCTCACCTGTGCCCGCTCCTTCCTTGCTGCACGGGCCGCGTCTTCTGCATCGGCATCTGCGTCTGCGTCTGCATCGGCGTTCGACTCTTCTTCCATCTCCTCATCGCCATCATTCATCATCATCTCATCGTCGTCACTAAACACGGGTTTCTCCATTACTCCGTCGTCTCCGTAGTAGTAATCGTCATACACCTCCCCCATGATCTCGTCCAGGTCGTCCAGGCCGATATCACCAAGTTCGCGGAGGAGTGGGTGCGTGGTGAGCGTGGCGGGGTCGACATCGCCTTCTTTCACGAGCTCTTTGAGGCGGGCAACAAGCTCGGCACGCTTCTCCTTACGGAGCTTGCGGAGCTCCACTAGCTGCTGCTTGCGCTTTTCTTCCTTGCGAGCCTCCTGCCGCAGCCGCTTCTCTTTTCTCTTTTCCTTCTTCTTTCTGAGAGTTTCCTCAGGCATGCGAGTGACTAGGCGATCGGCCCCAGCTTCCTCGTGTCTAAACATAGAGATCTTCTTCAGCTCCTTCTTGGAAAGCCGGGAGCCTTCGACGATGGTTGTTTGGACGTCGCTTGCGTCCTCATTGACACCCTCGGACCGGGCAGTGGCTGGTACCTCTACCTTCACACTGTCTGTCGTCACGACATCCTTGATAAACTGTGCTGCCGCCTCCTCCTCGTCGGCAGAAGCTCTGGTCCGACCTTCAGGCTCCCGAGTCATGAACATTCCGTCGCCCTCGTCGTCGTCTGAATCAAGGCCCATAAGCTGCTCCGCAAGACGTTGCTCCTGAACAGCGTTGGGGAGGCCTCTGAGGTCCTCGTCGAGGTCGTCGTCGTCGCTGTCGAAGTGCCCCTTCTCTTGGGCGGCATGGTGGAAGCTCTGCATCTGCCAGTCCGCGAATGAGATCTTCTTGTCACTGGAGGCAGGTTTTTTGTTTTGAAGGATGGATGCCTTGCCACCAGCAAGCTTTCCGTCGTAAATGGCAGGATCTTTGCGCTTGATAGCCTCCAGAGTGCGTTTGAACTGCTCCTGAACCTCCTCCGTCATAACATGCTCAATATCTGAATCAGATGAAGAGGAATAGCCGCTGCTGGAGTCCTCTTGACGCGTAGTTGCTCTCTTCTTCGCCATTGGCCCAATCACCTTGCGTAAACTGCGGGATGGCTAATTAGGCTCACTGAGGTCATGTAGACCGAGTCTACTGTCCGGGTAGGCACTAAGTGCAAGACTGGAGCATTTATGTGTGCTCGATTAAACCGTAAATCGTTTAGAAGCGATGAGCGATTCCGAACAGGAGACACTGATCATCAAGGAGGTAGAGCTGTGCGAAATTTGCGGTCTTCCTCACGAGTACTGTGATTGGGGAGATTTTCCCAATGAATGCAGCGCTGCCAAGGAGCCTGAGCAAGAAGGCGACGAGGAGGGCGAGGAAGGCGAGAAGGACGCCGAATCTGCCCCCAAGAAGTCATCTAAGAAGGAGAAGGTGAAGATGGCTTCGCAGATCCAGGTCCTTAGGTCCAAACGGGGCTCCAGGAAGTTCGTCACCGTGGTCATCGGTCTCGAGGAGTTCGGTGTCGACCTTGGTGAGGCAGCGACCCTCTTTAGGAAGAAGTTCGCATGCGGTGCGTCTACTGTCAAGGCTGCGGGCGGCGAAGAGTCCATTGACATCCAGGGCGACCTCACCGACGAAGTGATCGAGCTCATCAGCGAGAAGTTCAATATCGATGAGGATAAGATCACCACCGCGGAGAAGAAGAGGCCTAAGAAGGCTAAGACTGCGGGCAAGGCGCCCAAGAACCGGTCGAGCCGGGGTATGCGGGCGACGATCACGAGCGGCATGCAGTGAGCCTCTTGACGGGTAAATACACAGTGCGGTAATGGCGGAAAACGTGCATCATTGAGTGTGGGTTGGCAGGGTGTGCCTGCCAATCGTAGAGGATGGCATGATACCATCGATGCACTCCCTCGCCAACACTCTAGACTGCCAATCACAACCATTTCACTCGTTTTAATGCGTTTATTAAGTATACTTCGCGATGAGACCCTGCGTGAACTCGATGTACTCCTTCATCGCATCCTCCTGCGACTTGCCCTTGAGGTTCATCCAAAACTCCCACTTCTTCTTGTCCTTGATGTTTGCGAGCATCTTGGGCTTGGCTGTGTTACTTGAAGGCTAGTAGGGACGTACGGGTATCGTTATCGCCGAACTTTGCCTGCTTGAACATGGCGTACATCTTGAGGAACTCCTCGTTAGACGGGCGCTTCGTCATCTGGTGGACAGCCTCAGCAGCGGCTTCGAAATCCTCTTGGAGGGCCATATGTTGATATTGTGAGACCAGGGTCTTCAACGCGCAGGATATCTTTTTTTCGAGCGGTTGACAGCCACGAGAGAGAACGTGGCTAGAACAGTCTTGCAGGGTGTAGTGTCATCCGAATGCCATGCGGCTGTCCATTTTCACTTTTCAATCAAACACTGATCAGATTCCGGCAAACAACCGTCGTACCACCATCGGCTGTTACAGCAACAGTATACCCCATATATTGACTCGCACGACGTTGGCTTCTTGGGAGATTCATACATGCGTCATGGGCCACAAAGTCGCCTCGAGTCATTGAGCGCGACCGACCTGAAACACAGTATGCTTTGAACCCACCAGTAATCTCACACAGTGGCTAAGAAAAAGAAGTCAACTCCTCTGTATACCAACGGTTTGACCTCGCTTTCTCTCCTCCTTCTCACACAGGACAGACAACGCCCCCCAGCAAGCCCGTCGACGAGCTCTACCCCAACAACGAGTTCCCCAAGGGCCTTGTTATCCCCTACAGCGAGGAAAGAAAGGCTTTGCTTCGCGAGAACTCACAGGCCTTCGAGCTTGACGCTCGCATGTACGATGAGACCCTCAACAAGCTCCGTCAGGGCGCTGAAGTCCACCGCGAGATCCGCCAATACGCTCGCCGCAAGGCCCAGCCCGGTGTCAAGCTTTGGGACTTCTGCGTTGACGTCGAGGAGCGTGCCCGCGACCTCCTCCGCTCCGACGGCAAGCACTCTGGCTTCACGGGCATCGCCTTCCCCACCGGTGTTTCCCTCAACGAGGTTGCAGCTCATTACACCCCCAACCCCGGAGATGACACGGTGATCCAGTCATCAGACATTATGAAGTACGATATCGGCATGCACGTCGATGGCTACGTCATCGATTCAGCCTGCACGATGCACTGGAAGCCCCACTTCGACAACCTCTCCCTCGCATCCAAGGATGCCACCACTCAGGCGACCCGTATGGCCGGCGCGGAGGTCTGTCTCTCCGATATTGGTGACCTCGTCGAAGAGATCATCACTTCCTACGAGGTGACCATTGACGGCAAGACATACCCCCTCCAGCCAATCCGTAACCTCTTCGGCCACACTGTCGGCAAGTATCAAGTGCATGCTGGTCGTTCGATCCCCAACTGCAAGAACAGCGGTATCCACGACCGTATGAAGGTCGGCGAGATGTATGCTCTTGAGACCTTCGCGTCTACCGGCAAGGGCCTTGTCCACGATGTCGCGAACGGCCCAGTTGGCGATTGCTCGCACTACATGTGCCACGGCTACTACGTCGACAACCCTCCTGCCATTCGTATGCAGAGCGCGAAGAAGCTGTTCGGCTTCCTCCGCAAGCAGTATAGCACGCTTGCCTGGTGCCCCCGATGGATCGAGCGTGACGGCCAGACCAACTGGCAGATTGGGCTCAAGAACCTCGTGGACAACGAGGTCGTCAACGCTTATCCCCCGCTCGCTGATGTGGCTGGCAGCTACACGTCCCAGCACGAGCATACGTTCATGGTACTTCCGGACAGCATTGAGATCCTGACGGCCGGCGACGACTATTAAAGAGAGAGTGAGAGATGGTATGAGGTGTGTTTGCATATGTCTGGCATGGCTGGGTAGGCGGTGTGGCGAAATTACATGATTTACGTTGATCGGGGTCGCCATTTTTCGCAACTACCGACGAAAAGTGCATCTGGTGTCGTGCGACGAAATGGAGCAGTACGACACTGATGAGACCTCTTTCGCACTCAAACTCGACATGGATACACAACGCGAAGGCGTATCCGCGCAGTCCTTTCGCTCATTCGGGCAATCCCCGGCCACCTCCTTCCGTTCCGGGAGTAGAAGCGGTGTTTCAACACGGGGTGCTGTTCAAGCCTTCTCAGGCGCACAAGCGCTCCACATTCAGACGCAAACCGTCGACGATAAGTTGAATTTGCAGCACCTGCAAGAATTGGTACGTTCAACCTCAACAACCTCACTCAGCGGCGCATGTTCGACAGTGCAGACGTCGATGGTGGCGGCGACTTAGACCAACAGGAGTTCGTCGAGGCCTTTCAGTCCATCCTTGGCGAGGGTCTGTCAGACAAGGAACTCACGCAACTTTTCATGAAGATCGACGCCAACAGCGACGGGAACGTCGACTGGGAGGAGTTCATCAACTACATGGTCTTCCAGGAGGGTGGGAGAGACGGCATGGGCCAGGGCAACGTCGCATTCACCCCCACCCCAAATCCAGACATCGAGGGCGTCTCACTCTCTGCTTATCACCGCGAGGCCATCGAATGCATCACTGTGCTCCCTGGAAAGCGGCTGGTTACCGCTGCACATGATGGAACTATCCGAGTCTGGTCCCAGGAGTCGATGGCGCCGCTCAAGACACTGCAAATCGGATCCAGTTGGATATGCAGCATGGCCGTCATCCCATTGCCCGGCGGTGTGTATATTCTGGCACTTGGTCGGGTGAATAGATCTATAGATTTTGTCGATATCGGGATATGGGAGACGGTCGGGTCGATTTCGTCCATGGAGAGCAGCCCTCTTTCTCTGTCGTATCGCCCAGCTCTGAGCCACACCCAGCCCGCCGCACTCTTGGTAGGCGACGACGCAGGCACTCTGGTCTGTATTAATCACATCGGCGAGTGGATTTACCACAAGACGAGCATCGACAACCTGCGAACCACTGTCAACCACGACCCTGAGGGCCTGCGGAATGCGAGCAGGGCGCTGTACACCCGCTTGTGTAACCATACGTTCGCCCGTTTCGTACCGAAGACCACTGCTGCAGTTTCCACAGGCGGGGGCGGCTCACCCGTCAAGCCGAAGGGCAAGATCATTACCAAGAAGGCGAACTTCGCCCTGGAAGACGTGCCAGCCGACTCTGAAGGCCCTACAGCTCAGGCCCACAGCAACGCTCTGGCGGCGCTTAGGCGATCGGTCAATACTGTCATCGCCTCGCAGGCCATAGTCACTCAGACATCCCTAAAGCAGCAGAAGAGAGCCACTCCGCACGGAAACAAGCTCTGTAACGCTGCTGCCAGGCTTCTCATGATCAGCGCCCTTAACCTGCACTCAGACTGGATCTCGGAGGTTGTATACGTATCTGATATAGATATGGTCATCACCGCATCTTTTGACGGTCATATCAAGGCGGTCGACCCCACGTGCACCGGTGTACGTCGCGTGTTCAACAGCACTGGTCGGAATATCGTATCTATGTCTTATAGCATCCGCAATCGCCTAATCGCGGCCTGCTCCTCTGACTGGGTGGTCACGATCTTCAACCCGTATCTTCCCCGGCCTACTGCCACCCTGAACGATGACAGGACGCACCACGTCGGCTCAATCTCATTTGCCGACCGAACTAATCAATTGATTGGTCTCTGCCCCGGCACGAAAGACATTGTGATCTGGAGTGCTGTAACTCATCAGGTGACTCAAGTCATCCACGACAAGCCTCTCCGTGCTCCTGAAGACCGCCTCGGTCTTCTTCTCTTCGACAGCCACGGCCCATCGATCATTGCCACGAGCAATCGCCCACACGTCTGGCGTATAGACCCTGAGCAGGAGAAGTCGGTGAGCCTCCACTCAGCGCCGATCACCCAGGCGCTGTTTAACACTGCGTTTGACGTTGTAGTAAGCACTGATGCGGCAGGTTGCGTCTTCGTATGGGATTATAGCGACGGTCGGCTAGTGTTCAGGTACAGCGAGGCCCATGGAGACGCCAGGCTTGCTGCTATTGCATTTGACGGGACGTGCAGGCGTCTGCTCACCACAGGTAGTGACGGGTCGCGGCATGTTTGGAATTTTCACAACGGGCAGAAGATTAACACGCTCGAAACTGTCTACCCTGGCGAGTGTGCCGCTGCTCTATACATCGAGCACCCCACTACTCCGCTGTTCGCCGTGGCGGGCTGGGACCGTCACGTCAGCCTCTACGCAGACAACGAGGCGAACCACGACGCCAAAGTAATCCCGCCCATGCGTGTTATTGGCCCCCACGCCGACGACATAACCTGCATGGCCTTCCATCCGCCCAATATCCTCGTGACCGGCGTCTACGGCGGCCATTTCTACGTCTGGAACTCAGATTCAACCTTCCTCCGCTTCATATTCGATGCCACCGGCAAAAGAGTCAGGCTCGGCGTCCCTGCGAACTCAACCCCAGCAGGCACAGACGGGTATCTCGACAAGGTCGATGAGTCTCTTGGTGTTGTAAGCGTGTTCTTCGCAGAACACCTTGGCGGACATCTCCTCACTGTCTGTGACGATGATTATCTCCGACTCTGGTCGATCAGTCACGACCAAAGCGTCAAGAAGGGCGCTATCCTCATTGCAACCGCCAGGCTCGCTCGTAGTGTCACGTCTGTTACTCTATCCGAGTCGAACGAGGTCCTCATCACGGGCCATTCCAGCGGCAGGGTAAGAACATGGTCGACATTCGCACTAAGTGAGTTCCTGCGTGACAACCCCGTCCACGCGGACATAGAGCCCTGTACAGCGCCTGTGGCCAGGATGCGGTCGTTCCCGGCCCACCGCAGCGCTGTTGTTACTGTAGACTACTTAGCCACCCCATCAGGGTCAGATGAGCCTTTCATTTTGACTGGGAGCAAGGATACGCGGGTCAAGCTCTGGACTCTTGGCGGGAAACATCTCGGGAGTTTCGGGCAGAAAACGTGGCCGCAGGATTCAGTGAAGAAGTCTGCTGTGAAATTCACTCAAGATACAAAGATTGAGAAGGAGGGCAAGCCACCCAAGCACGGTTCAGGCGACATTGAACAAGTCAACCAGGTCCCCGCCGGGCCTGATACAGCTGTCCCCGCCACACCCGAGGCTTCGACGCCCAAGCGGCCGTCCACCCCACCCCGGTCGGCCCGACCCCTGCCGAGTGCTCTTATGGAATTTACGACCACGCCTGTGAGGTCCCGTAGTGCCGCTCCCAGCCGCAAGATTTATAATATCGAGGCTGTTGAGCCACCTCGCACGCCGCACTTGGACAACCGGAAGAGGGCGACTGATAGTCAGCTCATGGACATACTGATGATGTGAGGAATTATGTCATGCCATGTATATATGTATCGATGCACATAACTTTCGTTTGATTCGATTAAACGCTTATTACTCAACGGGACGAGTTTATTTTTACAATTATTTTACACGGCAGACGTCTAGCTCTTCGACTTGCCTCCAGTAAGTTCTTGGAAGACCCTGATCTCTTCAGCATCATACGGTGTCCCGTCACTCTTGAGCAAGTCATGGAACCACACCTTCGGTTCATCTCCGGACTGGCGATCCTTCCAAGTAAACTTGGTCTGAGTTTTGCCGTCGACGAAGCCCCAGTTGTAACAGGACACTGCGTGCTCTTTGAAGATGGGCAAGTGAGTCTGCACGAGAGACTTGGACGGCCGTGCCAGCCACTCGGTGCAAACCACCGGTCGACCCAGCTGCTTAAATTTCTTGATGTCTTTCACTAAACTCTTTGCGCCGGAGTAGTTGTGGAAGGTGATAACGTCACTGAGCTGAAGAACGGTCGCCTTGAGGCGCTGTATGGGCAAGTAAACAGACGATGTGAGTGGCTGGGAAGGATTCTCGGTGCGAGCCCACTCAAAAGCTTTGATCAGCAGGAGCTCCGAGTTGTACCCGCCCGTGAACTTCCGCGCGAGGACCTTGGCCTTGGTGAAGAGGCTGGTAGGGTTGGGCTGGGAAAGGCTTGGCAGATAAAAGTTCTCGCACTCGTTGTATAGGTCCCACATGAGAATGCGGGGGTCGTCCCCGAACGTCCTCATCAGATCACGGACATACGCTTCGAGATAGCTCCAATGGTCGGGGTCGGCAAGCACACGATCGCCAGGAGATTGCACCCAGCCTGAATTGTGAAGACCTGGAACTGGCGCAGGCTGGATGCCGTATGTAGCACGGTCGTACCAGCAGTCATCGAAGACTGTGAAGACCACGGAGATGCCGCGAGCGCCGCAAAGATCAAGGAAGGCGCGGATGTTTGCGAAGAACGTCTCAGCGTCGTTTTTCCAAAGGAGATCGTGGAGATAGACACGAACGCCAGTTAGGCCGCATTTCACAAGCCAGTCGAGCTCCTCTGCGATAACCAAACGGTTGAATGTAGCTTCATGCCACATTTCGATCTGGTTGATCGCGTACCGAGGCGTATAGTTGCATCCTGCATGCCACGGATGGTTTGCAGCCCATTTCCATGCTTGATACTTCGTCCACCGTTTGAAATGCGTCCTCATTTGTTGTGGAGCAGTCGAGGTAGAGTCAAATCACCGCGGGTCAGCGTTTATCTCGGGTGCCGGGACAGCCTCGTGTCGGGTCCGGGCACTAGGGGAGGAGTGCCCGGTAGCCCATGAATGACCGAGTGCGAGGCTGCATGACGCCGATTACTTACTCGGATTCGGACGTTCTTTGACTCTCTGGGGAGTCAGGGAAATCGCTAATTCCCTCCAGGAATTGTGTTTCGGCGCCTTTCTCTATGTAACCAACTACTGTGCTCTCCGAGCCATAGTTTTGGATACGACGGAGCTCCTCGAGCGACTTCCCCTCGTTAGAGAAGCGCGTCACGAAGGTTCTCCTCCCGGAGTACGCGGTCTTCTGTTTGTTCATGTCGTGCAGTAACCTGTTCATCATTCCAGCGATATCGCTAGACAGAAAATCAGCTTCGGGATGGACCGGTGGGAATACCGGCGTCAATGCATGAGGCCTCTCTTCGCTCCGTCTGTAGTGCTGTTCCAGGAGCGTGATGTACCTCTTGATAGCCCTGCCAACGTCGGAGGCCCACGTGCGGAGATCAACGGTAATGCTCTTCTCCGCGAGGGAAACATTGTTGGACTTGGTCAATCGTAACTTTGAACGCGTGCTCAACCTGCTTACCGCTGAGGTTGGTGATCTGCTGGTACCGCCATTTCATCTCAGAGGGGCGGGCACCGGTGACCATCATCATCAGGATCATCGCAGCTGTTCTCGCCGGGTAGTCGTTTCTGAGGGCGGAGGACAGCCGACGTCAGTTTCGCCAGCTCGTCCCGCTCGAATATGCCAGCTCTCTTGACCTCGCCCGCGTTCCTGCGGGCCCTGGTCCCCGCTTCAGGTTCGACCGACTACCTACCGAGGCGGTTGGCCAAGGCTGCAGTCCGAGCGGCTCTTTCAATCTGGTCAGCCTCTGCGAGGTCGAAGCTCATGGTCCATCTGCAGTCTCTCTCCGTTATGAGGATCCCGCGATCACCCAGCACTGTCCAGAAGTACGGGATGTACTTCGAGTCGGGCGCACAGAAAGAGAGTGACGGGGGCCGGATCGCTGCCGGCAGTGCTAGCCACCTGGCGATGATATCAACCACGGAGCCCTGCGGGGTGACGGTGAGAGAGCCCCCGATCGTGATCGTCTCGACCGGGGAGAGGGCGATGTTGTGGAGCCCGCTGTCACTGCGGTGTAAGAGTCGGCGAAGTTCTTCCCGACAGTCACCTCGACAAGTCGGGTGCATCGTCGCCCCATGCGACTGGGTCGTCATTGGCGGCACGTTCCTTCGCCCACCGAAGCAGGCGACGGCTCTTACCTCTGTAGGCCTGAACCTTCCCCAGGCATTCGGGGTGGGGCACGAGACGAGGCGTGGACTCCACGTCCTGGTGGGCCCAGGGGACCCAGTCGGGGATGACGAGGGGCGCTCTGTTGTGGGGGACCCAGAACTTCGTACCATCGACCCTCACGGTGTCCATCGAAGTGTCGCGGGACAAGGCGTCGGCCACAGAGTCGAGAGGCGTCTCGCTCCAAAGGACCCTGACGGGGCCGAGGACTTCCGCGACATGAGCGCGGAATTCGGCCAGCTGGTTGGGGCGGCGCTTCTTGCAGGGTGTCGCAACCCACCTGGTGGGGATGCCAAGGATGGTCTTGGCTGGGGCCGGGCTGGGGTTGTCTCCTCCTGGGGTGGGCGTGAATGCCACCTGGGCCGGTGACTGGGCCTGCGTGGCCTCAGGGCGTGGCGACGTGAGGGCGATGACCCTGCCGGGCGCTGGTAACTCGTCCCATCCATCCTCGATGTCGTTGGAGACCTCCTCGGGTGCGGTGTGGGGCGCCGGTGTCCTGGGCTCCGGTTCTGCACTGGGTCTGCCTGAGGTGGCGTCCGGTAGCGCGCCGTGTGCGCGTACCACCTGCCGGGGAGTCGCTTCCTGTCCGTGTCTGACGTCCGCTGTGGTACAGACTCGCACCCGCGTCGGGCCGCCACGAACATCGGGGGCACAATGCCGCTCGGGACCAGAAAGAGAGTACTTGCCAGGTTTATTATTCATAGACACTGGCTTTCCCTTCTTTTCGGACTGGGCCTTCGGCTGCTGGCCACCCCCGCCGCTCGTGACGCGAGCCTTCTTCTTCCTCGGCGCGAGGTAGAGGGGCACCTCGTGCAACATACTGGAGGTGATGTCGCACGTGGCTGCGAGTTTCTTGCGGATGATCTGGAGCTCCTCGACGGAGAGGGTCGGCCCCTCGACATCCCTGACGAGCATAATCTCCGTCAGGGGGCGGAGGTACTCGCTGAGCGCCACCGGATCCCCGTCGCCAGACTGCGTGAAGGTCTTTCTGGTTGTCATGAGCGAGATGATATCCAACATTAGCCACAGCTGGAGGCTTCTGATGCCGGGAGGGGGTAGTGGGTACGAGCGTTCGGCCTTCAAAGCAGCATGATCCCAGTTGGGCTCCGTGGGGGCCTTTCCTTCCGTGCGCGCGAGGACGGCGGCATCTTCTGCCGATAACTTTGAACCGAACAATCCTGAGAAGTCCCAAACCATAAAGAACAACCTCAACCGGGGCTCGTTAAATGCTGACCTACCCGGTGGGTCGTCTGATTCTCTCGCTGACGCGGTTGTCGCCTCCGCCCGCCAGGTCTTTGACCGTGCGGGACTGGTGGTCAACCAAAAGACCGTCATTGCGGGCGTCGGGCTCGCCGAGTCTGAGAACTCCCCTGTGCCACGCCGGGAGTGTTTCACCGCGCTCGGCACCCCCATTGGTCACCAGGCATTCGTCGAACGCGAGGTCCGGCGCCAGTTTGGCGACGTCTCCGATCTCGTGGGCTGCACGCAGCTGATGGTGGACGATCTCGGCCCTCAGGTCACAAGCATCGGGCTCAACATAACCAGAGCCTGCTTGCTCGCCAAGTTCACGCACACATTCCATAATGTGGCCCCGCTACCGGGCCTGCTTGCGATTAGCGGTGAGTTCGAATCTGCCGCCTTACTACCTCTCCTGACCTCGTGCCTCGGCATCGACGTGGTCGCCCATACTCTCGATCGAGCCGCCCTCTCCATCAAGCAAGGCGGGCTCAACTGGGCCACACCGTTGCTTACCTGGCCTGTGGCCTACCTGGGCGCTGCTGTCCAGCTGATGAACCAAAAAAATCTCTCTCAACATTCCTCAGGAAGTGTTCGAGGCGGTTCCAGCTGACTGCTGCCTGCGTTCGGCCAACGGTCTTCAGAGTGTAGACGCGAAGCACCCGACATTCTCGGCCATGAAACTAGTTCGCGCAAGTCGCGCAGCGGAGCTTGGTGTGACCAGGTCGCTCACATCTGAGACCTTGGTTCGTGCCCTGAGCCAACTTTCTCCGATCGACCCAGCTGACCCCGCTGTTGTGGACGAATTCTGTTTACATAAACCACACTTCCCTCCTGTGGCGCAGCCACAGTCCTTCTACATTTACGGGAGTTATCAAACAACCATGTGACGTTCTTCTCTGACTGGTATCTATCTATTGCTTCCAACTGGTCGATCTCATCGTCGAACAGCTGCCAAGTATCCTCCTCGTCTTCATAACCGCGCCAATGGATCCTGACCTTCAACACCTTCTTCCGGCCAACTCTTTCTTCCTTATGGTCCACAATACCGCCGACTTCATGGTATTCTTCCTCGCTGGCTGCTAACCTCTCAAGCTCCGTCCTGCACGCCTTCGTCACGAACTTACGCAATCTATCTGCGTGGACAGTCATCTCGATCATCGTGTTGATATCCTTAACGACGTAAGTGTTCGGGTGCTCCGCTCTCCTCACCAGCTCCATTGGTCCCCTGAGCTTTGACTGCAGCTTAGCTACCCGGTCCACTCTCTCTAATAACACGTAGCTTCCGGGCTCGAGGTCTTCGACACCGTCTCTCTTCCCTCCAGTGGACCGGCTTATCGTCTTCTCTTGAGCTCGTCTGGTCGCCTCAACTGCTCGTCTGAACTATCTAAGCTCTGTCGATGGTTCGGGCCGTCTCTCAGGCTGCTTTCCGTACAGGACTTCGAAGGGCGTGAGTCCGGATCGAGCGAACGCTGTTGAGTTGACAATGTATTGGACCTCTCGGATGGTCTCGAGCCACGTGGAGCTGCGGCCCTTATCGTACTTCAGCGCTCTAATATGTCTGACCACCTCACCATTCACTCTCTCCACTATGCCGTTCCCGGCCGGGTGGTACGGGGTTGAAAACCTCTGGTTAACCTGCAGCTCTCTCGTCAGCTGCTCAATCGTCATGTTGCGGAACTGCCTCGCGTTGTCCGACTGAATTTCCTTGGGTCTCCCGTAGCGCTGCTGACCACTCAAGTATTGCCTTTGCTGCACTTTTTGCGGCCGTCGTGGGGCACGGGAAGAGGTTCACTAGCTTACTGAATGTATCTATTACCACAATAATATGCTTCATGCCCTCTACCTAGGGGAGCTCCCCGATCGTGTCCATCTGGACTACCTCAAAGGGGCGGTAACCAGCCGTCCTATGATGGTTGGTCACGACTCTCTCAGAAGTCCCTCGAACCTTCTGACAGGTTGGACATGCCTTGATCGCCGCCTTGACTCGCTTATACAGGTTCGGCTGACTTCCGACCTCCTCTTTGATCAGTCTGTGGCGTAAACGACGGGTATTCGAGAATTCGTTTTAATCAGGTGATGCGTCACTGCCCTCCCTGAGCAGCTCGGGGTGAGCGGCTAAGAACTTCTTGGCGGCGGGAGTGTGGCGGACGGCGTCGATGGGCTCCCAGGACAGCTCGGAGCTACCGAGCCACTTGACGCGCAGGAAGCCGGGCTTGGACTTGACGATCCGTTCAACGTACCATTCCTCTTGGTCTGAAGCGGCGAAGTAGGCGAGCTCGCCCTCAGAGAGGTCGGACTTGAGCGGAATGAGGTGGGACAGGTGGACTGTGCGTCGCGGTTCGTTGGCGAGGAGCGGTACGACGACTGCCGTGAACGGGTTGACCTCAATGACCTTGAACGGTCCGGTGTGGCCGTGGAGCTTGCTTTCAGCGTGGTTCTTGCGCAAGACGTAATCACCGGGCTTGACTGGAACCGACTGCGTCTCTGCCCTCCCCTCACGAGTCTTGGACTGGCGTTTGTGAGCCTTGCGGCAGAGCTTGGCCAGGAGCGCGTCCATGACGGTGAGGTATTCGGCGACAGAGGTAAGCGGGGTCTCGTCCTCGGCGTTGTTGTCTGGCTGGGGTATCTGCCGGTCGGCAGCGTGTGTGCCGTAGAGTAGCTCGAACGGGGTGAACCCCGTCGCGCTGTGAACCGTGCTGTTGATTATCCACGCGACATATGGCAGTAGGGTCGTGGACCATGCGTCGAAGGAGTTAAATGCCAGCGCTAGGGTACGTAGGTGGCGCTTGATTTCGCGATTGACGCGTTCGACGTGACCGTTCGACTGCGGATGGAAAGGCGTGGTCCGGTGGTGTGTGACCGATAAGCGCTCGGTTAGAGCGGTGATGATACGGTTGGCGTATTCCGGGCCTCCGTCTGTGTGCAGGATGGCCGGGATGCCGTGGCGGCAGATAGACGCCCAGATAGCGGCGGCAGCCGCGTCTGCATTGTTCGAGGGGGCTGGCACGAGCTCAGTAAAGTGCGTGAATGTGTCAGTAATCACGACGACATACCGGTTGCCGGCCGAGTCCTCTGAGATGGGGCCGAGCGTGTCGACGGCTACGCGTTCGAATGGTGTGCTGCTCGGGGTCGCGCCCATCTTCAGCTTGATGAAGTTCGCCAGACGGGTCTTCTGACAGATCAAACAGGCGTTGATCAGGTCGGATACGGTGTGTTCGAGCTGTGGCCAGTCGTAACCCAAGTCACGCACGGCCTGAGCGGTCTTCTTGACGCCCAAGTGCAGCCGGTGGGCCTCGGCTAGGACGTCGCGACGCGCGTCGGCGGGTACGAATGTGCGACCGTGATACTTGACGACACCGTTGACGATGGTGTGCTTGGAGGGTCTCTCGTCAGCGTGCTCCTTCTGAGAGGCGAGCACTCTCGACTCTAGCGTGTTAGCCGTGACCTCGGCGATCTCTGCGGGGCGGGTCTGGAAAGGGAAACGGCTTAAGAAGTCGGCCGTGACGTTGGACTCGCCCGGGACGTGGTGGATCTTGAGTCTGAACTCCAAGAACGACAGTAGCCATCGGCGATGCTTCCGATTGTGAGCGGCCATGCGGTGGAGTGCCATCAGATTCTTATGGTCGGTGAACACGGTCAGATCGGGGTGGCCCAGGAAGAGAGAGTACATGTCAGGACGTGTCAGACAGTATATCAGAGCATACATCTCCTGGTCGTAGGTGCTCCATCTTTGTTGAACGTCCGAGAACGCCTTGGAGAAGTAGGCGACGACTCTCCAGTCTGTGGGCGTTTGCTGTTGTAGCAGTATGCCGCCTAGGCCGAGGAGACTAGCGTCCGTCTCGAGGCGCCAGGGTTTGGAGAGGTCTGGTATGGCGAGTGACTCCTCAGAGGCGAGCTGTGTCAGAACAGCCGCGATAGCCTCTTGGTGTGCTGAAGTCCACACGACCTTGGCGTCCTTGCGGAGGAGGCCATTGATGGGCGCTAGGATGCGCTGGCAGTCAGGGATAAAATCTGCCACGTAGTTGATGTGGCCGAGGATCTGACGTACCTCGTGCGTGGTCGTCGGGCGTGGGAGGCTCTTGATCGTGTCAATGCGTGAGGGCTGAGGGCGACGACCGTGTTCGGAGACGATCTCGCCGAGACAGTCGAGAGTCTGGTAGCCAAAATGACACTTCTCGGCGCGCAGCCTGATGTTCTTGTCACTGAGTAGAGCGAGCGTGCGCTGGGTGCGCATGACGAGTACCTCGGGCGATGGCGCGCCAGCAAAGATGTCGTCTATGTAGTTCCTGACGCCCTCTGAGTATACCGGGCGCAGGACGTTGGCGATGGCCCGCTGGAATTGTGCGGGGAGGTTCTTTAGGCCAAACGGGGCGACCATATATTCGAAAAACTCGCCCGGGACCCGCACCGCGGACAGGTAACGGTGGGCATCCTTCAATGGCATCTGGTGAAACCCTTGGCGAAGGTCTAGACCGAAGAAGTACTTGCTGCCGACGAGGTCCTGGATGAGCGTGCGGGTATCTGTCATGGGGAAAGCGTCAGTCACAGTTGCCTCGTTGAGGGCCCTGTAGTCTGCGCAAAGTCGTAGTGGGCGGCGTCCGTCCGCGTCGGGCTTCTTCTGGACAATCACAGCCGGGCTAGAGACTGGGCCGTGTGCGTCGCGGATGAGCTGGGCTTCGTACATTTCATGGGGCTGTCGCTTGATCTCGGGAAGCCAGTCGGCGCGGATGCCGCGTGGGTTGGCTTGTGGCAGATGTTCGTTTCGCAGACGAAACGGGGGGGTGAAGCTTTAAAAGCAAAACAAAAAGACGATTCGGGACCCTGCCCGGGGATCGGATCGGATCATCAATCAAATAAATATTTGATTGAAGTGCCGCGCTGACACTTCCCTCCCAGTGGTAACGACCACGAGTAACGGGCGCGGCGGCGAGGACTGGTCTATGATATTTCATCCGAAACCCATCAAATGCGATGGTTTGATTAGATAGTTGAGCGTGAAGACGAACAACTCCATTGAAGGAGGTTATTGAGCTAAAGAGCTCCTAGGTGCTGAAAATGACCTCCATTGGCCTCAATAGGCCCTCGTTGGCGAGATACAAGAACTTTCACGAAAGCTTCGGATCTTCGACGGGATTCTTCCTCGCAAGCGGTCCATTAGTCTCAATTAAGCAACATCAAGCTTCTCAGACAGCAGTTTATAGTTTAGGACGTGCTAAGGTCCCGATCAGATGGGGATCATCATCGCCAGCGGCGACGACGAGCCAGCGCCTCGAGGGGTGCCACAGCCGTCGGGTGATCCAGTAGATAGGCGTCCAGGGCTTGCAGGCGGTAGTTCTCCTGGTTTAGCGGGATCCAGGAGTCCTCCTCGGGCTCATAACCCTTCCAGCGGACACGGAGACGGCGACCCTTCATGTCGAGGTCCTTGACGGACTCGACCTCGAACTCACGGTCTTGGCGGGCTACGAGTGCCCGAAGTTCTGCGAGTGACTGGCCTCGGCGGCGGTGGAAAGGCCGGAGGCGCTCTGACGCGACGGTGAACTGGTCGGCGTCGTCGGTGAGGGACTGAATGGTGACCGATCCCTTGACCTTCCCCTCCTGTATGACGCGGAACGGGCCGCGCCACTTCATGGCCAGCTTCATCGGCTTGATGGGGGGCCAGCAGTACGAGGCTCCCGCTGGTATAAGCTCGGTAGGTCGTGGACGCAACACGGCCGAGCTTCTTGGCATGGTCGCGGGAGACAGAGTTCCTGGCTCGTGTGTAGCGCTCCTCCCGACTCTGAGTATCCTTGTGGAAGCCGTCGTGACCAAAGAGGAGGGTCAACGGGGACTGATGGGTCACGGGGTGTACTCGCGAGTTGAGTATGAGGGCCACTTGCGGGAGCATGTCGCTCCAAGCGGCTTCGTGTTCATCTACGAGCGTCCTCATGTGACGGGCGATCTCAGCATTCATGCGTTCGACCTTTCCGTTTGCTTGGGGGTGGTACGGCGTAGAGAAGCGGTGTTCGATCGTGAGGCTTCTTGTGAGCTCTTCGATTAAACTGTTCTTGTACTGCGAGCCTTGGTCCGTCTGTATGAACTCCGGCACGCCGAACGCGGCGCAGAACTTGTAGATTGCGTCGGCGGCGTCTTTTGCTGACGTAGTGTGCGTCGGGAATAGAGAAACGTGTCGAGAGAACGCGTCTACGATCACGACGACGTACTTCTGGCCGTGTTCGTCCTGGGCAAACGGGCCCAGGGTGTCGACCTGGACGGACTGGAAGGGTATTGTCCGCAGGTCTGGGTGTTGGGGGACCGGCAAGCGCTGGCCTGGGCGGACACGCTGGCACTCGGTGCACGTTGTGAAGAAAGCTCGGGCATCCTCCCACATGCCGGGCCACTGGACGCCCGCCTTTCGCAGACGGCGTATCATCTCGGGGGGGCCCACATGACCAACCGCGGTGTTGTGCACCTTGGTGAGCTCAGCTTGTGGGTCGATCATGACGAAGTCCTCGCCTCTCCCGTTCACGTGCACAGCGTAGACAGTGTCGACGTTGAGGTCGGGGAGGACACGAGATAGGGCGTCTGCTACCGTGTTAGCCTCGCCAGCGACATGTTCGAGAGTAAACGTGAATTCGTTCATCGTAATGCGCCAGCGAGCGATCTTCGCGTTCTGAGGGTACTTCTTCCGGATAAATACCAGGTTACGGTGATCGGTGTGGACGTGGAGCTTGGGATGGCACTTCAGGAGCGGCGTCAACTCGGAGGAGGAGAGGGCGTGTAGGATTCCATATAACTCCTGCTCATATGTGGACCATGCCTTCTGTGTGGTCGTGAAGCTCTTGGCGAAGAATGCCACTACTTCAGCGTCCGGCGCGTCGGGTCGGCCTTGGATCAGTTAAAATGTCCGGTATGGAAAGTTGGAATCACCAACCGGAACAAAGCCAAGCGCCGAGGAATGATAGCCATTGGCGATTCTTTCGAGGTTTATAGAGCTCAAAACAGAGCGGCGGTGACCTATAGCGCGGAATGCCACATTTTGGTCAATTCAGCATCGGGAGTTCTCCTGCTCGGGGAATACCAGCAGGAACAGCATAACTCTTTACCACTTCTACCCATAGGGCGCACGAGGCCTCTCTCTAGCCTCCTCGATGAGATCGCCTGAGACCAAGTCAAACGGAAGCGAAACGGGCCGGTGGCAGAAAACTGGAAGATGCGAGCGCCGGAGGCACGAGCCGTCGCCCCTGAAACCACCCTGCCTGCCTTGTATAACCCGCTAGCGGACGGGCGCTGTGCTTGGGTTGGTTCTCTGTGCTCCCTAAAGTGCACCCTCTGGGGCAACGAAACCCGTATGGGCATGGAGCCCCCGGTGAGCGGTCTGATGGGATATTACCATCCAAAAGACCAAGGGAAGCTTACCGCCCGGACGTTCCTCAACCCACAGGGCAAAGAACGTCCAGAGGAGCCCCCAGCAACATGCCAAGGGCCCTCACCACTGCAACCAAGCCGAAACCAAGGTATGAACTCATGAATTTAGTAGGAATGACGCGCAACTGGAGGGAAACCCAAATGGCGCCCTGTGGCCGCGCTCCCCGCTGGGAGAAGGGGAGAATGCCGGGGCCCAGCAACCCGAGTGGTAGGCAGATACCGCAAGGAACAGCAGCAACATGGTCTCAACCCCCCATTCAACCCTGGGTGTTTACTGAGGAGTCCCGGCGCCCAGGAACTCCACTGAGGGGCTTCCGTCGGCAAGGAAATGGGAAACCGAAGGGACATACTGCCTAAGGGCCCGCTCAAGAGCGCCCCTGCTGCTGCGATACATAACCATCTGGGACTGAGAAGTGCGCTGGAATGCCAAAAATGGCCTGTAGGTTCTCGACAGGCTGATCCTCGTCGGTCCCCTCATGGAGCATGTCCACGAAGGCATAGGCACACGAGTGCCAGTCCATGGCGATGCGATCCAAAGTGCTGAGAGCGTCGAGGGCTGACGCAAGTGGAGCCACAGGCTGACGAACGGTGCGAGCCCCAGCTGGGGAGGAAGCCAATGGCGTGACAAACGGGGCAGCGCCCTCGCCGTTGTGAGGACCGGGGGAAGCAGGGGACCGGGCCAGCTGGAGGCGGCGGGGGACGGCTTTCCCCTGGAAGGAGCGGAAGAGTCGGCGTTGAGGACTCCTGAGGCCCCATCCCACCAGGTTGGGGAGCAGAGGCGCGGGCGCTGCGGGAGGAAGGCAATGCCAATGACCCGGGGGGCAGCTCCTCCACAGAGGACGATGTGGTGGAAGAATCCGACCCCCAGCCCTCTCTAGGGGTCTGGGGCTCCGCCGCGGCAATGCCTGGGCCTTGGAGGTGATCGGCATGAGGGCCAAGAGGGGAATCAGGTACCTTAGAAGGCTGAACCTTAGCTGCGGCAATGCCTGGGCCTTGGTGGTAGTCGCCAGGCGGGCTAATGGGTGTAACAGGAACCAAATGTGGTGAACTCATATTATGGCTACAAGGTTCGCAACCGACCCCGCATCTCAGGCAATAGGCCACACCTCCCCGCCCCTGCTCGGAAAGGCCAACGTGCAACGCCACAAGGCTATGGTGTGATCAGGTGATGGAGCACTAAAATGCACACTCCTCATCCGAGCCACCGGCCGGCAATGGACGCGTTTCCCAGGAACCCACAGGGCGGGTACGTTGCCCGAGCAGAAGATCTCCTCCCCGAGCATCCCATAGGGCCTCCTCTACGCAAGGAGCGCACGAGAACCGAGAAAATCGCCGACTTGATCCGGATGTACGGCGACCTAAAAGGGTATAGCAAGATAAAGGATCCCTTCCCCCAGGAGTGGATCACCAGCTACAGTGGTGGCAGAATCCCAGCCGAGAAAGGGAAATAACGGCTACCCAAATGCTAGAAAATGACATCCTGCTATACCACTACGCCCTGATAACCGGAAGGCCATGGTGGGTAAGCCAGGCGGCCTGGAAAATCCACCGCGAGGACCAACAGCGCCGGCCACTGCCCCGATGCGGGCCGGCCTTCGTGATGTTCACCTCCAAGGCCGATTACTCCCTGACCCCGGGTTTCCCAGCCTACGAGCGCCGGCAACGGCGCCTACAGGCGAGGCGGGCAGGGAGGGCTCTACCCTCCGGGGGATTCATGCCGACTTTCCCCCTCCGACTTTTCGAGACCAATTTCGGCCACAAACACAAAGTTCCCCCAACAAGCCATGGGCCGGGGGAATGATGTAGACGAAGCTGGAACAGAGCTCACCAAGCTTGGAAAACGCTTAGCTACGACCGAAGAGTGGCAAAAAGTCCGAAGAGCAGCCGATTCCATCCTCGCCAAGTGCAACAACACCACAGTGATCTTCTCGAGGGATAACGCCGCCAACTTCAAGGTATCAAGCCCGCCACCGGCTAGATCCTTGCTGTTCGAGCTAGTTGCCAGCACTCTCAAGGCCGCAGGTCACCAAAGCCTCACAGGGCCTGGGATCAGGACAAGGTTCGGCCAGCAGAGCGCCGCCTGGCTCCTCAAGGCAGGCGGCCAAGCCACAGCCGGCTCAGCGAAAGCGCCAGGTGCGGACAGAGCCCACAACAACGTCAACAACAAGTGGGCGGCCCTAGGTCGGGCCTGGGAGGATGCCCCCGTCCCCCTTAGCCCCCAGACCCCCAGCAGGAGGCTTCCCCCCCCTTGACGGACAGGCCGTCAAGCCCTGGGAAGGTGGCATGTTCTCCGCGATAGCTGTCTACAGCAGGACCGATGGGGTGACCAGACCTGTGTTGGTTAGCAGGACACCCACGGATTCAGCCCTCAACATTGCCGGCGACGAGCTAGCGCGCAGTGAGGCCGAAGACTTAGTGCTTCGCTGGACGGTTCCGGGCTTCAAAGAGCTGTGGGCCGCATGGGATACTACTACCCGGCCAATGCCGGCCCCTGAGTTCATCCACCCGGACCTCTGCGACGCTTCCACCCTCGTTAGCAGGATCGCAAACATCTGGATGGCGGACCAGGGTACCAAGCTGCTCGCCACCGAATCCACAGGGGACGGCCCGCCCAAGGGCAACGAGCAAACCGACAACCCACCCCACGAGGGCAACCCGGTCACCCCCCACCGAATAATGGCAGAGCAAGTGCAGGTGATAGCCCGCCCAACGGCGGCCCAAGGACGGACCCACCCACCAGGGGGCAACCTGGGGGTTGCCCCGCACAACGGCGGCGACCCGACCACTGGCCAACCCAACATGGGCGATCCAGTCGCCCCCTCGTTCATTGGGGGCGAAGCAGGTTGGAACCCAACTAGCGGGGGAACCCCGCCACCATGCCCAGCGGCGAAAGTGCGGGCTCGGAGACCGGGGGTACCCAAGATGGCCCCCGGCCCAACGCCGACGACTCGGCCAGAAGAGTCCCTGGCAGTGATAGTGACGTCAACCCGCCAAGGGGTAGAGAACTGTCAGCCAACAGCAGACTCCCCCGTCCTGCCCGCTCACCAACCCGCAGGGCAAGAGGATGCTGATCGGGTGCATTGACTTCGAAGCGTCCAAACCCGCATCCAAGGCGGGGGATGAGGCCGTCATATGCGAAGGGGCGGTCATAGTCTTTGACCCCGCCAACGGGAATATCGTCGCCAGTCTGCACGGGATGTTAGGCGAAGATATTCGGGTGGCCGACCTCGACCAGGCTCTGATGAGCTCAAGAATTCTCCACGGTTGCCCCCCAGCCACCTTCGTCGACATCACCACTGGGCAGGCCCCCAGGGATTCGAAAGCACATTCCCAAACAGCACCACATGGTGCGCGGAAATGATCGATGCCCTCCGGCGTCTCGAAGGACACCATAACGCGTTCATCCACCTGACTGCCAAAGGGGTGGAAGCTGAACGAAGTGTCCTCACGAGCGTCAAATACGTACCGGATTCCACGGCCAGGGCATGGGTAGCCACCCACCTAATCGATGAAGCCGGCCTAGATGCGGTGTACCCCCCGTCTCAATAGCACCCTCACCCTCTTCTACCCCCCCTCCCAGGAGGACCGCCCGGTCCGAGAGACCCTCCCACAGGAGGACCAGAAGGCAGCCGAGCAGGCCAAGGTCTGGACCCGCGACCAGCAAAGGAGAAGGGAACCCAAGGGGCTGTGCCCCTACCACAGAAACGCACCAGCCTACTGTCACTGTGCGCTTGCGGATGTATCGCTCTTCTACACAAGACTCTCCCTGGCCATCCACATGCTGTATAACCCGTGGACCTGGGCTGATGTGGGAGCGGAACTAATCGCACGAGGAGGGAAAGTGACGGGGGCACAAAGCCCCATCATTAGAGTAGGACACGGGGTCCCAGACCTGGCTGTAGAGATCAACCGCCATAGAGGGCGAGAGGTCATCACACCCCTGGGGCAACTACAGCACGTGATCTTTACCACCAAGCCGCGTCCGAAGGAAATCCACATGGCCAACACGACCGCGCAAGAGTTCAGCACAGGAAAAGGAATCCTAAGGGTCCTTGAAAGGAGGGGGCGTAGCCGTTCTCAGCCCGGACTCCTGCCCAAGCACGAGACCCCTGGTCGTGGAGCTCCTATCCGAGTGGAACGGTAGGCGCCGCGTAGCAAGGGAGAAGGGCTACTGGCCAGACTTCTATGGCAACCGTACCACCCTGGACCCCCAGGGTCATGGAGCAACTCCCGGTCAAACTCCACCCCGAGCTCCTGACCCTATCCCAGGCAGCCTCGCTGGTCCCGCTCCATAAGCATGACATGATGCATGGGGGCTCAGCCCAGCAGCTGAGACACCGGCTCACCCACTGCCTGGTGAACATCGGCGATAGAGCACCAGCGGGCGTCCCGAAACTCATCGTAAGCGCGGAACTCCGGCGCCAAGATAGAGGGCCCAGGCATTATGTCAACTTCTTCCCCTCGGTTCTTCCCCTAGACTGGGGCATCCGCACAGTAGAACAAGGAGGGAGCCTGGAAGACGCCGCCCGAGCGCCTTGGGCGAACCCCAATACGACGGCACCCTGGCCCTGGGATGCAGTCCCATGATGAGACTACCCCCCATCCGCCTGTGGGACTTCCCGTACACCCAGAACAACGACGGGCACAGGTCGCAGCGAGAGCAAAAGAGGCTGTGACCGCGGCAAGGGCCGCGCTTAGAGCCTGCCTCGAAGAGCACCGGGAGAGGCTCACCAACGAGATTCACCAAGGCATGGAGTGGCCGGCCCTAGGGCTGCTTGAGGGCCCGCTCACCGAGAACCGACAGGTCCCCACCCCGAACCCATCTCAAAGGAAGGTGAACGCCACCCCCTCCCCCAGCAGGCTCCAAGGGGAAACAAACCCCACCCCGAACCCGCGCCAGGTAACCCCCGCCCACCCCACCCCAAGGGCAATCATCACCCCTAATGCGCACCAGGTAAGCCCTGCTTACCCCACTCCCAGAGGAATGAACCCCCCCACCCGGCCCCGGGACAGGCGATCCTCACGCCTCACAAAGAGGCCAACCCCCCGGCGATGCCTCTGAGCCAGGCTTTCGAGCACCGGCCCCCGCCGGGCGGCCCCGAAGGGAAGAGGCCCCCAAACCCAAGACTGGGCACGGTCGATCAGATGGGTGCCTACATCCAAGCCCTCTTCCAAGCGGAGGTGGAGCGAAGAGCTGAAGAAGAGCGGCAGCGGACCATGAGCCATTACGAAGAGGAAGTCTCCCGGCTGAACAACGAGGTTGCCCACCTCCAAGGCCAGCTGGCCAAGGAAAGGGAAGCCCTAGCAAGAGGAGCGAGCGAGCGCCAGCGCCTCCAGCGCATCGCCGAGAAATCGGAGGCCTTCAAAAGAGCCAGCCTCAGGCTCCGTGAAACAAACAGAGTCCTCGAGGCCAGGCTTGAGGAGGCGCTTGCCGCCGCCAACGGAAGCGACGAGGAAGAAGAGCTCCTACGCATCGGAATGGAGCACGAGAGCGACGAACCAGATCAAGAGATGCATGAGTAACGAGCCATACCAAAGCAGTGGAGGGAAGAGTGCAGAGTCTAAAGGGATGTGTATATATAGCACGTTAGTGTAGGACTAGGTGAAGTGAAGGCGCCGGAATAGGTGCAGCGTTGGAGCCCGCCAGAAGGGCTGTACTGGCGCCAATGCCCGGGTGACTTTTCTTTTCTTAAAACCCCTGTTCCCCGCAGGGACCGGGGGGCGGGTAAGAGGCAGTTGGAACGCCATCGAGGACCCGCCTGTCCGGCAGGCTGGAACTCCAGCCTTGGGAGGGGCGCCGAAAGGAGTCGCTCCCACCTATGCGTAGTTAGGTAACGATGCTGCCAATGTGCGAGGCCAGAAGCGCTATAGAGACTGGCACGAAAGTCCCGACAAGCACCGCGAGGGCGCGGCCAGTGAAAGGGGTGGTACACCCTAGGTCAGCTCCAAGAGGGAACCTGGGCCACGTCTGGGGACTCTGGAGGAAGCAGCCGTTCTGGCCAAGCACCCCATGTGAATGGCGCATGCTTCTGGGTCCTGGAGAAATATCAAGGGCAAAGAAGACGCCTACCCGGGCCGCCCACCAACAACCCACAGGGCGGGAAGCGGCCCACCCAACGTGCTAAACAACGACGACATAGGCGCTCACCCATTGGGAAGGCAACTATGCAGATGCTAAACCCCAACAACAAGATGAAAGTGTGCAGGTAGTGCAGAATAAGGAGTGCAGGTTAAGGCAGTAACAACCTGAATGCGAATAGTCTCCCTTAACAGCCAAGGACACTTAACGGGCAATGAAGACTACAGCGGATCTATAGCGGTAGCGCTTCGCAAGCACACGAGCCCGGACGCCCTCCTCTTGCAGGAAACATTCAGGTACGGTAACTCCGTAGTCCCCTGTTGGGCGGACCTACAATACGCATGTGCAGGGCACGCCAAACCCATCAAGGCTCGAAAGGGCAAGATTAACCCTAGGCGTAGCCACGGTGATCAGCCCACATTCACAGGCAACCTGGGATGTAGGAGTATCTGACGGCACGAACCCCCGAGTTCAAGTTAGCATCCTCGAAACCTCAAGGGCTATCGCGGTCATCAACATATACGCCCCTCCAAGTGACCGCAGCGCAGCGGAGCTAGACCGCTTCGACCAACAGCTGGAAAACATCGTCAGAGAGTACCACGGCTTCGAGATAATCATCATGGGGGACTGGAACCGTGACCCGCGGAGCCTGCGCCATGCCACCAGCGCCACACTACAGCGAAACAATCTAGACCTTGTTTTCCCCTCGTCTCACACATACATGAGTGGGAATACCACCTCAACGCTGGATTATGCAGCTGTATCTGGGGGGATCACGAGGGCCAAAGCTAGAGTCATTGACAAAGCTGAGATGGGGCATTGGGGCTCCCCCATAGGGCAGTGGAGCTAACCTGGGACGAACCGCATTGGAAGAAACAACCGGCCAAACCCAAGCTGGAAATCCCAGGAACAACCACCTGGAATGTCCTCCCAGAGCGCAACGGGGAAAGGGCAAGGGAATGGCCGCAACCCGATGTGGAGCTCCATGTAGATACAATCGAGTACCAAATACGGGAACTCTTATCGGTGGGATTTCAAACTTCCGCTAGGAACGTCAGACCAGGGAGATCGCAAAAAAAGGATCCCGGAGAACGTATGGAAGCAACTCATCCTAGCCCGATGGAACAAAGCGGGGGCCGCGGAAATCAAGCGGACCCTGAACAACGAGCTCCAGAAGTCATGGAAAAGCTTCAAGGAGGAGTGGACGCAGCAGGTGGAAAACAGCGCAAGGGCAGGGTATAAGACCACCAAGAAGGTCATAGCAAACCAGGTCCACAGGTTCTGGAACGAGAAACAACACGCAGGGCTACCGGCGATGCTCAGAGGAAAGAGGTCGATCTTAACAAGGGAAAACGAGATAGCTAGGGGAGCTGCAGAGGCAATACGCCCAAGTCAGTAGTGGCATAGCACCTAGTTGGGACCAGATCCCGGCGGCCCAAACAACTGATCAACCCCCCACGGAGGAGGAGGTCACGGCCGCCATCAAGTCCCTGAAGAAATCATCGGCAGGAGGCCCGGATGATATCACGGGCGAATGTCTGAGAGACCTCCCCAGGCGGCTTACAGGGCAATCACATGCCTCTTCCAGAAAGTATACGAGTCTGGGGAACTACCCACCACGTGGAAGTACGCCTCCATCTCCCCGATACACAAAGTAGGGAAAGATAAGCTACTGCCAGGATCCTACCGACCCATCTCACTCACCCCCCCTCCTCTACCGAGCATATGGGAAGGTACTCAAATGGAGGCTCAAACCAACAGTTGAGAGGCACACCCCCAGAGAGCAGATCGGCTTCATGAAGGGAAAGACAGTCATAGACCACATCGCCCTCCTAACCCAACTGCACCAAGAAGGAGACCGGACCAGCGTGCTGCTCGACATTGCAAAGGCGTACGACACGGTTCCCAGGGACATCCTAGTCAGCAAGCTGATCAATATGGGTGTACACCCCCACCTAGTCAGAGCAGTACAAAGCACAATGGAGAGGACCTACATTGCGGTAAGGGGATCCGACCTATGGTCCGAAACGAACCTAGGAGTCAAGCAAGGTTGCGTGGTCGCCCCCACCCTATTCATACTATTTACGGCCAACTGGATTAGCCAGGCGTCACTCAGAATACAGTACGGCGAGATACCAGACCCGAAGCTTCCCCCACCCACCACAGACCCGGGAATGGCATCATAGCAATGTTCGTAGACGATACGAGCATCTCGGCAAAGAAAGAAAAATGATGCGGAGTCCCTCACCGCCGCAATGGTGGAAGTGATAGTGGCACACAAGCTGTGTATCAGCCCAGGAAAGAACATCGTCATAAGTACCAATCCAAATGCGGAAGTGCGAATTCAAGGGGAGGCCACCCGAGCAGCGGAGTCAGGCCGATACTTGGGACTCTGGATAGCAAGTGGCCCTCATCCGCTCAGCGCATGCATCGCAAAGAAAAGAGAACAGTCGAACAAGTACATCGCCCTCGCCCGGAGAGTGGGATGGACTAAAGGCTCCACGCCCGCGGCTGTCTCCGAGTCCATCCTCCGCACCTTCCTATGGCCAAAGATCGAATTCGGAATCGAAATCTGGGGCCAAGTCCCAGGAGGCAGAAGGCTTTGGAACGACTGGCGAGGACTCATGGCGGGAACCGGACCCGGTGGAGGGGGTGTCGCCCGCCTGATGATGGGATGGATGTGCTGGGAAGCGGACATGGGTGTAAGAGCGGTTAGAATCCGCGAATCGGCCCGGGACCCTGACCGCCCATCGCCCCTAGCGGACTTCGACTGGGGAAGAGCGAACCCCAAGTCCGTTATCGGAAAGCTGAACAAGTGGGCAGACAACGTACTAGATCTGGCCCCTAGCGACCTTCACGGACCCAGACCCAGAGCAATAGCCGGGGGATGGAAGATGACAGCACGAGACATCGCCACCAAAGGTAGCCGAACAGCCAAGGCGGCCGCCGAAGTGCTAGCTGCGGAGGCAATGCAAACAATGGCAGGCGGGAGAGCACCCAAGAAACCAAAGATTATCAGAGGGGAGATGATGCTCAGGAGGGAGCTGAAGAGGGTAGTTGCAACAGCCTCCAACACGCTCCCCTCCGCTAGCAACAGCCACACAACTCGAGGAGCCGCGCTCATCATAAGCAGGAGGTACCCTGGGCAGGAAATGCTCTGCGACCGTATCCAAAGAATATGCCCGATATGCACACTCGCAGCCGAACGCGAATTGATCAACTACCTCCAACTATACCCCCCCCAGGCGCAGGCGCTAGTGGCAGTAGCCGGGTGGCTGGAAGACCAACCGCTAGGAACACAAAGCCACATCATAGCGGAGTGCCAGGGCGTCGGCCGCCCAAGTGGGTGGGAGCAGTGCTGGGAAGCTGCGGCAACACACACCATGGCAAGTAGGCTGCGGCACGGCCCAGATGGGGAGTGGTATAACTCCAGGGCCATATTGGAGCTCCACTGGCTACTGCAACAGGAGGATGAAACAGTGAAGGAGGGTCTATTATGCGGGAAAAAGGCCCTCATGAACCTCAGAACAGGCCCAGACCCCTAGGAGGAAAGCCCTGGGTGAAGACAAGGCACAGGGCGGAACATTCCTGGAACCGGCGGGAGGTGTTTTCCCCCCACATGTTCCGGTAGCGCCCGGCCGCACACCCAACCCAACCCACGCAGCAAGGGGAGCACTCTGATGCCTGCATCACACTTGAAACAACTCCCCCACCACCAAGAGGGGACAGGCCCAACCCACAGGGCGGCCTGGAAAGGTGGCCCGAGCACCGACCCCAAGCGCAGCGGGCCTGGAACCAATGAGGACAACACCACATGTTCCGGTAGCGCCAGGCGGAGGGAAGGCTGCAAAGGACCACTAAGGGACAACCGCATACAACAAGCACGAAATAGGGAAGGCCTGGCAAAACAGCTGGGCCAGTAGGGCGCAAGCGTCCGGACAAGCAGTCCGGCGCATCCCTCCGGCGCGCAAGGGGGTACCCCCTCCCCACACAGTGGGGGCGCACCAGGAGGATGATGCATGGCAGACTGGCGGAGGTACTGGATGACGCAAGAAGCTACCCACTCCGTCGGTAACCTGCCGGGAAGGCAGGGCCATCCTGATGTGGCCCGGCGCCTAGCCAGGAACACTGGAAGACGTGGCAACCGCCCCTGGGAGCTCCCCCCCGATAATGGGAACCTGGAGTGAAATCGGACAGCGCTAGATGAGCCCGAACGCAGCCGGCAAGTCCGTGGAAGTCTACCTACGCGGCGTCGGTGGGTTCCTAACCCGGCCCAGCTGGTACGGCGAACTCTAGACCCGACCCCGCCCTGGCGGGTGCCTGAAACATGGCGAGCGGGTCGAGGAAACCCCAGGACCTCCCTAGGGGACCCGGGGGAGAGGGGAAACGTACGGAAGGTCCCTGACAGCAGCGTGCAGGGCAAGGCTTTGTAGGTGCCAGGCAGACCTGGGACCCAAAGGGCCCCTAAGAGTAAGACCTGGGTTAGCCTAACTTTGGGGGTATTAATGTGGCCATGTATAGGATCCCTCTAGCGTACCAGCTAGGCCTTGACGGCCGTTGTTCACGCCCTCTTAGGAAGTGTTAGGTGTGCTCTGTAGAGGTACCAACACGCTTAGGCGTTCCTCGAAGGGGTGACACAAACTGTGACATTCAGCTTACACAGCAGGACGAGTAGCAGGACACATTAAATTCTTTTCTTTCTATTCTTTCTTTCGTACCAAGACCCGTTTCCGTTTCCGTGTCCGCTGGGCCGGCTACGGTCCCGATGACGACACCTGGCTTCCCTATGCCGAGGTCCGTGACCTCGAAGCCCTCGACCGGTACTTGTCGAAGACCGGCATTCAGCTGTAATAGAGAGGGTAGTGTGGTGAGGCGCAGTTTAAGGTTTTGGTTTTTGACCATTTTCACCACTGCGGTTTCCAGGAGAAAATCAGTTCTCATCCATTAATTGGAAAGTTCCCTTCAAGGCCAAACCAAGCACAGGGGGCCTAGTATACACAGCATGTCTAGTCTATATTGACGACATAGTCGTCTACGGCCGGACGAGAGAGGAGTATGAGGACAACCTGGCCAGAGTGAAGGAGCGCCTGGCACAGGCGAAGATCATTCTGAACGACGAGAAGTGCCAGTACGGCTTAACAGAGATTGACTACCTGGGATGGAAGATCTCGCAGGCTGGGAAGGAAATAAGCCCGGAGAGACTGAGGCCGGTGAAGGAGATGGCTGCACCGAGGGATAGCAGTGAGCTACTACCACTGACGGGTCTCGTCAACTCCTTCAGGGATGTGATACCCTCTTATGCCGAGCTCATGGAACCTATCCTGAGACTGACGAGGAAGGGTGTCCAGTTTCAGTTGACAACTGAGTGCCAGGCTGCCTTGGACAGGGTGAAAAAAATTTAGCTGACTAGTGATGAGGCTTTCTTAGCACACGTAGACCCGGACAAGACTCTACACCTGTTCACAGATGATTCTAACGTAGGAGTAGGCGGGGTACTAGGGCAGTACGATGACAAGGGGAGATTCAGACCCTACCAGTATTTCCCCAAGACGCTCAGTCCGACAGAACGGCGGTGGTCAACGTACGAACAGGAAGCGTACGGGATTATATAGTGCGTGAAGAGGGCAAGAGCTCTCCTCCAGGGTCGGAGATTCGTGATCAACACCGACAACCGTAACTTGTGCTACATCAGTGACGCATCTAACCTGTACGGCAATTGCAAGTGCGTAAACGAAGAGTGTTTAATAGGGGGTTTAGACCACATATGCATAAATGGCCGAAATCAAATATCTGTATCTAATTCTGTATCTATAAATATATCTTGCGATATTGCTATCTATGGCCGTGGTAGGGTATGATAGCAACAGTGCCTCCCTCTTCTTTTTTCTTTGGAGGTATTGGAGCTCTCTTTGCGCTTATACTTTTGCATAAATGCGTAGCGTAATTCTTTGAGGCATTTGGGGATGAGAATCGGTATTTGTACAATGAAGGTAGTACTAAGCAGCTATCAGTATGTTACCTTCAAATCACGTGTTATTGAGCCTCAACAACGCTTCGTTGGCGAGTTCTGGCCGATTTTTCCTTCTGTTGGCGGAAAGCTGCAAGTGACGGCTCAAAACCTTGTCGAAACATCTAAATAACAACATCAGTGTCTTTGAAAGGCTCAATGACCGCTATTGCTGTGCTGTTAGCGTTTAATTTTTCCTTCTAGCTCAGGATGCTGAGTGAAGTACTTGTCGATAGCCTCGAGGGATCTAACCTCGGACCATGGGAGCCATGAGGCCTCTTCAGGCTCAAAGCCTGCCCATTGCACTTCAAACTCATAGCCAGACTTGGTCTTTCTGTGGGCTGAGACCTCTGAAACTATGAACTCGTCGCTGTCGGTCGCGGCTAGGGCCTTCAGCTCCCTCAGTGTCAACGAGATTCTTTCTTTCTTTCTTGGTCGGCCTTGGATAAGTACACCGCCTACTCCCTGCGTTGAGGCGTCGGTGAACAGATGCCACTCCTTCGACAGGTCGGGATAGGCCAGGGTGACCCGGGAGCGGACCTGCTCTTTAAGGCAGGTGAGGGCATGCTCGTGGCGAGCCTCCCAGGTGATGGTGACCGTCTTGCTGCGGTTCTTGGAGCCTGCCTTTGCGGGGACGCCAGCCAAGAGCTCCGACAGCGTCGCGAGGTGTTTCTGAGCTTGGGGGAGGTGTCGGGCCACATAGTTGAACTTACCCAGCACCATGCGCAGCTCCTTCAGGTTGCAAGGGCTACGGAGCTCCGTGAGAGCCTTGATGCGGTCTTCGGTCACTCTGATGCCCTGTTTGTCCATGATGAACCCAACAGAAGTGATCTCTGAGGCACCGAGCGTGCATTTGGCGGCTCCGAGGCGGAGGCGGGCCTTCCGGAGGAGCTCGAAGACGCAGCCAAGGATCGTCATGAATTCCTTGGGAGACCTAGCATAGATGAGGACGTCGTCTAGGTATACTTCCACGCCACGGTGGAGCACGGGTGCTAGTACTGTTTGCATGATGCGTTGGAAATAGGACGGGGGCACGGGTGAGGCCGAAGGGGACCCGGCGGTACTGGAAGTATCCGTCGGGTGTGACAAAGGCTGACAGCGGACGGTCTTCCTCTCGAAGTGGGGCCTGGTGATAGCCTTGCTTGAGGTCTAGCGAGGCAAACACCGTGCAGCCTGCGGCTGCGCGAAGGAACTCCCGGATGTTAGGTAGCGGGAAGTTGTCTGGCGGCGTCAGGCGGTTGATCTGCGTGTAATCAACGCACAGTCTCATGCGTCCGTCCTTCTTTCCGACCACAACAATGGGGCTGGCCCAAGGGCCTTGGCTCGGCTCGATGATGCCGGCCTGAAGGAGGCGCTCGCATTCAGCATCGACTGCGTCTCTGGCCTGCGGGGCAAGACGGCGCGGTGCAGACTGGACTAGAGGGGCATCTTCCGCGATGGGGATGTGCATCGGCGGCACATTGGCGCCCTCTGGGGGAATATCGCTGAAGAGCTCGGCGTATTGATTCACGAGCTCAACTATCTCCGGGCGGAGGTCGTCGTTCGGGATCTGAATGAGCGATAGCGGGTCCTCGGTGGCTGGAGCGATGGAGAACACAGGTAGCGGGATATCGTCATCCTTGGGGTTGTCGGGCTGGGCGCTGAGCTTCAGGAATAGCTCGTCCTTACACAGGACTCCCAGGCTCCGTAGCGTGTCGGTCCCAATCAGAACCTTCTGAGATTGTCCGGGAATGACGGCGGCGATGATCGTGGTGTGGACCGGGCTACCGACTAGGGTGGCAGTGAGGGAGGTCTCGATGAACTCATCCACAGATAGGGTACTGCCGAAGGCCGGGGTGGCCGTGATGGGCTCTCGGGCGACGAGTTTGGCGCTCTTGGCCTCAAGAAGCATGTGCGCGAGAGGCTCGGTGATACAGAAAGAAGAAAGAAAGAATTTAATGTGTCCTGCTACTCGTCCTGCTGTGTAAGCTGAATGTCACAGTTTGTGTCACCCCTTCGAGGAACGCCTAAGCGTGTTGGTACCTCTACAGAGCACACCTAACACTTCCTAAGAGGGCGTGAACAACGGCCGTCAAGGCCTAGCTGGTACGCTAGAGGGATCCTATACATGGCCACATTAATACCCCCAAAGTTAGGCTAACCCAGGTCTTACTCTTAGGGGCCCTTTGGGTCCCAGGTCTGCCTGGCACCTACAAAGCCTTGCCCTGCACGCTGCTGTCAGGGACCTTCCGTACGTTTCCCCTCTCCCCCGGGTCCCCTAGGGAGGTCCTGGGGTTTCCTCGACCCGCTCGCCATGTTTCAGGCACCCGCCAGGCGGGGTCGGGTCTAGAGTTCGCCGTACCAGCTGGGCCGGGTTAGGAACCCACCGACGCCGCGTAGGTAGACTTCCACGGACTTGCCGGCTGCGTTCGGGCTCATCTAGCGCTGTCCGATTTCACTCCAGGTTCCCATTATCGGGGGGAGCTCCCAGGGGCGGTTGCCACGTCTTCCAGTGTTCCTGGCTAGGCGCCGGGCCACATCAGGATGGCCCTGCCTTCCCGGCAGGTTACCGACGGAGTGGGTAGCTTCTTGCGTCATCCAGTACCTCCGCCAGTCTGCCATGCATCATCCTCCTGGTGCGCCCCCACTGTGTGGGGAGGGGGTACCCCCTTGCGCGCCGGAGGGATGCGCCGGACTGCTTGTCCGGACGCTTGCGCCCTACTGGCCCAGCTGTTTTGCCAGGCCTTCCCTATTTCGTGCTTGTTGTATGCGGTTGTCCCTTAGTGGTCCTTTGCAGCCTTCCCTCCGCCTGGCGCTACCGGAACATGTGGTGTTGTCCTCATTGGTTCCAGGCCCGCTGCGCTTGGGGTCGGTGCTCGGGCCACCTTTCCAGGCCGCCCTGTGGGTTGGGCCTGTCCCCCTCTTGGTGGTGGGGGAGTTGTTTCAAGTGTGATGCAGGCATCAGAGTGCTCCCCTTGCTGCGTGGGTTGGGTTGGGTGTGCGGCCGGGCGCTACCGGAACATGTGGGGGGAAAACACCTCCCGCCGGTTCCAGGAATGTTCCGCCCTGTGCCTTGTCTTCACCCAGGGCTTTCCTCCTAGGGGGTCTGGGCCTGTTCTGAGGTTCATGAGGGCCTTTTTCCCGCATAATAGACCCTCCTTCACTGTTTCATCCTCCTGTTGCAGTAGCCAGTGGAGCTCCAATATGGCCCTGGAGTTATACCACTCCCCATCTGGGCCGTGCCGCAGCCTACTTGCCATGGTGTGTGTTGCCGCAGCTTCCCAGCACTGCTCCCACCCACTTGGGCGGCCGACGCCCTGGCACTCCCGCTATGATGTGGCTTTGTGTTCCTAGCGGTTGGTCTTCCAGCCACCCGGCTACTGCCACTAGCGCCTGCGCCTGGGGGGGGTATAGTTGGAGGTAGTTGATCAATTCGCGTTCGGCTGCGAGTGTGCATATCGGGCATATTCTTTGGATACGGTCGCAGAGCATTTCCTGCCCAGGGTACCTCCTGCTTATGATGAGCGCGGCTCCTCGAGTTGTGTGGCTGTTGCTAGCGGAGGGGGAGCGTGTTGGAGGCTGTTGCAACTACCCTCTTCAGCTCCCTCCTGAGCATCATCTCCCCTCTGATAATCTTTGGTTTCTTGGGTGCTCTCCCGCCTGCCATTGTTTGCATTGCCTCCGCAGCTAGCACTTCGGCGGCCGCCTTGGCTGTTCGGCTACCTTTGGTGGCGATGTCTCGTGCTGTCATCTTCCATCCCCCGGCTATTGCTCTGGGTCTGGGTCCGTGAAGGTCGCTAGGGGGCCAGATCTAGTACGTTGTCTGCCCACTTGTTCAGCTTTCCGATAACGGACTTGGGGTTCGCTCTTCCCCAGTCGAAGTCCGCTAGGGGCGATGGGCGGTCAGGGTCCCGGGCCGATTCGCGGATTCTAACCGCTCTTACACCCATGTCCGCTTCCCAGCACATCCATCCCATCATCAGGCGGGCGACACCCCCTCCACCGGGTCCGGTTCCCGCCATGAGTCCTCGCCAGTCGTTCCAAAGCCTTCTGCCTCCTGGGACTTGGCCCCAGATTTCGATTCCGAATTCGATCTTTGGCCATAGGAAGGTGCGGAGGATGGACTCGGAGACAGCCGCGGGCGTGGAGCCTTTAGTCCATCCCACTCTCCGGGCGAGGGCGATGTACTTGTTCGACTGTTCTCTTTTCTTTGCGATGCATGCGCTGAGCGGATGAGAGCCACTTGCTATCCAGAGTCCCAAGTATCGGCCTGACTCCGCTGCTCGGGTGGCCTCCCCTTGAATTCGCACTTCCGCATTTGGATTGGTACTTATGACGATGTTCTTTCCTGGGCTGATACACAGCTTGTGTGCCACTATCACTTCCACCATTGCGGCGGTGAGGGACTCCGCATCATTTTTCTTTCTTTGCCGAGATGCTCGTTTCGTCTACGAACATTGCTATGATGCCATTCCCGGGTCTGTGGTGGGTGGGGGGAAGCTTCGGGTCTGGTATCTCGCCGTACTGTATTCTGAGTGACGCCTGGCTAATCCAGTTGGCCGTAAATAGTATGAATAGGGTGGGGGCGACCACGCAACCTTGCTTGACTCCTAGGTTCGTTTCGGACCATAGGTCGGATCCCCTTACCGCAATGTAGGTCCTCTCCATTGTGCTTTGTACTGCTCTGACTAGGTGGGGGTGTACACCCATATTGATCAGCTTGCTGACTAGGATGTCCCTGGGAACCGTGTCGTACGCCTTTGCAATGTCGAGCAGCACGCTGGTCCGGTCTCCTTCTTGGTGCAGTTGGGTTAGGAGGGCGATGTGGTCTATGACTGTCTTTCCCTTCATGAAGCCGATCTGCTCTCTGGGGGTGTGCCTCTCAACTGTTGGTTTGAGCCTCCATTTGAGTACCTTCCCATATGCTCGGTAGAGGAGGGGGTGAGTGAGATGGGTCGGTAGGATCCTGGCAGTAGCTTATCTTTCCCTACTTTGTGTATCGGGGAGATGGAGGCGTACTTCCACGTGGTGGGTAGTTCCCCAGACTCGTATACTTTCTGGAAGAGGCATGTGATTGCCCTGTAAGCCGCCTGGGGGAGGTCTCTCAGACATTCGCCCGTGATACCATCCGGGCCTCCTGCCGATGATTTCTTCAGGGACTTGATGGCGGCCGTGACCTCCTCCTCCGTGGGGGTTGATCAGTTGTTTGGGCCGCCGGGATCTGGTCCCAACTAGGTGCTATGCCACTACTGACTTGGGCGTATTGCCTCTGCAGCTCCCTAGCTATCTCGTTTTCCCTTGTTAAGATCGACCTCTTTCCTCTGAGCATCGCCGGTAGCCCTGCGTGTTGTTTCTCGTTCCAGAACCTGTGGACCTGGTTTGCTATGACCTTCTTGGTGGTCTTATACCCTGCCCTTGCGCTGTTTTCCACCTGCTGCGTCCACTCCTCCTTGAAGCTTTTCCATGACTTCTGGAGCTCGTTGTTCAGGGTCCGCTTGATTTCCGCGGCCCCCGCTTTGTTCCATCGGGCTAGGATGAGTTGCTTCCATACGTTCTCCGGGATCCTTTTTGCGATCTCCCTGGTCTGACGTTCCTAGCGGAAGTTTGAAATCCCACCGATAAGAGTTCCCGTATTTGGTACTCGATTGTATCTACATGGAGCTCCACATCGGGTTGCGGCCATTCCCTTGCCCTTTCCCCCGTTGCGCTCTGGGAGGACATTCCAGGTGGTTGTTCCTGGGATTTCCAGCTTGGGTTTGGCCGGTTGTTTCTTCCAATGCGGTTCGTCCCAGGTTAGCTCCACTGCCCTATGGGGGAGCCCCAATGCCCCATCTCAGCTTTTGTCAATGACTCTAGCTTTGGCCCTCGTGATCCCCCCAGATACAGCTGCATAATCCAGCGTTGAGGTGGTATTCCCACTCATGTATGTGTGAGACGAGGGAAAACTAGGTCTAGATTGTTTCGCTGTAGTGTGGCGCTGGTGGCATGGCGCAGGCTCCGCGGGTCACGGTTCCAGTCCCCCATGATGATTATCTCGAAGCCGTGGTACTCTCTGACGATGTTTTCCAGCTGTTGGTCGAAGCGGTCTAGCTCCGCTGCGCTGCGGTCACTTGGAGGGGCGTATATGTTGATGACCGCGATAGCCCTTGAGGTTTCGAGGATGCTAACTTGAACTCGGGGGGTTCGTGCCGTCAGATACTCCTACATCCCAGGTTGCCTGTGAATGTGGGCTGATCACCGTGGCTACGCCTAGGTTAATCTTGCCCTTTCGAGCCTTGATGGGTTTGGCGTGCCCTGCACATGCGTATTGTAGGTCCGCCCAACAGGGGACTACGGAGTTACCGTACCTGAATGTTTCCTGCAAGAGGAGGGCGTCCGGGCTCGTGTGCTTGCGAAGCGCTACCGCTATAGATCCGCTGTAGTCTTCATTGCCCGTTAAGTGTCCTTGGCTGTTAAGGGAGACTATTCGCATTCAGGTTGTTACTGCCTTAACCTGCACTCCTTATTCTGCACTACCTGCACACTTTCATCTTGTTGTTGGGGTTTAGCATCTGCAAAGTTGCCTTCCCAATGGGTGAGCGCCTATGTCGTCGTTGTTTAGCACGTTGGGTGGGCCGCTTCCCGCCCTGTGGGTTGTTGGTGGGCGGCCCGGGTAGGCGTCTTCTTTGCCCTTGATATTTCTCCAGGACCCAGAAGCATGCGCCATTCACATGGGGTGCTTGGCCAGAACGGCTGCTTCCTCCAGAGTCCCCAGACGTGGCCCAGGTTCCCTCTTGGAGCTGACCTAGGGTGTACCACCCCTTTCACTGGCCGCGCCCTCGCGGTGCTTGTCGGGACTTTCGTGCCAGTCTCTATAGCGCTTCTGGCCTCGCACATTGGCAGCATCGTTACCTAACTACGCATAGGTGGGAGCGACTCCTTTCGGCGCCCCTCCCAAGGCTGGAGTTCCAGCCTGCCGGACAGGCGGGTCCTCGATGGCGTTCCAACTGCCTCTTACCCGCCCCCCGGTCCCTGCGGGGAACAGGGGTTTTAAGAAAAGAAAAGTCACCCGGGCATTGGCGCCAGTACAGCCCTTCTGGCGGGCTCCAACGCTGCACCTATTCCGGCGCCTTCACTTCACCTAGTCCTACACTAACGTGCTATATATACACATCCCTTTAGACTCTGCACTCTTCCCTCCACTGCTTTGGTATGGCTCGTTACTCATGCATCTCTTGATCTGGTTCGTCGCTCTCGTGCTCCATTCCGATGCGTAGGAGCTCTTCTTCCTCGTCGCTTCCGTTGGCGGCGGCAAGCGCCTCCTCAAGCCTGGCCTCGAGGACTCTGTTTGTTTCACGGAGCCTGAGGCTGGCTCTTTTGAAGGCCTCCGATTTCTCGGCGATGCGCTGGAGGCGCTGGCGCTCGCTCGCTCCTCTTGCTAGGGCTTCCCTTTCCTTGGCCAGCTGGCCTTGGAGGTGGGCAACCTCGTTGTTCAGCCGGGAGACTTCCTCTTCGTAATGGCTCATGGTCCGCTGCCGCTCTTCTTCAGCTCTTCGCTCCACCTCCGCTTGGAAGAGGGCTTGGATGTAGGCACCCATCTGATCGACCGTGCCCAGTCTTGGGTTTGGGGGCCTCTTCCCTTCGGGGCCGCCCGGCGGGGGCCGGTGCTCGAAAGCCTGGCTCAGAGGCATCGCCGGGGGGTTGGCCTCTTTGTGAGGCGTGAGGATCGCCTGTCCCGGGGCCGGGTGGGGGGTTCATTCCTCTGGGAGTGGGGTAAGCAGGGCTTACCTGGTGCGCATTAGGGGTGATGATTGCCCTTGGGGTGGGGTGGGCGGGGGTTACCTGGCGCGGGTTCGGGGTGGGGTTTGTTTCCCCTTGGAGCCTGCTGGGGGAGGGGGTGGCGTTCACCTTCCTTTGAGATGGGTTCGGGGTGGGGACCTGTCGGTTCTCGGTGAGCGGGCCCTCAAGCAGCCCTAGGGCCGGCCACTCCATGCCTTGGTGAATCTCGTTGGTGAGCCTCTCCCGGTGCTCTTCGAGGCAGGCTCTAAGCGCGGCCCTTGCCGCGGTCACAGCCTCTTTTTGCTCTCGCTGCGACCTGTGCCCGTCGTTGTTCTGGGTGTACGGGAAGTCCCACAGGCGGATGGGGGGTAGTCTCATCATGGGACTGCATCCCAGGGCCAGGGTGCCGTCGTATTGGGGTTCGCCCAAGGCGCTCGGGCGGCGTCTTCCAGGCTCCCCTCCTTGTTCTACTGTGCGGATGCCCCAGTCTAGGGGAAGAACCGAGGGGAAGAAGTTGACATAATGCCTGGGCCCTCTATCTTGGCGCCGGAGTTCCGCGCTTACGATGAGTTTCGGGACGCCCGCTGGTGCTCTATCGCCGATGTTCACCAGGCAGTGGGTGAGCCGGTGTCTCAGCTGCTGGGCTGAGCCCCCATGCATCATGTCATGCTTATGGAGCGGGACCAGCGAGGCTGCCTGGGATAGGGTCAGGAGCTCGGGGTGGAGTTTGACCGGGAGTTGCTCCATGACCCTGGGGGTCCAGGGTGGTACGGTTGCCATAGAAGTCTGGCCAGTAGCCCTTCTCCCTTGCTACGCGGCGCCTACCGTTCCACTCGGATAGGAGCTCCACGACCAGGGGTCTCGTGCTTGGGCAGGAGTCCGGGCTGAGAACGGCTACGCCCCTCCTTTCAAGGACCCTTAGGATTCCTTTTCCTGTGCTGAACTCTTGCGCGGTCGTGTTGGCCATGTGGATTTCCTTCGGACGCGGCTTGGTGGTAAAGATCACGTGCTGTAGTTGCCCCAGGGGTGTGATGACCTCTCGCCCTCTATGGCGGTTGATCTCTACAGCCAGGTCTGGGACCCCGTGTCCTACTCTAATGATGGGGCTTTGTGCCCCCGTCACTTTCCCCCTCCTCGTGCGATTAGTTCCGCTCCCACATCAGCCCAGGTCCACGGGTTATACAGCATGTGGATGGCCAGGGAGAGTCTTGTGTAGAAGAGCGATACATCCGCAAGCGCACAGTGACAGTAGGCTGGTGCGTTTCTGTGGTAGGGGCACAGCCCCTTGGGTTCCCTTCTCCTTTGCTGGTCGCGGGTCCAGACCTTGGCCTGCTCGGCTGCCTTCTGGTCCTCCTGTGGGAGGGTCTCTCGGACCGGGCGGTCCTCCTGGGAGGGGGGGTAGAAGAGGGTGAGGGTGCTATTGAGACGGGGGTACACCGCATCTAGGCCGGCTTCATCGATTAGGTGGGTGGCTACCCATGCCCTGGCCGTGGAATCCGGTACGTATTTGGCGCTCGTGAGGACACTTCGTTCAGCTTCCACCCCTTTGGCAGTCAGGTGGATGAACGCGTTATGGTGTCCTTCGAGACGCCGGAGGGCATCGATCATTTCCGCGCACCATGTGGTGCTGTTTGGGAATGTGCTTTCGAATCCCTGGGGGGCCTGCCCAGTGGTGATGTCGACGAAGGTGGCTGGGGGGCAACCGTGGAGAATTCTTGAGCTCATCAGAGCCTGGTCGAGGTCGGCCACCCGAATATCTTCGCCTAACATCCCGTGCAGACTGGCGACGATATTCCCGTTGGCGGGGTCAAAGACTATGACCGCCCCTTCGCATATGACGGCCTCATCCCCCGCCTTGGATGCGGGTTTGGACGCTTCGAAGTCAATGCACCCGATCAGCATCCTCTTGCCCTGCGGGTTGGTGAGCGGGCAGGACGGGGGGAGTCTGCTGTTGGCTGACAGTTCTCTACCCCTTGGCGGGTTGACGTCACTATCACTGCCAGGGACTCTTCTGGCCGAGTCGTCGGCGTTGGGCCGGGGGCCATCTTGGGTACCCCCGGTCTCCGAGCCCGCACTTTCGCCGCTGGGCATGGTGGCGGGGTTCCCCCCGCTAGTTGGGTTCCAACCTGCTTCGCCCCCAATGAACGAGGGGGCGACTGGATCGCCCATGTTGGGTTGGCCAGTGGTCGGGTCGCCGCCGTTGTGCGGGGCAACCCCCAGGTTGCCCCTGGTGGGTGGGTCCGTCCTTGGGCCGCCGTTGGGCGGGCTATCACCTGCACTTGCTCTGCCATTATTCGGTGGGGGGGTGACCGGGTTGCCCTCGTGGGGTGGGTTGTCGGTTTGCTCGTTGCCCTTGGGCGGGCCGTCCCCTGTGGATTCGGTGGCGAGCAGCTTGGTACCCTGGTCCGCCATCCAGATGTTTGCGATCCTGCTAACGAGGGTGGAAGCGTCGCAGAGGTCCGGGTGGATGAACTCAGGGGCCGGCATTGGCCGGGTAGTAGTATCCCATGCGGCCCACAGCTCTTTGAAGCCCGGAACCGTCCAGCGAAGCACTAAGTCTTCGGCCTCACTGCGCGCTAGCTCGTCGCCGGCAATGTTGAGGGCTGAATCCGTGGGTGTCCTGCTAACCAACACAGGTCTGGTCACCCCATCGGTCCTGCTGTAGACAGCTATCGCGGAGAACATGCCACCTTCCCAGGGCTTGACGGCCTGTCCGTCAAGGGGGGGAAGCCTCCTGCTGGGGGTCTGGGGCTAAGGGGGACGGGGGCATCCTCCCAGGCCCGACCTAGGGCCGCCCACTTGTTGTTGACGTTGTTGTGGGCTCTGTCCGCACCTGGCGCTTTCGCTGAGCCGGCTGTGGCTTGGCCGCCTGCCTTGAGGAGCCAGGCGGCGCTCTGCTGGCCGAACCTTGTCCTGATCCCAGGCCCTGTGAGGCTTTGGTGACCTGCGGCCTTGAGAGTGCTGGCAACTAGCTCGAACAGCAAGGATCTAGCCGGTGGCGGGCTTGATACCTTGAAGTTGGCGGCGTTATCCCTCGAGAAGATCACTGTGGTGTTGTTGCACTTGGCGAGGATGGAATCGGCTGCTCTTCGGACTTTTTGCCACTCTTCGGTCGTAGCTAAGCGTTTTCCAAGCTTGGTGAGCTCTGTTCCAGCTTCGTCTACATCATTCCCCCGGCCCATGGCTTGTTGGGGGAACTTTGTGTTTGTGGCCGAAATTGGTCTCGAAAAGTCGGAGGGGGAAAGTCGGCATGAATCCCCCGGAGGGGGAGCCCTCCCTGCCCGCCTCGCCTGTAGGCGCCGTTGCCGGCGCTCGTAGGCTGGGAAACCCGGGGTCAGGGAGTAATCGGCCTTGGAGGTGAACATCACGAAGGCCGGCCCGCATCGGGGCAGTGGCCGGCGCTGTTGGTCCTCGCGGTGGATTTTCCAGGCCGCCTGGCTTACCCACCATGGCCTTCCGGTTATCAGGGCGTAGTGGTATAGCAGGATGTCATTTTCTAGCATTTGGGTAGCCGTTATTTCCCTTTCTCGGCTGGGATTCTGCCACCACTGTAGCTGGTGATCCACTCCTGGGGGAAGGGATCCTTTATCTTGCTATACCCTTTTAGGTCGCCGTACATCCGGATCAAGTCGGCGATTTTCTCGGTTCTCGTGCGCTCCTTGCGTAGAGGAGGCCCTATGGGATGCTCGGGGAGGAGATCTTCTGCTCGGGCAACGTACCCGCCCTGTGGGTTCCTGGGAAACGCGTCCATTGCCGGCCGGTGGCTCGGATGAGGAGTGTGCATTTTAGTGCTCCATCACCTGATCACACCATAGCCTTGTGGCGTTGCACGTTGGCCTTTCCGAGCAGGGGCGGGGAGGTGTGGCCTATTGCCTGAGATGCGGGGTCGGTTGCGAACCTTGTAGCCATAATATGAGTTCACCACATTTGGTTCCTGTTACACCCATTAGCCCGCCTGGCGACTACCACCAAGGCCCAGGCATTGCCGCAGCTAAGGTTCAGCCTTCTAAGGTACCTGATTCCCCTCTTGGCCCTCATGCCGATCACCTCCAAGGCCCAGGCATTGCCGCGGCGGAGCCCCAGACCCCTAGAGAGGGCTGGGGGTCGGATTCTTCCACCACATCGTCCTCTGTGGAGGAGCTGCCCCCGGGTCATTGGCATTGCCTTCCTCCCGCAGCGCCCGCGCCTCTGCTCCCAACCTGGTGGGATGGGGCCTCAGGAGTCCTCAACGCCGACTCTTCCGCTCCTTCCAGGGGAAAGCCGTCCCCCGCCGCCTCCAGCTGGCCCGGTCCCCTGCTTCCCCCGGTCCTCACAACGGCGAGGGCGCTGCCCCGTTTGTCACGCCATTGGCTTCCTCCCCAGCTGGGGCTCGCACCGTTCGTCAGCCTGTGGCTCCACTTGCGTCAGCCCTCGACGCTCTCAGCACTTTGGATCGCATCGCCATGGACTGGCACTCGTGTGCCTATGCCTTCGTGGACATGCTCCATGAGGGGACCGACGAGGATCAGCCTGTCGAGAACCTACAGGCCATTTTGGCATTCCAGCGCACTTCTCAGTCCCAGATGGTTATGTATCGCAGCAGCAGGGGCGCTCTTGAGCGGGCCCTTAGGCAGTATGTCCCTTCGGTTTCCCATTTCCTTGCCGACGGAAGCCCCTCAGTGGAGTTCCTGGGCGCCGGGACTCCTCAGTAAACACCCAGGGTTGAATGGGGGGTTGAGACCATGTTGCTGCTGTTCCTTGCGGTATCTGCCTACCACTCGGGTTGCTGGGCCCCGGCATTCTCCCCTTCTCCCAGCGGGGAGCGCGGCCACAGGGCGCCATTTGGGTTTCCCTCCAGTTGCGCGTCATTCCTACTAAATTCATGAGTTCATACCTTGGTTTCGGCTTGGTTGCAGTGGTGAGGGCCCTTGGCATGTTGCTGGGGGCTCCTCTGGACGTTCTTTGCCCTGTGGGTTGAGGAACGTCCGGGCGGTAAGCTTCCCTTGGTCTTTTGGATGGTAATATCCCATCAGACCGCTCACCGGGGGCTCCATGCCCATACGGGTTTCGTTGCCCCAGAGGGTGCACTTTAGGGAGCACAGAGAACCAACCCAAGCACAGCGCCCGTCCGCTAGCGGGTTATACAAGGCAGGCAGGGTGGTTTCAGGGCGACGGCTCGTGCCTCCGGCGCTCGCATCTTCCAGTTTTCTGCCACCGGCCCGTTTCGCTTCCGTTTGACTTGGTCTCAGGCGATCTCATCGAGGAGGCTAGAGAGAGGCCTCGTGCGCCCTATGGGTAGAAGTGGTAAAGAGTTATGCTGTTCCTGCTGGTATTCCCCGAGCAGGAGAACTCCCGATGCTGAATTGACCAAAATGTGGCATTCCGCGCTATAGGTCACCGCCGCTCTGTTTTGAGCTCTATAAACCTCGAAAGAATCGCCAATGGCTATCATTCCTCGGCGCTTGGCTTTGTTCCGGTTGGTGATTCCAACTTTCCATACCGGACATTTTAACTGGGAGGCTCGGTGATACACGTGACGGAAGCACCGGTATCGATGATGGCGCGCATAGAAATGTCACCGATCGCGGCTTCCACGGTAAGAGGTCCCGTGGACGCGGAGGTATCACCGTCTAAGAGGAAAACCTCATGATCTTCGACCTGTTCTCCATTATCGAGGGTGTTCACCACGCGAGGGGCACTTTGGCGAGCGGTGTTGCCTCTGGCGGGGCGAAGGGATCCATTCTCTCGGTTCCATGCTCTGCGGCCTGCGCGATAATCGGGAGCCCTGAAATTTCCAGGGGATTCGCGTGGCTGGGCGAAGGTCTGGCGTCTCTGGTCGGGATTATTCCGCGGCTGATCCTGGCGGCCCGGGTTGGGTCCGGTCAGCGGCTTGGGACGATAGGGGGTTATGGGGCCCTGACGCTGCGGCCCAGTGGGGGCATGGCCCCGACCCGCGTAGTATCCGAAGCGTTGGGCCTTCTCGCGGGCCTCGTCATCTTCGTCCGCGATCTTGAGAGTTAGCTGGATGAGGTCCTGCAGAGAGGACGGACGTTCTACACGTTGGGCATAGTCAACGGCATCTCTGAAGGCGGCGGGCCTCAAGCCCTGCGCAAAGATGCGCTGATGAGCCCGAGAGGCCGACGTGGTCTCGCTGGCGGCCGGAACGGTGGTATCGGCCGGGGGCTCTGGTTCGGTGCCGTCAGTGTTCCCGGCGAGGATGGATTCGTCCGCCTCAGGGGTAGCTGGCGGGGTGGCCATGAACTCCGCAGAGCCCAGGACATCTGTAAACGCACGAGCATAAGCTCGGATAAGGTTGGCGCGCGACACGGCGTGGTTCGCATCCACCTGGCACTTCACGGCCTCCAGACGGAGGCGGAGGTCTTGAGGGTCTCGGGGCGCCAAAAGCTGGTTAACCCAGCGGATTACGTCGTCGTCGGACTGGGAGGCCAGCGAAACGTTGTGCTGGACCTCTAGGGCACCTTGGAGTTCAGCGTCTAGGAAGGCAGCGTATGTGGCTGCGGGGTAGAAGATTTTGAACTGGATCATCGTTCTCTTGAAGTTGGCCCAGGTCTTTGGGCTCAATTCTTGTAGTGCTAGTTTAGGAACCGGCACAGGAACGTTCTGCATCAAACTAGTATTAATACTGTTCGTTTCGCAGACGAAACGGGGGGGTGAAGCTTTAAAAGCAAAACAAAAAGACGATTCGGGACCCTGCCCGGGGATCGGATCGGATCATCAATCAAATAAATATTTGATTGAAGTGCCGCGCTGACACAGAATGGCGTCCGGCTTCAGGTCAATGGTGGCTTCCGCGATGTCGGCGCCGCCGAGAGGCAGCTTGGGGTCGAAGACGTCGGCGTTGGCCTGGAGCACAGCGAGTAGCTCGTCGTGTAGAGGGAACGAGGGGTCAATGTCGAAGGTTGGCGTGGCGAAGGACGAGACGTCGTCCGGCAGGTCGTCAGTCTCCGAGTCAACCTCGTCGATGTATTGATTCTGGGCCGGTGTGACATCGTCGGCGGGGTCCTCCGCTGACGGTGGTAGCTGAATGTTGATGCCCGTGTCCGACATGAGGCCTAGGTGCCGGAGGAGGTCTGCCCCGAACAGGAACTTGTGGGCCTCCCCGGAGATGACTGGTACGGTCCACGTCAGCTCGACAGCGTTTGGTACGATGCCGTCGATAACGAGCTCGGCTATGACGGCGGTGGTGTCCTCGCAAGGTCGCTGGTCGGCCATCTTCAGCGTGTAAGCATGATTTGTGATCATTACAGGGCCGGCCTCCTTCAGCGTGGCGAACGTGGCCTCCGAGATACAGGTCTTGGCGGCTGCCGGGTCGAGCTTCGCCCGCAGTCTCGTGCCGTTGACGAGGATGTCGTGGTAGATCGGCTTACCGATGTTTTCGCGCTGCGCTGACGTGTCGACTTCGTCGATTGACTCATCGGTGTCGGACTCGGCGTCTATGTCGACCTCGTTGATGGATTGACTGAGGCGCTCGAGCCGGTTCGTCTCCTTGTTTCGCGTCCAGCCTGCCGCTGGGTTAGGGGCTCTCGCGTTGCGTTTGGGCGCTTGGGTGGTCGTTGTTGCAGGTCGGTCAGGGTTGTTGTGGTGGCCAGGGGCCTTCTTGGGCTTGGCACCCACAACAGCTGGTTGAATAGGACGCGATGGTTGGGGGGCGGCACTGCGCTGTGTCTTCAGATGAGGGCACGCCTGAGTGACGTGGGACGAGTTGTATCCGTGGTAGTCGCAGAAGTGGCGGAAGGTGGGGTTGATGTAGTAGTTCGCCTTGTCTTTCAGCTGGACATACGGGTCTGGGCCGCTGATCTTGCGGGCTATGGGTTTGCGTGTGCGGGATCCGCCTGTCGCTTGCTCACCGTGGGGTTGCGGGGGCTGGCCGGTGCGGAATGCTCTCCAAGGAACGAAGATGTAACCGTCGTGGTCCTCTTTGAGGTCCCTAAGGTTATCAAGGACGTCATCGATGTCCTCTGCATCATCTATGATGTAGGAGTCGAAATAGTCCTTTGCTTCGGCGGAGAATCCCTTAAGTGCAAGCTCTCTGACTCTTGCGGCGAGAACCTTCCAAGGAATGGCTTGCAGTGCAGGAGCAGAAGCATCAGTGTTCACGAGATCGATGAACTCGCGCAAAGCGGCAATAGTTGAGCGATGTTTGGATGCTTTGCCATAGAGTGCACCGGGAAGGTTGATGGACTTGATGCGCGCGCCGACGTCCAGGGACGGCATGAGTGTGACGGAGCAGGCGGCTACGATGTCGTCGGCCTCGTCATGGAGGTAGGCGCGAATGTCGGTGACGTCGTCCCAGTCGGACTCGTCACTGGACGTGTCGGAGTTGTTGGTGGCGGCAGCCTCGTCATCGGCCGGCTTGGGTGGGGCCAGGGCTGCGTTGACCTCGGCGACGTACTCGTCGTCGCGGAGGGGGACATCTGGGTTGAACTTGTTGATGAGGGGCACATAAACCGGGGCGTTGTGGTCGATCTCGGCTACTGCAGCCGTGAATACGGCTTCTGCGCGGCGCTGTGCAGCCGCGGCCATCGGGCCTTCAGGAAAGGCCGCGGCCGCCGCTTCAGCGAGCATAAACAGGTCTTCTTCGAGAGCGGCGGTTAGACGGGCTACTGCCTGCTTGGGGGTGGCGTGGAGGTGCTTGGGGGCGTGATGGGAAGTGAGAGCTTCATCTCGCGCCTAATGGCGCTGCGGATTACCACATCGGGACATACATCGTCTTCTAGGTCCTCGAAGGTCTTATAATCAGAGGTGGGTCTCCAATTGGCCCGTAAGAACTCCTGCGAGCTGATGCTTAGGCATCTGAGGAACGATGTAGGAAATCTTGCATGAGGAAGTTCCCGCTTGTATTCCTTCGCGGCGGAGTTGAGCAGTGGAAGGGAACTTACGTCGAATTTCGTAGCCATAGGGAGTGATTAATCACTGTGGCGTAAACGACGGGTATTCGAGAATTCGTTTTAATCAGGTGATGCGTCAAGTCGTACCGTCTCGTACACCCCACGGTGCCCGTTGGTGCCACCGTGTGCCCTCGCGAACCATGAATCGAAGCCCGCTTCTTCCAGACTTGCCATAGTCTCGGGCTTGACCAGCCTTGAGAGTGCATCCGCGACTCGGTTGTCTCGTCCTGGTAGGTGAACTATCTTGAACTGGTGCTCCTCCATCATGAGCCGCCACCTCATCACATTCGGGTTTGTTGCTATCATACCCTACCACGGCCATAGATAGCAATATCGCAAGATATATTTATAGATACAGAATTAGATACAGATATTTGGTTTCGGCCATTTATGCATATGTGGTCTAAACCCCCTATTAAACACTCTTCGTTTACGCACTTGCAATTGCCGTACAGAAATATTTCTGCATGATTAGTACGAAAGACACACCCGTTTTGAGCATCCTGTCGCTTACCGCCGTCTTAACGTTTATGATGGACCTCGCGGACTACTCCCTTCGCCATTCGAAGGTACGCTTCCATAAGCTACTCTCGAAGAACGTCCTCCGCGAGCTTGAGATGTCAGGCAAACCCTTCCGCCTTTCCTCCGTCCCTGATCCTGATTTCCCTGACGACGCCGACGAAAAGACAAGAAGCAAGCTCCGCAAGAAGAACAAGGATAAGGCCGCTCGTGAAGCCGTTTTCTCCCATGTAACCCCCGAAGATCAGTTCTCGAAAGCAGACGCCTTCAACCGCAAGGCAAAGGGTCGCAGCCCTGCCAACGTCGTCAGCTTCGTCCAACTGTTTAGAACACTGCTGGAGATCATACCTGAGGCCGATGTCGGCACCGACACGGTTCGCGAAGCCTTCATCCGTGGTTTCTCTCACATCCACGCATTCCACGACCAACTGATCGGTATCACGAAGGACAAGTCCCTCAATGACACCTTTGCTCTCGCGATACAACACGCACATGCCGTAGAGCGTGCCTTGAAGATCGCCCTACCCTTCACCCAGAAAGGCCCTGTCGTGAGATCTGCCCGCCCGGCTGAACATCAGCCCACAAAACGACCCAACACCCAGCCCAGTAAGTGCTCCTATTGCAGCAAGAAAGGACACACTGAAGACGAGTGCTTTGCAAAGAAGAAGGGTCTACCGTTGTGCGGGTATTGCAAAAAGGTCGGCCACATCGCCACCGAGTGCCGCAAGAAGCGCGCAGATGATGTGTCAAAGGATCGTGTAAATCCTGCGACGTGTTGTCATTCTGCCCTTCTTAACTCCTCTGTCCTTTCATGCGCCGGTGTGATAGGAAATACCAAGGTGACCGTACTCCTGGATACAGGATCATCACACAACTTGCTGGCCCGCCATGTTGTCAGTAAGATTTCACCATACAGCCATCGTTTACAACTGGCCAACAACCAGTGGGTGGAGACGTTGGGGTCTGCGTCGGTTGACCTTACACTCCCACCTAATGAGATTTTCCACTACTCCCTGTCCACTATGTTCGAAGGTTACGTCCTGGAAGAATCCCCTTTTGACGTCATCATTGGCTTTCCAGCAATGTGTAGGCTCGGTCTCGTCGATCTCCTTATTAATCCATCACTACCTAGCGAACATATTGAGGACTCAGTTGACGCTTTAGATCGGTCGTTATCATGCGCTGGTGTGGTGCTCGATCGCTATAAGTCAATTATCGAACAGTTCAACGATGTTTTCGGTGATTTAACCCTCGAACCATCAAAACTCAGACCATTCTCCCTTCAGCTCAAGGATGGATATAAGTTGTGTTCCTCACGGCCCTATCCGGCACCAACATGGAAGCAGCAAGAGATAGAAGCTCATGTTACCAAGCTCCTAGCCTTAGGCATCATTGAACGCTGCTCCAGCCCTTGGGGATCTCCTGTGGTCATCGTGAGCAAGAAAGACACCGCCAAGACCCGCATGTGCGTGGATTATCACCGCTTATACGCAGAGACAGTAGATTTTGACTTCCCTCTCCCCAGGATAGACGAAACACTTGATCATCTTGCTGGTAAGCGCTTCTTTGCCACCATCGACCTATCATCAGGGTACCATCAGATCGCAGTTGACCCAGCATCACGCGACTTCACCACTTTCACCACCCACCTTGGTAGATTTCGCTACTCCCGGCTCCCATTCGGCCTAAAGCAGGCCGGCAGCCACTTCCAATACGCAATGGAGACAGCCCTAGACACGCTCCTCTACTCCAAGTGCCTGGTTTATCAAGATGATGTTGTAATCTTCGCAGAGTGCGAGGATGACCTCATCGCTAACATCAAAGAGGTCCTACAACGCTGCCGAGAGCTGAATCTTCGCGTCAATCTCGACAAGTCTCAATTTGGACTCAGGAAGTTTGAGTATCTAGGGTGGCTCATCACACCAGAAGGGAAACAGATAGACCCAGCCCGGATCGATGCCCTCACGAAGATGAAGCCCCCGTCAACAGTATCCGGAGTCCGCTCCTTCCTCGGCCTAGTCAACTTCTTCCATGACTACCTCGGAAGCGACTTCGCCACTATATCAGCTCCACTATACGAGATCACAAAACACAAACAGTTCTCATGGACGCACGAGGCCCAGTCAGCCTTTGATACCATCATATCCCGCCTCACGTCTGCCCCCGACTCTTGTACACTATAACCCGAGAGCCAAGCTGAAACTCATCACTGACGCGTCCGACTACGGTGTGGGAGGAGTCCTGCTTCAGGACGACAAACCTCTGATGTACCTGTCCAAAGCACTCACCGGCGCCCAAAAGCGTTGGCCCACGATCGAGAAAGAGATGTATGCGGTAGTTTATTGCCTGTCCAAAGCCGAACGCTATCTCCGCTGGGCACACTTCACAATTGCCACTGACCACCACAATCTCACTCGAATGCACCAAAGTGCTAACGCCAAGGTGGCAAGATGGAGCCTCCTCCTTGAACAGTTCAGCTATGACGTGATCCATGTACCAGGTATCGCAAACGGTGCCGCTGATGGACTATCCCGAGTGTGCACAGCCTTGACCAACTCCGAGGAGAACCCACACGCAGCCTCTATCAAGGAGCACCATACACTCGGCGGCCTACATCTCTCTGTGAACAGAACAGTACAGCAGCTGCGCGCCAATGGCCACGCCTGGCCCAGCATGAGACAAGCTGTCGCAGATGTCATATCACACTGCCCCGTCTGCCAGAAGACTGTCCCGACCAGCCCGATGTCGTCATTTGACCTGACCCTCCAGGCACCATTCCCTATGGATACACTCTGCATTGATACGATGGGACCCTACCCCATCGACGGCGAGTTCCAACACATCCTAGTTATGGTAGACTTGTTCTCCAGATACGTCGAGATGACCCCTATCCGATCGACAACAGCCGAGGAAGCAGCCTCGTGCGTGGTTAATCATTGGTTCCTGCGCCACGGAGTTCCAAGGAGGATTATCACAGACAGCGGGTCTCAGTTTAAGAACAACACCTTCGCCAGGCTTTGCGACCGCCATGCCGTCGATCTTCATTTCACCGCACCATACCATCACCAGAGCAATGGTATTGTGGAGAGAGTTAACCGCGAGATCAACGCTCATATGATGGCGAGGAGATTGGAGATCAAGCATCTTGATCGCTGGTCCCAGCACATCCCTTTCGTGCAAGCAATACTCAATTCCGCGAGACACGCGTCACTTGGCGTGTCCCCGAACGAGATTGTCTTCGGCCGCGAGCTTGTCCTAGGAAACCCTGCTTCTGATACACCTCTCAACCTGAGACGAGCAGCCGAAGCCGCCATAGCCACCGCTAAGTCGAAACAGGCTGAACGTGTACAAGCCGTGCTGTCCCAAGCCACTGGACGCATCACCCCCGCTCTGCCTGAGTACATCCTACTGAGCTATCCATCCTTTAGACCAACCAAGACAGTAGCACGGTACCGTGGCCCACTACGCGTCACCGGGTATGAGTGCAATGAGTTCAAAACCCCTGCAACTCTCATTGTAGAAGACCTGAACACCCACAAGTCACTGCGAGTCCACACCTCCAGATGCCATCCTTTTGAGCGAGGCTCGTTGACACTGAGGGAGCTGAAGGCCCTAGCCGCGACCGACAGCGACGAGTTCATAGTTTCAGAGGTCTCAGCCCACAGAAAGACCAAGTCTGGCTATGAGTTTGAAGTGCAATGGGCAGGCTTTGAGCCTGAAGAGGCCTCATGGCTCCCATGGTCCGAGGTTAGATCCCTCGAGGCTATCGACAAGTACTTCACTCAGCATCCTGAGCTAGAAGGAAAAATTAAACGCTAACAGCACAGCAATAGCGGTCATTGAGCCTTTCAAAGACACTGATGTTGTTATTTAGATGTTTCGACAAGGTTTTGAGCCGTCACTTGCAGCTTTCCGCCAACAGAAGGAAAAATCGGCCAGAACTCGCCAACGAAGCGTTGTTGAGGCTCAATAACACGTGATTTGAAGGTAACATACTGATAGCTGCTTAGTACTACCTTCATTGTACAAATACCGATTCTCATCCCCAAATGCCTCAAAGAATTACGCTACGCATTTATGCAAAAGTATAAGCGCAAAGAGAGCTCCAATACCTCCAAAGAAAAAAAGAAGAGGGAGGCACTGTTGCTATCATACCCTACCACGGCCATAGATAGCAATATCGCAAGATATATTTATAGATACAGAATTAGATACAGATATTTGATTTCGGCCATTTATGCATATGTGGTCTAAACCCCCTATTAAACACTCTTCGTTTACGCACTTGCAATTGCCGTACAGGTTAGATGCGTCACTGATGTAGCACAAGTTACGGTTGTCGGTGTTGATCACGAATCTCCGACCCTGGAGGAGAGCTCTTGCCCTCTTCACGCACTATATAATCCCGTACGCTTCCTGTTCGTACGTTGACCACCGCCGTTCTGTCGGACTGAGCGTCTTGGGGAAATACTGGTAGGGTCTGAATCTCCCCTTGTCATCGTACTGCCCTAGTACCCCGCCTACTCCTACGTTAGAATCATCTGTGAACAGGTGTAGAGTCTTGTCCGGGTCTACGTGTGCTAAGAAAGCCTCATCACTAGTCAGCTAAACTTTTTTTCACCCTGTCCAAGGCAGCCTGGCACTCAGTTGTCAACTGAAACTGGACACCCTTCCTCGTCAGTCTCAGGATAGGTTCCATGAGCTCGGCATAAGAGGGTATCACATCCCTGAAGGAGTTGACGAGACCCGTCAGTGGTAGTAGCTCACTGCTATCCCTCGGTGCAGCCATCTCCTTCACCGGCCTCAGTCTCTCCGGGCTTATTTCCTTCCCAGCCTGCGAGATCTTCCATCCCAGGTAGTCAATCTCTGTTAAGCCGTACTGGCACTTCTCGTCGTTCAGAATGATCTTCGCCTGTGCCAGGCGCTCCTTCACTCTGGCCAGGTTGTCCTCATACTCCTCTCTCGTCCGGCCGTAGACGACTATGTCGTCAATATAGACTAGACATGCTGTGTATACTAGGCCCCCTGTGCTTGGTTTGGCCTTGAAGGGAACTTTCCAATTAATGGATGAGAACTGATTTTCTCCTGGAAACCGCAGTGGTGAAAATGGTCAAAAACCAAAACCTTAAACTGCGCCTCACCACACTACCCTCTCTATTACAGCTGAATGCCGGTCTTCGACAAGTACCGGTCGAGGGCTTCGAGGTCACGGACCTCGGCATAGGGAAGCCAGGTGTCGTCATCGGGACCGTAGCCGGCCCAGCGGACACGGAAACGGAAACGGGTCTTGGTACGAAAGAAAGAATAGAAAGAAAGAATTTAATGTGTCCTGCTACTCGTCCTGCTGTGTAAGCTGAATGTCACAGTTTGTGTCACCCCTTCGAGGAACGCCTAAGCGTGTTGGTACCTCTACAGAGCACACCTAACACTTCCTAAGAGGGCGTGAACAACGGCCGTCAAGGCCTAGCTGGTACGCTAGAGGGATCCTATACATGGCCACATTAATACCCCCAAAGTTAGGCTAACCCAGGTCTTACTCTTAGGGGCCCTTTGGGTCCCAGGTCTGCCTGGCACCTACAAAGCCTTGCCCTGCACGCTGCTGTCAGGGACCTTCCGTACGTTTCCCCTCTCCCCCGGGTCCCCTAGGGAGGTCCTGGGGTTTCCTCGACCCGCTCGCCATGTTTCAGGCACCCGCCAGGGCGGGGTCGGGTCTAGAGTTCGCCGTACCAGCTGGGCCGGGTTAGGAACCCACCGACGCCGCGTAGGTAGACTTCCACGGACTTGCCGGCTGCGTTCGGGCTCATCTAGCGCTGTCCGATTTCACTCCAGGTTCCCATTATCGGGGGGAGCTCCCAGGGGCGGTTGCCACGTCTTCCAGTGTTCCTGGCTAGGCGCCGGGTCACATCAGGATGGCCCTGCCTTCCCGGCAGGTTACCGACGGAGTGGGTAGCTTCTTGCGTCATCCAGTACCTCCGCCAGTCTGCCATGCATCATCCTCCTGGTGCGCCCCCACTGTGTGGGGAGGGGGTACCCCTTGCGCGCCGGAGGGATGCGCCGGACTGCTTGTCCGGACGCTTGCGCCCTACTGGCCCAGCTGTTTTGCCAGGCCTTCCCTATTTCGTGCTTGTTGTATGCGATTGTCCCTTAGTGGTCCTTTGCAGCCTTCCCTCCGCCTGGCGCTACCGGAACATGTGGTGTTGTCCTCATTGGTTCCAGGCCCGCTGCGCTTGGGGTCGGTGCTCGGGCCACCTTTCCAGGCCGCCCTGTGGGTTGGGCCTGTCCCCTCGTGGTGGTGGGGGAGTTGTTTCAAGTGTGATGCAGGCATCAGAGTGCTCCCTTGCTGCGTGGGTTGGGTTGGGTGTGCGGCCGGGCGCTACCGGAACATGTGGGGGGAAAACACCTCCCGCCGGTTCCAGGAATGTTCCGCCCTGTGCCTTGTCTTCACCCAGGGCTTTCCTCCTAGGGGTCTGGGCCTGTTCTGAGGTTCATGAGGGCCTTTTTCCCGCATAGCCACCGCTAAGTCGAAACAGGCTGAACGTGTACAAGCCGTGCTGTCCCAAGCCACTGGACGCATCACCCCCGCTCTGCCTGAGTACATCCTACTGAGCTATCCATCCTTTAGACCAACCAAGACAGTAGCACGGTACCGTGGCCCACTACGCGTCACCGGGTATGAGTGCAATGAGTTCAAAACCCCTGCAACTCTCATTGTAGAAGACCTGAACACCCACAAGTCACTGCGAGTCCACACCTCCAGATGCCATCCTTTTGAGCGAGGCTCGTTGACACTGAGGGAGCTGAAGGCCCTAGCCGCGACCGAAAGCGACGAGTTCATAGTTTCAGAGGTCTCAGCCCACAGAAAGACCAAGTCTGGCTATGAGTTTGAAGTGCAATGGGCAGGCTTTGAGCCTGAAGAGGCCTCATGGCTCCCATGGTCCGAGGTTAGATCCCTCGAGGCTATCGACAAGTACTTCACTCAGCATCCTGAGCTAGAAGGAAAAATTAAACGCTAACAGCACAGCAATAGCGGTCATTGAGCCTTTCAAAGACACTGATGTTGTTATTTAGATGTTTCGACAAGGTTTTGAGCCGTCACTTGCAGCTTTCCGCCAACAGAAGGAAAAATCGGCCAGAACTCGCCAACGAAGCGTTGTTGAGGCTCAATAACACGTGATTTGAAGGTAACATACTGATAGCTGCTTAGTACTACCTTCATTGTACAAATACCGATTCTCATCCCCAAATGCCTCAAAGAATTACGCTACGCATTTATGCAAAAGTATAAGCGCAAAGAGAGCTCCAATACCTCCAAAGAAAAAAGAAGAGGGAGGCACTGTTGCTATCATACCCTACCACGGCCATAGATAGCAATATCGCAAGATATATTTATAGATACAGAATTAGATACAGATATTTGATTTCGGCCATTTATGCATATGTGGTCTAAACCCCCTATTAAACACTCTTCGTTTACGCACTTGCAATTGCCGTACAGGGCCACCTTTGACGAGTGGGTCCCCGACGCCATGCGCGCCGACCACTGGACCACTCCAGAGCAGGTGACGGCCACCCTGTGCGACCCACCCCTCGCCCGGGCCCTTATGGACGAGTCCAACCGTGGGTCGGCCACGGGTCGATTCAGCCAGAGTCGGCTCCGGCAGCTCTGTGAGGCATTGAGGGGCTTTGTCCCCGAGACCGTTAGGTCGACACTGCCAGTCCTGCCCAACGGCGGTAGGATCTTCACCAAGCTGCCCCCGGTGGTTGCCAAGATCGCCCAAGCCTGCTTCGGGTCAGTCCCGCAGCCGGCGCCCCGGGTGACCTGGGTACCTGATGGGGCCGCGCGCCAGCGCAGTGTCCCCGAGCCGTTCTTGCCAGCTCACAGCGCCATGTTTGTGGGGAAGTTGCTCGTCTAGTGACTAGTGATTGGTACGCTCGAAAGAGCGGGCCTTAGCATCACGCAGGGAGGTCTTGGATGGGGAATTCCGTCCATCGTGTGGCCGGCGGCATATCTCGGTGCCGTGAAGCAGCTCTTTGACCAAAACATCTCACTGAACGTGCCCAATGAGGCATTTCAGGCGGTTGGTGCTGCTGGTGGTCCGCAGGACGTGGATGCCCTGAAGAAGTGGAAGACTTCGACTCCGCAGTTTGAACTGACAACGAAAGTGCGGGAGTTCAAGCAGAAGGAGCTTACGGCGAAGAGATCGTTTATTTCTGAGCCTTATGTGCGTGCAGTGTCCACATTGACGCCGTTCGATCCCGTTCTTTCGGGTTCCGATTTGGCAACTGCAATTCTCCGCCTACACCTGTCTCTTGACCCCTACGTGATAGATAAAGCCAAACCATGCCCCCTGTGCAGCAGATCTGTTGCGGATTGGTCTCATGGACTCTCTTGTGTTCGCCTCAAGGGCGGTGCCCGGATCGAGCGTCATAACGGCGTCAGAGACGCCATCTACGACGTTTGCTCGGAGCAGTTCATCCCCAAACGGCGCGAGGTTCCGCTGGATCACACCAGTATGGCCTACATGCCCAACGGGACGGGCCCGACGGAGGTGAAGCCGATCTGCTCATGCTAGCGGCAACGTCAGCTGATGGAACGCCCCTCCACGGCGATATGATCGTCGATGTGGTCGTCTCACAGTCGATCAAGGATGGGATCCGTGACAAGGCCGCTCAGTACTCGAGGTGCAGTGGGTCTTACCCAATGTTACATAGGATTACCATTTCATAGATTTATATAGTATTGACCATATTCACCACATCATGGGTTTTCTTATATAAAACAATCTTTCCCTAGCCATAAGGCTACATTAGTACTAATCCCACCAACATGGTATACGGGAAGGCCAAAGCGCCGATACTAAAGGGCACGTCCGTGGCTGAATTAGTCACGTTCGTGGAAGCGCTCCAAGATTATCGAGCACTCGGCGGAAAACAGCGCTCAGACCGCCTAATAGACAGCTGCGTCCGTGACTACGTTGACGGAGTACTCGGCACGGACGACAACGATCCTCCCGTGGCGCTCATCAAGACCAAGACTACACGCCGGCGCGAACAAGACATCGCTTGTGTCAAGCGTCTCGGCAAGGCCTTTAGACCACGCCACGAGGTAGCAAGGCTTGAATACTTCCGCTTGAACGCCACATCCTTCACGCCTAGCGAGGTGGTACGCATCAACAAGCGCTTTCAGACATTGCTGGCTATTCTGCAACCCGAGTCATCACAGGAGACACTGTGTAAGACGTACGCCCGCTGCTTCAAGCAGGGAACAGGCAGAACTATGTACCGCATTCAAGAGTTGATCGAAGATTCCACTCTGAGTGATGCCATGCCTCAGGTACTCGCCATTAGCACCGAGCTGCGGGACGGCGAAGAGCTGAGAGAAGCGTACCTAGGAGACGGACAGAAGCACCCCAAGAGCATTCACCCGACAGGCGGCCATCCTAGCGGTAACAGAAGAGAGCAGGCCGCAACGGCCATCCTTATCGCCAGCCGCTGCCGTCTGAGGAGGGAAGCAACAAGACGCTGAACCGGGATAAGTCAGAGCGTAAGCCCCATCCCAGTAGCACTGACAAGAAGCGCGACTACACCTGCTGGAACTGCGGCGGCAAGCACGCATGGCACAAGTGCCCCAAGCCGAAGCACACGTGCTCGATCTGCAAGAAGACTGGTCACCTGGAGAGATATTGTCGGGATAAATCTCCGCAATATTCTCTCTCTATCAGTGCAGATCAGTCCAAGTCCAAGATCAACCTACCACTCGTTCCGGTTTCAGTAGGCAAGCAGAAGCTGACAGCGTTATTAGACTCGGGAGCTAACGTGTCAAGCATCCACCCTCGCCACGCAGCCAAGCTCGAGGTCATATCCACCACGCAGGAGCGTGTCGCAACAGCAGGCGGCGAGAAACAGTCACAGGGTCGAGTCAACGCTACGATTAAGCTGCAACCATCATCGTTCACCCCGCGCACTTGTACATTTAACGCCGAGCTACTTCTACTCGACACCGACTTCGACCTGATCCTAGGATACCCCCATATGGTTGAGTTGGGTATTCTCCCTCAGGCTGAGTGGAACAAGGAGGGTAGCGACGAGCTGGACATTCCGTCGCCCGCCAAGTTCGACGCTGCCGTCTACCAGTTGAACCCCACTACGAGCGATACACAGGCCAAGATTCTCAAGGAGTTCAGCGCAGTGTTCGAAGATCGCAACGAGCCAAGCAAGCTCGAACCGTACGACTTGATCCTGAAGAGTGACAGGGTCGTGAACGCGCGACCATACTACATCCCCCCGGCGAAGGTAGCCGTCGTCAAGGAGCACATTGACGCTCTCCTGGCGAAGAGATTTATCCGTGCCTGTCAATCGCCTTACGCTTCGCCCGCGATGACAGTACCCAAGAAAGGGGGTAAGTCCCGATTCGTAGTTGACTTCAGACAAATTAACGACATCACCGAACCTTTCAACTACCCCATACCTCGTATTGACGAGGTTATCTCCCAGCTAGCGGGGAAGAAGGTCTTCGCAACCCTCGACCTCTCCGCCGGTTACCACCAAGTCGAGCTGACCGAGCGCTGCCGCCAGTACACCGCATTTACTACGGCTCTGGGGCAGTACGAGTACTGCCGGATGCCCTTTGGGCTACGCAATGCTGGAGCCCATTTCCAGCGGGCTATGGAGTCCGCCTTCCGGGGGCTGGTCGGCACAGCCTGTTATATATACATTGACGACATCATCATCTTCGGGGCAAGCGAAGAGGAATATCTCCAGAATCTCCGCAAGGTCCTCCTTCGCGCACGCGAGACAAAGTTACAGCTCAATAGGGAGAAGTGCCAGTTTGGCCGTGCCGAGGTCGAGTTCCTAGGTTGGGTAATCTCCGAGGGGAAGAAACACATCGCCCCCGACCGGGTAGCCGACATTGCAGAGCTCCAGTTGCCCAAGAGCGTCCGTGGGATGCAGGGCTTAGTAGGCTTTCTGAACTATTTCAGAGATCACGTGGACCGTTTCGCCGAGATCGCCCTCCCCCTTGACTGAGGCAATGGCCGGGCGCAGGCCTATCGGCCAGCCTGAACAGGACGCAGCGCTGAAGAAGATCAAGGATGCTCTCACATCGGCGGACGCACTCGCCATCTTCAACGCGACTAAGGAGCACACTATTATGACTGATGCCTCAGGGCTCGGCTACGGTGCAGTACTCCTCCAAGAGGGCAGGCCAGTATGCTATATGAGTAAGGCCTTTAATGAGGTGCAGTCGAGATGGTCTACCAGTGAGAAGGAGGCGTACGCCATTATAGCTGCCGTGCAACGCTGGCGCAAGTTCCTCAGTTGGGGCCATTTCACAATCCTGACCGACCACAGGAACCTCCTGTTCATGTTCCGGAGCGTTAACGCCAAGGTCAAGCGATGGGCTGACACCCTGTCCGACTTAGACTTCGGTATTGAGCACGTTGCAGGTTTAGACAACGCCGGAGCCGACGGACTATCGAGAGTTTTCACCGTACGCTCCCAGGCGACCACTGATCAGATTAAGAAGGCACACGAGATGGCAGGCGCTCATTTCTCGAGAAGACAGACAATCGACAGACTGAGAGCCGACGGGTTGAGCGTATCCCGCTCAGCTGTGGACGAGTTCATCTCTCATTGCCCCACGTGCCAAGTGCTAGAACGACCACCCGAGCAGACTGTGGCCGGATTACATACGGCTGTAGAGACCCCGTTCAAACGCGTAGCGATCGACACTATGGGGCCATTCCCAACGCGGGACGGTATGACGCACATTACGGTCATGGTCGACATGTGCTCACGGTGGACCGAGCTGGTTGCCGTCTCCGGGACCACAGCCGAAGCAGCAGCTGACGCATTCGTCAACAACTGGGTACTGCGCTTCGGGTGCCCAGAGGTGTTACAGTCCGATGGAGGGCCAGAGTTTAACAACAAGCTATTCCAACGGTTGTCCAAGGAGTTGGGCTTTGATACGCACATCACTACGGCCCACCATCCACAGTCAAACGGGATGGTGGAGCGAGCCAACAAGGAGGTGTTACGCATCTTGAAGGCACGCAAGTTCCACCTAAGAGACTCTAACTGGATACATCACCTGCCTGTCGCGAGCTTTATCATCAACGCCACGCCGCGAGTCCCAACCCGCCTATCACCGGCTGAGATCGTCCTGGGATATAACCTCACCGTGCCTAGCTCAATATACGTTACCAAGCAAGCGTCAGCGAGCGCCAAGCAGTCACACCGGGCAGCCGCCGACGCGGCAATTCAGCTGGCGAAGGCTCGCATCCAAGCGATGAAGGAGGACGCGTGGTCGAAGGCCGTCTCGTCGCGTACGGAGATCCTGAGTCGTTACGTCTTGGTCAAGTACCCCTCTCGCCCACCTGACAAACTATCACCAGGGTGGAGAGGCCCGATGAGGCGCGTTAAGAGCATCAAGCAATCAGGCGTCACCGTGGCATATGAAGTCCAAGACATGGCAGAGTCACCCACGAATGGTAAGACCATCAAGGTCGATGCCGCACGAGTGCGAAGGTTCAACCCCGGTACACTAACTGACGACCAGATCCAGCAACTCGCTGCAACTAGCAGGGACGAGTGGTTGGTCGACCGCATTTCAGCAGCACGCGGGTCAGGTACCATGTCGCAGAAGAAGTACCTCGTGCACTGGGCCGGATTTGAGGACGAAGAATCCACGTGGGAACCATATAAGAACGTTAAGGACTGCGCAGCTCTCGACATCTTCCTGGCGAACAATACAGACGGATAGCCCTTGTACATAGCCGTGTAAATAACGGACTATCAATGCGCTAACCAAAATCATCAGAACATTTACTCGTCACCGGCAGACTCCTCGTCACTGGTCACCACTTCTTCCAACTCTACCTGCAGGGACTCAGGCAGAACGTCCCAGAGCTCGGAATGAGCCCTGAGGTACTGGTTGACCACAGCCACGCGGACAAGGTCTGCGTTAACCGGCGTCAGACTTGCTTCAGGGAACCCGTCGTAGGCGACAAGGAGCAAGAAGGAGCCAGCGCGACCACGGTAGGCCTGCTCAACGAACAGCCACCAGTGACCACGCATAGCCAGCACGCGATAATACCGGTCGCGCTCGTAGACCTGAAAGCGGGTCATATCCTGTGTAAGACGAAGAAACCGGGGTACCTACCGGGGGGGAGGCTGAGGGTCGGCAGCTCCTCGGCGCAGGCAAGGGCGTAGCAGTCATTGGCAAATCGATACAGGCACTGCCGGCCCTGCAGCACCCGGCTCCAGATCGCGTGCTGTAGCACTGCATAATACGGAACATGATGCGTAAGAAGATAGAGCCGGCGGACGTGGCTACGTGCCGTGTCGACCCCAACGGCAAGAAGGCGTGCCGCCTCATCCAGGACCTCCCGGCGGATATCGCCGGCACGGCGACCGTTGAATACCTGGTTCATGATCTCCCGGTCGCTGACACCGGAGCCAAGATCGAAGTACTTGCGGAAGCCGACAAGCAGATAGTAGTCATCGACTGCCCCAGACAGAGCGATGACGCCACCGTCGAGGCGCTGAACGGAGGTCAGCGATGCCTGGTTAAGCGCACCGCTCATCAAAACATCGAGGAACGGCTGCACTGACAGCTCTAGATGCGATGAGAATGTCGATAACGTCGCCGTGACCGTCGAGATGACGTGATCGAGCCCACCCCGCAGCCGTGTGGCGCGATCAATGCGGGGAGGCTCGAACACCACGTCCGCGCCCGTGACTGCCGGCGGGAGAACTCGATCACGGACGCCGATACGGCGCTTGCCTCTAGCACGGCGAGACGGACGCGAATCGCCGACGGCGGTTGCCGGAACCACGCTGGAATCGGGCTGGCGCTCCTGATCGTTGACTGTTGAGCCCGTAGCGGTTGTTGAAGCATCAATGGAGGACTGATTAGTCGTGTTGTCGGAGTTGGCGGTAGATCCAACGCGTCGACGAGCACGCTTGCGAATAACGTGGCGGAAGACGCGATTGAGGGCGGCAATGTCATCGTCATCGCTTAGTTCCTCGATTATAGCCTTCATTGCGGCGGTATAATTCTCCATATCCTCAAACGGCTGCTTTGAAATCCTTCAAAGCAGCATTTACATGCATTGACGTAATTATCGTACTTTATGGGAACTACTGCAACCTAGCTGACTAACCCGCAGACCATAGCAGCCATGATCATGACCGGAGCCTGGGCGCAGGAGGTCGATTCGATGACGCTCATGAAGCCTTGAGGAGAATCGTGAAGATACTCCTCAATATCCCACAAACAGTGCAGCAACGAAGGCTTTTACTAAGTATTGATGTTGTTATTCATGAAGGACACACGTAGCGCAGAGCAGCACCTTCATTCGGCACCGAAAAGAAAAAACGTCGAGAACTCGCCAACGAAGCGTCGTTGAGGGCTGAAAACCCCATTTTTGACAACTATACGCTGGCTAGCGCTTGGCATACCGCGTACAGTGAAACTTTCGAAACCGCGGTTCATTGTGCCATAAAATGCACAGCCGAACCAAACCGCCACAATCACGGCCGTATTCCGGCCGTGGAGGGGCAGGGACATGTAAGATACCCTATACCTAACTTAGCGCGCGCGTTTATACAGTGGTACCACAAGATTTTTATAGATACAGATTCGAATAATAGTATCAACCATATCTTTACATAATACTGGCTAAGATCGTAGATCAAGGCCTGAAGGGCAGACATAGCCTACTCTACCGCCAATAGAGTAGACTGTTGCGATCGTACTTGGTGGCTCTCGTACGTTCGAAGCGGTTGTCACTTCACTAATCCTCATCGGCTATTGCCGACCATATATATGCGTTGCTTGAGGTCGTGCCTTACGGGCACTGGAGGGGCAGTGCAGTGGGTCTTATCCAATGTTACATAGGATTACCATTTCATAGATTTATATAGTATTAACCATATTCACCACATCATGGGTTTTCTTATATAAAACAATCTTTCCCTAGCCATAAGGCTACAGAGGTTCGACTGCGAGCTCATCGCGGCCAGCTGTAACCTCGTTGGCAACACGAGAGCTGACCCCGAGGACCGCAAGTCGTGCTGGGTGTGGCGTCTGTGCGAGAGGCTCGGTCTGAGCGCGGAGGTCCGTCGGGACCTGCGCAGTCGGGTCGTCTTGGCTGTGTGGGCTGGGAACGCGGCGGTCATCCGTGACTACCGCGAGCAGTGCCGCGTGGCACAGCTCTAACTGTGGTGTGCCCTTCGCGTGTGAGAGAGGCGTCGTAGTCGAGCCAGTCGAGACATCCGAGATTTTTGCACATGTGCAAAATTTCGATTTCCCGAAAGCGACCCCGCCGAGGCTTACGACTCCGACTACATAACCCACGAGCTCTGCTAGGGACCCCCACCTGCTGACCCTCTGCGCGCGGTAAGAACGTTCTTTCAGATGATTACGACTTGCAGTCGACTACGGTCGAAGTCTCCAATTTGATTAGATCAAATTTATACCCGAGATTGATGGGAAACATGCTCTGACCTCCAGGCTCTCCAGTGTCACGGGGGGCTGTGCGTCGCCCATCTTCTCGGAACTACCGGGGAATGGGGTTTTAACCCCTTGGTAAAATTGGTCTGAACTGGACCGTAGATTTGATTCGAATATTTGGTCAATATTCGATCTCTCTCGAATATTTGTACCAGATGGCCGGTAGTCCATCTGGGCCTGTACCACGCCCCGAGGCGTACTTACGCATCGCGTCTACGACGGTATGCCGACTTGCAGTCGACTACGGTCGAAGTCTCCAATTGATGTATCCCGCCATCATATAATAAAAATTTTCTCTTCAGAAATTATTTCTCTGGTCTCCTGTGCCTCCAAGCATGCCATTGATGCCCATCTCTCAGGCACATATTTTCACAGCCTGAGTCATTCTTTGTGCGCGGTTTTGGCCATTTCCATTCGCCGGCATTTTCTCACTCTCTCCGGCCAATTCTTCGATAGTCTTCGATATATCGATCTTATTAACCATTAGTGACAATCTGCTGCGGTTTCTCCTTTCTCCCGCCTTCTCTTCTGCTCTCTATCATATCTTTAACTCTTACATGGCCTATTGTACAGTCTAATGGGGCCTTATGCAATCATATTCTATGTATTATCCGTCTTTCTCGTCCTTCTACACCCAAGCGCTCGTGGAGAGGCGCACGGCTTCACTGACGTAGGTCTGCATCGAGTCGAGCTGTTTCCAGCCCCCGATTGCTTGGATCACTGCTGGGGCTACACCTAGCTTCATCATGTGGACTGCGCCTCCTCTCCGGAATGAGTGGCCCGACGCGCGCAGCACCTCCTCTAGGTCCATGGACATCTCCCATCTTCTCCAAGGGTGGTCTCTGTTCATCAGGGAGGACCTGTTGTCCTTGATCAGCGCGTCCCTGGCCTCGAATGAGCGCCACAGGGGTCCTTCATCTGGGAGGTTTTCCATATGTCTCGCAAGCCAGTCTGCCGGGTTGTCGTCTCCGGGGACGTTAGGGACCAGCTTTAGCATGGGTTCATCCGATGTCTTGGAGCGTCGTATGGTGATGGTGATGTCCCTGCCGTGTCGTTCGACGTCTGATGTTGAGAGCCCCCGTATCTCCCCCCGACCGAGATATTGTCGCGAACCCGACCAGCCCGAAAGCTATTGCTTGAGTCAATGCTGGTGTGGCGCTCTTGCCTGCTTGCACCGCGGCCTGTGACAGGGTCTCCCTGGCTATTGGCCATTCTTTCCCTGTTCGACGCTGGCTTGACGTTGGGCACCTTCCAGCCAATCTGCCACAAGCCTTGATCAGGGCCCGGTGGAGTGGTGGGCATTCTATGGGTTCGCCCAATGCGGTCATTCCATCTCTGATGTTTGCCTCCTTCGTTAGCAGTGAGTCTTTGGCGAGGAAGGGCACCTCCCCTATAATGAACCATAGCAGTGTGTCGTCATCATCCCCCGCGATTGCCACCTCCTCGAACTCTTGCACCCACTTCTGGTCATGGATTTTCTCGTGGGCTTGTCGTACGATCTCCCATGCAGCTTCCCGTGGGGTTGGTGCCGGGTCGTCATTTTGTCCGAGGTAGGCCTCGAAGTCCGAGTCATCTGGTTCTCTGGTCATGTTGCGGAAGAATGTGAACTTTGCGGTCTCTGTTGCAATTCGATCACGCGTCACCTTCTCGAGGCGGAGCAGGAGCGGGCTGGACGCGACCTTTCTCTCGACGTCCTCGTTCTTAGGACGGCTAGCCCGGGACCATATTATCTGCGTTCTGGTTCTGTCGGGTGTCACGCCTGCGGCTCTTAGTGCTCGGTGTCGCGCTTGCACTGCTGATGCTGATAGGAAGATTCCGAGGCTGACGTCATCACCGGGACCCAGTACGCCCTGAAGGGAATGTGTGTCTTGCCCTCGAACAGTACCGCCAACTCCGTGTCTGCCCACCAGTGGGCTGGTAGCGATGCGTTGACTGTCTCCTGTGCGACTCGGATAAGGCGCAAGTCGATGTTCGTCTGCCTGACTGGGGCGATAACTAGGATTCCTGACTGTTGTTGACTGGGATGTCTCTCTTCTCGTTGGTCTACGATTGCCTCCAGTCGTTCGGCCACTCGGTCGAGCATGGCCACCGGGGGGACCGCCACTGACCGGCACTCTGTCCAGTTCGCTGTGAACGCGTCTCTGCAGTAGTCGTAGTCCTGGGGTAAGAACCTTTCGGCCGCGAACAGCGCTCGGTCCACTGCTCCCCACCTCTCTATCGCAGCTGCCAGCAGGGCTGCTGGCATGGCCCAATCGAGCTTCTTGTACCTCGACAGAGCATCGGCCGTTGTGTTGAATACACCTGCGATATGTTTGACTCTCAAGCGGCAACCGTTGGTATGCAGGAAGTCGTGTAGGTCGGCGATCTCCCGGCGAATGTGGGCTGGGGCCTTCGTCGAACTCTTCGCAACCCACGCGAGTGACGAGGTGTTGTCTCCCGCGATCAGGACATCTCTGTCTCGGATCACATGTGCCCAGTGTCGCAGCGCCGTGGTTATGGCCCTCGTCTCTTTGCAGTTGATCGACTTGTGTATGAATGACTGCTTGAACCGGCCCTGGATCTCCATCCTCTCGCTGTCTGTCCATATTGTCGCGCCGTAAGCTACGTCCGAGGCGTCTGTCTCGACCCTGATCTCCGGTCGCGGTGACCCCTGCATTGCGTACTGCGGGTCTGTCGCGATCACACGCGCCCACCATCTGAGGTCTGTGCGGGCGTCTCGGGGCATGGAGGCTCTCGTAAATCGCTGACTCGGCGCAGTCACCATTAACTGGAGTTCTCTCAGTCGAGGAAGCGTTCTTGCTCCTACTGCGAATCTGGCGAAAAGGAGTTTGCCAATGAGTCGCTGGAGTTCTATCTTCGTTGTTCTTCGTTCTTTGAGCACCTGATCGATCATTATTCTCAGCTCCACGCGCTTGTCGTTCGGAAGAGACATTGTGTTCTTGCGCGTATCGATAACTATTCCCAGGTACTCGATTCGTCGTGTCGGTGTAAGAACGCACTTGTTTCTCGAGATTATCATTCCTAGCCGCTCCATTATCTTCAGGACTTCGGGCATCTTTCGTGCTAGCTCTTGCTGTGATGGGTCGGCGAACAACAGGTCGTCTAGGTAGACGAACACTGTGAGAGAGCTCTCGGCGGATGATCTTCGCCGCCTGCGCCGTGATCGATTGAAATGCTTCCGGGGCCGTGTTGAGGCCGAAAGGAAGCGCGTTCCAGCGGTACGTGTTCCCTTCGTGCTGGAAGCCTAGCCATTTCCGACCCGTCTGTTCGACCAGGACTTGGTAATATCCGCTCTTCAGGTCCACGCTGGCGAGCCACGCCCCCTTGGTCAGTGCATTCGCTATCTCGGTCAATCCCTTCAGTCGGAATCGCCTGGTTGTCTGGTACCAGTTCACCGGCCTCAGGTCGTGGATGAGGCGCCAGTCTATGTGGTTCTTCTTCAGCGTCATGAAGATTGGGCAGACTTGCGCTACCTCTGTCGGTGCACACTGCTCCACTGCTTGCAGCTCCATTAGCTCGTTGATTGTGTCTGTGATCGGGCCCTGTGACCCGTTGGGCGACGAGTTCGTCGTCTGCCCGTCCTGTACTGGGACTCCCTGCCGGAGTAAGTCCACGACACTCGTGCTGGCCCCCATGGCCTCCCACTCTTTCCACGCTCGACTCATTGAGCCAACCACGTGTGTCCGTTGACCTGGACCAGAGACGGGCTGAGCGTCGGACAATAGGTGCCATGTGTCCTGGCTTGTTTCGCTTCTTGCTTGCTCTTGTGACATTCTTCTCTGTATTCAAAACGTAGACGGTGCCTTTTATATCTGAGGATGGCATAACCTCACTTGGGCAACTACTGCTGCCCCGGGGCCGCATTGCGGTTGCCCGAGGCTTTCTGGAATCTGTGGTTGTTGTATCCGTGGTTTCGGAAGGGACGCTTGGCGAACCGGTGTGATGTGTGAGCCCGCGTGGCAGGGATGGCCTTCTTGGCCTTGGCGGCGACCTTGACGAGGTCCTTGACGTTGGATATGTCCTCGGCGGTGACGATAAAGTAGGCGGCCGCTTCTTCGTTGGCAGAGTCGAGGACTCGGAGGAACTCGAGGCGCTTTTCAACGGCAAGATTAATGGCTGTGGTTATGTCAGCAATCGTCTCCTTGCTGGGGTCAGCCAGGATTGACTTGATTTCTCCGTGTAGGGCGCGCAGGTGTTGGAATTCTTTGAGCACTGCTGGGATTTTGGTGGGTTTGCGTACATCCTCAGCATTCGTGCGGACATCGTCAAGATTCTCGCTCAGTGATGCTATTGTAGCAGCCTGTGACCGCACCAGGGCCTCCAGGCTCTCCAGTGTCACGGGGGGCTGTGCGTCGCCCATCTTCTCGGAACTACCGGGGAATGGGGTTTTAACCCCTTGGTAAAATTGGTCTGAACTGGACCGTAGATTTGATTCGAATATTTGGTCAATATTCGATCTCTCTCGAATATTTGTACCAGATGGCCGGTAGTCCATCTGGGCCTGTACCACGCCCCGAGGCGTACTTACGCATCGCGTCTACGACGGTATGCCGACTTGCAGTCGACTACGGTCGAAGTCTCCAATTGATGTATCCCGCCATCATATGACGACGGTATGCACGACCATTTGGTCGACGATAATCGACTATTCCAAATTGATTAGATCAAATTTATATTCCGTTTGGCGGCCTTGGCCCGTCATCCGCGTCGCCTTCGGCCATCCTCACGGTTTCTGCTGGAGGGATACGATCTGCTCGCGATCGGGACGGATCAAGACCGTATCCACAATCATATCTTTCGAGATTTTCTAAATATTCTGTCCATCTTTCTCGTGTCTCCGGAATCCTGTTCTGACACACCCTGACCCAGCAGTGTCAGGGCGTGAGCCACGCCCGAGGCGTGATAGCTTACATATCGATGATATGCCGACCATTTGGTCGACGATAATCGACTATTCCAAATTGATGCATCCCGCCATCTAACCTTGCGATGGTACCCTGGGCCTTCCTCTACTGCACTTATGACCTTCTGTGCCGGTTATACGTGGCATATGTAATTCCTGTTCCGAATCCGAGAAACATCCATTTCTCTAGCTCTTGCCTGTTTCTTCTCCCCTCGTTCCGTTTCATCTCCCTTTATCGCTACAATGCTCTCTTATGTCCTATATTTCTATGTTCTTCTCTGTAGAGCATGCTGTGAGATTCGAATGGCCTCTTCACAGTATCTATTCACCGAATCGATCGACTTCCAGCCTCCTAGTGCCTGAATAACCAATGGGGAACGCCCTTCATCGATCATGTGGACGACGGCTCCACGTCTGAAGCTGTGTCCTGTTGCCTTGAAGACCTCGTTGACGTCCATGATCATCTCCCATCTGCGCCACCTTGTTGCTGTCAGTGGAAGGCAGTTGTCTCTCAGCAGGCTCTCGGTGTGCTGTATGGATCTCCACAGGGGTCCTTCCGTCTGGATGTCGTTGAGGTGAGCTCTCAGCCACCTGGCTGGGCTTAAGCCTCCTGCTGCTAGTAGTGGGACCAGCTTCACCATGGGCTCATCCCTGGTCTTGGATCTTCGAATAGTGATCTCGTAGCCCTCTCTCACCCGCCGAACGTCGGCCGTGAGTAAGCTCATTATCTCCCCTGATCTGCTGACGGTGGAGAAGCACGTCAGTCCGAAGGCTACTGCCTGCGTGAGCGCCGGTGACTTGGTCTTGCGCGCCGCGGCTGCTGCTCTCTTCAGCTGCTCGACTGTCACCGGGTATGCCTTTCCGGTCTTACGACCCACAGTCAGCTCGCATTTGCCGGCCATTCTTGCACACGCGCGTATCAGAGCCCTGTGGATGGGTGAGCTCTCCAGACCATGGTTGATCGACTCTAGGCCAGTCCTGATATTTGCTTCCTTGACGAGGAATGTGTCCTTGGCAATGAATGGGATCTCTTGTATCATGTAGTGTAGGAGATAGTCGTCGTCAGGTGCCATCTGTGCGATCTCTTCGACTTCTGCTCTCCAGTCTGCGTCCCTAATGCGTTGTGCCATCTCGCCCAGGAAAACGGCTGTTGCTGCCCTTGCTCCTACCGTGTCTCTGTTCTCTCCAGCTTCCTCCTCTTCCTCCATCATACGTTCTGCAAAACTGATGTACTTTGCCGTCTCCACGGCTATGCGCTCTCGGGTGCTCCGCTCCCGATCCCTGATGAGTGCTGCTCCGAGTATCTGATCTCTGGGGCCTGTCTCGAACTCTCTGGGGCTTCTTCGCCACCTGTGCTCCTCCTGTCTTCCGCCGGCGATACGTTCTCTCGCTCTCTGTTGCAGGACTCCCCCGGCTGTGAGGACGAGGTCTCTGTGGCGATCGGGATCCAGTAGGCTATGAACGTCGCTCTCTGCTTGCCTGTGAAGAGGCTCTCTATCTCCGTGTGGGCCCACCAGCTGATCGGGAACGCTGCCTCGAACCAGTCCTGTGCTATGGCTGCCAGTCTGGCATTGGAGTTCGTCCTGCGTTGTGGTGCGATGACTAATAGGCCTCTCTGCTGCAGTGCGGGGTGCGTCTCGTCTGACGTGGCGATCTCCTCCGCCCTGGCGATGACATTGTCCAGTAGGCTGACTGGTGGGACCGCCAATGACCTCATCTCTGACCAATTGCATGTAAATGCGTCCGTCTGGAAGTCGTGGTCCTCCGGCAGGAATCTCTCCGCGCAGAAGAGTGATCGGTCTACTGACCCCCATCGTTCCAGCGCGCTCTGGAGCATCGCCGCGGGTGAGTTCCAGTCCAGCTTCCGGTACCTGGACAGCCCGTCGGCAGTCGTGTTGTATCTCCCTGGAATGTGCTTGGTTCTTATCCTGCAGCCAATCTCGAACAAGTAGTCGTGAAGCTCCACAATCGTCCTTCTGATGTGTCGGGGAGCTCTGGTGCTTGACTTCAGGACCCATGAAAGCGCTGATGTGTTGTCCCCGGCTATGAGTAGGTCCCTCTCCTGAATGTCGCTCGTCCATCTCCGCAGGCCTTCCTCCATTGCCCATAGCTCCTTCGCGTTGATGCTCTTGGAGCATTGTGCCTCTGAGAACCTGCCCTGGATGTTGAGGGACGTGTCTTCGACAAACAGCGTCGCACCGAACGCATAGTCCGACGCGTCGGTCTCCATACGAAGTACCTGGCCTCTTGGGCCGAAGTACCATGCCGGATCGGATGATAGCTGTCTGGCCCACCACCGCAGATCCGTTCGTAGGTCCTGGGGCAGGCTGGACTTTGGGTACCGCACTCGGTCGTCGCAGCCAGCGATCCTGACCTGCAGCTCTCTGAGCCGGACAAGTGCCCGCGTCCCCAGTGCGAACCGGCAGAAGAGGAGCTTTCCGTGAAGGGTCTGAAGGTTCCGCTTTGTGTGTCTCTTGAGTTGCAGGTTGGCTATGAGTCTGCTGTATTGAGCCCTCTTCTCCTCTGGCAGCGACATCGTCATCTCGCGCAAGTCGACTATCACGCCCAAGTAAGTTACCCTCTGGGACGGGGTCAAGTGGCACTTCTCTCTCGATAGGACGACTCCAAGTGAGTCCAAGATCTCTAAGATCCGTGGGACCTGGGCGTTCCACGACTCTCTTGAGCGACTGATTATGAGCAGATCGTCCAGATACACGTATATTATCAGTCCTTCGAGAAGTGAGCGCAAGATCTTCGCCATCTGTGACGTAACCGACTGAAACTGCCGTGGCGCCGTTGAGAGGCCGAAAGGGAGTCCTCTACATCTGTATTGTTCTCCCTCGAACGAGAATCCGAGGTCCTGTCGTGAGTTCTCCTCCACTAGGAGCTGGTAGTACCCGGACTTCATATCCAATGTTATTCCCCACGAGTTTCTCGGAACTCCATGCTGTATCTCTGCTAGGCCCTTCAGCCTGAATGTTAGGTCCTCTTGGTATGCATTGACCGGTCTCAGGTCGTGTATCAGACGGTAGCTGCCTGCGATCTTCTTCTCTAATGTGAACAGGGGGCATATTGTCGTCGCCTCGCCCTTCTCTATTGCTTTCTGTTGCAGTAGCTCCTCTAGTAGAGCCTTCATCGTGTCTGTCTCCTTCTGGAGGTGCGCATTGAGCGCCGGTGCTGCCGGGGTGACCCTCACTCCCTCTCGTAACAGCTGCACCACCTCCCTGCTGGCCCCGAGGGCCTGCCACCTCATCCACCGACGGCTCATCGAGCCCGTCAGCCCCTGTATACACTGGGTGGAGGTGTCTTGCTGATCTTCTTGTGCTTCTTCTCTTTCCATTGCAATAAAACTCTTCGAAGTATATCGAGCCTTTTATAGTCATCGGGTTCAGGCTTAACCCTTCTCTGGCCTCTACTGGGCCCGCCCCGGTCCGAGGTCGGTTGCCGGGGCACGACGGTTGTTGTTGTTGAAGCGGGGAGTCAGTTGGAAATGTCCGGTATGGGAAGTTGACGAAACCAACCGGAAAAAGGCCAAAAGCTGGCAATCGGGATTTATCGGATCTCATTGAAAGCTATTCGAGCTCGAAGCGAGCGACGGTGCCCCGCGGCGCCAGCATCCACCAAATGGTAATTTCAGGACCAAGAGTTCGTCTGCTCTGGGGCACGAGAGCAGAAATGGGAAGTATTCTCCTAACCCACTAGCCATAGGGCACATTGGGGAAGCAAATTGCTCCCCGGAGGAGATCGCCCGTTGCGAAGCAGGTTAGCGCCAGAGCGGGCCGGCAGAGGACAACTGGCTGCTCCAGGTGAGGTGCGCACCACCTCACCTGGAGCCCACTCCCCTGCCCTGTATACCTCGCCGTGCGCCAAGCTATGTCGAGCAACAGATGATCGTCCTCGTGTGCCCAAAAAAATGCACAGAGGCAAAAACCACCCAAAAGGGAATAAGTTAGCCTCGGTAGGAAAGCGTTGACAGAATACACAGTACTCTAACAACAAACAAAACCTACCGCCCATGCTCCTGGGACCCACAAGGGGACCAGACGCAACTAAACGCTCCTCGCACAAACCCACAAGGGAAATCAACGCGAACAAGCGTACTGCGCCACCTTTATGATTGAAACCCCTACCGTAACCGGTACCCGCAGTAGGCCCCAGAGGCACTGCGACACGATTGCCTCAGACAACTTAACTGGGGCCATATGGCAAAGTAACCCGAGAGCACCGGGACCGGCGGCCAATAGGCTCTCACTGGGAGGCCACTGGGCCACACTACTCCGGCGCCCGTGCTCTCATGCCGCCCAAGACCGGGCTTGTGGACGTCATCGCCACGAGAGCCGGGATCGCCGCCCGCCGCCGGCATAGGCAACAAGGCCACCACAACAGGCCCCCAGTACACCAGCCATACCGGACAACAGACCGGGAGCGCTGAGGGCCCCGTCCACAGCCCCACAAGAAACGCCCAGCCGAAGCCAAAAGGCATAAACCATCACGGTGTTTACCAGGACTCACAACCTCTTGGGAGTGACGCGACCCAGGAAGGAAACAACCGGGCTGCGACCACAAGATACAGGACGAGGGGCGTGAATGGCAACCAGCTGGTGCAGCCGGGCGTCTATGCGAGCACGAAGGCGCTTATAGACCCGCATTTGGCCCCTCAGCTCAGCGTCGAAACCCCGAGCCGACTTAGACTCGTGGGGACTCAGGTCCTCGTCACGGTAATTCTGAGCCAGGTAGGAAAAAGCAGCGGCACGCTCCCGCCACCGGCTGGCCAGGACGTCCACCTGGGCAAAATCGTCAGCTATGGTCCGCAGGAAATGCGCCTCCCAACCCCGAGGAGTCGCCGGGCCAGGAGTCGGGGACTCCCGAGAAGGAGCGGTGAAGCCCCTGCCGCCACAAGGCAAGGGACTACCCTGGGGCCCGGAGGGGAATATGGGATCCCCCGTCGGAGTGCGAAGAGGGCCCTGCTTCCCGGGAAAGAGGCGGCGCCCCCGAAATCGGAGTCCAGGCCGTACTCGGGCCAAGGACTCGATAGGGATCGGAGTGCATAACCCCTGGTAATGCACCTCCCCCTCTGGGGACCGCTGGGCAGCGGAGGCGCCGGCCGAATGGCCAGGAGGAGGCGTGAAGGTGGAAGGAGAGATGGAACGGACGCATGGGGAATAAGGGACAGCAGCCCCGTGTGGGGCGATGCTCCCCTGTCCCTGCAATAAGGTTCCCTTTTGGGTTTTCGCCAGACATGTTTTGTGTGGAAACAAGGTCCGCAACAAACCTCGCATACCTCGCCCCTGAACCATCCGCCCTGAGGAAGGGAAAGGAGCCATACAAGACCAGGACATCGCTGGCTGGCGCCCCTTGGAACCTCCACCAAACCTCCTCAAGCCCCTCCAAGAAGCTGGCAAAAGTGCACTTCCCGCCTTTTGCCACTCCAAATGGAAACAGGGGAATATCCCAACAGGGACATGCCAGATAGGGAAGAAAGCATGATTTATGGCTTATTCGCCCTTAAGGCTGCACCCAGAAGGGATCTCAGGAAAACCAGAAGGGAAAAAGCAAATACGTCCATTATCCAGCTCGGCAACGCGATAGGATACGACAAGATTGTAGACCCAGAACAGGGAAGCTTTACAGCAAAGGAAGGCCCAGGGGAGCTCCGGAAAAGCCGGGCCAAGAAGCTGTTTGCATCACTTCCCCTCCTGAGACGGTACACAAAAAGCCGCCCAACAGTCATACTGGCTATTCATTGAAGGGAACCGGCTGGACCTAGAGCAGGCGGAGACACTAAGCCGGCTTCGCCCAGGGTCCCCCAAATTTGTGTTCTACCCCAGAGTCCAGGCGGACTACTCCAAGTACGTAGCACATCCCCACCGGACGAGCCAGACGGCACCAGCTAGTGATCAACACACCCCATCACTTCTCCCCCGTGGAGGAGGGCCTTGATCTCGGCCGAATCCATAACCGGGACTTTTTCGAGACCACGCCACACAATGACCTCGAACAGCTCCCAAAGCGTCCCAGACGCCTTGGATTGCGCAAACACCACCCCCAAATGGGATCAAGGAGTCGTTAACGCCACTGGGCAAGCAACTGGCCACACCGGACGAATGGGACTGCATCAGAGCCTCAGCAGATGCGGCTATTCCCACAAGGGACGTTGCCATGGTCTTCACCAGAGATGACGCAACGGACTTCACTGCCCGAACGGGAAAGGTCGCAAGGACGCTCCTCCTAGAGCTCGTGGCAACATCGCTGCAAGCTGCAGGACATTCTTCGATCTCAGGCAACGGCATCCAGACCAAGTACGGGATGGAGGCTGCAATGTGGCTCCTCCATGCCGCCGGACACGCCATCTCCGCGGGAGCTGCAGCCAGAGGGCTCCCCTCACTAGGACGCGAAAACAAGAAGCTCTGGGCCGATCTAGGCCGGGAACTAGCCAAAGGGCAAGGCTACCACGCCCCTCACCCCCGGAGGGAGGTTTCCGCAGACCAGACGGCACGCCCATCCAGATTTGGACCCAGGGCCCCGTCGAGGAGATCCTCATCTACAGCAGAACCGAGGGTGTGATGAGGCCAGTCTTCCCACCCCCACCCCTGGAAGAAGAGCCTTCGGCAGCAGAGGCAGACCTGAGGGAGGAGGTCAGAGACCTCATCCAACGGTGGTCAGTCCCCGGCTTCCCCGAACTCTGGTCGGCATGGGATAAGACCAGGCGTCTCTGGCCCCCACCCGCGAGGATTGCCCGCGAACTGGTGTCTGCCTCCCTTTCTGACGCGCAACATCACTAACTACTGGCTCACAACGGGGCAGACCCAAGTTATAGAGCCCGTACGGGACGGGGCATCTCATGGAGCCCTGGGTACTAACGAAGAAGAAACCCCCTGGGCCCGAGCGGCAGCAGGACTTCCGGCCCTGATGACACACCCACCACGCCAAACAAGGGCACATGCGGGCCCAGCATGGGAGCTAGCCCGCCTCGTTCCAATATCACCCAACGAGCCAACACCACCAGGCAGTTGATCGCTATGGTGGACTTTGAGGAAGGAAGAGCCAGATCCAACCAAGGAGACGAGGCCATCATTTGCGAAGGGGCGGCACTGATTTTCGACCCAGCTAACGAGCAAATCCTCTACTACATGCACGGGATGCTTGGGGAAGACATCACAGTGGATGCCCTGGACCAATGTCTGTGGGCCACGCACTACATCCATGGCTGCCCACCAGCTACGTTTGTCGACGTCACCACGGGCAAAGCCCCCCAAGGGATACGAAGCAGACTTCCCCACGCCAAGCGATGGTGCACCGAGATGGCTACAGAGCTGAAGAGACTGGAAGACGACTCGGGGCCACAGAAGACCCACGTCCACATCGTGGCTAAGGGAGTCGAGGCTGAGAGAAGCATCCTGACCAGTGAGAAGTTCGTCCCAGACGGGAACCTCCGCACCTGGCTAAGCTTACGCCTCATGGATGAAACTGACCTCAACACGATCTTCCCCCAACATCCTCGACACGCTGACCTGGTTCTACCCCCAATAGTGGGGAGAAGAGCCTCACCGGCCTCCCCTCCCGACCCCAGTCCGAACTGGGCCGGACCTGGACCAGAAGGTACCAACAGCGCCCGGAGGCAAAATTGGTGTGCCCCCTATCACAAGCACGCACCCCACCACTGCCACTGCGCCCTAGCAGATGTCTCCATATTCTACGCCAGACTAGCAACAGCGTTCTGGATGAGAGACAACCCAGGCTGGGACTGGGGGCAGGTAGAAGCCCACCTCACAGCCCTAGGAAGCATGCTCATGGGCAGGGAGTCGCCGTACCATGATGAATACAAGGACCTGGCGACCAAAGTCAACGCCAGACACGGCCTCGGCACCGTGGCGGCCGGTCGCCTAACCCCATTGTCCCAACAAGTCAACCTCTTTGGCACCAAGAACCCCAAACGGGGCCAGATTATCATGACCAACTGGGAGGAAAAACGATTTCAGCTCCGGAAAGGGTATCACCAGAGCCCTGGAAGGAACAGCCGTGATCATCGGAAACCCAGAATCGCTCGCGAGAGTAGGCGAACTAGCGCGACCCATCCTCCTGGAAATCCACTCGGAGTGGAACGGGCGCCGCCACGCTGTCCAAGACGGTTTCCCTTGGGCGAACCTGAGGGGGAGCCCACGGAAATAGACGCGGAAAAAGATGCTTACTCTAGACGTCAGCGACACCAAAAACGATGACCCTATCCCAAGCGGCGTCTTTGATGCCCGTCCACAAATTCGACATAGCTGGAGGCCACATGGGCAGAGAAGCCAGGAAGAAGATCTTCAACTACTTCACGGAGGTCCCAGCCGACGATCGAGAACTCCTGGCCAACATGTGTGTCGACCCGGAGACAGGCTCCATCAACTTCCTCCCCTCGTTCCTCCCCCGGGACTGGGGTATCACGGATGAACCAGCAGAAAGAGGGAAAGAGGCGAGTGGGCACCTTGAGGAGCGCCTCCTGGATAGGCGCAAACTCGCCCTGGCGGGCTCAGGCGTGGAACACCCAAAAGGGGGAAGCCATGGGACACGCTGAACTGTGTTTTTCCCGGAAGGCGCCAGCACTAACGCCAAGAACAGACTGAGGACCGAGAGGAAGCAGGCGCTTCGAACAAAGGTGAGACGAAGGGCTACTGAACTCGCCAAGATGCTCCACAGGAGGACGGAGGTCTACCTGCCGAATGGCGGCATAGGGGGCCTATATGGCCCTCCACGCGGGCAAATTGTCACTGAACAACCGCAAAGTAGCAGGACAGAGCGAACAGAGCCCGGGCCCCTCCAACTAAGAGCTGTGCCCCCCATACCCCCCAACCCATCAGCCAAGACCCGCCAGGTCAGACAGGTGGACCAAGAGGACCTGCAGCCCAAAAAGAGCACGACAGGAGGACACCGACCTGGGCAGAGGCATAGCGGCCCCTGCTGGACCAAGCCATGGCCCGGCGAGAAGCAGAGGTCAGACAACAGCTGGAAGAAGCTGCAGCCAGAACCATCAACGAGCTCAAGGCCAAAAAAGCCAGGAGCTGGAGGAAGAACGGGAAGCCCGGAGAGCAGCCCAAGCTGCGTTGGACGAGATGCGGAAGGACCTCAGGAAGACAACGGAGAAGTGCTCGTCTCTAACCGAAGAGAACGAGGACTTACTCAGCCGCGCGGCCCGACTCTCGGCGACCAACGAAGCCCTCAGCTTCACCCTAGCAGCCAAGATGGATAACTTCAGGTCTGACCTGAGAAGGAAGAGAGGCGAGGAGAAGGAAGGAGAGTAGAAACAATCATAAGTAAGAGGTGGAGAGGGTAGTGTGATATAAGTCTGAGCTAAAAAGTGTATATATGAACCAGCAAGTATGGCCAGGCTGTGACTAGTAGGGCCTTAAAGTCCAAATGGACACCGGCGAACCATTCCGGCGGGAGCAAAAAAATGCAACACATTCTTTTTTTCAACAAACCCCTGTGCCCCCACAGGGGCTGGGGGGCAGGGTTACCAAAAGGTAAAAAGAGCCCTGCCTGTCCGGCAGGCTGTAACTCCAGCCTTGGGAGGGGCAACAACCACTGTCGCTCCCACCTAAGCTCGTTAGGTAATGGTCCTGCCATGCGGCGAGGAAGGAAGCTAAGCGGAGACCGGCAGCAATGCCGACAAGCATCGTGAGGCCCCCGACTGTGAAAGGGAATGGTATGCCCTAGGCCGGGAACTAAGGGAATACAGGCACAAGCCTGCCCAAAAAGGAAACGACTGCTCGGTTAGAGGCCCTCAGCAACCCACCAAAAGGTACGCCCAAAAAAGGGAATGTCTACAAAGAGCAGATTAGTGCGCGCAGGGTAACTCCCGCAGTTTATGTCAGAACAACCTGAATGAGAATAATATCGCTAAACAGCGAAGGGCACCTAGCGGGCGCAAACGATTACAGCGGATCCATAGCTTTATCCATCCGCAAGAGGATAAGGACTGATGCGATCCTCCTCCAGGAAACCAAGCGGTACGGTAATACCACCATCCCTTGCTGGGTAGATCTCCAGTACGCCTGTGCAGGAGAGGTCAAGCCATTAGAGGCAACGCGCAAGCGACCCACAAAGGGACTGGCCACACTGATTAGCCCGCACTCCAAAGCGGAATGGGGACGTAGGCGTGTCCGACGGGACGAACCCACGAATCCAAGTAAGCATCCTCAAAGCATCGAGGGCCACGGCAGTCATCAATATCTACGCTCCCGATAGTGGATGTGCACGACCCGAGATTGAGGAGTTCGACCGGATGCTAGAGCAAAACCGTCGCGAACTATGAGGGGTGTGACATCATCATCATCGGGGACTGGAACAGGAGGCCAGGGAAACTCAGGCAAGCAACTGCGATGACCCTCCAGCGATGGAACCTCACCCCAATAGCACCAACTGCACCGACGTACGGGACTAACTCCCGAACGTCCACAATAGACTATGCAGCGGTAACAGGGGGTATCCAAAACCCGGTTGTTAGGGTAATAGACAAGACCACAATCGGGCACTGGGGGTCGGCACACAAAAGCCATAGAGCTCACCTGGGATAGCAACCCGACAGGGAAACCAGAGATATCAAAGAGACTGGAAATCCCACGGATCGATACGTGGCTGGTCAAACCCAGGAGAACAGGGCCCAAGCTAGAAGAGTGGCCACCACTAGACAGCAAAAATACCAGTGGACGAGATGGAGACTCTCATAAGGAAATGGTTGTCCACCGGGTTTGCTACCTCCAGAAGGCACCCATTCGCTGTAGAAAACCAGGAACGTATCCCTAGTGAGGTATGGGGAACGGCTGGCCAAAAGCCTCCACCTGGAGCAAAAACCGCCGCCAAAGATATCAAAAAGTCCCTCAACGGAGCACTGAGCAGATCATGGAGGACCTTCCAACATGACTGGAATGAGCAGGTTGAGGTTGGATCCCGTGATGGGTACAAAAACGACAAAAAAAGGATCCTCGCAAAACCAAGTGTTCCGCTTCTGAACGAGAAGCAGCACGCCGGTCTCCCGGTGATGCTGAAGGCTGGAAACAAGATTCTAGCAAGGCAGAGGGAGATTGCAGACTCCCTCCAGGAGCAGTACGCGAAGGTAAGCTCCGGGAAGGAACCCACCTGGGAACCCACCTGGGAAACCGAGCCGGAAACGGACATGGAGGACCATCCGCCATCGCTTGAAGAAGTGACAGCGGCGGTCAAGTCCATAAGGGAAGTCCTCGGCCGGAGGCCCGGACGGGATTATTGGAGATTGTCTGAGGGACCTCCCCGAGTCAGCGTACGAGGCAATCACAGTCCTGCTCGCGAAAGTATACGACAGCGGGACCATGCCAACCACATGGAAGTATGCAGCGGTGTCGCCTATCCACAAGGTTGGGAAGGACAAGCTCACGCCCAGCTCGTACAGACCGATCTCCCTCACCCCCTCCTATACAGAGCCTACGGGAGGATACTGAAATGGCGCCTCAGGCCGACGGTGGAGAAGTTCATCCCCAGAGAGCAAGTTGGGTTCATGAAAGGGAAAAACTGTAGTGGATCACATAGCCCTCCTAGCCCAACTCCACCAGTCCGGAAACCGTACCAGCGTCCTACTTGACATAGCAAAAGATATGATACGGTCCCAAGGGACCTGCTGGTGAACAAGTTGACGCTCATGGGGGTACACCCAAGACTGACGAGGGCCATCCGAAATACACTTACAGAAACGTACATCTCGGTACGAGGGGCAAGCACATGGTCCAGAACAAACATGGGGGTCAAGCAAGGATGTGTGGTGGCCCCCCCACTCTGTTCATTCTCTTCACAGCTAACTGGCTAAGCCAGGCGGCACTGTACCTCCGGCATAGAGAGATCCCGGACCCCTGCCTCCCTCCAACGGACGATAGGCCCAAAAACTGCCTCATTGCAATGTTTGTAGATGATACAAGCATCTCAGCCGAGACCCCGCAGCTCGCCGAAGAAGGCACAGACGCAGTGGTCAGGGTAATTGAAGCCCATGGACTCCAGACCAGCCCAGGCAAAAAGTGTGGTGATAAGTACCGACGTAACTGCAGCGGTCAGCATCCAAGGAACTCCCACACTGGCGTCAGACTCAGCAAGGTATCTGGGACTCTGGCTAGCCAGCGGGAAGAATCCGTTGGCAGCATGCATCAAAAATGAAGACGTCACAATCCCGGAAATACCTAGCCCTGGCAGGAGAGCAGGGTGGACCAAAGGATCCACCCCGGCCGCCACCTCGGAATCCATCCTCAGAACATTCCTCCGGCCCAAGATCGAGTTCGGGATCGAGATCTGGGGCCAAGCGCCAGGGGAAGAGCCATCTGGAACAACTGGCGCGGCCTAATGGCAGGCACAGGACCAGGGGGAGGAGGAGCCGCCCGTGTACTAATGGGATGGATGTGCTGGGGAGGCAGATATGGGGCAGAGAGCGGTGAGGCTCTATGAGTCTGCGCACGACCCGGACCGTCCGACCCCCTAGGGAATCTGGACTGGGCGACAGCGGAGAGAGGATCGGTCTTACATCGCCTCTACCAATGGCGACGGAGCGTCCTCCAGGGCACACAGGAGGAGATGCCCGCCAGGGAAAAGAGCAAAGAGGGGAGGCTGGACCCTCACAGCAGAAGAACTACTGCACACCGGGGAGCCGAACGGACAAAGGGGTGGCAACAGTACTAGCCCCGGAAGTCATCCTCAGCATGCAGCAAGGGAAGAGACCCAAGAAACCAGGAATGATCAAGGGTGAGATGATAACCAGACGGGAAGTCAAGAGAGTAATCATGACTGCATCCAACACACTCCCTCCCCCAGCAACAGTGGCAGAAGCAGAGCCATACTTGGGAGCGCGATCGGCCAGCCCCAGGCCCTCCTGAGCAGGATCAAGCGGTGTTGCCCCCTATGTACCCTGGACTCAGAAGGTGACACCATTTACTCGCCCGTACACTGTCACCAGAACCGCGGCGGAAACCACCAAAAATCCTCTCAGAATGGGCATACAACCAGCCCCTGGGGAACACAAAGCCACATCATCTGCCAATGCAAGGCGGTAGAACGCCCAGAAGGATGGAATGACATCCTGGCGGAGGCGCATCTACGCACACAGTACCACGCCCTAAGGCAAGGGCAGGAGGCGGAGTGGTACAACTCAAGGGCAATCCTGGAAATGCTCTGGCTCCTCCGCAGCGAGGACCATACCGTCAGAGAGGGACTGCAGAACGGCAGACGTGCCCTTCTGAACCTCCGAAAAGATGGGTAAGTACACCATCCCAGAATCCTATGACCTCTGGGACCAGGGGTCAAACTGGGACCCAACCCCCGCCTCAACCGAAGCGGAGCGCTCCTGGGATCAGCGGGGGACGCAAGCCCCACGTATCCCGGTAGCACCCAGCCGCGGAAGGGGGACTCAACCCCGAACACTAATCTCGCTAACACACAAACGCTCACCCATACTGGGGAACGTAGACAACATTCAGCCGGCAGAACCGGCACACTCTTCACACGTATAAGAAATAACCCAGAGCCATAGGGGCGGGGCACGTATGCCATGTATACACGTACGTGCGAGGTATCGGGCGCAGCAGCCAAACAGGAGGGTAAACTATAAGGCAACAATACCACCTGGGCGGCACCTGGACCAAATCAGAGCTGCGCCGAACGGCCCGGCACCCAAAACTTGGAACCAGCCGGAAGCTAGGGAAGAAGCCCCTATAGGGAACAAATCCTTGAGGAGGGATCCATGCCGGAACGGAAAGTGTGGAAGAGCCCGAACGCAGCCGTGAATCATATAGCTACCCAGCGATGATCGGTGGGTTTCATAACCGGCCCAATTGCGTGGTACGGCAAACGCCAAGCCTGAAACCGCTTCGGCGGGTGCCTGAAAAATTGCAAACTGGGTCGAATGGTATGGAGAACATATCCCCGAGAGGAGCCCCGTAGGGGGAAACCGAGCAGAAGGCCCCGGTGGCGGGTGTGCAGGGCAAGGCCTTGCGGGTGCCAGGCAGAACGGGGGCCCGAAGGACCCCAAGAGTGTAAGACCTGGGTTATCCCGACTTTGGGGGTATCGGGCCAGCCAGTTGATAGGTCAACATGCAAGGGACTACCCAGCCTTGGTCAGCTGGACCCTGACGGTGATGGTGCTAACGCCCCCAACGTCATGCAGTCAATTCTGGTACCTTTTCTGGAACAAATGGTTCCAGAATTGGTTCCAGTTTCTTGATCGATTTTGATCGAATCTCGCGGATCAGTTCCTAAAGTTGGTGTGCGTACTCTATAGACCTAGCTTCACCTCTGGACACATTAATACTGCATGCAGATGTCTCAATAAATATTTTATGATCGGTTTTCGTATCGTCAGTGCAGGATAAGGTCGCATGACTTGGCCAAAAGTCGCTCTTCAGAACTCGATCGTCTGACACACATACAAACGCTTAAAAGTGGTTGGCAAAGATGCATTAGACCTTGTATATGACGTGTATAGACAAAACTTCGGTGTTGCACCGTCACCTCTCCAAAGGTGACCACGCAAAAAGTCTTGAAAGTGAACCTTCAATATCAAACTAGTGCTAAAGCAACGGTAATAGCGTCATTTCCCTCCAAAACGCCCTTTACGTGATATTGCACGCCCAATATTTGATGAGTTCAAAATGGTGTGACAGTACTGATGGCTGATAATACACGTGACAGAGACCTTTTGCGGAAGATTGTTGCAGCGATTATGGCAGCTTGCTTCTATTTTACCCAGAAAGCATCGAATGTATGGAACTTGCTGCATCTGAGGTCATTTGGGCTATTCTTCCAGGCCAGAAGACACAGGCAAGACGTTCATCGCGCTATACTTGTCGCCAGTGTCGCCGTTCGCGACAAGTGAACATCATGCGCTGACGACGAAGGTCAACAGTCTTGAGAAGGATATTGAGAGGCCGATGCGTAGCGGCGGCCGTAAGACCACATGCGCAGGCTGCCAGGCGTCAGGTCTCAGCCGGAGCCCACCACTTTGGAGCAGGCAACGATGACGACTTCGGACGTCAGAGACCAGGATGAGCCGAGGCCCAGGCCCGGAAGACACAGGCAAGACCCGGGTACGATCAGGCCCCGCAACCCGACTCCTAGCCAGGTGGAGCAGCTTAAGACAGATATGGCCGATACAAATGACCCCCCGCTGTCCTGTCAGGGCATTGCATCGTGTGCGGGGGCTCATGCGGGACCCCAGAGTGGGCTTGCCGTCGCATGTCAACAACGAGACCCAAAGACCCTTTGCCGAACCTTTGATTCGGAAGGTTTTCGAAAACAGAAGGTTTCGACTCGGAAGGATAAGGACAAGCGGCATGTCTTGTCTACCCCACAGATGTAGGCATTTGAGTGGTTAAGCGTCGCGATCCGACAGCAAGAGAGCGAGACAGGAATAACAGAATGTATATCTGACTGTCGGGCATCAGCGCTGTCGTTCAGGCCAATCCACGTTTGTGGATCCGTGCAGTTTATGGTTTCTCGGCTCCATGCTACAGCCCTGCCTCACCATCGGTACCGACGTGTACTGCGGCAAGAACAGCTTCACCCAGGGCGAGGATAACGTCCGCCAGGGTCAGCGCCGCTCCGTCATCGGCATGTCCGCCTGGTACGTCGAAGAGCAGGGCCACCTGAGACCGTCAACCGTCCTGTCGAGACCATCGCCCGCTTGGCGAGTAAGCGCTACACTACCGCTTCACCAGCCCTCCAAGGCAAAGCGTTCTGGACCTGCGTCATCTCCGGCGAACTGGAATGATCCAAAAGTAACGGTGTAGTGTTCTTCTGGCAGCTAATTGTGCATAAGCGAATGCTTTGTGGTCATTTATTGCTCTTTGGCGCAGCAACGCCCACAATTTTTTGGGGATACTGTTCTTTTTG